>CM031240.1:356554487-357754487 GCA_018340775.1 Taxus wallichiana var. yunnanensis | reverse complement strand
TTCTGAATCACAAATACGAAGTGAGAGCCAATAGAAAATCTCCACGTAATTTGTAGTGTCGAACTTGTCATAAATTTTTATCCTATCACATTTTTTAGACTACAAAAAGGAGGGCTAATGAAATGGCTCCATGTAGCTCTTCGCATCGCAATTTCTAAATCTGAGGGACTTAGAAACTTTTTTCTTTGAATTGCTACCATGTAACCCACTTTGAACTTGTTGACTCTAATCAAACCAACGAATTAAAAACCTAGTCTATTTTGTGGACTTGAGGTCTGGGAAATGCATCTGTTTTGAAGTTGGTGAGAATGATGACACGTATAACGCCTCACTCATTGATCTTACGCCACCTATTTTCACCAGCACCTGCCACACATCCTTTGACCTGTTGTTCGGTGTTGAAGTTGATGCCCAAATGAATGTCAGACAAATTTTAATAAAACCTTCTAATGAATAAGCTAAGTCTCTCATGGGTATTTTGAATAACAACAACCAATGCTTTTAAAAAGAGAAATTGGACAATTATGTATGAATGTCCTAGACCTAGTGAAAATGGTTAAGTCCATTTTTAATAAGTTATCCAAATTAACCTGGGGGGTAAATTTGGGATAACAATTTGGTGACCTCCAGGGGTAATTTTCTGCTAAATTTGACTAGTAGCCTTGAAGCATCCATTGGGCATGGAGTCAAGCCCGATTTTTTTTTTTTTTTAAATTGATCTAAAATATTAAAATTCTTACCCGATTCGTTATGAACTTAAAAAAATGGAACTTCTTGGAATTGATCTATGGAGCTCTAAATGAAGCTTTGAAACTACTCCAACTATCTGATTCTTCCATTAACATTGATCAAATTGAACTAGGGCTACCTTGGTCTACTCTTGAAGTTGAATGTTTAATATTTTTGATTCAATTTTGCAAATTGTCTAAAAGAAAAAAATTGCATTTTTGACCAAAGAAGAAGAACAGAGGGGCCTTAATTGTAATTGATCTCTTGGGGCCAAAAGTGCACTTTGAAAGATACCCCAAGATCTCATTTGGCCATAAACATTACACATACAAAACTAAACTATGCAAACATTAAAAAACGTAAAAAAGTATATACAAACATTAAAAACATACATGTTTAAAGTGGAAACATGTAGAGTGTGCACACTACACTTTTTTTTATTGAAATCAAACCTACCTACTCTACTCTAACCAAAGAAGTAAGAAGCTAAACAAATCCTGAAACAAGAAGGGAAAAGTATCTTCCCTTTCTCACAAAATTTGAACATGTAACTAATTTAGCACTAAACATGGTCATTAGTAAGAGTGAAAAACTGATCCGAAACTAATTCTCCACCCAAAATTTCAAAGTATCAGCTATAAACAAAGTAAATACCTCCTTTAGTTTCTTTTTTTTATTTGGAAGTGTTGTAGCTGGTCTTTGGCACATTAAAGTTCATCCTCATACTTTGAAGTGAGCATGACTGGTTGCAACTCCCTTTTTGGCTCTAAACTAGCCAACTATTTTATTGGGCAAGGCCTGATTCTCTTGCTTTATCCATATTATTTGAAATTAGCTCCAAGGATGGAGCTGGTAAAAACTCTTTCCTCTTCATGGTGGATGTCTGTAAGCTTATCTAGAATTGATATTGCTTCTTCTGCAAACAAATCTATTTATACCCTTATGTTCTCATGCTTTGCTTCCTCAAACAAGAAGCTAGAGAGCTAAAAATCATCTTTCTTAAAATATTGAGGCCCTTCCGGTTCGTTGCAACTACTAATTATGTGCTTAGGGTATCAATACAACCTTCCAAAAGTGCAACAAGTTCTAAACATGTAGAGAAATGAGGATCATTTCATTCTGTAAAACATCTTGCTCACTTTGTAAACATTCTTCCTCAAGACCTTGGATGCCAATAGCGTTAAACTTTTTTTCTGTTTCCCTCCATTTCTAATCTGATTTTCCTTCACATTTGCTTGATTCTTCTTGATATTGAGCACATATTTTTGCACATTTTGGGTCCTCTCATCTTCCTAATCTAAATTATACCAATCTTCAATAGATATGGAATTATCTTCTTTGGTAGAATTGGTTGGAGAAGAGGCATAAAAAAGGGGTTGCTGATTTTTTGATGCTTGGGCAGAGATGTTTGATGCTCAAAAGACCTGATTTGATCAATTGGAGAAGCCAAATGATCCTCTAAAACATACTCCTTGATTTTTTGATCTTCTTTCTCCAAAACAAATGCATGATTTTGCCTGAAGCCTTGTTGTTTGGAGTGTTGCATGGGCTGCTCCTTCTCTCCAAAAGCATAGAAAACATCCCTTTCTACCAACCTTGTAGGATAACTTGGTTTAGTGAGTTTTGGGTAGAAGGTAGGGACAACATGTGAAATACCACAACTTCTAAAAAAATTAGTGTAAGGTTTAGTGAAGTTGGGTAATGCCCTGGGTGGAGATGGGAGGAATTTTGCAAAGTATGGGGAATACTTTGGGCATGATAAAATTGTGGAGCATAAAATGAAGGACAAGGAAGCAAAGAATCTTCTTGATTTTGAAAAGGAACAATGGATTTTTCTTTATTTGCACAAGGGGAGGGAAGAATTTGAGATGGTGAGGGAAGAATTGCAGCAATAGAGATGGATTTTCTTTTTCCATCTTGAATAAGTATCTTCTCATCTTGTGATGCAATGGAAAAATCTTGAGGAAGATTGTTTCCTCCTAGGGATTGAATTAATACAACTAAATCAACATCAAAGGACCTTAAATAATACAAGAATGCCATACCTTGTGAGGGTATGAATTCTTGAGGAATTCTATGCCAAGTCCTTGTAAATATGATGTTGAAATCAGAGATAAACTCCATTGGAGCCCACTATATTTTGCTGAGATGTTCCATGAGGAAAATAACATCTACATCCTCCTTGAATTGGTTGTGTAGTTGTTCTCCCATCTGATTCCATGTGGAAATGGATTATGGAGCCAAAATGTTGTACCAATCTTTTTCTTTGCCTCGAATGATGAAACCAGGAGTCTAAGGCAAATGTTCTCTTCTGTGATGTTGTGAATGACACAATGGTTTGTTATATCTTGAATGTGATTAATGAGAGATTGATCTCCATTTCTAAGGAAGAGAGGCAAGTTTTTCAAGGCTATTTTGGGGATATCATCCGATTGTTGTAAATGAAGATGGATGGAACTAGATGTGAGAATGGAAAATATTTTGGAGATCCATGAGAAGATGGGGGAATGGAAATGAACGAGGGCTGGAGGAAAAGGTTTGAAACCTAAGAAAATGAGTTTGTTGAATCAGTAGAGTCACCAGATGTGTTGAGAAATGCCTCCAAAGGATGAATACCATCAAGAACACATCAACCTTGCTGGTATGAAGTTATAAAGCTCTTCAATATTTTTCCTACTAGGAGTGTGAAAAATATTATCACCAAAAAACAACACCCTCTGATATGTCATGAATTGTGAATGAGCAATCGGTGTTTTTGGGTAACATGGGACCATCTCTCAAGTTGTGGGACTTGCTACTTGAGATGGACCTCGAAGAAGGCTGGCTTCCTCTACCTAATCTAATGCTAAAACTACTCCTATGAAAGAAAATGCGAGATAACTAATCCTAAACTAACCATTCCAAGGGACCAGGGAGAGAGAGAGGGTTAGAAATATGCATGAAAAGGAAATCCTAAGCTAAAAGTGGTGATAGCACCAGAAAAGGGTGGAGATGCTCTAGTGAGGGATATTGGAGAAGGAAATGGAGAAGGGAGAGTTTAATTTCTATTCTCACAGGACATAAGTGACATAGACCAAAAACAACGTTTAATTTCTATTCTCACATGAAACACAACAAATTGAATTTGCAAAGGAGAAATACATGCACAACACAATGCTTGAAGTAAAAGAGAGACATGGTTGTAGATAAATCAAGCTACGATAGACAAATGTGTCATAAAAATAAGATTTATTGCAAGAAAATATGCATAGAGAGCTTTAGAGAGAGAGAGAGAGAGAGAGAGAGAGAGAGAGAGAGAGAGAGAGAGAGAGAGATGAGAGAGAAAAATAAGATTTATTGCAGATAAAGATATGCATAGAGAGGAAAGAGAGAGAGAGAGAGAGAGAGAGAGAGAGAGAGAGAGAGAGAGAGAGAGAGAGAGAGAGAGAGAGAGAGAGAGAGAGAGAGAGAGAGAGAGAGAGAGAGAGAGAGAGAGAGAGAGAGAGAGAGAGAGAGAGAGAGAGAGAGAGAGAGAGAGAGAGAGAGAGAGAGAGAGAGAGAAGAGAGAGAGAGAGAGAGAGAGAGAGAGAGAGAGAGAGAGAGAGAGAGAGAGAGAGAGAGAGAGAGAGAGAGAGAGAGAGAGAGAGAGAGAGAGAGAGAGAGAGAGATTTTGAGAGAGAGAGAGAGAGAGAGAGAGAGAGAGAGAGAGAGAGAGAGAGAGAGAGAGAGAGAGAGAGAGAGAGAGAGAGAGAGAGAGAGAGAGAGAGAGAGAGAGAGAGAGAGAGAGAGAGAGAGAGAGAGAGAGAGAGAGAGAGAGAGAGAGAGAGAGAGAGAGAGAGAGAGAGAGAGAGAGAGAGAGAGAGAGAGAGAGAGAGAGAGAGAGAGAGAGAGAGAGAGAGAGAGAGAGAGAGAGAGAGAGAGAGAGAGAGAGAGAGAGAGAGAGAGACGGGATGACCTTTTTGAACTTCAATCACCAATAGTATATAGTGAAGTCTTTTGTAAAGCACACATGAAATTTGCAAAGCCATTAATGTGTCTATTTCATCCTACAGAAGGAAATGAAGCCATGCTTCATCAATTTTGGTGGTTGAGCTAACTTATTTGACCGTTTTCATGCATATACTACTCTTTTTCCCCTTAGATGTCATGTTTTCCCTTTTGAACTGCCAAATTTCACCAAAATCAGATTTTGATAATGCTAAGTTGAAGGTCTTGAGGAGAGCTTTCCAATGATATAAATTTTTTCTGATTTGGGGATCTAGATTAAAAGATATGGCCTCTTGAAGATTTTCCTGTCAGGATGCACATGAATTTGACAAGTGGCAACCTCTGATTGGTTCAGGGATTGGCCTCTGCCAATGTGTCCATCGCTTCACCTTTTTCCATATGTCGGCCTTTCATTAGGTTAGTGTTTGGGCTTTTACTTGATTTTATTTCCTTTTCCTTTGGCTTTATGAAGGTCTTCCCTATTAAAAATACGCTGACCAAAAAGACTTTACCACGCTTTTTCACAAAGACAAACTGTCCTTTAACCTTGATCGTCAATTTAGAAATGCTATCCAATACAAATTTGCCACATTTCTCACAAATGTCAAATAATCTTCTGCCCCTTGTCATCTCTTTAGAAATGCAAGCCAATGAAATGGCTCCACATTTCTTCGGAATTCACTTTTAACTAGTCCCCGAATGACCACAATGAAATGTGATCCAATGAGAAAATTGCACACACTTTTCATGTCGAGTCCTTGGAAATATCCCCAAATCAGACAAAATATTCCACACCTCTTGTATTTTTCATACTTTTCCCTAGCAATTTTGACATCCGCGAATCATTATCCAATAGAAAAGTTATACGCCTTTCAGTTTAACGTCATTTCTTTGTTCTTGACTTAAACATGTCAAGTGAGAGCTAATAGAAAAACTCCATGCACTTCACAAAGTGTCGAACTTGTCGACTTGTCTTAGCTTGTCATATTTTTCGTGACTACGAAAATGAGGGCTATTGAAATGGCTCCACGTAGCTTTTTGCATCGCAATTTCTAACTCTGGGGGACTTAGAAAATTTTTAGCTTTGAATTGCTTCCACATAACCCACTTTGTCCTTGTTGACTTTGTGAGACCCGATGAATTATAAAACCCTGGTGTATTTTGTGGACTTGAACTCGTAGAGTGCATCTCTTTCTAAGTTGGTGGAATGATGACACGTAGCCAACCTCGCCCATTGATCTTCTAAAACCTATCTTCACGAGCACTCGCCGCACATCCATTGACAATATGTTTGGTGTTTAATTTGAAAACCAAATGAATGTTGGGAAGCTTTTAATAAAACCCACTAATGAATAAGCTAAGTCTCCTGTTGGTTTTTTTGAATACCAACGCCAATGCTTTTAAAAGAAGAAATTGATGGTTGTATGAATGCCCCAGAACCACTAAAAATGGTTAATTCCATTTATAATAATTTATCCAAATTAACCCAGGATAAATTTGGGATAACAAGAACTTCATAGAACAAAATATACGGTTCCCAAACATTCGTTCGAGTTGTTATATGCTATAAAAGCATTATTTTAATACCCAACCATGATAGACCTTCCCTGGTTACATTGGTTAAGTGTTGTCTCTTTAATAGGAAAGTTTTGGAAAACCATGGCACTTGGGAACCTCTATTATAATCCTATAGCTCAACATCAGACCAAACTACAACGTTATTTCTTAGTTTCTCTCATCTCTATCCAGTTTTCTTAGTGTGACAATGAACTAACGTGCCAAAAATGTTAGTTTGAGTCAATGTTAGGGTATCTAGGGTGATATTTTGTGAATAGAACCTCGTGCCACCAAAAAAGAAGTACCTCTTTGTTTGAGTGGGCTAGTAGATGCTATCAAAAGTGTCATTTTTCTTCCCAACTATCCCAAACCTTCGGATACATCATTTGGACAACATCTCTTAAGAAACCTAAGAGGAAAAAACTATCAAACTTTGACAAGAAAGTTATCACAAACCACCGCACTTACGAACCTCCCGTATAAGCCTACTCTTTGATTTCATGTCACTCTACAAAATACTCTCTTGTTTTCTATCATCTTTGCATGGTTTTATCGGGATGACAATGAATGCAACACGCTAAAAGTATTAATATTTGTTAATGTTAGGTTGTCCACGGTGATATTTTGTGAATGGAATATTGTGGCACCAAAATAATAATATCCAAACATTCAAGAAAACTAGTAGATTATATTGGAGGTGTATTTTTACACCTAACCATTTAAAACCATATCAACTACATCGGTCCTGGTAGTGACTCTTAAAATCCTTATGACCAAAAAATTGTAAAACTTTGAAAAGAAATTTATCACAAACTATGGCACTTACAAAACTAACGTATGAGCATACAAATAAGTGTCAAGCCCATCTACAAAATTATCTCTCGGTTTATCTCATCTCTTCCTTTTTCTTGGGTTGACAAAAATGCAATGCACTAAAAAGTATTAGTTATTTCGATCACTAAGTCCTAAATAAATTCCCTGTCTCTCGATATGTCAATGACAAGATGTTCTTACTTAAAATATATTTTTGATAATTCTCTCTACATTGCTCCAAAAAAATCTCCTATTGTTTCACATCACAAAATGGATTCACTTTTTCCTTCCCACGGAGGCATTCTCAATCTTAACAAACTATAAACCGACCAAAGGGCTTTGTGGCCTACTCAAGTTGCTCAAGTGGGAATTTCCCAAATGACTATAATGAGAACTAGTAGACCTACTACCACTACTCCTAGTCTCCATATCAACATAAAATTCTCCATATTCCTCAATTCCCAAAATATTTAACTAAAGTTGTGATGATCTTTTTAGGACTAGGATGAGCAATATCCAATATAATTAGTTTTGAAGTATTTTTGATAATACCACCCCCACAAAGGAACTCGAATAATTGAGTAAAATTATACTCTAAATCATTATATGTTTCTTATCTGAAGATTTTTTTCTTTCCAAATTTAATTTAATGAAGTGAAATAAAAAAACAACCGACCTCAAAACTGTGATGATGAACGTTGATACCGATGGATGAATGCCACCAACGAATCAAAGCATACACATAAATTCTTCTTTCCAATGGGATAGGTCACCTGCAATGCACAAATACTCAAAAAAATATAGGATTAGATAGACATATGGCATATTTCTTGGCAAACGCTAGTCCCAGGAATTCAATGGAATTCCTTCGTAAGGATGTCAATCCGCATTCAATAAATCAATATGATAATAATAAATAAATGATATAATCAACAATGCAAAGGAAAAGGATCGACACGGTCCATGGCTATATGATGGTCGATGTTGATACCTGATCCAAAGGGATTTTAGGAATAAAAAAATGACTCAAAGGAGCAAGGATGTAGATAGTTGTGTACTCACAAACGTGGGTAGGATGATAAATTTGATTTAGATAAATGATAGATCACTAGAGATGGCTCAAAGGAGCTTGATATGGTGAAGAGGCACATAAAAAGGTATAGTGGTAGAAAAATGATGAGATACGAATGGTTTAGAAGAAAACTAGGGGTCAAAATACCTTTTAAATAGGAATCAACATCGATTCTGGGGGATTGTCAACAATTCTAGTGAATCGCCAATGATTATGTGAATCATCAATGATTATGTGAATCATCAATGATCATGTCGGTGATCTTGGGAATCATCGGTGATTCTATGAATCATCGGCGATCACCTTTGTGAAAATGTATAGTACAATAATGGATGGGGATGGATCTTGAAAAGGATGCTAAAAAGATTGATTTAAGCTTGTAAATGATGTGTAATAAGATAATGAAGCAAGGGAAACCACTTACCTTGTATAAAATGATGAATGAAGACAAGAAGTGGGTATTATCAGAGACAAGAAGATTGTAGAGATGTGAAGATTAATGTTGTTGATTCTTGGCCATATGAATGACATTTGTAGGATGAAGAATAGATTCTTGGTGTCTTGAATGTTTCTGGGATGATCTATGACTCTATGATAGGGCTATGATACAACTAAATGTAATGTAAAGTCCTTAAGAAATGTCTAACTACAAACTAACCTCAAATGGAGGCCTAAAACATGTTTATAAAGGGACGTTGCGAGCTAGGAGAATCACCGACGATTGGCGGGATAGCCAACGATTTGAGTTTATCGAGGAAAAGGTTGAAACTACTTCCCAAATTGAGATTTTTGTTTTTTTACGAAGGGTGTGTGTTGGAAAGAGGTTATGTGGGTTAGGAAGGTTGTTAAATGGTTAAGAAGATGTTGATTTTGTTTTATTTTATTTGATTTTGGTTTCTAAGTGGTTTGAGTGGTTTAGGAGAGGATAAAATAAGATTTTACAATGTAGAATGATATTTACGGGAGTAAATATGATAGGGGAGAAATAAGACTTAGGATAAGGATTTAATATATGATATGATAGTGATGTGATAATTAAGGGGTGCTAGTGGACGTGGACATGGGGATTAGTGGTGCTAATTTTAGGTGTCTACATTTTCCCCTTTTTGAGTGGTTTTTGTTTAGATAAGCCGTGAGACAAAAATGAGATGTGATAGATAGGGATGTGAAATATGTATAATTATATGATGAGGTGCTCCCCCTCAAACTAGGGATTGATGACCTAAAAGGGAATCGATCACGAGTTTGAAAGAGATAGATGGAAATATGCAAGGATGGGAAGATGAGAGATGATGCCCCCAGGACAAGGTATAGAAACAATATGGGTGCTTTGTCGAGAAAATCGGGTTATAGGTGAACTAAAGGGTTCGTGTCCTATAGACGTAAGACTTAACGCCGTAGCAGGGAAAATAAAAAGGATGTTTTTATGAGGTCAAAGGATTGAAAATTGATGTTGCCACAAAGGTGGGCTTACAATGTTAGGAAGTCAAGTGATAGGGGAACCAAAGGGTTCGTGCCCTCTAGACATACAACTTTAAAGATGGTAAGATGATGGTTTGAAAAGGTCAAGGGACCAAAATTGATGTTTCCACAAAGGTGGATTTACGAGACCAAGAAGTCAAGTGATAGGGGAACTAAAGGGTTTGTGTCCTATAGGCATATGATTTAATGATGAAAAAGGTCATGATAGAGGAATAGATAGGTGTCTTGACGATGATCAAAGGGTAGCCCTTGAGGAGGCATCTAGTTGAAATTTTTGATTCTATTGAGTAAATGTGATGTTTTGATGTCTATAGATCTTTGTGAAGCCTAGTTTTGATGTAGACTCGTGATACACAGAGTTTTCGAGACTCCAAATGATGTACAATGATGCATTGATATGATTTATGATTATTGATTTATGGTTCATGTGTTGATTTTACTTCAATGTGATGTCTTTGATATGGCAATGATACAATGCTTTGAGATGTGAGCAGGATTGTGTGGATTTTTGGCAGATGTTGATTTTATGATAGATATTGATAGGTGTCAATGTGTGTGGATGAAAGATGTTAAAGTTGTGTTTTCGATATGATGCGTTATTTGATATTGATTTTAAAGTGATTTTTGCATGTGTATTAAAAATGTTCAAGAATGAAATGTGGAGTGATTGATTTTGTACTAGATTTGATACATATGTGATGGGAATAAACATGATGAAGGCACTTGCACTTTATGGATTTTACAATAAATGTTTACACACGAGTAACAATTAATGGTCACATGCATGGTCTTGGTTATGGATGTAAGTGAAATGTATACCTCCCTAGAACATGGGAAGGGTTAGCATATGTAGGTTGTGTGGGAGAGAAGTTTCTCCTATCAATGGTTTTCATAGGAGAATGCCCCATCTTTACATTTTTATTTTTGACACAAACTGATTGTTGTGGGAAGTTTTCTTTAATGGGAAATTTGATCGATGTGGGAAGATTTCCTAGGATGTTTTCGGTATTTTGAATTTTGAAGGTTGGTAAATGTGGGAAGCCTTTTTACATAGGTATCCATCCTTCGTGGTAATGGTCTATAACTTTTTATTTCTCTTTTTACAAATAACCATCCTTCGAGGGTTCGGTCTATAATTTTAATAGGTAGATGTCCTTCGAGGGATCAATATACTTTTCTTTTTGACAATATGATTTTGATTTTGAATAGATGTCCTTCGAGGGATCAGTCTATTTATTTTGACAAGATGCACCAATACATATTTTTTTGATTTTATTTGAGTTGAGGGAAACCCTAATAGACCATTTCTACGAGGGGAAGAACTATGTACACAGACTACACATGCGTGCCCCAAGACATGTCTTCGCTTGATATCTATAAGGTGGATGAATGTAATGATTTCAAGGTTTCTACAAAGGAGGAACTTGTCCAAAGTGAAAGATGAGATGAATAGATCCGTGGTGCTCATATTTAAGGTTTTTGAGGATAGTAATGAAAGACCACATACTTTCAAATCATTATGATGATAAGATGGCTGGTTAATGATGGGATAAGATCTTTGATATGACTATTGTCACAAAATTCAATGTGTTAACAATAGAAAGCCCACAAGTGCAAAGAATTCAGAGGTTCCTTTTCAGGTGTACCATCAAGGGAGGCTAAATGGTAAACTCCCAACCCATACTTATGAGTGATGACATATGGACTGATCCAGTTAGGGAAAATTTCCATGTTTACTCCTTTCCGAGTCAATATTGCATGGATTGGATTGAGAGGATAGGATTGGTGAAGATATGTGTGGTAATATTTTTAAAGTTTAAGTAGAGAGGAGACCCTAGTGTGACAATACTGAGATAGAGATAACATGCATTGAAGGGAACGATGTCTTTCAACTTAGGATGATGAAAGATTTGATGTTGATTGATTGAGTATATAGTAAATAAAGGATGATGCATAACCTTTGATAAAGGAGCCAATGAAAATACAAATGAGATATGAGAGGACAATTGATAAGGATGAGTAGATGACAAAGCTTTAGTTTTTCCTTTTCTTCGTATATAACGATTTACGATTTGCGCAGTGGGTGAAATGTACTAATTTGAGAGGAGGGACCTTCAATGTAAGGTGACGAAAGGTTTGCTAAGATATGATTGAGGATGATCTCCTTTTACTACGAGACATCAATGAGGAAACTATCGGTGACTCGAGATGTAGATGTTGACGGAATTGAGGGATAATTAATGGAAGGTGTTGAAGATATGTCTAGTGAAGGTTTGATGATACGAGATTGAGGATGTCCTCCTTGTCTTACAAATGTTAGTGATGAAACTAATGAGGGTGGAGGTATAGATGATATTGGTGAAGAATTAGGATGGTATTATTCTAGGAGAAGATCATTGACGTGAAAGAATCGTTGGATTATGGCTTTAAGAATTTTACAACTCTTTGTGTTATGACCTAGGCTTCGATGGTAGGAACATGTTTTATCTTGATTGTACCAGGAAAGTTTTTGGATATGTGGATTGGGTATTTTTATAGGTGGTAATGTGATGAGATAGGCCTTTATAATCCTTTTGAGGATGTCAATGCAATTCCCTTTTAGAGGTTTGGATTAATGGTGATTTTGATTTACAAGAACGTTTAGTAGGACACGCCTTGTTTTTGGATTAGGGTGGATTCATGGATGCATGGTGTTGGAACATCATAGGGATGTTGTGAGGTTGATAAGAAAGAGGATGCAACCCAAGGATTGGATAGGATGTGGGATTGATAAAATTGGATAATTGATGAAATCCCAAAATGGATGAGGAGGGACAGATTATGGACGAGATAGGGTTCGATTGTGTGATATGGTATTGAGACCAAGGACGGGGTCCTAAAATAGATGGTAAAGGTGGAACTATAGATGGGATAAATTTGGATTGCGATAAATAATGAGGTCTTAGAATGGATGGTAAGGTTGAGGACCTAGATGATGTACGTTTGATTTTTAATGTTTGCTTTAGGTGAAGGAGAAGGCTTCACCAAAGGTGATGAGGATGAGGCCATGGATGTGACAGGTTTGATTTGATAGTGTTTGATTGAGGACAAGGTTCCAAACTAGACTGAAAGTTAGGATTCAGGATAGGATTGGGTTTGATTCAGATGAGGGAGATGTTTTTTTAGGACATAATTGAGGTGGGTTACTTTTATGTGGGCTACCCAAGTCTTCAATTGGTTTGAAAGATGGTTGGATGCCAAGATATTTTATTATAGGCACCTCCTTTATGAAGGTCTCAAAGTTGGATTCTAAGGGTTGTGAGGAGGTATTGGATGATTGGATAGTAGATGAAGATGATATCAATGTGTGAGGACTACCAAAAAGGAGATCCAGGGATTATGAGTCTTCAGAGGCGGTCTTTGGTTATGAAGGGATATTTTCACGGGGAAGATTTTGTGTGATGGTTTTGATGATGTGACTCGAGGGATGTGCGGTTTCTATATGTACTTGAATCTAACGATGGTATTTTATTATAAAGATAAGAAATGACAACAAAAAGTGCGGTAGTCTCATCTAGTTTGTAGGAAGACCTAGGTGAATTAGATAGGACATGTGTAGATTAAAGATTGAGATGGAATTTTCAAGGGATTGGATTTCTAACTTTCTGGCCATGGTGAAGGATTCATCAAAAGTTTGAAATGTGTGAATTTGGAGGGTAGATGAGATGTGATGGATACACAATCGAGAAAAGTACTCGACTAGTTCTAATTGAGGTAGCAAGAAGGTCAATTGATTAATAATGCATTGCCATCAAATGACGAAGTCTAAAATGGAATCGTTTTTAGATTGTTTGATGGTAGAAAGGGTAGAAATGGTGATTTTATGAGTGAGGTTGATAGAGAAGTGTTTGAGAAAAAAAAAGGCTATCTGTGTGAATGAGACTAAAGAGTGTTGAAGGAGGGAGTTATAGCAATTCAAGGTAGGTCTTTCCAGTGACATGGGAAAGCTTAAGCATGAGATCTTGATCACGGATGATAAGATAACATGAGTGTATTAAGGCTAGTATGTGCTACCGAGGATCCTGTTGGCCATGAAACATGGTAAACTCGGGAAATTCATTATGCGGAGGATAAGATTTATACAATCACGATAGATGGATGGGTTCATTACAAACCTAACCATAAGTGAGGACGTGTTTGGGTCCCTTGGTAGTGGCCTCTAAATTGTATAATCTATTCGACAAAGCTTGTATAGGATAGTTTGTAGGATTACATGTGAAGGAATAACATGTGAGTTTTGACAAGAATGTATTTTATTTGATTGATGATGATGGGAAGCAAGACGGTTTACATTGTTGATGGGTTTGATGTGGAGGTTGATAAGGGGTAGCTGAGAAGGTATCGATTGCAAATTAGGTTGTGATAAAGGGATGTGGGGAGATGTGTAGAGATGTTGGATATGTTGTTTTTGGATGAGGGGAGCTGATTGGGCCTGAGTAGGGATGTGTGTATGAGTTTGGGATGTCTGAGGTATCGAGAGAGGTATTGAAGTTGAGATAGGTTGATTGGATAAAAGATGGGGATGTTAATATTTTTTTGAATTTTTTATGGAGGGGATGCAACAAATATCTATTTATGGGATACACTTTTCATAGGTGAGGATTGATAGTTTAGAAGTGGTTCAAACATGCGGGATTTCAATTTGGGTTGATGGATGGAATTGTTGTAAGGTTGTAGGATTGGTTGAAAACCGGAAGTTCCACAGGAACAAAAGGTGATGTAAATTTCTCTAGGAAGATTCCTACGCTAAGTGAAGTTGAATAGGATGTGATAGGTTAATGAGAATGATAAGGATTAGATCCTGTATAGGGGATGTTTTGAAATTGATTGGGATGTAGTCTGTATATGAAAGAATCGAAGGTGATTGTGAAAATGAAGCAATAGGGGTATAAGAATATGCTAATGTGAAGGGTTTATCCATAATAAATTATAGTTAACTAACGATGATACATAAAATCCTTAAGAGAGCTGGAAATGTAATAGACCAATCAAGCAGATGAATTTTAATTATCTTAGTTATAATTTAGATGTGGAGGAAGAGGTTAAGAGGGAATTTACCAAATGAGTATAATGAGAACTAGTAGACCTACTACCACTGCTCCTAGTCTCCATATCAACATCAAATTTTCCATATTCCTCAATTCCCAAAAGATTTAACTAAAGTTATGATGATATTTTTAGGATTAGGATGAGCAAGAGCCAATATAATTAGTTTTGAAATATTTTTTGAGAAGCATAGGGTCTCATCCCCACAAACGGAAATTAGATAGTTGAGTAAAATTATACTCTAAATCATCATATGTTCTTGTACTAGAGAGATTTTACTTTCAAACTTTAGTTTAATGAAGTGAAATAATTAAAAAAAATGACCTCGAATACGTCGGAGTTTCTCGATACCCACGATGATGAATGTTAATACTAATGGATGAATGACGTTGATGAATCCAAACATGTGCACAACTCCTTATTTCTAATGGGATAGGTCATGTGTAATGCACAGTCACTCGAAAAATGGGATAGGATTAGATAGACATGTGGTGGATTGCCTAAAAAATGCCAATCCCCGGAAGTCAATGCGCTTCCTTGCAAGGATGTCAATCCACATTCAATAAATCAATATGATAATGATAAGATAAAATGATAAACAAATGATATAACTAAGAATACAAAGGAAAATGGATTGACGTGGTCCACATATCTTTTATGGTCTGATGGTGATACCTAATCCAAAGGAAGTAAAGGAATCAAAAAATGGCTCAAAGGAGAAAATGTGTAGATAGTTGTGTACTCACAAAGGTGAGCGAGATGATAGATTTGATTTAGATAACCGATAGAATGCTAGAGATGGATAAAAGGAGCTTGATATGAATGAAGAGGCACTTGCAAAGGTAGAGTGGTAGAAAAATGATGAGATCTCGGATGATTGAGAAGAAAACTAGGGTCAAAATACCTTTTAAACATGGATCATCGGTGATTAGGGGATTGTCATTGATTCTAGTGAATTGCCATTGATTCTGTGGAATCTTCGGCGATCCTAGGTAATCGTCAATGATTCGGTGAATTGCTAATGATTATGTGAATCATCAATGATCGCTGTAAAAATGTACATCTGTAATGAGTGGGGATGGAGCTCGAAAGATATGCTAAAAAGGTTGATTTAAGCTTGTAAATGATGCATAATAAGATAATGAAGCAAGAGAAACTACCTACCTTGTATAAATTAATGAATGAAGACACGAAGATGGTATTTAGAGAGACAAGAAGATTGTAGAGGCATGAAGATTAATGTTGTTGAGTCTTGGACATATGAATGCCATTTCAGAGGTGAAGAAGAGATTCTTGGTGTCTTGAATGTTGTTGGGACGATCTTTGAATATTTGAAAGGGATATGATACACATAAAATGTAATATAAAATCCTTAAGCAACATACAACTAGAAACTAGGCTCAAATGAAGGCATGAAACTTGTTTATATAGGGTCACCACCGACACAGGAGAATCACCGACGATTGGTAGGATCTCTGGCTATCTAGGTTTTATGAGGAAAAGGTTGAAACTGCTTCTCAAATCAAGATTCATTTTTTTGTTTTGACGAAGGGTGTGTGTTGGAAGGTTTTTAAATGGTTAAGAAGTTGTTGATTTTATTTTGTTTTATTTGATTTTAGTTTGTAAGTGGTTTGAGTGGTTTAGGAGAGGATAAAATAAGATTTTATAGCTATAGAATGCTATTTACAGGGAGTAAATATGATAGGGAATAAATAAGACTTAAGATAAGGATTTAATATATGATATTATAGTGATTTGATATTGAAGGGGTGCTAGTGGACGCGGACACGGGGATTAGCGATGCTAATTTTAGGTGTCTACAATTCTCTCATATTTTACTATAACATTACTCAAGTTCATTCCATGAGGTATGAACACCATATGAGGCATATGTGAGCTTTAATATTGGATCCAATTTGTCACCTTGAAGTGGAAAATCTGGAATAAGATGCAATTCAAGGCATAAGATATGAGAAGGAACAATAGAAGAAATAAAATATTCCAAAAATGTCTTATGGACATGATTGATGAATGTTTTGTGTGGTTTTATATATGAATTGAGATTTTGGTTGTGTCATGAATAATCCAAAAATGGATATGAAAATACCCAATTCTATGTATTCTCCATATTTGATTCTTGCAGTGAAAATATTCAGCATATTCTTTCTTCAAGAGATGGTCTAGTCGAATGAGGGTGATCCAGACACCTTTGAATGACATCTACAAGCCATCATTGTTCTATTCGGGAAGTTTTCTAGGTGATGATTACACAACTACCTTGATGGATACATAACTACCACTCTTCACAGAGCGGCGGTTGTGCAACCTTTGGTAAAAGGGATCGCGATTGCACAACCACCAACCCTGTCTTCACCGATGATCCGACCCCGATGATGCCATAATTCAGAACTCAGCTGTTGAAAATGGTTGGGCTTCCAAATGGTTTGGTTCGTATTTCTATCTATCTTTGGGAAGAGAAGCTATAAATACAAGTTCGATTCTTCATTATAGCAAGTGATTTTGAGTGAATTCTAGTGTGAGAAAAGAGGAGTTAGAGTTCTTTGTTATATAGTTCATTAAGAGTGAAATGCAACTTTTTCCCTTAGAAAAATCTATAATACTTTGAAAAGATATTTGATTGCGGAAGTCTGATATGTTTTCTATATCTTAGTATTGTTTAAACTAAGAAGATAACTCAAATAACGACTATATTTGATAAACATAAAGCTTAAAGAATTCAAATATATGTGGCTATAGTTAAACTTGATTAATTAAGCTTTAAAATATGATTAATAATTAACTCATGGACACGTGGCATTATTCTATGGCTTTTATTAACAATTCCTCCTTACGGACACTAGGTCTCGAGAATTAACAAAAGATTAAACAAGTTTGGGTCCAGTTGGTCTCCAAAGATCAAAGGATAAAGACATGTGTCTATATTTCATTAGCAAAGAATGTCTAAGGTCGAAATTGTGAAAATAAACAATATTTATATGTGGTGATTTGCTATTAACTCGCACTTCATAGACAACGTACTAGACAATAGATCATTTAATAAAGAAACAATCCGAAACCCGTACATACATGGAGCCATCCAAATTGCTCGATTTTTGCATCTTGAAAAGTATCTAACAAAAGAAAGTAAAATGCAAGAGAACATGATGAATTATATTGGCTCACATACATCTTAAATAACTATGATAGGAAAATAATATGTGAAGAGAATGTGGACATGTTTTATTGGTTCACATTTTGGCTATTTCTTGATAAAGTCTTAATATGAAGCAAAGTAGCGAAAAATGGTAGCTTTATCTTATTGATTAACATCTTTCAAGGTTAATCAAAAGAATGAAAATCCGAAATGTGAAAAGACTTTGAGCATTTTTATTGGTTGAGTTTTCACATTTGTGAGAAGATCGAGTTAACTAAAGTCGAATCTGCGAAGAACATTTAGTGTTATCTTTGGTTCATACTTCATGCAACACTAAGAAAGGATTTACAAAGGTCCAAAATTGTGAAGTTATATGGCACTTTCTCATTGGCTAGAATCTTTGCAATAGTCAGTAAGTCTGACAAGACAATAACACATGGGTTTCTCTGATTGGCTAAAGCTTCATAAAAGTAAGAAAGAATCTAGAAAAATCTGACACAACAAATTACACATGGAACACTTTACTTGGCTCAAAATTTACAATATTATATATTTCATTGGTGTCAGGACAAACTTATAAATAAAGAACTAACCATATCCAAAGGAAACTTTCGGGTCCACATCATAAAATACGGGATATACAACGAAATGACCGGGAAAGATAGAAAACAAATAATTCAGCCCAAAAACACCATTAAATTGTAGGGCTATACTCTAAATATGATTAATTACACATATAGATTATTGTTCTATATTAAATTATACAAATTATCTTTAAAAACATACTTACATATCTAAAATTATGTATTTCATTAACTTATTTATGTAATTCATTGTTTCTAATAACTCAAAGCACGCATATAGAAAATATACAAAATATATTCATTTGTTCATTTATTAGAGTAAAACAGAAGAATTAACTTCTTTATATTAGATTTTTCAACACAATTTACATAAATTTAGTAGATATTTACATAGTTCATAGAGAGAACTTATCTGAGACAATAATAATGAATTCTAATACAAAATTCCAATGCAAAGACATATGCAATAAACACCAGACTATGGACACACTATGAGAGGATTGTGTTATACACCCCATGTATATTCACCTTGCCCTAGCCAGGACCATCCAAGGTTGTACTTTGTACCCCGGTTAGGACACCGCTAGTGCCCCTCTCTCTTACCCATCATGTGCACATGTACATAGTCGGCCTTGGAATTATTTCCACACACTATATTTACAAGTCCTTAAGACTCTTTATAATATTCTCTTTCTCATAATCATAATCAAAATTCCACTGTTTCTCTCAAAATAATTTACATGTCTTTTATAATACTTCATTATCAGTTATGAACCATCACAATGGTTTCACACCCTTTCATAAATAAATAAAGCATCTTTCAAAAATTTCTCAGGATATTCATTACATCAATAGCTTATTACAATATGTTTTCTTAAATCAAACTTGATCTTTAACAATCCACAAATATTTAATGCTTTAAAATCTTAGGGGATTTAGTCACATAACATTTCTCCCCCTTGAATCAACTAATGTCCTCAATAGTGCCAAGTCTATTATGAAATTCACAGAGAAAAACACGAATCATTAGCTAAACAATTCAGGATATTTTTCTTTCAGGAAATATTCTCTTTCCCATGTAGCACTTTCAATATCACAAAAATTCCATTTTACTTTAATCTCTTTAATTTCTCTATTTCTAAGATTGTTATTCCTTTAATCTAGAATTAATTTAGGTTCAATTTTGAATTCACATGTAGGCTCAATAACTATGTTCTTCCAATCAATAACATGATTAACATCATAAATATATTTCTTTAACAAGCTTACATGAAACACATTATGAATTCTAGATAATTCAGGAGGTAAAGCAAGTCTATAAGCAAGATCTCCTATTATTTCTAGAATTTAAAAAGGTCCATAATAGTGAGGAGCTAACTTAGCATATTTACCTAATTTCAAATAACTCTTCTTAGGTTTAACTCTAAGAAATACTTGATCACCTATTGCAAATTCTCTAATCAGACCTTTTAAATCAGCCCAATGTTTATACCTATCTTGGGCAACTTTCATGTTTTGTTTTGATTTATTTATAATTTATTCCATTTCTTTTAAGTTATCATTGGCATACCAAGATCTATGTTTATGATTTGACCATGAAATAGGAGTAGTAAAATTCCTACCATAAACAAATTCAAAAGGTGTCATTTTGGTTATAATATGATAACCATGATTGTAAGCAAACTCAATCAAATGCAGATATTGTTCCCAATTTCCAGGTTTTTCACTTGTATACATTCTAAGCATATATTCTAATATTCTATTTATTCTTTAAGTTTTCCTATTAGACTCATAATGATAAGAAGTACTAACTCTCAAACTAGTACCCAATTCATCAAACAAGGATCTCCGAAAGAAGAAGTAAATCTAGGATCTCTATCAGTTACTAAATCTTTAGGAAGACCATGAAAATGAAAAATTTCTTTAAAAAAATGAGCTATATTAGAAGCAGAGGTTTTGATTGGTTGGTAGAAAATGAGCCATTTTTGTCAATCTATCAAGCAAAAAAATAATACCATGATGACCATTCTTGGTCTTGGGTAATCCTGTGATAAAATCCATACTAACTGACTCCCATTTCCAATCAGCAATAGACAAGAGTTGTAATTGACCGGTTTACTACATTGTTCAGTTTTAACCTTTTGACAAGTTAGACACTGTTGCACATATTTCCTAATGTCTTGCTTTATTGTAGGCCACAAATAATTCTTTTTGACTAACAAGTAACTCTTTTGAAAACCAAGATGTCCAGCTATGGGAATATCATGAGAATCTCTCAAAATTTATTGTCTTAAACTAGGGAGATTAGGAATACACAATCTACCTTTATAGTACAACAATCCATTCACACCAAGAAAATAAGAAATAAGCCTATCTTTTAAATGCACATTTGATGTTCCATTTTCAAACAGAATACAATTCAACAAAATAACTATCATTAGGCAATGTATCTTTTATTTCTTAAGCAAATTGACTTCTTTATAAAGACAAGGCATTTTAAACATTTTTTTCTACTTAAAGCATAAAAAAATTCTTTACCAAGGACATATTGTATTTCGAAATCATCTTGACTCAAGTAATTCTACCCATATTCTCTGTCTCATATTCAATAAAATTTGAGTAAAAATATACCTATGAGACCTCTATGATCGATTTTTAAGACAAATTTTTGATCTAATAAATAATTTATCCAAATTTTCAAAGCATGAATTATCCCCAATAATTCCAAATCATGAGTAGGATAATTGCGCTTAGTAACATCAATTTTCTAGACCCAAAACATACAACTCTACTATCTTGCATTAATACACAACCAATACCAAAACCACAAGCATCAAGTAACAACAATAAAAGGTTTAGAAAAATTAGGAATACATAACATAGGTACATTGGTTAAGGCTTATTTCAACTTATTAAAAGAAATTTCACATTCCTCAGACCAATGATATGAATTATTTTTCTTTGTTAAGTTTGTGAGAGGAGTAGCTATTTTAGAATAGTTCTTAATAAATATTCTATAAAAACCAAACAAACTAAGAAAACTTCTAATTTCTTGTACATCTTTGGGTGTATCCCAATCTTGTATTGCTTTTACTTTAGAAGGATCTGGTGTAATTCCTTTTTTAGAGATAATATGACCCAAATAAGAGACTTTAGTTTTAAATAATTCACATTTACTTAGCTTACCATACAACTGATGTTTTCTTAAATTTTCAAGCATTAATTGTTAGTGCAAAATTACAACACCCTTTGAATGCTTGCAAGTGAGTTGTTTGGGTAATCAATGCAATTTACTAACATGGGATTGTCTCAAGGTGTGGGACCACGAAATTGAGACAAACCTCTAGAGAAGGTTGGTTCCTCTACCTATTCCTACTCGCTAACACTACTCCTAATGTAGAAAGCAAATCCTAAACTAAACATGCTAAGGGACTAGGGATATATAAAGGTGTAGAAAGGGGAAATCCTAAGCTAAAAGGGTGGTGATAGCACCAGAAAAGGAGTGGCAGTTGAGCTCTCTCCACGAGGGGGAGGAAATGGGAACATGAGAGAGAGGAAGACACACATGCCACAAATTAAGGACCACGAACTCCACTTTCCCACGCATTTACAACACAACAAAAGGGACCTAGAAGCAAAAAGATGCACATAACATGCTAAAAACAAATGAAAAGGAAAGACTGCAAGTAAAACAAGTTAGGGTAGAAAAAATGTGCCACAAAACATATTCTACATGCTTAAAATATGCACAATTTGATTATATTCATGGTGAAGGCATGAAATTACATTGTAGAGGCCAGATTTGAGGTCTGGAACTCATGGGAAGTCGACCACCATTTTGGCATGGTGTCCGCTACTATGAAAAAAATATTAAGAAACCCTTCAAATGGGTGAATTTTACATATATATAGAAAATGAGCTTCCACCTACTAGACATTAACTTCCTGATAGGTAGTTGAGCTACCCGAACTACCACCATTAATGGTCTACCTGTATGATGCTCATGTGCTCATTTGGTTGCATGCATTTTTTCCGTTGGATGGAAGCATGCTTCTTTGTTGGCCATTGCATTTTCCTGCATTTATGCTATTGTCAATAGCATTTTTAATACTATCGACCGGTAGCATAAAAAAAGTTGTCGGCCGATTGTATTTATCTTTTATCGGTGGTAGAATTTTTTGCTACCGACAGGTAGCATAAAAAATATTGTCACATTCACAACGGGCTATCTTCTTCTTTGCCGAGTCTTTGGAAAAACACTACAAAAGACTTCCCTTTCCATTTTCTCCAATTTTTCCTAACTTTTGGATTTCTCTTGATCTAGGGAGTTAGAAAAAATGAAGTAGAACGCTCCAAAAGCCAATTTTTTTCAATTTTGCCCATCTTTGCTCGAAATTGGCTAAGTGCGGGGTCGTGAAGCCTCTAAAAGAAGGGAAATGCATCCAAATTGTTCCAAGTGCCCCAAAACATGAAAATTACCTTATTTTCTTCAGATTCTCCATTGAGGTCCCATTCGCTCAACTCCATTTTTTTCTAAGTTGTCCATTTTTACCGGGGAAAAATGGATAATAATTTGGTGAATCACAAGGACATATGCCTGCTAGATGAGGTGATCAATGGCCTTAAAGCATCCATTGGGAATGAAGTCGGTTTGGTAATTTGAAATATACTCTAAAAATTTGAAGTTATGCCCTTGAGCCACGAAGTGTTGTTTGAACTTGAATTTGATCTGTTGCTCAAATTTCCATATTTTTATAAGAAATTCTTTGAGTTTTGATCGACTAGAAAATTATTTTGAATATGAAATTCTTATCTCCCTCACTCTACAATTGATCTAATGGGATGAAGGATGAACCTTTGAACTTGTCCCAAAATCTGATTTCTTTGCCAAGCTTTGAAGAAAATTGAATTGAATCATGAAAAAGGATGAAGCAACGCAAAGATTTGTAACACATGTTGGTTTGGGATACACTTGGGAATGCACTTAAAAATGATTTACCCCATGAATCGTGCAACAACAACAATGAAGAAAAATATTTAAAAAGATGGAAAATCATACATGTTCCAAGTGGAAACATGTAGAGTGTGCATAAGCACTTATTCTACTGAAAACAAACCTAACTACCCTACCCTAACTAGAGATAAGAGAATCTAAATAAATCCTACAATAGGAAAGGAGAAATAACTTCCCTTCTTTACAAAATGCGGCCATATAATTAATTTGACAATGGACATGGCCTTTAATAAGAGTGGAAAACTATTTTCCACCCTTCCCAAAGTATCAAATAAAAATAAAATGAATACCTCCTTTAGTTGTTCTGCATTTGGTTGGAGGTGTTGTAGCTGACCTTTGGTGCATTGAAGATCATCCTCATGCTCTGAAGTGAGCATGACCGGTTGCAACTCTCTTTTTGGCTCTAAACTAGCTAAATACCTGATTGGGAAAGGGTAGTTGGAACAAATGGGTCATATCTTGTGGTTTTCTTATCCCTTTGGAGCTCATTCCCACAAGTGGGATCATGTTGCAGACTTTTCGGAAGGAGGTTACTTGCAATCATATTTGAATGCTACTCGCATCTACAAACAACATTGCTTCCTTAAAAATTCCTCCTCCAAGATGACTAATTTAGCAATGGTGTCATCATCTTTGTTCTCCTCCTCCTTAAGCATGAAGTTTGAGAGATCAAAATTATCAAAAATCGAGTCCCTGTAAGGGTGAAGTGGAAGAAGTGTCTTAAATATCCTTTATGACTTTCTCTTCACCCATAACCCCGAATATGATTTTTACACCTCCATGGCATAAAGTGTTGAATGGTTGCATAATTTGAAGATGTTCTTGGCGGATCAATGCAACCTTACAAAGTGCATAAAGTTCTAAACATGTAGAGCAATGAGGATAATTACATTCCATCAAAACATCTTGCACACTTGGGATCCTTTCTTCCTTTTCTAACTCTTGTGGAGAAAAAATAGTAGCCTCCATGAATATGGTGCCATCGTGCACACTACATTTAGAACATAGAGACTAGTCATCATCTTCTTCTATCTCTGGTTCTTCAAAAATTCATGCCCCACCTTGTGTTCTCTAGTCCCAACTTCTGTTTAAGGCTTGACTAGCAATGACATCTAATTGGACTTGAACTTTCTGACCCATTTCTTCAAGTTCCTCTCTACTGGGATCTTCAACATGTTGTCCTCTTTCTTGGATTTTCTGATTTTCTTTCCAAAATGGGTTTTGGAATGCAAGAGGAGGGGTGAGTTGGGATTCAACTGGTTTTGAAATTTTTAGGTGGAAGAGGAGGTTTAATTTATATTTTCTACGTGAAGGGTGAGGAGTTTTAGAATGGAAAAGAGTGGAGAATTGAATGTGAGATGAAATGGTAGAAGATGGAAAAAGGGATTCTCAATGGGGGTAGTTGGAAAGAAGCTAGGGATGTGAAACTCAGGCTGAGATGGTGTAGGTTGGGGAAGAGAAATGGGAAGTATGTGAGATGGTAGTGTAGGATTTTCCCATTGACAAGTTTTCCTAACACTAAACTCATGAGCCTCTATCAACTCTACCCACTTTGTAATTTGGGGCAACATCTCAACCATGAAATCTAGCTTTTGCTTAGGGTTGAACCAGTTTGGCATAGGGCTGACCCATGGACAAGGGCCCTAAAACCAATTTTGAATGCCTTAAGTTGAAATGTGGCCCTAGTCTGCACCATACTTACCTTTATTATTTAGATCCTCTGTAAATCGAATCTTCCGTGAAGTTGCCACCATCACCTGTATAACCCTGTTCTTCATAAACATCATGGTTAGAACTGATTTGGAGGAGAGTTTTGAAACTATGGGGATGGAGGGAACTAGTGTGTTATAAATTAGAATCCCAAGAAAGGAATGAAGTCGTGATTGCAAAACTTCATAAGGGAGGAAAATGGAAAGATGGAAGATAGAGAAAGTGCATGGAAGGAAATGGAAGGAAAGGGAAAGGTCTGTTGATGAGATAATATGATTGTTGGAACAGTGGAGTTGCCATATGTACATGAAAATTCCTCCAAAGGCTGAAATATTCACCAAGAGCACATGAAAATTGATGAAGTGAAGTGGTAAGGTGCTTCAAACTTATCCCATCGAGCATGCCAAAACAGTTACTACAAAATTACAGCACCCTTTGAATGTTTGCAAGTTATTTTTCTAGGAAATTCGTATACTTTTCTTTACATGGGATTATCTCAAGGTGTGGGACCTTGCAATTGAGACTAACCTCCAGAGAAGAATGGTTCCTCTACCTAATCCTACTTCTAACACTACTCCTAATGCGAGAAAGTAAATCCTAAACTAAACATGCTAAGGGACTAGGGATAGACAGAGATGCGAAAGGGGAAATCCTAAGCTAAAATGGTGGTGATAGCACCAACAAAGGAGTGGAAATTGAACTCTCTCTACGAGGGGTAGGAAATGGGAACATGGGAGAGAGGGAAGAGTCCAGGATAATTTAAGTGGCGAATATTTGTAATATGGCAAAAATTTCATTTTAGGAAAATTTGAAAAGGTGATTTTTTCGGAGCAGGTCGGTGTCCTGTTCACCTAAAATATACAGTATATATATTTTTGGGGTCGGCTTCACCTTCATTTGAAAACATCTCCTATAAAAACTTAGGTGATTCACTGGGTAGTATACCATAAGTAGCTTACCAAATTACCAAGATCAGTGAAGCTTGAAATTGCATAATCTTAAACACCGAGAGATTGTTGTTAGCATGTTAGGGTTAGTTATTGACGCGCGACATGGATATAGTTGATGCATGATAAAGAGGTATTACCAATGCGTGATAAGGAGATATTGAGGACATGCAACAGAGAGAGTTGATGCGTGACAGGCATAAGCGGTTGATGCCTGATAGGGTATAAGAAGTTAACGCGCGACAGGGCATAAGCGGTTAATGCGCGTGACATGGCATAAATAGTTGATGTGCAATAGGAATAAGTAGTTGACACCTTGGTGACACGTGATAGTTTTAGTTGACGCCTAGTTGATGTGCGACAGGGATTATTGATGTGCTTTTGACGCGTGACAAAGGGTTAGTTGTTGACACGCAACAGGAAGTCACTACTTGGTTCTTTTGTTGACACAGGACTCTGTTCAGAATAATGGAAGGTGCTAGTCCTAAGAATGCGAAGACCCTAAAAGTAACTAAGAAATCTCAGAAATCATTGTTCAAGTATTTTGGAAACTCTGTGGATATAGATATTGAAAATACCAACAACCATAAAGATGCCACCAGAAAGAATCAAAATATTGACTGTGTGGAAGGTATTATTGAGGTGGACATGCATTTTGCACTAGTATCAAACAAATGACACCTATGATAATATGCTAGATCTTGAAGATATTCTTCTTGTTGGGGTGCAACCAAAAGTGCATCAAGATATCACACATACAAATACTCAGCAAAATGGAACACAAAAATCAAATTCAAAATCGGTTCACAAAAGAGGAAACCAGGTGATTGTGATATTGCTCAAAATTCTACTAAAAAAATTAAAACATTGAAAACAAACAAGAATATGTGGACCATTGGCAGGTCATACAAGTTTGATTGGGCAGCTAAATTTCTGTTTATCAAACCTATACAATCATCTAATTGAAGAGATCCCATCTGAATGTACATGTACAATATGTACGTGGAAATTGGGAAAGAAACAAAAATGCAAATGAAGCTAGACACTATAGAAAAACATTGTGGAAAACAATATTTGATCATAATTGGGCGGATGGCGAGAAAATCAAAACACAGGTGGAAAAGCGAAAAAGAATGAATGCATGAAAAAGATACGTAGCGGAATATGAGGCAGAAAGTAAAAACATAGACATCTCTTGGAAAAGGGAGGAACGATCACATCACATATTGGTAAGATGAATCAAACAAATACACATGAAAACTCATACAATTCTCTACTCTATTTCACATACTAAAAAAAGGAAGACCGATTTCAGATTTCCTTGATTTCAAAGTTTTGTATCAATATAATGGAATGTTGAACGTACCTTAGTCTCATTGGTTTGAAAGTAGTGGATGGGAAATGGAAAAATACCTTTCGATGATAGATAAGGAAGATTTGAAAGAGAATGTAAAAAAATCAAAGTTTATCTCTCTTTCAATTGATGAAGTGATAGCAGTTGACAACACTGCATGGGTATGTATCCAAATCTATACTTTAGAAAATCATATAAGGACACCTCATCTATTGGGTGTTATGAAAATGATTGAAAACTGTAATGCCAAAAACCTACATAAAATAGTTGTTTCTCATTTGAAAGATATTGCTGGAATGACTGATTATGAAATTGCTACGAAGTTGGTATGCATTGGAGCAAATGGTGCATCTGTTATGCAGGGTCACCGAACAAGGTTGTGTGTTAGATTACAAACAACAGTGGCCCCATATATGCTACCAATTCACTGTATGGCTCATAGAATGAATTTAGTGTATAAAATGGTAAGCAACCACGAAAATGTTGCTAAATTAGAAGACCTTATAAGAGAACTTCATGCCTATATGGCAAGCAGCCCAAAGTGATTTCTTGAGTTCCAGAAATTTGTAATTGGAATTACAGATGGAAAAAAACTTTTGAAAGATGTTGAGACTAGATGGATCTCTTTGTATGAACCTGCATGCAGAGTTCGTGAGGAGTATCCTTCGTTGGTTGGTTTCATGCACAAATATCGTCATGAAGTTGATAGGGCGAGGGACTTGTTGTTCTGTTTAACTGATTTGGAGACATTGCTTACATTGGTTGGTATTCTTCCAATGTTGCAGGAGATCAATACACTGATGAAGCATGCACAAGGAAGATTAATCTATATTGTGGATTTTATACGAATGAGAAAAATGGTATGTAAAAGTCTTGATATCTTGTATTGTTCCAAGATAGTTTCCATTCCCCTGTTTTTGAGAATTGGAAAGCTTTATTAGATCTTAAAAATCCTAGTAACTATTTGAGATTTAATATCCACGATCACCTCTACATCACTATTAATGGGAGGGACATACCACTGCACATTTTGTAAAAACATCAAGATATTACAAGATCGGAATGAGAAGATGTTCTGTGACATGTAATCTCTTTGAGTCTATTATAGTTGAAACAAGAATAAAGCTTAAAAAAATTTCAGAATCCTTATCATCAGAAATTAGAGAATGTTTCTCCAAAGATAAAATTCTTGAAGCCATGGGTGTGATGAATCCTAATTTTTGGAATATTGAAGGTGGTCGTGCTGACTTTGTAAGAAAGCATTTCCATAAATCCATGGGTACAATAATGGAACATTTCGCAAAGACTTCAGAGTTCAAGGGTATTGAAATCAAAGGTATATTGAATGCTGATTTATTAAAATTTCAATCAACAAATTTTACAACAACAATGAGGAACTAATATAAAAATTTAGACGAACCTTCTAAAAGTGGTGTTATTACAAGGTTGTGGCGAGGAATCTATCAAATTTCTATCTTACAAGAAGATATCAGTGAATATTTCATATTATATGAGTTATGCCAAACAATGATTTTGGGGTCTGTGGAGGACGAAAGGGTTTTAGTGCACTATCATTTATAAAATTAAAAGCGAGAAACAGGTTGGATAAAAATCGGAAAGTTGTATGAGGTGTTATGTTTCTGGTACTCCATGGAAACCTTTTCTTTCGACAAAGAAATTGCGCATTGGAATTCCTTTTGCAAAATAAGAGGTGTGAATAATATGACTCTACAAGTACAACTGTTCCCAACATTGAGAGTGGAATTGGCGCATCGTCACACTCTACAGAAGAGAACATCGAGTTTGAAGAAGCTATTGATAATGGATTGTTTCAAATTTAAATAGGTATCTTCTTCACCTTAATCTTATTGTTTGTCACTTCAATTTTTTTTCAGCTCTTATTATCATTAAAGATGTTATAGGTCTATATATTTACATTTATTTAAATAAAATCTTTTTTCTTTTTTTTTTGAAAACGTGGGTTGACATCCATCCGAGGAAGCTGGTACTTCTCGGGACTGACAATGTCAAGCAACTCACCCATCTATCTACTAATCCATTTCTCGTGTTGAGTTTTCTTAAAACAAATATCTAGCACATTACCAGTGATGATTTGACAACAATCTAAAACACTAGAGGTAAGTTAAACCCTATCATATCATCTTTATGGATTTCTTACAATACATTTAATTTATTTTTATATTTACAAAATGCTTTGATATATTTTTTAAACTTTGTGGGATAAAATGACACAATTGAATTTTACAGAGGAAGATATTTCCATACTATACAATTCATAATCCACGATCCATTATACAATTCGTCATCCACGATCATGCTAGAAGTTAAATCTACGTCCACATAAAATTCATCATCATATCATTATCATAATCCTGACACTACAATTATTATTAAAACAATTATTTATCTATTTTAAATTTAAAGAAATGTCTCTGTCCTAACACATTCCATTTTTTAAAAACAATTCATGATCATATCATTACAAGTATATCCATTCTAATGTCATCTATATCCATTCTAATGTCATCTATATCCATTTTAACACATTCCATTTATTTATCATCTATATCCATTCTAATGTCATCATGATCATATCATTACAAGTATAGAGAAGAAGAATTATCTTAAAACAAGTTTAAATGTCTAGAGAAGAAGAATTATCGTGCTTGAAGCTAAATCTACGTCCACATAAAATTCATCATCATCCATATATATCATATCATTATCACAATCTTGACACTACAATTATTATTAAAACAATTATTTATCTATTTTAAATTTAAAGAAATGTCTCTGTCCTAACACATTCCATTTTAAAAAAATTATCCATTATCATCATTCATCATCATCTATATCCATTCTAATGTTATCATGATCATATCATTACAAGTATAGAGAAGAAGAATTATCTTAAAACAAGTTTAAATGTCTAGAGAAGAAGAATTATCGTGCTTGAAGCTAAATCTACGTCCACATACAATTCATGATAATCCAAGTAAACAAGAAACATACGTCATCATGATTCATCCCTATCTAATGCAATCACCATTAAGAGTAAACCAATAAGCATAAACTCAATAAAATTTAAAAAGGCTATCAAATAGTATTTCAAATTTTAAAAGGCTATCAAATCCAGATAATAAAATTCAAATACCATGACCACAACATTCAATGTTTCAAATTTTCAAATATAGACTCAATATTTCAAGTTTCCACAATAATAAAAAATTTTCAACCCTCTTTTTCTGTATCCAATTCAATTCTTGTGCTCCTTTCCCCAATGGTTTCATCGCCTATGGCTTTACTCCTTTCCCCAATGGCAGAAATAACCCCAGAACTTATGAGATCATCCGCAAAGCGTCCAATTTTTAAAAATTCTTTCTTCTTGCTTTGTCGCATCTCCATGGGATAAAAAATTTGGATCAGCTGCTGCCTTAGCTTTGAATAATATTTTGGTCGAAGTTGTGCTCTTTAATTATCCGCTTCAGTGTATTGTTTTGTTTGTTAACCAAAACAATATTTTCCTTCAAATCTTCATCATGGATAAAGCTGTTTCTTCATTGTTTCCAAGTGAACTTGGAAAACCTTTGCTTGACTCTTCAAATTTTCATATTTCAACTACACAAAAAAGTAATGTCAATTCAACATATTACTAAAATAAGAAACTTTCAAATTAACAAAAAATATTGTTTGAAAGTGATAATACTTACAACTGCTCTATCTCTCTCGGCATTTGCAACTGCTACCAGATCCTTGTCCTTAGACCATTTGTTAAAATATGCCTAGGCCTCAACACTAATATTTTCCAATTTTTTAATGCCTTATCCAAAATGTCATCTTTGTAGTTGTTATACGTGATAGTCCCACTTCTTACTTGGGTAAGTAAGGAATCCATCTTCGCAAGTTGATTCTAGACTGCAGCGTATAAACTATCCCTTTGCCAATAATTTTCAAAACGACTAATAATCTCATTGATAAGTACTTTATCCCTTCTCTCCCATTCTATGAGCTGACTGATATGAGGTAGAATAAACTCACCGACATGGGATTGACAATCATAACCAATTAAGTTCTCCAAAGGAAAAGGTAGCAATTGTTCACCATCTGTATCTGATGAAGATGATCTTGCACGAGAGGTATGGGGGCTTTTGGGCTGATCAACTACTACTTGTTTCTACCTTTGGGTGGCCTGATCCTGTTTGTGATAAAATTAATCAAGATTCAGAAAAATAAATTTAAATCAAAATGTAATTCAATATGGTAAAGACTAAAGTATGTTGAAATTGAAGTATACCTGTTGGCCTTGAATCATCTCACGAGGTATTGAAAAAACCAGTTGGGTCATTGCTATCAATGCCCAAATAATCTTCATCTAAATTTATATTATTCAAAACCGATATGCTCGTTGCATTGGGCAAGCCACCAAGTGAGAGAGTTGGAATTCGAAAGGAGGAGGCAATGTTTAGTGTCCCGCTAGGGGCCAAAGCAATTGGCATGTGTTTACCAATGTTCTTTTTCCTTGTTCCTCTAGTTGGCATTTTAAATATTATTGGTTGAGGGGGTTGGTGCCGCTATTTGAACAGAAGGACTGCAATGTGCTGAAAAGTTCAAGAAAAAACATGAAAAACTAGAAAACAATCCAAAAACTACGAAATTAAACGAAGTAGTATTCAAAAGTTGTACCTTGTTGTCGAGGGGTAGTTTGTCGCGGTGCTAAGGGTGGCTGTGTAGGAGTAGTAATTGGTGGTTTTTGAGAAGATACAAATGCATGTGACTGTATTGAGTGAGTTGGGGAAGATGGTTGAGTTTCGAAACACGCGTATGGTCCAAAGTCCCTGCAATGTCATCAAAATTGAATTGTATGTCAATTCAATTGGTTAAAATTTAAATTGGAAAATAAAAATAAAAATTTGGAATTTGTTAATAATATATGAGAAGGTATTACTTCTCTGGCGTTTAATGAGTTCAAACTGTTGAGGGTTCGGAGAGGAGTGAGCTTCCATTTTAGATTGGGAATCTCCCGAAGCCTCAGCGTGTTGTTGGCCTCTTCCTCTTGATAACACCTTTTTTCGGGAAGGCCTTCAATAAATCTTCTCTGCAAACCGTAAAGTGTTAATAACTGTGTAGTGTAATGTCAAAATACAAACTTAATAGTTTTTACCTATTGTTCTTCAAATGGAATTGACAACTTCATCAACTCCTCGTCAGTGCAAGTAGGAATTGGCTTATCTTTTAAATTTAAAAGAGCCTCGTAATAAAGGCCAAGGAGATAGTTTGTGGAATAAATGACAAGTTTTTCTGAAAGCTTTGCATTTGTTATGTCAATTCTTATTTTTGATAGATAGGTGCACCAATCAATTTTTTTTTGTGATAGTGGCAACTATGTATGCAATGGCCCAGTTTGGTATATCTATTTGCCGACCCTGCAAAACTATTCTGGATTGAAAAAAGGAAATCATTGCAGCAAGAAAGTGGTGTGTAATTGCTTGTGTATCCACACCACGCCCTGGATTTATTGACATGAGCTACAAATGCCAAAAATAGCGGGAATTAATATAACATTAAATTGTATCAAAATCAAAAATAGAATAAAAAATGATGAATGAAAATGAATTATACTTACAATCAACATGGAAACCGAACGTTGATTTGAGATATTTCTTGTCATCTTCCACAAGTGTTGCCTTCGTTGTAACAAAGGGTAAATTTATGAATGGAAGGCCCTTAACCTATGGATGTCAGTTGCATCGATACCGAATTGAAACAATCGGCCGTCATTCAGAGTAACATAAAAAAGACCGTCCTCTATATTGTAGGACGAGAGAAGGTAATTCAAAATATCTGGGTCATTTTTGAATTGAGGCATCTCAACGAGCCCACTAAACTCACATGCATCAATCAAATATTTATATTTAGAAGACATCTTTAAAACAGTATGGATGTGGGGGCACAAAGGATTCCTGTAGATGATCTTGCCCGTGGATAGGACTGGATTTTCTTCTTGATTTTTGTCCTGAGCTTGTGGTTGGGAAGCACTTGAAGTCACCATCATAGTTGTGCTTGCGTCTTTGACAATGATGGATTCTGTAAACAAAAAAATTGAGAGCCGGAAAGTGCAAACGAGAAAATGACCGACGGGAGGCTATTTATAAGCCAAATCAAGTGTCAATAAGGACCATTGACACGCATCAACACAACTTGTTGACGCGTGTCAATGGTCCCTATTGACTTGCGTTAACACAACTTGTTAACACGCGTCAATAGAGTATTGACGGCGTCGATAAGGGTCATTAACCCACGTCAATAGGGACCATTGACATGCGTCAACAAGTTGTGTTGACATGTGCCAATGGTCCCTATTGATGTGCGTCAATGACCCTTATTGACACACGTCAATAGGGGTATTGATGCGTGTCAAAAAAGGGCCATTAACGTCATGTTGGCGCGTGATCAATGAGGGTCATTGACGTCGTGTTGACGCACGTCAATGGTTCTTGTTGACACGCATCAATGGTACATCAGTAGCTGCAATTTTGTAGTTTCTCTAGCTCGAAAAACCTAGCAAAAATTTGGTTTTGAAATACTATCAAATTCACCTTTCGCTGAAACTGGTTCCGGGGATATTCGCTAGGTATTTTCCACCTACAATTTTCTAGAGGTGTCTTAAAATGAACCCTGAGGCAGACACATGTGCCACAGATCAAGGATCACAAAATCCACTTGCCCACAAATTTACAACACAACAAAAATAGGACCTGCAAGAAAAAATATGCACACAACATGCCAAAAAACAAATGAAAAGGAAAGAATGTTTGTAAAACAAGTTAGGGAAGACAAAATGTGCCACAAAACAAATTCTACATGCTTAAAATATGCACAATTCAATTATATTCATGGAAGAAGGCACATAACTACATTGCAGAGGCCATATTTGTGGTCTAGAAATCATGGGAAGTTGACCACCATTTTTGCATGGTACCGCTACTTAAAAAATATCAAGAACCCCTTCAAATGGGAAAATTTTACATGTATATAGCAAATGAGCTTCCTTCTACTAGACATTAACTACCTGATAGGTAGTTGAGCTACCTGAACTACCATAATTAATGCTCGGCCCATAGTTGATGCTCGTGCTCACCGGTTGCATGTATTTTTACGCCTGAGACATTAGCATGCTTCTTTGTTGGTCGACTACATTTAACCTGAATTTATGTTGTCGGTAGGTGACATTTTTTATGTTGTCGGTGGTAGCAAAAAAATGTTGTTGCCGGTAGCATAAAAAATGTTGTCTTTGACATTTATTTTGTCATCCCAGTAGCATAAAAAAATATTGTCGGTCGGCTACTGATTGAGTTGTCTTTCTTTGTTGAGGTACTACAAAAGACATCCCTTTCCATTTTCTCCAATTTTTCCTAACTTTTGGATTTCTCTTGATCTGGGGAGTTTTAAAAATGAAGTAGAACACCCCAAAAGCAAATTTTTCCAATTTTCCCCACCTTTGCTCAAAATTGGCTAAGTGTTGGGTTGTGAAGTCTCTAGAAGAAGGGAAATGCATCCAAATTGTTCCAAGTGCCCCAAAACATGAAAATTACCTTATTTTCTTCAAATTCTCCATTGAAGTCATGTTAACTGTCTAAGTCCAATTTTTTTCTAAGTTATCCATTTTTTTCAGGGGGAAAAAATGGAAAACACTAACCTAACATATTTTCCTTCATTTTTGAATAAATCAAAATATCATCTAGAAATATAATCACAAATACATCTAAAAAAGGTTTGAAAACATCATACATCAAGGTCATGAAGTTGGTTGGAGCATTTGTTAGTACAAAGGCATAACAAAAATTCCTAATGATCATATCTAGTTCTAAAAGTAGTCTTTGCAATATCAACATATTTTATTCTAATATGATGATATCCGAGCATAAATACATCTTAGAACAAAATCTAGCACCATTTAATTGATTTAGAAAATCATCAATTCTAGGCAAAGGGTATTTATTCTTAATAGTTAGCTTATTTTATTGTCTATAATCAATACACAGTCTCATTATTCATAGTGCCATCTTTCTTCTTAACAAACAATACTGGGGCACCCCAATGAGAAACACTAGATATAATTTTTCCTTGCTTTTAATAATTCAGTCAATTGTACCTTAAGCTCATCTAATTCAGGTATAGACTTTCTATAAGGTGCTTTTGATCCTAATTCAGCTCCAGGAATAAGGTAAATAACATGTTCTACATATCTTTTGGGTGGTAACTCTTTAATATCAGAAGGAAAGACATCCATAAATTCTTAGACTATTGGACGAACATCTACATCTACTTTAAGCTTATCATTTTTAGTAATCAAAGCATAAAAAACTTTACATTTTTATTTAATACTTCTTTTAAGTTGAACAACAAAAATAGTTTTTAAAGTTAGTTGTCTTTTAGTTCCTTGCAAAATATGAGTATTTGTATATTGGTCTTGAATACAAACTTGTTTATTTTCATAGTTAATGAGAGCATGGTTCTTTTCTAACTAATTCATTCCTAAAATGGCATCTTAACCTAAGTTAAGCACATGAAAAGATTCACTAGATACAATGTTATCAATTTGAAAATCTAAATCTTCTACTAAAGCTCATGTTTTCCTTATTATTCTTCCATCAACCATTTCTATAGCTATTGGTTCAATTTTTCAACCAAGTTAGGAGATATAAAACTATGACTACTACCAGAATCAATCAAGAAAATAAGGGCTGCATTTTTAATAAACCCTTTTACTTCAATCAGAGACACTTGCTTATGTATTGTACCTATATCAACAACAACATAAACTTTCATATTTTGATTCCCTTCCTTTGGTTTATCATCACTTTTTGATCTTTGTTTTTATCCCAAATTTTATTTTTCTTAGGACAACCCCTAGCATAGTGGTTATCTCCACAATTCCAACATTTAATTTCCTCTGGTTTAGTTTTGACATATTCTTGTTTCTTTTGTTGATTTCTAATTTGAGTATTTTTGCACTTGACAGTTTCACTAAATGGTATTTTTCTATCCTTAAAATGAAAATTAGAATTCTTTTTCTTATAGTCTTCTTTCTTTTGGTGAACTATAGTCTTGTATTTTTCAAATTGTTCTGAAATTTGAGCAGCCTCATCTACTGAAGTAGGTTTTCCACACCAAACACTAGCCTTATATTCTTCTCTTAGACCATTTATAAATCTAACAACTTTGTCTGTTCCAGAAATAAAAGGAACAAATCTATTTAAGTTCTCAAAGGTTTGTTTTTACTCATTCACAATTTTAAAACATTGTTTTATATCAAATAATTTATTTTTCCTTTGTTGCAAGAAATGTTCAGAAAGATACTTCTTCTTAAACAAAATTTTAAATTTACTTCATGAGACCTTATGACCTTTAAGTTGTTTAGATCTTAATGTGTCTTCCCAACTATTAATGGCATAATTTTTCAATTGATAAGAGGTTATTTGTGTCCTGCTTAGCTTATTAATTTTTTTCAATTCAAAATATCTCTCTAAACTACATAGCCAAGTTTCAACATGTTCGGGAAAAACAAAATTTCTAGCAATTTTTGCATGTCTTTAGAATTCTTGCTTGAAATTTCTTGCTTATTATCAGAAGAATCAAAAGAACTAGAAGAATCAGAGGATTCATTTGATTTATTATGAATAGAAACACTCTTTCTTATTTTATTTTCAGGTTTGTTACTTTTATTTGATTGATTAGAATTGTCAGTTTTATCAATCATAACTTCTGCAAATTGAATTTTCAATGTTTCTAATTGCTCAAATAAATAAGTTACTTCCCTGCCCAACTATTGGTTTTGTTGCTCCAATTCATTGTAATCCATGCCGTTATGTGAATCCATTCCATTCAAATTTGATTTGTCTTCCATTCGTGTATATACACAATTTTATCTTTGTGAGAAAATCACCATAATCTATTACTTCACAACATATTTACTTTCCTTTCATCAATTCAACAACATAACATATTTTAATGAGGATAATTAGCTCTTATACCAAACAAAATGCAACTTTTTCCCTCAAAAAATCTATAATAATTTGTCAAGATATTTAATTGTGGAAGTCGATACGTTTTCTCTATCTTAATACTATTTAAACTCGATAAGATAAATCAAATAACGACTATATTTGATAAACATAAAGCTAAAAGAATTCAAATATAAGAGACTACAATTAAAATTTATTAATTAAGCTTTAAAATACAACTAATAACTAACTCATGGCCATGTGACATTATTTTGTGGCTTTTCTTAACAATTCTGCCTTATAGACACTAGGTCCCAGAATTAACCAAAGATTAAACAAGTTCGGGTCCAGTTGGTCGCGAAGATCAAAGGACAAAGAAATGTATCTATATTTGATTAGAAAATAATGTCTAAGGTTTGACACTACAAAAAGAAACAATTTATATACGTGGTGCTTCGTTATTAACTCACACTTCACAAGATCAATGTACTAGAAAATAGATCTTTTAATAGCAAAAAAATACGAGAAACCCATATATACATGGTGTCATCCAAATGGGTCACTTTTTCCATACTGAAAAAGTTTTGAAAAAGAACATAACATGTGACGGAATGAGGAAGAATTTTATTGGCTCACATACTCGACAAATCGATGAAAAAAATAATATGCAAAGAGAACGTGGACACATTTTATTGGTTCGCAATCTAGCTATTTTTGACAAAATCCTAATATTAGCCCAAGTATCAAAATTGGCGGCTTAATATTATTGGTTAAAAAATATCAAGGTTATTCAAAAGACTGACAACACGAAATGCGACAAGACTTGGAGCATTTTTATTGGTTCGGTTTTTCACATTTGATGTAAGACCAGTTAACTAAAGTTTGAATCCGCGAAGAACGTGGAGTGCTAGCATTGGTTCATACTTCACAACGCTTAGAAACGACTCACATTGTAAAGTTATATGGTGCTTTCTCATTGGCTAGAATCTTTGCAATAATAAGTAAGTATGATAAGACAATAACACATGGGTTTCTTCGATTGGATAAAGCTTCACAAAAGTCGGAAATAATCTAGCGAACTCTGACACAATGAGTTACACATGGAGCACTTTAGTTAGCTCAAACTTCACAATATTATATATTGCATTGGTGTCGGGGAAGACTTAGAAATAAAGAATTAACCATATCCAAAGGAAAATTTCGGGTCCACATCATAAAATATAGGAAATACAACAAACACGACTAGGAAAGATAGAAAACATATAATTTAGCTCGAAAACACCATTACATTACAAGGCTATACTATAAATATGATTAAATACACATATAAATGATTGTTCTATATTAAATTATACAAATTCTCTTTTAAAATAGACTTACATATCTAAAATTATGTATTTCATTAACTTATTTATGTAATTCATTATTACGAATAACACAAGAATGTATATAAAATATATATAGAATATATTCATATGTTCATTTATCAGAGTAAAACAGATGAATTAAATTCTTTCTATTAGATTTTTAAACATAATTTACATATATTTTGCAGAGATTTACATAGTTCATAGAGAGAGAACTTATCTTAGCCAATACTCAAGAATTCTAATACCAAATTCCAATGCAAAGACATAGGAAACAGACACAGACTATGGCCACACTATGAGAGGATTGTGTTATACACCCCGTGTATGTTCACCTTGCCTTGGTCAGGACCATCTAAGGTTGTACTTTGTACCCCGGTTAGGACACCGTTGGTGCCCCTCTCTCTTGCCCATCACCTGCATATATGTAGTCATCCTTGGAATTATTTCCACAGACTATATTCACAAGTCCTTAAGACTCTTTATAATATTCTCTTTCTCGTAATTACAATCACAATTCCATTGTATCTCTCGGAATAATTTACATGATTTTTATAAGACTTCATTGTGACAGCTTATGAACCATCAAAATGGTTTCACACCCTTTCATAAATAAATTAAGAAATTTCTTGAGATATTCATTACATCAATAACTTACTACCATATGTTTTTTGAAATCAAACTTGATCTTCAACAATCCAAAAATCTTTAATGCTTTAAAAGCTTAGGGGATTTAGTCACATAGCAAAGAGTTTTTCATTTTTGAGAAGTTGTGAGCAAGAAAATATAATTAGGAGTGTGAATCCTTCTTAAAGGCCAATTTTTGGTAGTACTTTGTATTTTTGGAGAATTACATAGTGAGAGGGAAGCAATTTGCTTACCCACTGGAGTTTTCCCACCTTGGGTTTCTCCAAAGTATAAATTATTATGTCTCCTTTGCATTCTATTTCTCAATTTGTAGTATAGTTGTGATTGTTTCATGCACATTATATTGGTTAAAAGGAACTTAGTCAATTTCCATTCAATTATCACTAAACAAGATTTGTTAATTGTTGAAAAGAGGCAGTTTACAGATTAGATTGGTATTAGAGAAAATGAGATTAATTTTTTTGTGTGTGGTTAACTTGTGTTGACAATTGTAGTTAGATGTCCATTACTTAAAAGGGAAAATAAATTGGTGAATGTATCCTTATTCCTTTTGAAGCGAAGCAAGGACTCTTAGACATGGCTCGTAGAAAAGATGTGGATGAGACTGGAGAAGAGTGTTTCTACAAGTTGGAGGAAAATGTGGAAAGTATGTCCAAGGATGTGGGCATTATTTCCTTGTCCATAGGGAAATTGGATTCCATCATGGGATTTATCATGGATAAAATTGGTGTTTTGAATGAGGCTTCAAGATCCCATAAAGAATATACTCATGAGTATGAAGATGAGAAGCCCTGTGCCATCCCTAAACCTCCTCCATTCAAAGCATATGAAAAGGTAGAAATTCAGCCTTATGATGGAGACATGAATGCTAAGAACCTACACCATTAGCTAGCTCAACTTAAGGTATATTTCAATTTGCATCAAATCAATGAGAGTAAGAAAATTACCTTTGAAAGATTAAAATTCCCGATCATGATTTAACTTGGTTTGAAAGTTATGTTCATTCTTTGGTTATTAATAAGCTTCCTCCAATTACTAAGTGGGATGAATTTAAAAGGCTAATCAAAAAATAATTCTATCCTATTTTTATGAGGAAGAGAGGTCCATCTATTGACAATATCTCACACTAAAACAAGGCCAAAATGTGCAAGAGTACACTAGTGAGTTCTAGAAGAAATTTTTCTAGATGGGAAAAGATGTAGCAGATCGGGACCTTCTGATGAAGTACATTAGTGGACTCCATAGTCACTTGAGGAGACTAGTTCTCTTGGCCAATCGATGGATGTAGACGAGGCTTGTTCTCAAGCCCACTATTTAGAGATGGATAAGAAGAAAAGTTCATCTACCTCTCAAGCATGCTTCAAGTAAACAAGGTGACACCAATAAAAGGAGAAAGGAAAAGGGAAAGGTAAGAAAAATTCTACTTCCATTTCTAAGAAGGATACTAAAGTTCATTATGGGAATTGTGATGTTGACACTCATTCTAAGGAAAAATGTTGGAAGATCCACCTAGAATTACATCCCTTCAAAAATAAGAAAAATAAGAAGGCCATGGATACCCTCCAAGGAGAGGAATTATTTTGCAATGAAGAAGTGGATGACACTATGTAGTGTACCTCCGTTCGTAGAGAGGTATATTCTAAGTAGTAATAGTGTTGTTAAAAAAGGAACAAACTAAGATTTTTCATATAAAAATTCAAGTGAAGAAAACTAAGGTGGATGCTCTTTTTGATACATGTTCTCAAGATAATTTGATTAGTAAAGAGTTATTGGATAGGATAAAGTTATAGAAACTTACAATCACCCAAGCTCATATTCATTAGGTTGGGTAAAGAAAGGTGTAGACATCAAGGTTACCAAACAATGTAAAATCACTTTTGGCATTAATAAGACATTTATTGATGAAGTTACTATAGATGTTGTTCCCCTTGATGTGTGTGGTGTAGTGTTTAATAGATTGTATTTGTATATCAAGGATGTTATCTTCATGAGGAGATCCAACCAGTACCATTTGGTGAAGGATGGTAAGAGCTACATCATTTCAGCCTTTTTAGGAGACTCAAAGATCTCTTTGGTAAGTACCACCGAATCCTAAAATCTTATTAATTTAAATGATAAATTTACATTTCTTCTTTTAAAAGATATTCCAGAAGATGAGATTGTTGCATCTAAAACCACGTGTAGCAAGTCTTCTAGCAAAGAATAGAAACAGAGAAAAGATTTGGTTTAACGGTTCAAAGAATATTTCCAAGAGCCTACGGGGTTTCTCCAAATCGGTGAAACCGAGCACGAGATATACTTGCTACCCGATATTCCATTTCCAAACTTGGAATTATACAAACATTATTTGAAAGAATCCAATGAGGTAAAACAACAATTAGAATATTTGATTAAACAAGGTAAATCCATACTAGAACTTCTCCATGTGGTTCTCCCCTGCTATTTTAGTACGTAAGAGTGATGGTTCATGAAGAATTTGTGTTGATTATAGAGATTTAAATAAAATAACCATAAAAAATAGGTACCCTCTTCCTTGCATTTATGATTTGTTAGATCAGTTACATCATGTTAAATATTTTACTAAGCTTGATTTGAAATCTGGGTATCACCAAGTGCGGATCAAGGAAGAGGACATCTGGAAAACAACATTCAAGACTAGGAAAGGGTTATATGAATGGTTAGTATTACCATTCGGGATATGCAATGCACTAGCTACCTTCATGAGGTTGATGAATGAGGTAATGAGGCCATTTATTGATTCCTTTGTTATTGTGTACTTGGATGAAATTCTGGTTTTTAGCATAAATTTTGAGGATCATATTGATCATTTGCACCAATTTTTACAAGTTCTTAAGGATAACCAAATAGTGTTGAATGAGAAGAAGTGTTATTTTTCTCAAGAGATGCTTTTCTTTTTGGGACATGTGGTTAGAGATAGAGAGTTGAGGATTGATCTGGATAATATAGAGGCCATTCAATTGGCCTACACCATCAAGTTTGACTGAGACTAGGAGTTTTGTTGGTTTAGTTCAGTATTTGAGGAATTTCATCAAGAACTTGTCATCCATAGTAGTGCCACTACATTCATTGACGATAAGGGGTAAGGATTTTTATTGGGGTAAGAAAAAACATATTGCTTTTGAGTCATTTAAATATAAGATTAGTCATGCTCCAGTTTTGGCATTACCTAACTTATAGTTTCCTTTCGAATTGGAAATCAATGTCAATGATATGTTATGGGGGTTGTCATGCTTTAGGGAGGTAGGACCATATGTTATCACTCGAATTGTTTCATGGTGTAATTTTGAATTATTGTACATATGATAAGTAATTATATGCTCTTGTGCAAGTGGTAAAGAAATATAAACATTATCGATGGGTAGTGAAACTATCATACACATAGATCACCAACATCTTCAATATCTACAGGCTCAAACAAACTTCAGTAGGCTAGACACTATAAATGTATGGATTTCTTACAGTAATTTCATTTGATTATTAAATATAAGAAAGGTGTGACTAAAAAGTTAGTTGATATGTTATCTAGGCCTCATTTTCTTTCAGCTATGGGCATGTTAACTCTTCTTGAGCCTTTTTGTGTGAAGCATATCAGGAAGGTTATGAGTAGGATCCAAATTTTGTAGATATTTTTCAGCGAAACCTCCAAGTGAGGGATTTGCACCTAGAGGAGAATACTACTTCCAGGATGGTTTTCTCTACAAGAACAAGAAACTTTGTGTGCCTAAGGGGGAAAGAGTTCAGTTGATGAGGGAAGCACACACTTCCAAGGTAGCTAGTCACTTTGGTGTGAAAAAGACTGTAGTGCACTTACAGAGGAATGTTTATTAGATAAACATGTAATCAGAGGTTGTTAAATTCATCAGGGGTTATGTTTTATGCAATACAAACAAGCCTAATAATAGGAATTTGGGGTTATATATGCCATTAACAGTTCCTTCCCGACCATGAAAAAATATCTCCATGGATTTTTTGGGCGGTTTTCCTTCTTCTAGGAAAGGCCGTGATTACATTTTTGTGGTAGTCGATCGATTTAGCAAAATGTGTATTCTCATTCCTTACAAGTAGACCATCATAGCTAGCGATGCAGGTGAATTATTTTTTGCTAACATGTGGTTTCATTTTGATTTTCCTAATTCTATTGTATCAGACAAGGACTCAAAGTTCATAGAAAAAATTGATCTACTTTGTGAGAGAAGATGGGTATGAAGCTAAAGAGGTCTACTACTTTTCATCCAAAGACAGATGGGAAAACAAAAGTGGTAAACCATACCTTGGTCTAACTCTTGAGAGGGTATAATAGGAAACATTTGAGGACTTGGGATGAGAACTTGGTATATATCCAACATTCTTATAATAGGCAGTCCATGCTTCGACTAGTAAGACTCCTTTTGAAATATGTTTTGGTTATTTATCCAAGAGGGATTTTGATGTTGTTTTGAGATTACCATGCAAAAACAATGAAAAATTTGAACTATAAGTCCAAAAGCTGAGAATTTCATTGAGAAAATTTAGCAGATACACCTCCAAGTACAAGAAAGCTTAACAGAGTCACGGGCTAAGTACAAAGCATGACATGATCAACATAGGACTGAGCATTCCTTCCTTGTTGGAGACAAGGTATGGTTATACTTAAGTAGAGAAAGGCTACAAAGAAAAGATGAGAAACTCAAGCCTCTTCGGTATGGCCCATTTGAGATTCTAGAACAAGTGAGTAAGAATGAATTTCACTTGGATTTTCCTCCTTATATGAGGATCTACTCAGTTGTGAATGTTGAAAATTTATGTCTCTTTAAGCCCTCCATGTTGGATGAGGATGAAGGAGGAGTGTTACTACTGTTTATTGAGGATATTGCTCTGGAAATTCAAGTGGAATTGGAGGAAGATGTGGTATTGCAACGGAAATAGAGGACAACACAAAGAGGAGTGCAAGACAGGTGGTTGATTGGGTTGAAAGGTCAATTGCCTACCAAGGCCAAGTGGTATTCCAAAGAAGATGTGGGGAAGAAATTTCCTCACCTTATCAGTCCTTGAATATTTTAGGGACTTAAAAGCCTCAAATTGGGGAGGTATGATCCAAAAAGGATTTGAAAATACCTAATGCTATGTATTCTCTATATTTCATTATTGTAGTGAATATTCTCATCATATTCTTTCTTTAAGAGATGGTCTAGTCAGGATAAGGGTGTTTTGGACACCTTTGAATGACATCTCCAAGACATCATTGTTCTATTTGGGAAGTTTTATAGGTGACAACTACGTAACCACCCCAATAGATATATAAGCGCCGCTCTACACAAAGAGGTGGTTGTGTAACTACTACGGCGGTTACAAAATTCCTAGTAACAGGACCGGTGGGTTCGCAATGACCATAAGCGGTTGCAGACAACCACCATTCTGTCTTCACTAGCGGTCCTATCCCCAATGACGCAAGAATTTAGGAAACTCAACAATTACAAATTTTGGGCTTTCAAATGGTTTGGTTCATCTTTCCATCCATCCTTGGGTAGATAAACTATAAATACAAGTTTGATTCTTCATTCTAAGCAAGTGATTTTGAGTGAATTCTAGTGTGAGCAAAGAGGAGGAGTTGGAGTTATTTCTTGTTTTGTTCATTAAGAGTGAGTTTTTCATTATTGAGAAGTTGTGAGAAAGAAAATACAATTAGGAGTGTGAATCCTTCTTGAAGGCCAATTGTTGGCAATACTTTGTATTTTTGGAGAATTACATAGTGAGAGGGAAGAAATTTTCTTACCCACTTTGTACTTTTTCCCACCTTGGATTTCTCCAATATACATTATTATGCCTTCTTTACATTATATTTCTCAAATTTTTATTATAGTTTTTATTGTTTCATGTACATTATATTGGTTAAAAGGAACTTAGTCAATTTCCATTCAATTATCACTAAACAAGATCTGTTAATTGTTGAAAAGAGGCAGTTTACGGATCGGTGGAACTATGGAATAATTCCATATATTCCAAATGGGGGTAAATTCATTAATACCTAAGTGGTTTTATCTCTTTGTTAGGATTTTCGAGAGAGTTATGAGCATATAAGAACTTTTTTGGGTTCCATAATTCTCTTGATTGTGTGATTTCACATTATTCTCATTATCGTAATATTTAAAGCCATTTGAACATTTTGTGGGTCTCCTAGCATGTTTACTCATCATGGTCATTGAATTAGATGTTATGGAAATTATTTTGTGAGCATTTTATAATGATTTGGATTTTATATTATTATGGGTAATTATTTGGATTCACCCAATTACAAGTCTTTTATAGGCTTAATGTGAATTGATATCCTTAACATTATCTTTAATCTTGTAATTTTGATTTTATATTTTCCCTTATATGTGGAACAACATTATCTTCCCGCTATTGTTCTTGGGTTCCTCGTATATTTAAAACCATGAGATTCATTCCAAACCTCTACTTTAGACATTGAAATTATAATATGATAGCCTCATCTCACCACATTACTCAATGACTTGAATATGAATAAAACATTTAATAGATAACTAAAATAAAAATGGAATACACAAATTATAATTTTATATACATACATATGAAAATTAAGTCAAATGTGCATATCTATATATGTCATATATCCCATAAAAACATATTAAAAAATCATTAAATACAACATGATCCATTTAGGCATACAAAATGGGCCATATTACTCTCTAGCACTATAAATATCCCTACATATATCTTTGTACAACTATATCTATAACTATTTATTCAGATCCTTAGAGTCACTAAATAAATTTCCCCTCTTCTCCCTAGATGTAGAGCCAAGGGTGTTGGATCTCAAAAAATGAGGAGAGACCCTCCTCTCTTCCATTTGTTCCTACATGCATGACAAATAATGAAATCATTTTTTTCAAACTAAGCATGTGAAACTAATCAATTTTATATGTATTTCATTGAATTTATACCTATAATGCAAGCATATTTTCATGTCTCACTTTTATTCTTAGGTCTATCTTTGTGGAAAACATAGCCTCACTTGTGGTAACATTCATTTGCAATCATTAATGATATAATTTAGAATTTAAAACACACACACACACACACACACACACACACACACACACACACACACACACACACACACACACACACACACACACACACACACACACACACACACACACACACACACACACACACACACACACACACACACACATGTATGTACTTTAAATATAAAATGACAATTTAAGTTTGTAAATAAAAATTTATTGTACCTCTAATGTTGCATCCACAACAATGTCATAAACAAATGTATTTGAAACAATCTCTCTAAAAGTTGTGAATGTGGCTGGGAGGGAGCATTAGGATAGTGAAAGATTTTCCTCACTCTAGAAGACCTCAAATACATAGTTGGTGAATCCTATAGAGTATAAGAGTGCATATAGGTTTAAATATATTCATAAAAAATAAGTACAAATGAAATTTAAAGTAACATTGTTTGAAATAATAAATTACAATTAAATTATGTGTTCTCACCACTTGAGTAGCCACCATTTTTATGGGGTGGAAACTAGGTGCTGAGAACACCCCATCGATATGTCCATTTTTTTTGGCTACCATGCAACACAAACATGTTACTATTTACATGTACAAATAGAGCTAGCAATCTACTAATGTAAATAGACAATAAATAACTCAGAAATTCATCAATGAATTTTGAAAAACTACATGCATATATGCACTACAACAATAATATTTGTTGCAACAATAAAATATACTACCAAGAGGGGTGGTCATGGCCTTTATCATCAACTATACAAGAAATAAAAGGGATAAGTCAAAATTATGAATCAATTATTTGTAAGCATACATTAAGACAAATTTATTATTACTTAGATAAAAAATATGATTAATTACCTATGTGAATAAGCAATTAGAAATAGTGATGTCCTTGGTATCTTTCTTGGTACTACCCTCAAATACTTTATTAACTAGAGGGGATACTTGGATGTCATGTAAATATTTCGTGTAGCATCCCCAAATATTGGAGTAACCATAGATGGTATAAACTATTGTTTAGAGTACCAAAAAGTGGCATCATCGGGCTCTAAAATTGATTTGCATGCTCTAAAGATGTATTCTATGTAGATGTTATGACACACATCCTTCCACAATATGTGCACAAATGGAAAGAAAATGTAATGCCACCACTACATGTGTCACCACCTAAATATCTAAATGTGTATCCACCTAAATCATCAAGACTATGAGAGTCACTATAATTCACACTGCCACTAGTAGCCCCTATAGTATGAGAAATCTTTGTCCCCAATATGCCTCCCATGGAAAATTAATGTATTTTTCAGATAGGCAAGTTCCTAAATGGTCTCCTACATGCATTATGATGAATTTCACTATGGATGGCAATATGTAATTTTGTCCTCCTACCTCTGAGGGATAGTTCTATACATTTTGGTCTCACCTAACACCAGGTATCTCATATGATGATGCACCTCCTCTTCTATGAGTAGATATACAATCAAAATAATTTGACTTGTTATTGAGCATAAACTCACAATATAGTTTTTTTTTAAAATTACAATGAAACATTGTTATTGATACATGGAGGCTCATCCAAGACCATCCACCACTTGGCCCAATTTTTATAATCATTTCTTCATGGATAGAATAATCAATGTTAATATGTTTCCTTCCCATTGGCAGTGTATCATTGCTTCATGTCTTACAAAACAAAGCAAAAATTTCTTGTTTTGATATTTTCATGTCCTTTATGGCATCATATGGAAATCCATCAACATATAATTATTTGCATGCATCCCTTTCACTTTGCATTAAATATAAATGCCTTGAAAAATTTGTACTTTGTTAAGCACTTTCTAAAATATTTGCAAGAGCTTTGGATGCATTCTTGGTTGAGGAATCAAGCAAAATATTTATGATTATTTCTAATTGTTGTTGATTCACGTTAAATCATTGTAATAATTCCCCTTCTTCATGTCTATGGGCCTCTTGTGGATTTCTAGGGTTTTAAGGTGTGTTTTCTTATATATTATCAAGATTTTTTTGCATCCCCTTCCACCACACATTTCCTTTGAACAATGCCTCGATCAACATATATTTATGAAAAATCAATTAGAACATTTACTCTTTATTTGAAACCCCTAATTTATCAAAACAAAAATTAACAAAATAAATTAAAAAATTAAACTCACCTTGGCTTGTGGGAGACACGTCGGTGCATGAAAGACAACGTAGAATTAGGAAAAGGTTTTGAAAAGGGTGTATGTGCTTTGGATATGAGATTCAAGTCCTCTTCCTTCAAGTCGTGGGTTTGAGAATTATACATGATTTTTTTTTTCATCGACTACAAATGGCATATGCCATTTTTAGTCAAAAGGGTGTATGTCATTTGTAGTAAAAGGGCACACACTCTTTTTTGTGAAAAGGGTATACATCATTTTCACAAAAAAGGGCATACACCCTTTTCACTATAAAGGGTATACACCCTTTTTCTTTGTATTTCCCAAACATATTCAAAATAGTTTGGGAATTCTTTTATAAAGGGCTTACACACTTTCTCAAATGGTATATGTCATTTATGAAAAATGGAAAAAGTGGCCACAAATTTGACCCCCAACTTTGTGCATCTACCTTTCCCTTTGCTAAGTATTAGCTTAGTATCAATTAAATTGTTAGTGTTAGGGTAGTTAGGATAAGAAGAGCCATCTTTCTCTATAGGTTTTCCTCAAAGGAGCCAAGGTAGCACACCTTGGGAGGCATTCCCAACTGTTACTTTTGGGGTAACACACACTTCATTCATAATTTCTCAAACGTGTATTCTCAGCCCTCCAATAGTTTCATACACATATAATGGTTTCGTACTTGCTTAGTTTGTACTTACATGATTTAAAGGCGAAGCATATTCATATCACAACTAGGATTTTCATCCTTTTGTCACTTCTAAATTAGCTCCATGAGCATCTAATTAACTAAGTACATCTCCCTTCTTGTAGTTGGTCATATTTAGAACATTCTTCAATCAAATTATCTTACATATTGTTAATATGGATATATTATGGTATGTGCATTGATATAGTTAATTAATAATATGAATGTATCTCAAAACTAGAACTTATTCTCCACCACTTTCTATCTCCTCTCAAAACTTGCAGATTAGCCAAATCGGTGTAGTACCTACTTTGATACCAAATGATAAACATAGGGTTTCTAGAATGAAAAATGAAGAAACTTGATCAATATATTATCAAAAATGAACCTATGATATTTATAAATATTAAAAAAATTTACACTTCACTTACACATCATATGACCATGTTCACATAAAGTGGTAAAACTGTTGGTATCCAAATTGATTCTCCCTCAAAGTCTAAGCAACATCACTGGTTTGACAGGAAGCTTAGAGACAAATTAGATCATGATGAGTCATTTTGTAGCTGGGGATGAGATCTAACTGGCCCTCTGTCACTCAAATGTGGAGAAATGGATAGCACCCTCAAGAGGATTTGATCTATCCTCACTATTTTAGGTTGTGCCTTTCAACCAAGGTAAGAGAACCTATTTTGTAACCTTTTTTATTGAAGAATGTTGGTAGATCCTTCTTTTGCATAAATTTTATAGAGAAGACCTTGGGAAAATATGATCAACACACCAAATCTGACTCTCACGAGTTGTCACTTCCAGATCATGGAGATATTTTACTAAAGACATTTGGGACCCTGATTGCTTTTGCATGTTTTGGTAACAAATATTATGCATTTTTATGCACATAGGACAAATAGGGGTAGTACAGGTAGGATTGGTTGTTTTTGAATAAATTTTTGGTGGACTTGATTCACTAGATCCTTGAGGAATCTTACAAAATGGAAGGTTAAACCAACAGAATGCCACAGAATAGGTAAAATGTTTCTTTAACTAGAATATGTGCTTCAATGGAGGCCCAGATTAACACTCTTTCACACAATATTTGAGATTCTATCACAAAGGCTCGAGTTAGAAAATCCAACAAAGCATCAAGATCGAGTCAAATCACGCCTAAGGTACACCCAGAGGCTTACAGACAATCTCTGTCAACAGATGAAAGAAAAGTGATTTTAAATCATTTATTCCAATCCCAGATGAAAGCTCTTATGAGGAATGAAATTACAGATGCCACTAAACTATCACAAGGATTGAGGCACTGTGTGATTGAATTAGATTTTAATACAAGATTGCAACAGAAACAAGAAAAACTACTCGCATACATTCAGAAATAAAACAAACACATTTTTCTCAAGACAACAAAAAATAACTCGAATTTGATTAAATCTATCAGCAAGGGAAAGTTTCTAGAATAGTCTCAGAGCTTGTCAATGGTTGTACACTTGCAACCACCTTGACATGATCGATTTAACAAAAAGAGATATACAAGATTCTCAAATGGCTTCTCAAAATGATGGGATATGTCAAGCTTTTTTCTATTAGAAAATTCAGTCCCGACCCCTAACACTCCAACCATTTACACAAAAATTTTGTGCCATTTATAACATTTACAATAGGGACCCCTTTTCCCCTCCAAAATCCAAGACCTTGAGTGCTACCAGTGCTTTCCATGATCACGATCGTGATTCTCATAATCAGATATGTAAAAAGTTTCCAGGTGCTTGAGGGGGAAGATCTCATCGAATATCTCCCGCATTCAACTCCTTCCTTTGGTAGATCACTCTTTCTTAAATTTTCCAACCACTTCCACCCCTAATCTATCAAATCTAGCTCCTTGCATGCTTGGGAGAAGAAAATGGAAAATACGATCGAGCATGATAGTTAGACCATTTTAATGGTGAAAGATGTCTTCCAAATCTTCCCACCAAACTCAGATATAAACATTAACTCCCTTTTTGATTGGCGTGTAGGAAATACGAAGAAATCATGAAGACTCGCACTTCCAAGCGTGTTTCAGTAAAATGGGGGAAAATCAGATTCAGACTCTCAGTTGTCATTGATCTTTACTTTGAATTTGGGTCGTCCACGTGGAAGATTCAAACTTAAAAATAGACCTAGGGGCTTCCTTTGAATTTTTACAACTTTAAAAAAATGGAAAAATTTCACATTTTGTTCCGCACCTCCGCCCTCGAGAAATGATCCTGACACGTGTCCTAAGGTGGGCCCGGTGGGATTGTGGCTAAATTTTGCCATTTCACCCCCTTTTGGAAAAGGAAAAATTTTCAAGTTTTCCCTGCAACTCCGCCCTTGAAAAACGGGCTTGACACATGTCCCAATGTGGTTCCAGTGGAACCGCACTTCCCCTTTTACTTTTAACTCTTTTCTCCCAAAAGGAAATTTTTCTAAATTTCCCCGAGAGTCCGCACCTTTGCCATTGACCAAAGCAAGCTTTGACCTTTCCTTTATCGGGCTTGCGGGCCATTTTGATGTTTTTAGTCATTTGCATGTCAAGGGGAAAAAATCCAAATTCCCCCAATGGTCCGCCTCCCCACCCCTTTGAATTTTCAAACCGCCACGTGTCACCATGGTGCACCTTGAGATGGTCCCAAAATTTGATACCTTGAACGAGTGCGGGCTCACCATGTGTCCTGGCCTGAAAAGTTTGTCTGAATGCTTGAAGCTCAGCGAAGGCGCCATGTGTCATGCTCGAGGTAGTCTCCTTTGGTGTTGAAAATTCTAAGAAAAATTCAAAGTGAGCGGAGGCCTCCACATGTCCTCCTAGCGCTTCTTTAAAATGAAACTCAAGGGTGGTCCCCAAACATGCGCGGTTCCTCCACATGTCCCAGACCTCCCAAAACCCTTTGAAAAAGACTAAGTATGGGAAGACCTGGTGGAAGCCTCCATGTGTCTCCATGGCACAATTTCAAAATGGTGCCCAAAGCGGAGACCCTAAATGAGTGTGGGATCACCACATGTCCCCCTGTTGATGCAAGGATGTAAATATGACCGGGAGAAACATCCGTCAAACCGTAAAATACAGAAAAATAATCATTTGAGCCCGAAAATGAAAATTTCTCTAAGGACAGAGAAATAAGAAATGTTACAAGGCTCAAATACATCCATCAAAGACACATCCATTCATTTTTCTTCAAGTATGTAGGGAAAAGATGACGAGGAAGAAAAATCCCAGCCTTGGAGAATGGAAAATATAGGAGAACCCGAGTTTTTAGATGAATAGAGAATGGGAGACCCAAATTACAGACCTTTTCTAGAGGAATAAAGAAACAAGGAGGAAAATATGGACCCATAAGTGATATACAACCCATGAACAAATTAAAAATGGCAACAAAGATTAACAAGGCACAACATGGGAAAAATAAATTGACAGAGGCTATAAACTTGATATATTTTCAAAGGAAAACTAGGGTAAGACTATTTTGAGCACCAACATTGGCTCCAACTCGGGGATGGGAACTCCCGTGAGTGCCACAAGAACAAAGGTAGACCAAGTGCCAAAAATATCCATTGGGTAATGGAGTCAACTTGCAGAGCAGAGAAATAGAGCCACCTCCCAAAAATGAAATAGAGAAACCAGCAAAAATAGGTCACCGAGGACCAGAACGAGCAAAAACACAAAAGACAAGAAATAAACAACAAACTATACACTGTACACAAGATTTTTGCCTTGATTCGGGGAATCAATCCAAGAAATGCTTCAAATGCCTACCATTAATAGGAAATTTGAGTAGTTCACCATCTAAGTCCTTGAGGAAGAAGGTATGCTCACCAATCCTGATATCAATGGAGTAAGGGCCCATCCATAATGAGTCAAACTTGCCATGCTTGCCTTTATCTTCATGCCTACTATCCCATAGAACACAAGATCTCCAATGTTGAAAGCCCTAAGAGTGACCTTCTTGTCAAATAAATTCTTCAGCCTTGCTCTGAACTTTCCATGCCTCTGGTGGGATGCCCTCCTCTCTTCATTAAGTTCAAAAATCTGGTTGATGTGAGCATCATAAGGACATACCTCTTGATCTTCCATCTATTGCATAAAATGATATGAAGATAGTTGCATATGAAGAGGTAGTAGGGCCTGAGTCCCATATACCAACTCAAATGGACTCTTTCCAATGACCCTCTTGACAGTGATCCTATCTGCCCAAAAACAAACTTCAACTGTTCACCCCACTTTCTCTTGTTTAGCTCAAGGTTCTTCCGATAATCTTCAGCATTTTTTGTTATTGGACTCATCTTGTCCATTTCCTTGGGGATTTTAATTGGAGGCATATTTCAAGTTTATCCCATACTCCTTGCACATTGCCATCAAAGGTTTAGCTCTAAAGCTCATGGCATTGTCAACAACAATCTTGACTGGCACCCCAAACTTGCAGATGATATGGTTCAATAGAAAATCCATGACAATTTGGTGTGTTGCTCTTTTGGTGGGGATTGCCTCCACCCACTTGGTGAAATAATCAGTGGCTACAAGAATCCACTTATGGCCAACACTTGAAGGGTCTAAAATCTTACCAATGAAATCCATTCCCCATTGCTTGAATGGAGCTTCAATTAATACTGAGTTGTAAAGGAAGGAGCTCGAAGATTTGGTCTTCAGAGAAGTGCTAGAAACTCTCACATCTTCTAACCAAAAGAGTTGTATCCTTGAAGAGAGTTGGCCACCAATAACCAGCCCTTAGGATCTTGTGTGTTGTGACTCTTACAACAAAATGTCCCCCACATACTCCTCCATGGAGATCAACAATTATCTTGGGGGCTTCTTCTTCAGTAATGCATCTTAAGAGGACTCCTCTGGGTTCTTCCAAGCTAACCCATAAGTAGTGATGACATATTTCTAGGATGTCAACTTAAGAGCTCTTTCTCGGTTCTTACTTAAATACTCGGGGGTAGTATAGGTGTCTGAGATAGAAAATCACATCCTTGTACCACTCAAAACTCATCAACCTTTTAAAAACACCCGCCCTTTCTTCTTCTACCTCATTTACCTCAATAGTTTGCAAGTTACTCTCAGCCATAATCTTAGCCAAGCCCAAACCTCTCACCAAATTTTTGGTTTGGATATCCTTATCATATTCTTGCAACTTGTTCACCCACCTGCATCTTTTGCTTGAGACCTCCATCTCTGACAAGATGTCCTTCACCATGGTGTGGGGAACATAAGAAACCACTTTAGAACTTAGAATGTAAGGTCTAAAAACCTTTGTTGCTTTTACCAAGGCAAATGCCTACTTTTCCATGATAGTGTACTTCAGATTAGCCCCTGCAAGGCCTTATTGAAGAAGGCAATTGGCTTCTCAGGCCCTTCAACATCCTTCTGCAGTAGGACAAAAGCAATAGTGTTAATTGAAGCAAAAGAGAACAGTTGAAAGGGTTTCTTATAATCTGGAGCTGTTAGAACATGTGCATGCTTTAGTGCCTCTTTAATCCCATTGAAAGCTTGGATGGAAGCCTCCTCCCATTTGATGACCTAGTCTTTCTTCAGCATGGAAGTGATTGGGATGGTCAACTCAACAAAGTTTGATATGAATCTTCTAATGAAGTTTATTTTCCCAAAGAAGATCTAAATTCCCTTTTTATTCCTTAGGATTGGGACCTTGATGATGGCCTCTACTCTTTCTGGATCAATCATCACCCCTACTTGTGACACAATGTAACCAATTAACTTTTCCTTCTGCACTCCAAAATGACACTTCTTTGGATTGAGTGAGATGCCATATTCTCTACATCTTATTAGCATCTTCTCCAAGTGCAACAAGTGGTCACTTCTCTTTCTAGAAAACATAGTCACATCATCCTGGTAGACAACAATAAACTCATTGATGTAACCAACAAAAGAAACATCCATTTCTCTTTGGAAGGTGGCTCCAACATTCATCAAGAAAGGGCATCCTGACATACACATATGTTCCCCAAGGAGTAGTAAAGGTTGTCTTGATCCTTTCTGATTCCTTCACCACAACTTGGTTATAACCAGAGAAACCATCCAAGGTAGAGAGAAATTCAAACCCAATCACTAACTGCAGCATGTTCTCCATATTTGGTAAAGGATAATTATCCTTCATTGATGCTATGTTTAGATTCCTGAAGTCCACACATAACCTGATATCACCATTCTTCTTTCTTACTGGTACTAGGTTTGCAACCCAAGAAGAATACCTAGTGGGCTAAATAATCCCTCCATCTCTCAGCTTCTTCAGTTCCTCTTGCATCTTGAGGGATAAGAGTGGGTTGATTGGCCTCTATTTCTACCTGAATGGATTTGTATTAGACTCCAAGGGAATCTCATGCTAAAATAGGTCCTCTCTGTATGCTTTTAGTTCAAAATAGGTCCAAGCCATGCAATCTTGGTATTTCTTCAACAATTGGATGTATGAATGTTTCTCCTCCTTGCTGAGATTGCTGCCTAACCAAATTTTCCTTGGATTCTCCTTTGTGCCAAGGTCATGCTCCTCAATATCCCTTGAGGCTACCATGCATCTGTTAACAATGCGATCAAAATTATCAAAATTGGACTCAAGAGCAACCAATCCTCTAGGAATGGTATTGGATTTTAGGTGGATGATGCCCTTGTCAAACAAGGTTTCTTTTCCTTTTGTTGTAGATACCATTGGATTTAAATCAATGCATTGATCAAAAAAATCTCCCTTGTTCTACAAAAATATTCGATTTGAGCATCATCATTAAAAACCTACCAATGTTTAATGTTGTCGGGGATAAAAGGTCTTGTCAAAACCTCAACATCATATTCATAATATGGGGACATTGTAGAATTGTCAAACCAAGACCCCAACACTGCATGCAAGCTTATCTTCCAAGTCATTTAATTTCTTATCATGATGCACTATGTTGAATGAATCAAACATCTCAATAATATCCCAAAATGCATGTTTATATTGTTTCATTCATTCGCCGATGGCATATAGATTTATGACTTGTTTTACAATTAATTATGAGTCTCCTTTGACAATGATGTCACCGATACCAAATTTCTAAGCAATTCTTAAAGCCAACAACAGTGCCTCATACTCAACAATGTTGTTAGTGCACTCAAAGTTGAGTTTGAAGGAAAAAACAAATTTTTCCTGACCAGGAGAAAGTAGGACAACACCAGCACCATTCCCAAACTTGGAGCAAGCTCCATCAAAAAATAGGTTCCAAGGAGAGCCCGCTTGGTCAAGACACTTGCATTCTTCAATCTTGTTCTCCTTTCCATCAACAAATCCTACAAAGTTGTCAACATCAACATTTGTATACAATACTTCATAGGATGCATTGTTGGGATCCTCAATAAGATGCAACATTTTATTTTCTCCATACAACTTGACAAGGTTGCCTTCAAATTGAATGGTGGCATAGGACATATCCATTTAGACACTCCCACCAAAAATAGCAGCCCATTTTCTTGACAAGTAGCATGCCCCACTTGGTGGGTAGTCAACAATGACAACATCAAGTTTTAAATTTTTACCTAGGTAAGCTACAAGCTACACCACCAAACCCTTCACACATCCCACTACTAGAACTTCTCTGGAATCCATGGCAATGCACTTCCCATATGCTACTGTCACTTTGATATTCAGCTTGTTCATGACTTCCAGAGGCATGACATTACATGATGCCCTTGAGTCAAACATGTAGTTGTGCAATAGTCTGTCCTTAATGATCAAAGTGGTGAAGAATGGATCCACATTCATTTGAGAGTCCACCAAGGATGTCCCCAAATAGACCTCAGGTGGTTCATCTAGCTCCTCTAATGTTGGTGGTGTTTCTAATTCTTGAATGATTGGAGGAGTCTCCACAATATTTACATTTCTGCCTAGGGCAATCTTCTCTTCTTTCAATCCCAAGTATTCAAATGCTCTCTTTTTGTGCTCAGGAATCCTAAGCAACTCAAAAATTAGAACAGAGACTTTGATTTGACTTAAAACTTGGGCAATATCATATGGGACATTCCTTGGCAAGGAAATATTAGAAGGAAATCCAAACACACTCATTAGGTGGTACATGATTTTTGATAACTTGGGCATGAGGAGGGATATGATTTTTGTTTAGAACTATAGAGATTTTTACAGATGACTCTTTCTTAGGAGCCTCTTTAGGAATGTTTGAAAGTAAGGGCGCTTTTGGCTTGGCTTGAGGCCATGTCCCTTTGATAGCCTTATTTCTTGTGTTATATTCCTTCTCTTGAGCAATAACAACATTCATCAGTAACTGCCTATCTTCCTCAGATGGAATTCCTCCATCATACTTATTTATCATTAAAGCCCTTAAATATTCAAAGTCATTATTGGGAAATTCAAAAGCCTGTACATTATCTACTTCTAAAATATGAGAGGGAGGAAGAATAGGTACCCTATGAATGTAGTTCCAAAAAGTGGCAAGATTCAGGCACTTATCACCTCAATTGAAGTTTCCCCCTTTTGTAAACTTATGGAACAACCCATCATGCATACGTCGTCATCATTGTCATCAACTTCTTCTTCTTCTTATTGATCTTCTTCACAAGGAGCATGAGGCATGAAACATTTGTCAATCCAATCCATGACATTTGTCTCCTCCACAATAGTAACTCTCTGGCAGCCAAAGGATCGGGCATCATTCTCGTTTTCCTTGCCTTGGGGCTGCTGTTTCTAAATCCAACAGTTCTTTTCCTCTATCATCAAATATTTGGTGATTTGTAAACCTGTCTCAGCCTTGTTGCTTGTGTTGACCTTGTGAGTTATGCCCAATTCCATTCTACACCCAGGCTAGTTTGTAGGACATTTCCTTGACAGCTCCTGCCAAAGTTTTCACAACCTCCTCCAAATCAGCAGCCTTGCTTGTTTGAGGCATTTTTGGGTTAACCAGCTTTACACCCTCCCTATTTGGAGGCTTTCCAATTACCTTGATGTTGTTCTCTATTTACAGAGCCATGGTGAAGGCCTGCCTCAAATTTGTGGGGTTCTTGTCTCTTAAGTAATATGTAACCTTTTTATCAAATGCATCAAAATATTTGATCAAACATGACTCATCATAAGGCCTTATCCTAACAAGCAATCTCCTCAAGGTCTTATTAAACCTTGTGTTGAAATCATGTACTGACTCATTAGGATTCTTTTTGATGTTTTCAAATTTTGTCAAAAGAAACCTAGGGTCAATTCTATCACCATACTGCAATCTAAATGCATTACTCATCTCAGTCCAAGAATCAATAGAGTTATCTAGCAATGCTTTATACCAGTCCCTGACATCCTCTTCCAAGGTATGAATAAACAACTTGATATATACATCTTCATGTTCAATCTCAAAGTCTTCCATCATATTGATAAAAATCTTTAAATGTTGATCACTAGTAATAGCATTGTTCCTTTGGAACTTTGGTAGTATGTTCCTTACATCTCGAGGAATTGCATTTGGATAACCAGACATTCCCACAAAATTTATAGATCCAAAGGTGTTTACAACAAAAGGGGGCGGGTGGGGGATGGTCCATGATGATTCGAGAAGGTGACCTGGAGGGGTGACAAATTTATAAGGGGTGAGGGTCCTTGGAACACAGGAGTATAATTTTTAAAATCGATACCCCCAAAGGCCTTGTCTCTTGGAAATCCCTATCAACCTCATAAAAGATAGGTGCAGAATGTGAAGCAAACCATTCAAAATCAAATGAAGGCCCTTCTCTATTTGGAGAATTCAATTCCATAAAGAGGTTGCCTAATTGAGTAACTTCAATGATGATCTTCAATGATAGGCGGTCACTTTCATCAATGGAGATCCCTCTTCTTATCGTTGTTCTCCCACAACTCCAGGATTTTTTTCCTTCGATTTTGCTTTTCCTAGCTCTCGGAAACAATGTCCTGCTAGCAGAATCCCTAACAAATAAATATCTTCTTCCTTCTAGATTTTCCAATATTAGTAACAAATCTAACTTTGTGAATTTTAAGACAACTTTGGTACTCATTAAAAATCAGATCAATAGGAGTCACCACTAAGGATTTCCACTCTAGTTGTGAAAATTCACTAAATGTGATCTCACAAATGTCCGTTAATGCTAAAAACTAGAAATGGAAAGATTCTAACCTTTCTTTACCTAGATTTATCAAATGAAAGCTAGTGCACTAGGTGTGAAAACTGAAAGAACTGCACACAACACTTGGAGCATACAAGAAGTGTTTTACTAGGGCCTAAATGTGAGCTATAAGTCCCTGGAAATGGTGCCGAAGTGTGTTGTTGATGGGCTAGATGGATATGAAATAGCAACAAATCAACAAATCAGTCACAACAACTTAAACAATCCCCGGCAACGGCGCCACTCAGGTGTTGGTATCCAATTTGACTCTCCCTCAAAGTCTGACAAATTAGATCATGATGAGTTGTTTTGTAGCTAGGGATGAGATCTAACTAGCCCTCTATCACTCAAATGTGGAGAAATGGATAGCACCCTCAAGAGGATTTGATCTATCCTCACTATTTTAGGTTGTGCCTTTCAACCAAGGTAAGAGAACCTATTTTGTAACCTTTGTTATTGAAGAATGCCGGTAGATCCTTCTTTTACATAAATTTTATAGAGAAGACCTTGGGAAAATATGATCAACACACCAACTCTGACTCTCACGAGTTGTCACTTCCAGATCATGGAGATATTTTCACAACAAGACAAAGGTTACTAAAGACATTTGGGACCCTGATTACTTCTGCATGTTTTGGTAATGAGATTATGCATTTGTATGCACACAGGAAAAATAGGGGTAATACAGGTAGGATTGGTTGTTTTTGAATAAATATTTGGAGGAGGTGGGGCGGGATGAACTTGATTCACTAGATCCTTGAGGAATATTACAAAATGGAAGGTTAAACCGACCGAATGCCACATAATAGCTAAAATGTTTTTTTAACTAGAATATGCGTTTCAATGGAGGCCTAAATTAGCACTCTTTCATGTAATATTTGAGATTCTATCATGAATGCTCGAGTTAGAAAATACAACAAAGCATCAAGATCTGAGTCAAATCACGCCTAAGGTACACCCAGAGGCTTACAGACAATCTCTGCCAATAGATGAAAGAAAAGTGATTTTAAATCATTTACTCTAATCCCGGATGAAAGCTCTTGGGAATGAAATTGTAGATGCCACTAAACTATCACAAGGATTGAGGCTTGAGTGATTGAATCAGATTTTAATACAATATTGTAATGTGAAACAAGAAAAACTACTCGCATACATTCGAAATAAAACAAACACATTTTTCTCAAGACAACACAAAATAACTCAAATTTGATTAAATCTATCAATAGGGAAAGTTTCTAGAATAGTCTTAGAGCTTGTCAATGGCTGTACACTTGCAACCACCTTGACATGATCAAATTTAATACAAAAGAGATATACAAGCTTCTCAAACGGATTCTCAAAATGATGGGCTCAAGTCAGCGTCTTTCTATTAGAAAATTCAGTCCAACCCCTAACACTCCAACCATTTACATGAAAAATTTGTGCCATTTATAACATTTACAATAGGGACCCCTTTTCCCCTCCAAAATCTAGACCTTGAGTGCTACCAGTGCTTTTCATGATCATGATCGTGATTCTTAGAATTAGATAAGTTGTCAGTGCTCGAGGGGGCAGATCTCATCGAATATCTCCCGCATTCAAATCCTTCCTTTGGTAGATCACTCTTTCTTCAATTTTCCATCCACTTCGCCCGTAATATGTCAAATCTAAAATAGGCTTCGAGAATCGTATCAGCAACGATGCACCATGAAGAGGTTACACTCCAACGGAATCGAATGGCTCCAACGTAATCACAAGGATCGATCAACAATGGAAGATTTACAAAATAGAAACAAAGTTTCTCATAAGGAAAAGACAAAGAGAGTGTCTTGGCATGCTCATAAATGAATAGTAAGAGAGTACATATAGGGTGCTAAGTAACCCTAGTGCATGACTCAATAACAAACCCTAAACCTAACCCTAAACCTAACCCATGTGAGATGACCCTCCAATATGTGAGGAGGACACATAGGATAACTCACACCAACACCCCCTTCATCGAAGCTGGGGTAGCGGCTATGATGAGTCAGATTGAAAGAGAAGACACTCCTAAACAACTAAGAAAGATGTGTCAATGGGGCCCGGAAACTAAAGGCCTGATAAGGTGCCCATATACAAACACAATATTCCTAGAAGAAGAAGAAGAAAAGAAGGAATACTTAGCCCGAAGAAGATGAGTAGCTACAGAAGACCTCACCCCAAGAAGAGATCGTAAGTGAAGAAACTTCATCTCAGTGAAGGGCTTGGTAAATAAATCATGTAATCTGATCAGTTGTCTAAATGTACTGAATGTTGATGATACCATCATGAATAAGCTCTTATACGAAGTGCATATGGATTTGAATGTGTTTCATCCATTGATGCTGAACTAGATTTATGCAAATAGAGATAGTGCTCATGTTATCATAGTAGATAATGGTAGGCCACCGAAAGTGGATGCCAAACTCTGTCATAATACCCTATAGCCAAATAGCTTATGTGGCGGCGTAATCGCTTTGCTCTCGTATTTCGCCTTTATAGATGATATCACAATTGCATTCACTTCTTGCTAGACAACCTAATAACACTAGAACCAAGAGACAAACAGTAGCTAGAAGTAGATTTTTGATGATCTAAGTCACCGCTCAATCGTAATATGTGAACCCAATTAAGTCGATATCTACCCCTCCATGATAGTGAATGCCATCAGTATAAGTGCCACGAACATCATGAAGGATCCGTTTAACTCGATTTCTAATGTAGTTCATGTGGCTCCTGCATGAATCTGGACACGATCCCAACAACATACGATAAATCTGGTCGAGTGTGAGTCAAGTAAATCAAGCTCCCCACCAAATGTCGATAAAGAGTACCATCAACCTAGGGAGTAGAGTAATCAATCCAACTTAACCCCGAAAATAAAAGGAGTAGGAGAAGACTTGAAATCGGACATCTAAAAATGAGCAAGAAAATCAAGAGCATACTTAGGTTGTGAAATCAAAATTCCCAAGTCAGATTGTGAAATCTGGATCCCAAGGAAGTAATGAATCAGACCTAAGTTAGTCATGGAAAACCTGTTGGCCAAGGCGATCTTCATAGAATCAATAATAGAGGAAGAGCTTCATGTGATCAACAAGTCATCAACATAGAGAAAAAGAATGAGTATGGAGTCATCTTGCCGTAGAATATAAACATTTGGATCAAAGTGACACCTAGTAAACCCTGATGTAAGTAAAAATGAGTCCATCTTGGCATACCAAGCCCGAGGGGCTTGTTTAAGGCCATAAAGAGACTTCTTTAACTTACAAACGAGGGAGGGATCTTGGACATAACCCGGAGGTTGTTCCATATAGATATCTTCCTCTAGGTCACCATGAAGGAAGGCACTCTTAATGTCCATTTGATGGACTTTCCATCTGTTCGCTGCAGCAATGGCTAGGGTCAGTCAAATAGAAGTCATCTTTCGCAACCGGAGCAAAGGTTTTCAAAGATAATCAACCCTAGCTATCTCTGGGAGAAATCCTTAGCTACTAATCGCGCTTTAAAATTTTTTTATGTCTCCATCTACTCCATACTTTGTTTGGAACACCCACTTACACCGAACGATTTTTGTTCCTTTCGAAAGAGAGGTGAGATCCCAGTATTGTTCTTCATGAGAGAGGAATACTCCTCATCCATAGTGAGAATCCCACCGAGGAATACCGAAGCCTCCTAGAAAGACTGTGGATCAGAAGTAGAGGTGAAGAAAGAGTGGGGTCCAACGAAATCTGAGTGAGTACGTCTCATATCCGAAGTATCTCCAACTAAATCTCCAACACTTTGCAAAGTTTTCCTAGCCCAAAGAGGACCAGGAGGATCGTGTTCGAGTTGGAAGATTCTTCACTTGAGTGAGAAGGGACATAGTCCTCATCATCACTACTATCAGAATTAGAAGACTCAGAGGTCTGATGGTTGGGAGGATTAGGAAGAGGAGCACGCTCAACAATATCATCATCTGATGAGTCAAAATCTGAATCAACGAGCTGAAGAACCTCAATAGGTGGAGAAGTAGAATTCAAAGAAGACTCATCGAACTTAACAATTCTCTCAATATATAGCTCATGAGAAGTAGGATTCATCAATTGATATCCCTTCATGCCATCAGGATACCCTACAAAGATACAAGGTTTGGATTTTGGTTCCAAGGCCTTGCATTTATTCTTGGGGATCCGAGCCATAGCCTTAGATCTGAAGACTCGAAAGTGCTCAACATTAGGCTTGCATCCAAACTAGGCTTCAGAGGGTGTCATCCGTCTTACTTGCCTTGTGTGGAACATGGTTCTGAATGTAATTTGCACAATTCACTGCTTCGGCCCAATACTACGGAGGAAGAAATTTCAAGTGAATCATACAAGTGGCCATCTCCTTCAAAGTACGGTTCTTTCTTTCTATGACTCCATTCTGTGAAGGGCTATAAGCAAATGTATGCTGCAAAGAGATCCCTTCAGAAGTATAGAAATCCATGAACCTATTGTTTGAATATTCACCTCCATTGTCGGTTTGAAGAACCTTGATAGACCGTTCACTGTTTCTCAAAGCAAGATCCTTAAAGTCTTGAAAATGTTCGAAGACTTCAGACTTAAGCTTAAGAAAATATACTCAAGTATATTGTGAAAAGTCATCAATGAAGGTTAACACATAAAGAGCTCTAGTAAATGAAGGAGAAGGAAATGGACAGAAACATCGCTATGAACAAGATCCAAAGGATGAGTAGCTCTCTAGGCTTTTCCTTTGTCAAAGTTCTTTTAGGACACTTTCTAAGGGTACAACCCTCATAAGACCCTTAGAAAACTTAATGCGGGGAAACCCATTGACCATTTCATTTTGGCTCAATTGTTCAAGGTAGCGATAATTTAGATGTCCGAAATGCTCATGCCATAGCTTACTAACCTCATTTGCATGAGTGAGCAAGGTAGTGGGCGTAGAATCATAAGTAAAGTGAGAAAAGGTATATAACCATGAATGGTGATCAGCCTTTCCCTCAGCCACTGTAGTGTCATTGTTAAGCTCACAAATAATCACCGAGTTAGGACCAAATTCCACTCACATTCCTTCACCAAGGTGAGTAATTTGGTAAACCGATAGGAGATTGGTAGAGAGATCAGGAACACTCAACACTTGGTTGAATGTTCCCCATCTATCTCTACCGATCCACTACCAGAAACCAACACTTTCGTGTTATCACCCAACATGATTTAGGACATATCACAAGGTTTGATGTTAGAGAACTCAACATGCGAAGAAGCCATGTGATGCGAGGCACCGAAATCTATAATCCACATCAATAAAGGAGCAACTTGAGCTACGAGGGCCTTTCCTTTCTTCTTATCAGATTTAGAACCTTTTGCAATGGAAGACTCGACCTTCAGAGCATTTTGTTTTATGGATTCAGGAACACTTATTTTATTCTTCTCAAGTAAATGAGATAAGTGATCAATATGTTTCGAGAAAATAGTGGTGCTCTTCGTGACAGGACTTCTTGCAATAGAACATAAATACTGTCTTTTTGTGCTCTAGGCTCAGAAGTCAAAGTGTTCATGTTAATTTTAGTTTTGGTCTTGGTTTCTTTCTTAGGTTGATCCTTTTTCTCTATCTCATTATTAGTCTTCTTTTCCTTACTAGTACTTTCTACAAGGGCATGTCACTTGGACTTCGAGACCCCATTTGAATGAGTTTTCATGTTCTCAAATGAGTTGGGAGGAAAAAAAGTCAAAGGAGGGAATATTCCAATCCTTGCCCAAGGTAGCTTTTGTAGCATAAAAATTTGACACAAAGACAAAATATTCAGGACCTAACTTAGAGAGAATCGACAAGATCGAGTTGAGAATCTTTCGTCTCTACTTGACATTCCTTTAACAACAATCTAATGTGGAAAATTTTGAGAAGAAAGCTTCAGAGGTTTTCAAAGTCACTAGGATTTAACTCTTGTATTTCATTTTCCAACTCATGCGCTCTTATGTCATCTAGTTTCCAAACATCGCATCCAACATTTTCCACACAGATTTAGGTGTTTCAGACGCCTTAATGTGGAAGAGCAAGTCAGGAGAAATAGACATGTAAAGAAGACCTAAAGCATCATCGTTACGGTTTAACCACTTAGATTTTTTAGGTTCATCGTCTGGTTCAGTCTCAGTTCCCATGGTGATGCGGAATAACCCTTTACCCCTTAGTTTCATTATTATTTTTGATCTCCATTCGAAGAAATTGAACGGCGTAAGAAAAGGAATTGAAAGTGCATCCATAGTGAAGAGAGAGAAAAATAAATGCAGAAAAGAAACACAACCACCCAGGACAATATAACAACCCCCCTTCTTTCGACACTTTATATTTTAGTGCATTGATTACAATCGGGTCCGTGTGTGCGGTTTGAAACACTTGGCAACTCGTCTTACATTCAGCATAATAACACGCAAGAGAGGAGACCACAACAGTGTTTCGTGGAGCGCAACAAATAGGAACCCGTAAACAAGCACAAGTAAAAAATAAGGAATGAGGTGAAAGGTAATCCTGGTTGTGAGAAAAACCATCTCACATTGCAAATGAAAAAACCCCCTTGCTGCAAACTGTGGTGGACATGCTCACTAGTCGCAAGCGATAATAAGGGTAAAAAATACAAAGCTTTTAAATAAGGACTCAAAAAGTATCCCGATGATCTTCAGAAGGTTAAAAATGCTCCTGGAAGACAAAAGTAGGCCCAGAATGTTGCTACACACTTGAATGCACAATTAGAGAAAAAAATCGACAATAAAGTGTAATAAATTATCGTTTGGAAACGTCTAGGTTAGCTAAATTTAGAGCAGTTTAGGACAAAAAAATGAGGATAACGTTATTTTAAATGTCGATAATTAATACTTCACTAATCGTAATGAAAGAAATTTAGAAATTAATAAAACTAGATTTAATTAAATTAAATCTAATTAATTTCAACTAATTAAGATCTAATAAAAAAATTAAATCCTAATTAAAATTTTAAAAACTTGTCATTTTTTAAAAAATCAATTTTAATTTAGATAAAACTAATTTCTATTAAAAAGGGCATAACCCACTTAAAACTTACCATTAGGTTTATTAAAAAAGAAAAAAAGATTTCGATTATTAAAAAAGCTAACGTTGAAAGTTTTTTTTTTTGAAAATAATCGATTAAAGATTTTTGAGTTTTAAAAGTTTAGAAAGTATTTAAAAATACTTATCAAAGAACATTTAAAAAAACTTACCAAACTTACCGCAAAAACATAGGACTCGGTGAATCCGTTGAAGAAGATCCCGAGTGGGGCGCATCGTAGACGAGAAGCTCGAGAGAGGAAATGGTGAGGCCGAGCTTTGTGGAGGATGGTTCGGCGAGCTGCAACCGTAGGTCAGGGAGGATCTTGTAGGTTAGCCGAGGTCGATGCCAAAAATTTTGCCGAGTAATAGCGAGGGGACAGGTAGGTCAGAGGTGTTGTCGAACGCGAGAAAGATAGGAAGCTCGTAGAAGCACGGACAAGGAAAGACACTCCACGCACAACACATCACGAGGAAAAACACACATGAGCAATAACGAGGCTTAGAAGGTTATGCACCATGACATGAAGTAACCATGAGCGAGAGATACACCAACATAGGCCAGAAGCAAAAACATGAATGTAGAACCAGGTAATGAGTACGAATCAAGTTAGATGTAGGTCGAAGATGATTCGAGTAAAACAAAAACTCTGGCGAGCAAAGGCCGCAACTTTGTTAGGGCAGAACAACTTAGCCAGGTGGAAGGAGCACGGTTGGGAGAGGTATCTCGGTAGAAGAAAGGACTTGGCCGAGCCAAAGAACAACTCCTGGAGCCCTCTACACAAAATTTTAAACCTGTATTCTGCAAAAAAAAACGTAGAGAACCCAAAAAAATAGAGATCTAAAAAAAACTTCTAGTTTAATAAATTTGATTTAAAAACTAGAAAAAAAGAACCTTTGTTCTTAACTAATCTCCAAATTTATCCACAATTAACTAAATTTAGTTGCAAAACCCCGAATAGCTTCAGGAATACCTGCACATGTATGGAGAACATAGCAAACCAAAGAAACTTTCCAAGAACATCTTGTTAAGAGTGTTAGCAATAAATTTCCAGAATATAGTGATAAAAAAACTTGCACGAGGAGTAAAAAAATGAAACCAAGAGTAATCACAACTCAAATGACGAATGCACGTTTACCCGATCTCAACTCTGATACCATGAAAGAGACTGCAAGAATCGTATCGGCAACGATGCACCATGAAGAGGTTGCACTCCAATGGAATCAAATGGCTCCAACGTAATCGCAAGGATCGATCAACAATGGAAGATTTACAAAACAGAAACAAAGTTGCTCATAAGGAAAAGACAATGAGTGTCTTGGCATGCTCATAAATGAATAGTAAGAGAGTACATATAGGGTGCTGAGTAACCCTAATGCATGAATTAATAGCAAACCCTAAACCTAACCCTAAACCTAGCCCATGTGAGATGACCCTCCAATATGTGCGGAGGACACATAGGATAACTCACACCAACAAAATCTAGCTCCTTGCATGCTCAAGAGAAGAAAAATGGAAAATCCGATCGAGCATGATAGTCAAACCATTTTAATGGTGAAAGATGTCTTCCAGATCTTCCCACCAAACTCAGATATCAACATTAACTCCCCTCTCTACTTGGTGTGTAGGAAATACCAAGAAATCATGAAGACTCACACTTCCAGGCATGTTTCAGTAAAATGGGGAAAATCAGATTCAGACTCTCAACTATCGTTGATCTTTACTTTGAATTTGGGTCGTCCACGTGGAAGATTCAAACTTAAAAATAGACCCGAGGGCTTCCTCTGACTTTTTACAACTTTTGAAAAAATGGAAAATTTTCACATTTTGTTCCGCACCCCGCCCTCAAGAAATGAGCTTGACACGTGTCCTAAGGTGGGCCCCAGTGGGACCGCGGCCAAATTCTACCATTTCATCCCCTTTTGGAAAAGGGAAATTTTTCAAGTTTTCCCCATAGCTCCGCCCTTGAAAAATGGGCCCAACACATGTCCCAATGTGGTTCTAGTGGAACTGTGCTTCCCCTTTTACTTTTAACTCTTTTCTCCCAAAAGGAATTTTTCCAAATTTCCCGAGAGTCCGCACCTCCGCCATTGATTGAAGCAAGCTTTGACCTTTCCTTTATTGGGCATGCGGGCCATTTTGATGTTTTTAGTCATTTGCATGTCAAGGGAAAAAATCCAAATTTCCCCTAATGGTCCGCCTCCCCACCCCTTTGACTTTTCAAACCGCCACGTGTCACCATGGTGCACCTTGAGATGGTCCCAAAAATTTGATACCTTGAACAAGCGCAGGCTCGCCACGTGTCTGGCCCGGAAATTTTTTTACGAATGATTGAAGCTCAGCAGAAGGTGCCATGTTTCATGCTTCGAGGTAGTCTCCTTTGGTCATTGAAAAGTCTAAGAAAAATGTAAAGTGAGCGGAGGCCTCCACGTGTCCTCCTGGCGCTTCTTTAAAATGAAACTCAAGGGCTAGTCCCCAAACATGTACAGTTCCTCCACGTGTCCCATACCTCCCAAAACCCTTTGAAAAATACTAAGTATGGGAAGACCTGCGGAAGCCTCCACGTGTCTCCATGGCACAATTTCAAAATGGTGCCCAAAGCGGAGACCCTGAATGAGTGTGGGCTTGCCACATGTCCCTTGTCGATGCAAGGATGTAAATTTGACCGGGAGAAACACCTGTCAAACCGTAAAATACAGAAAAATGAACATTTGAGCCCGAAAATGAAAATTTATCCAAGGGTAGAGAAATAAGAAATGTTACAAGGCTCAAATACGTCCATCAGAGACACATCCATTCATTTTTCTTCAAGTATTTAGGGCAGAAATGATGAGGAAGAAAAATCCCACTGTGGAGAACGGAAAATATGGGAGAACCCAAGTTTTTAGATGAACAGAGAACAGGAGACCCAAATTACAGACCTTTTCTCGGAGGAACAAAGAAACAAGGAGAAAAACATGGACCCATAAGTGATCTACGACCCATGAACAAATTAAAAATGGCAACAAAGATTAACCAGGCACAACACGGGGAAAAAGAAAGTGACAGAGGCCATAAATCGATAGATTTTCAAAGGCAAACTGGGGCAAGAATATTTTGAGCACCAACAAAACCCACTTTAAACAAAGTGATGAGATTACATAATTTTCATGTCCCTTTTTGGAGGCTAGCGAATTTGAAGACCTTAACCCATTGTCTTCCCCACGTGTTTAAGGAATGAAGCAAGGGGAAAACATGGATGACATTTTTATCAATATTTAATCGATTGTTTTATTATCATCATGTATTCCTATTGGGAAGCCTAGTGCTCCAATAGAATAACTTATTTAATTAGAAAATAAAGTATTTTGAGCATGTAGGCTCCAAATACAAATTAGATAATTAAAAAGTAATTTTTATTTGGGTCGGCCATCATTTGAAATGTAACACCCCTTATGGTTATAAAAGGAGGTTGTTTGGCCATTTGATAATCATATGTGAATTCTATTATTTCAAAAAGATTACTTGTGAAGCATCTCTCTCCCTCTCCTAAGGACGAAAACCCTTGGAGAGCCTTGTGTGAGGACGAAACCCTTCACAAAGACTAGGGAATACTTCAACACAGGAATCTCTACCCCTTGAGGGATCTCTTTGCGACTGTAATCTTCATTTCCAGCCATAGGAAAAATTCCCTAAGGATCTCAATTGGCCATTAATTGAATATCTTTGCACTACTTATGATTGTTAATGCATATTTGGCCTTCCTAGAGTGGAGCGACTAGCTTTATGGTGTAATTTGCCACATGTATTGGTTATTCCAAATAGGAGACCAACATGGAGGAATAGTTTGGTGTGTTCTTGCAATAATCTCATGGATTTGAGATTAAAATCATGTTCTTCATATTTTTAGAGGCCAATATATGAAGTTTAATAAATTTTTGAATTTTTTTTTGCTATTTTTCCAAGCTCTCTCAAGTTAGTTAAAATTATGGAATATTTAATTAATTTCTTGATTGAGGGTTTTATCAAAAATCAAATCTCTCGCTTCCAACCTTATTAAAATATGTTTTCTTATGTGATATGATTGTTGGTACTATATAATAATTTTATAGACTTGAGGGTGGCTGATTTCAATGGTTTTGAGGGCACAAAAGTGGGTTTCAAACCCCAAAAATGGTCGCTTCCCTAGAAGGGTGTTTGTTGGCAGCAGTTAAGGGTTTTTATATTTTTATTTCAGTCACTAACAGCCCACTAAAATTTTCAAAAGTGTTTTTTATCTTCATCTTTGCATAGTTTCATGTGAGTCCACAAATTAGCCAAATTGGTGCAATACCTAGTATGATACCAAATGATAAACTTAGGATTTCTAGAATGCACAATAAATAAACTTGATCATTAAATTAAATAAAAATGTATATATGATATTTATAAATATTGAACATTTCTATTACACTTCACTTACATATTATATGATCGAGTTCACATAAAGTGGTAAAGCACACCCTAAACAAAGTAACAAGATTACATAACAATGCACTTCCTAATCACATCTAAGATCAACTAAACTGAACTAACATTAACCCAATCTAAAATACGCTAAACACCACATTAATTGAAGTTATTTATTGAGAGATAACTATGAAGTAATTAACTAAATTATCCTAATTCTATCAAAAATTAGATGATGAGTTTCCTCTTGGAAGTAGAAAAAGTTCTACTACCATTCTCTATAAACCTAATTTGACATTTTCTAAAGATTCTTCAAAATACTTTGTTGTCTCAATGAACTCCTTTCTGATTTTTAGAATTCAAATTGACAGAGTAGGAGGGGCATAATTAGATTTAGAAAATGTAAAATTAGGCTAAATATATTTCTTCTTTAAACACCCTTCTCTACTTTGTGTGAATACTAAATATGAAAAACCTTTTAGGCTCGTAATTTTTCTACTAGTGAATAATTTGTGTTAGATATGTCCCAGTAGTTATAAAAATATCAAAATCAATAGGAAAAATAAAATTATGTTATCAATCAATAGTATTAATCATTCCAACATACATAGCCTTTCAAAGACAAAGACTAATCTATGTTTTCTCAAGAGACAAAGACTAATTTATGTTACCATTATTCATTCTATTAAAAATATGACCTTAACACCTGCAAATCATTTTCTTTATTTGCTTCATTTTTTGCAATAGGAATATTTATAAGCTTCTCTTTTGATCCAAGGGGAGATAACATGATTTAGGATTTTCGATTGCATGTAGCTTCAATTCATCAAGTAGCTAATATATCTTGATATCTACATAGGTGAGATACCATAAATACTTTATAAGAAAGTTATTTAATTTTATTAGAATTAAATCTAAATATTGCATATTCACTATTAAAATAAATAAGGTATAAGTTTTGGAATATAGAAATGACACAAGAAAACTAATGTTTGAAATATAAAACCCTAAGCAAGAGAGGGAGATAGAGTAAGTTAGTTGATTTTTGCGTAATAACTGGAATTGATCTAGGAAGGGAGAAGTGATGAACAGTGGTGCAAAAATGTCATTATTAATTTTTGTAAATTATGTACCTCATGAGCAATGAGGGATAGGAGCACCCACGGAAAGACAGGGGGCTGGACACCGATGATTAGATGGGCACTGTGACCATATAGAATCTCGGGACCTTATGTATGTTGTGTCACGGGTCTTCGCTATCGCTATTTGTTGATCATGTGATGGTGACACAATGATCTCGAGAGTACATGTAACCTAAATAATAAATTTTCACCTACATGAGCCCACAAAACACATCAAACCTAAAATGCTAAATGCAGAATGGGAGTTATCGACCCCAATGGTCACCTCGAGAGTGAATTTATGACCGAGCGCTACAATACATCTCAGAATCCATGTAGTTATTTTGAGTGTGTGTAGATATTGTGCTCTAGGAAGCCCTTGTGCAAGTTGCACTTGATAGTGGGTTGTAGCTAGAATGTAGAAATGTAATAGAATGTGTGGATGGAATATAATGAACTTCTCCTTCCTATGATGTGTATGCAAAGTTATTGCAGCCCTTGTCCCTTGAATGCTGCTATATGGATGCCTTGGAGTGATTTAGGTGCCTTTTGAATGCAAGATTAGGTGATGATAATAATGTTTAGTGTTTGGTCCTTGATTTTGAACACATAAATATGTATTTATATGATTCCCTTGTTTGAATTTCATAATTGAAAACTAGAAGGTCGACCCATAAGTGAAAAATATTCCCAAAAGATAAAAGAGACCCAAAAGGAGCGAGTAAGGTGAGAAAGGGTCAGGGGCTCCTAGAGGGGACATGAGCACTTGGGCGCCTGAGTCTGGCCGGCTCGTGTTTGAAAGCCATGAAATATAAATCAATAAAATCCTGACTGGGTTGTAGGGTGTGTAAGACCAAATATAAAACAAGAGACAAAGAAAAGAGGCCAAAAATAGTTGTCAATTACTAGTTTTCTTTCTTAGGAATCATGTAAATGCTAGTATGCTTTTAGGACATAGAAATGTACCCAAGTGCATGATTTTGTGTCTACAATAGGAAAGGTAAATGGAGGTAATCTAGTAGTCAATGAATCTTGAGATATTCATCATATTTTTCAAGGTACTCAAGTTATTTTTTCCTCCACATTATAACCATTTTTAATATATTATTTTGTCATTACGGTATTTTTTAGAACTTTTTAACTTATACTTTCTTGTACTTAAGCACTTAAATTTAATCAATATCTTTGATCAAAAACATATCCCAAAATTCTCTTAGCAAACAATTGTAATACAAAGAGACTTTATTCATATCTCTACATCGCATCACAATCTCCAAGTAGGCTTATTTTTGTGTGTAACTAGGCTTTTAAAAAATTAAGGGGCTTTGTATCCATTATCAACATTATATCGAACATTACTAAGTTACTAATACACTATAGTGGGCCTTTTTTTCGCACTCTGCAAATTTTTGAATTTTTGCTGTGACTCACTCCTGCTTCGATGGTGGATCCATTTGGGATGGCTCCTAACCCTCCTCCCGATTACGCCGGCATCTCTACCGGCTCCTTGAATAACATTGTTTTTGTCTCTTCAAAATCTACGGACCTTGGAAAACTTCAACCTCAGAGCATTGATGGGACTTTGTCTCTACAAATCCCTTCCTCGATCACTGAAGCTACGCAAGCCTCTAGGGAATTGTCACTGATCGACAAACTTATGGGACCCAGACCGCCCTTGGAAGAGATTCACAAATGGGTACATATTAAATGGGCTCCTTGTGGTCCGGTTGATATTGTTGCCCTTTCCAATGGTTTCATGTTGTTTACTTTCTCACATAAATAATATTTTTCCCATGCTCTATTGGGTGGACCATGCTTTTTTGGAAGGAGAGGCTTCTATATTCATCATTGGACACTTAGATTCAATGCTTAAACTGAAACAATGTCCCAAGCTCCGATTTGGGTTCATCTACTTGACCTCCCCTTGGATTTTTGGCACTCTGTTGTCATTGAAGGCATAACCTGCTCCATTGGTTCTCTAATAGTAGTGGATCAAGCTACCAAGGTGGGCTCAGATTCATACATGCCAGATTATGTGTCAATGCTGACATTAGTTCACCTCTGTCATCCTCCATTGATCTTCACTCTGAGTTGGGGACTTGGGTGCAACCCATTGAATACAAATATATTCCTCAAGCTTTCTCCAACTACAAAAGCATCAGACACCGGCACAAGATTTCCCATCCAAGCCAACCCAAAATACTAAAGAGAAGGATCAGTCACTGTTGCACTAAGGTAAGTTCATACCCAAAACTACAAATGATGCTAGTACTTCTAACCCCTTTGATGTTATTTCATAGGATAGTGTTCTCTCGTCTTATTTTGCTCCACTTCCCCCTCCTTCCTCATCTCCTTTGGTGGTTTTTTCTGTCTTTGATCCACTTCCCCTATTTCTTCCTCCCCATTGGCGGTTCCCTCTTTGTTGTCTGTTGTTTCTGCTCCTCTTCCCTTTGCTTCCTCCTCCCCTTCTCAGTTTACTCCTTCTCCCCCTCTTCTTCTCTACCTTCTTCATCCAATTTTCCCCCTCCCTTCTCTCCTTATTTGAACATTCCTCTTTCTTTCCCTCTTTTTGGCTCCTCCCCTTCTACCTCCTCTCCTCCTTCCTCCCTTTCCCTCTGTGAGTTTCTTGAGCATGTCCTTTATCGTGTTCCTTCTTTCACATTTGTTATGCCTGTTGTTGCTTACTCCCCTCTTTGGGAGAATGCGATCATATCTCCTTCGCTTCACTTTCAAGTGATAGCAATTATAATTACAAAGAATACTAGAAACAACACTAAGTTAAAAATTGATGTGGGCTCTAAGAAAACTAAAGGGAGACACACAAATCAAGAAAAGCTTCAGGAGGAAGCATTTCTCAATATAGCTCAAGGAACACAGGGACTGCTTGCCATCCCAAGTGGAGGTAAGCCAAAATAAAAGAAATGAATATTTTCTCTTGGAATGTTCGGGATTAAACGCTCCCTAAGAAAAAATAATCCTCAAGGATTTTAGACTCAAACATTGTCCGATATCTTGATGCTACAAGAAACCAAATTCAAAGAGGAGAATATGCTTCATAAATTTTGGACCAATGCCTCTATTATTTCATAGGAGTCTGTTGGTAATGCTGGAGGTTTGTGCACTTTCTGGAATCTCAAGATTGTCTTTAGGGAATGTTGCTCCTAACACTGAAACTCAAAGAGAATTTTTTTGGAAAGATTTGTTAGATTTTTGATATTCATGTAAGCACCTTCTGTGGCTTATAGATGGATATTTAATTACTCCTCTTTATCTATCAAAGAAACAAGGCAGAACCGGTGTCAACACTAATAGCTCTGAAGCCCTTGCTGAGTTTATCAGAATGGGGGAATTTGTTTGATATTGATCTTCACGGAGCTACCTATACATGGTCAAACGGATGAATCGAAACAATAAAATTCAAATTAAATTAGATAGATTCCTTATATATATGGATTGGATTGCTCACTATAATGATTTCTACTTCTAGGCTCTTCCTAAGATAGCCTCTAATCACTACCCGTTGCTCCTCACTACCTTGCAAGCTCAATGCTTGAAACATACCCCATTTTAGTTTGAGTTAGCTTGGTTACAAAATCATCAATTCGAAAACCTTATCAAGGATTGGTGGTAGACTGATATATAGGGCTTGACTATGTACATGTTTTCTAAGAAGCTCAACTTTGTTAAGAATAAGCTTAAGAATTGGAAAACTAAGGTTTTTGGAGATATATGCAGGAGAAAATATTTGCTAACTCTTAAGCTTGATTCTATATCAGAGGAGATTGACTCAAAAGGAAGATCCCCTCAACTTCATCAGTAGGAGCTTTCCCTTCTCAGTGACTACCACAATACTCTTACTGAGGAAGAAATATATTGGTGTCAAATATCCAGAGCCATCTGGCTTTTAGCAGGAGATTGAAATACAAAATTATTCCATATGACTGCTACAAAACACAAGAGCAGAGATAAAATCAAAGAGTTGGTCACTATGGATGGCGCCTACATAAATAAAGATGAAGAAATTGTTGTTGAATTAATCAACTATTATGCTAGTCTCCTGCATGAGGGCCCCCTCAGAGTGAAGAGGATTTCCAAGAAATGATTTAGCATATACCAAAGCTTATTAATGATACTATGAATGCCAAACTCACCAAACCTTTCTCAATCGAAGAAATTAGAAAAGCAGTCTTGATATAAAAAGTGATAAATTTCCTAGCCCTGATGGTTTCCCTGCGATGTTTTTTCAATATTTTTTCAACAAAAATACCTTCTTTTAAAGGAATGGAATAATATGTTACACCCTTAATTATATATCTTACATGGGATGGATATAGCTGACTTGCGGCTATCATAACTTCTTATCATGATGTATCTCTTTCATATATGATATATTATCATTGGTTGGTTGGCCTTGTTGATGGCCATATCATAGGAATAGTATAAATAGGGGTTATAGGTAGTGGATGATCATTATGTTGAGTATTTGAGTCTTATTATATGTTTTGGAGGTTGCCCCTCGAAGTGGCCAAGCTATTATACTTTCATATTGAGAGAACTTATCTGCAATATTGTGTTATTTGGTGTTCTATTACTGGTGATAATCATAATTAATCAAGTAATTTCATTACAAGTGGTATCAGAACTTGATCTCAGCCAAGACGACGTCAAACCCTAATTTTGAAGGTTCGGCTATATTTCAAGATTGGTAGTGAATTGTTATGTAATTTTTTTGTGGTGTGAAAAATAAGTCAAGTAAGTTTCTCTCCAAATTTCAATCAGTTTTGACTTGTTTTGAAAAATTTATTACGGTTCTATATTTATTCATAATTTGGCTCCCTAGGGCGTAATTTTTGGAAAATTTTCAAATTTCTTATATTTTCGGAAACCCCTCAAAAAAATAGCTAGGGTTTCTATTTTTATAAATTCCTATATTTGGCCAAAAAAATTACGAAACCCTAAACCCTAAAATTATGCCCTATTAAGTCTACCCCTAGGCCCAAACCCTTCATCATGGCTGGTAGATCTACCCGAGGCCAAGGAAAAGGACAAGCAACTCCAAGAATGACCCCAAATAAGGAAGATATTGCTTCAGATTCTACTGGTTCGGGAGTATCTGAGGTGGTCATCCAACTTCAGGAAAGGGTTAACAATATGGTGAGTAAGGATGACCTTAATGTTGAGCTTCATCAACTGAAAGGTAGCCTTAGGAGTGAGATTCAAAAGGATTTTCATGCAATGCAGCAGGAGTTGTTGCATATTATTTCAAATACAACTTCTAATGCCAGTCATATGGGTTCCACTAGAAATGGTCACATAGATACAAATCACTCCAATCAGGGAGGATCCTTTAATCATTCAAGTGGATCTTCTCACCAATGGAGGGGCATGATTCCAAAATTCAAAATGCGTAAATTTTATGGAAAGGATCCACTCAATTGGATTACCCAAATGGAAAATTTCTTTGATCTCCATCAGATCCCAGGAGGACAAAAGGTAACTGTGGCATCCTTATACCTAGAACCTGATCAATTTGTTTGGTATCATTGGTTATGTGCTCAAAGGTAGAAGAATGGCCTAAATGTCACCTGGATAGTTTTCACTGAAGAGCTTCAATTACACTATAGTTCTAGTGTTTCTAAGAATTACTTCAGCCAATTAGCAAAGTTACGCCAAACTGGTTCAGTTAAGGAGTATGTCCATCAATTCCAAACTTTTTCCTTGTGTGTGGAGGATATTACAGAAGAGTATTTGAATGACCTATTTCTGAGGGGTCTTAAGGACCACATTGAGCATGAGGTATGCATGTTTAACCCACTCAAGGTTGCTGATTCTATTATCATGGCACGTCAAGTAGAGGAACAATTTTTTTCTAGTAGAAGGTGCAGTCCTTTTCTAGCATAAAAGATTGTAACACCTTGTCTCCTTCTTACCCTCGGCCAATTCGGTTGACACCTCAACAAATTGAAGAAAAAAGAGCCAAAGGGTTATGCTTTAATTGTGATAGCAAATATGGGCCAAATCATAAATGTTATGAGAAAATTTTTTTCTACATTGAAGGATTTGGTGACGAGGAAGAATATGAGGCAACATCAACCTAGGAAGTGGAAAAATTAGAGGAAGAATCTGGAGATCCTCAGCCCACTATTTCATGTGATGCTCTATCAGGTATTAGTACTCCACAAACCCTTCAATTTGTGGGTTATATTAAGAATCAAAAGGTAACATTCTTGATTGATTCAGGGAGCACACATAATTTCATCAATCATAAGTTGGCAAAGAAGACTAAATTGTTTCATATACCCAACACCTGAATTTCAAGTAATGATTGCAGATGATGGCACAACCCAATGTTTAGGTAAATGCCATAAAGTCAAAATCATGATGGGTGATTACACATTGGAATATATGATGTTTTCTATTCTCATGGGAGGAGTTGATATTGTCTTAGGTGTTCAGTGGCTCACTACTTTGGGCACCATAGAGATAAATTTCCAGGAATTGTTCATGCGCTTTCATTATGAGGGTAAAAAATTTGAACTTCGAGGTCTACAAGCTAAATATCCTCTAGTGGTAAGTTCTCACCAAATGCAGAAGATTCTTAAAAAGGGGTCTGAAGGTTTTGTAGCTCGATTATTCTCTATAGAAGTCCAACCGCAAATGAAGTTATTGCATCCTGATCTTCAAAAGGTTATTAATCAATGTGTAGTTGTCTTCAAGGAACCAAGAGGATTGCCACCTGAAAGAGAGCATGATCATTATATTCACTTGATTCTAGGAAGCCAACCCCCCAACATCAGGCCTTATAGATATCCATATGTGCAAAAGAGTAATATCGAGAAGATGGTGGAGGAAATGTTGGAAATATGTATTATTTGTCACAAATCGAGTGCCTATCTCGCTCCGAAGTGGTGATGTTGCGTCGCAAGGATGGAAGATGGCGCATGTGTCCAGATTATAGAGAGCTTAACAAGTTCACTATTAAAGATAAGTTTCCTATTCCCGTCATTGATGATTTATTAGATGAGTTGCATGGTGCCATTTATTTTACAAAACTAGATTTGCGTTCTGGGTATCACCAAATTAGAGTCACTGGGGATTCACTTAGTAAAAGTATGGTATAGCACGTATGCGTTCAAGGGTATTAAAGAACACCCTTAATTCTAGTTTCTACCTCTAATTATTCAATTGATAATACCCCCTCCTATTATATTATTAGAATGAAAATACCCCCTATTTTTTCTATGTACCTTACTTACCCATTTTTCAATTACAATTTTATTTACCCCTTTTTATTTCTATCCCAATATATTAGACAAAAATACATTATATTTCTCACTCAATTTTTTTAATATGCATTTCCTTTCGAAAGATAGTTTGAAGCCATTGAATACATATTACAAGTCACCTTATATATGTTAAGCTTTATTCATTTATCAATATTTCTTCAAATAATTAAGATGGTGAAATAATATCACTTGTGTTGAAAAGCATACTCAATCCTAGTTTTCTACCATCTTATTATTTCTTGGTTAAGAATCTAGATTTATTTATTAAAAAGAGATTATAATTTAATTTATGACCACACTCCTTTTCCAATTTTAAGGTATTTACTTTTAAAAACTAGGGTTCAAATGTTTTAGTTTTATATTAAAAGTAAACCTCTATTTCCTTTGGCCCATCTCTCTAACCTACCCCCAATACCTGATTCAAAACATTAATAAATTAAACCCTTTCACCCCCTCATGTCTATCGGTATATTGAATTTAATTTTATTAATTTTAATTACCTCAATATGAACCCACGTGCTAGGATATTGCCTAGCTAATGAACCCCGTGATTAGAGTCAAGCAAGAAGATTTTCATAAGACAGCCTACGAGAACTCATCAAGGCCATTATGAATTCCTAGTGATGCCATTTGGTCTTACCAATGCTCCCTCCACATTCCAAAGCTTGATGAATTCAGTATTTAGACCATTCCTAAGAAATTTTGTCTTAGTATTTTTCGATGATATACTCATCTACAAAAAATCGTGGGAGAAACACTTACATCATGTAAATATTGTCTTAGAAGTCTTAGAGCAACATCAACTTTATGCCAAGCCTTCAAAGTGTTATTTTGGGGTACAAAAAGTGAAATACTTGGGCCATATTGTTTCTCATGAAGGTGTTAAGGTGGACCCTCACAAGATCCAGGCCATGGTGGAATGGGAAACCCCAAGAACCCTCAAACAATTACGAGGTTTCTTAGGTATTATCATAGATTTGTTGAAAACTATGGTAGTATAGCAGAACCACTCACAAAATTATCGAAGAAGGACTCCTTTCAGCGGAATGAGGAAGCATCTAGGGCATTTGAAAAATTGAAGGCAGCTATGTGCACCACTCCGATCTTGTGCAACCCCTGATTTCTCCCAAAACTTTCGTGAGTCGAGTGCGATGCTTCGGGAAATGGAATCGGAGTAGTTCTAATGCAAGAAGGACACCCCATTTATTTTGAGAGCCAACACTAAAAGGAAAGAATTTTTAAAGCCGACCTATGAAAAGGAAATGATGCAAATACTACATGCAATCAAACAATGGAGACCATACTTGATGGGTGGACATTTTAAGGTAAAAACTAATCATGATAGTTTGAAATATTTCTTAGAGAAACATCTATCTTTAGAAGAACAACAAAAATGGGTCACTAAGATGTTGGGATATGGCTTTGAGATTGTTTATAAGAAAGGAAAGGAAAATTTGGTCGCTAATGCTCTGTCTAGGAGGGATGAGTCTGCCAAAGCATTGTTATGTGCCATATCTATACTAAATGCATATTGGGTAGATCAAGCACGTGAAGAATGGAAGAAAGATGCAACCACACATACTCTCATTCAAAATCTCCATGTAGATCCATCCATATCAGCTCAATTTATATGGAAGGGGGATACATTGTGGTACAAAGATCGGTTATATCTATGTAAGAACTCTACACTTAAACACCATGTTCTTTCAAAGATACATTCTTATCTAATAGGTGGCCATGCTGGGGTCTTGAAAACATATCATAGAGTTAAGAAGGATTTATTTTAGGAGGGATTGAAAGGAGATGTTCAAAATTTGTGGCAGAATGTTTGGTTTTCCAAAAAATAAGGGCGAGACCATTAAGACACCTAGTCTTCTCCAATCTTTGTCTATTCCTAGTGAGAGATGGGAAAAGGTATCAATGGATTTCATCACGGGATTACCTAAATCAGAAGGCAAAAGTGTCATCATGGTCATGGTAGATAAAATTACCAAATATGCTCATTTTTGTGCAATGGCTCATCCTTTCACAACTAGTACAGTTGCCATCTCTTTTATGGATACGGTTAAAAGCTCTATGGCGCGCCAAAAATTATAGTAAGTGATTATGATCCAATATTTACAAGTAACTTTTGGACTGATTTGTTCTCTTGTCTAGGTACCCAACTAGCCCATAGTTCCTCTTATCATCCCCAAACAGATGGGTAAACTGAGGTGGTAAATAAATTTTTAGAGGGATATATTTGATGTTTTACTTGAGATAAACAAGAATGTTGGGTGCAATGGTTGCCACTGGCGAGAATGGTGGTACGATACTTCATTTCATACCTCCTCCAAAATGTCTTCATTTTTGGCACTTTATGGGTACCATCCTCCATCACTCATATCTAGCTTGAAGGTCAAACCAAAGGTGAGAGCAGTCAAAGATCACATTCAACATCAGCATGAGGTACTCTCTAGTCTTAGAGAAAATTTGGCATAGGCACAAAATCATATGAAGCAACAGGCTGATCAACATAGAAGTGAGTGAAACTTTGAAGAGGGAGACTTTGTTTTTGTAAGGTTATAGCCATATAAGCACTTATCCTTAAAACAAAAGAAAAATGATAAAAAGATTTCTCCTAAATACTATGGTCCTTACCAAGTTTTGCAGAAAATTGGTAGTGTGGCATATAAGCTAGAGCTCCCTCTAGGAAGTAGAATACATCCAGTCTTCCATGTTTCTTGCTTAAAGAAAGTTATTAGGCAGCACATTTCCACCCAATCAGTGCTTCCGTAATTAGACGAGAAAGGAAGGATCATATTGGAACCTGAAGGCATTCTTCATATATGCACCAAAAGACTGAGGACCAAAGTCATTATTGAGTACCTGATCAAGTGGAAGACTATGAATATTGAGGATGCATCATGGGAAGATGAAGCATTCATGTAGCAACATCCATGGCTTCCCAACATTGGGGATAATGTTGCTTTGAAGGGGAGGGGCATGTTACACCATTAATTATATATCTTACATGGGATGGATATAGCCGACTTGTGGCTATCATAACTTCTTATCATGATGTATCTCTTTCATATATGATCTATTATCATTGGTTTGTTGGCCTTGTAGATGGCCATATCATAGGAATAATATAAATAGGGGTTATAGGTAGTGGATGATCATTATGTTGAGTATTTGAGTCTTATTATATGTTCTGGAGGTTGCCCCCTCGAAGTGGCCAAGCTATTCTACTTTCATATTGAGAGAACTTATCTGCAATATTGTGTTATTTGGTGTTCTATTGTTGGTGATAATCATAATTAATCAAGTAATTTCATTACATAATACATTTTTGTGCTTGTGCCTAAATCTATGGGATCCAAATTGAATTCTAAATATAGTTCCATTAGCCTTTGCAATACCTCTTACAAAATTATAACAAAAATGCTTGCATCTAGGCTAAAACCTTTGATGGCTAGCTTAATTTCGGAACAACAAAATGGGTTCATAGAAGGTAGGTTTGTACAAGGAGGATTCATTATGGTCCATGAGGTGATGCACTATGCTTCACTCAAAAAATCAGCCAATATGATCATCAAACTTGATATGCAAAAGGTGTTTGATAGAGTTAGTTGGCCCTTCTTACTTCGGGTCTTGGAGAAATTTGGTTTTGGGGAGAAATGGAGATCCTAGATTTATAACTGTATTTCAACTCCTAAATTCTCCATTCTCATAAATGGCATCCCTCAAGGTTACTTTCCCTCCAGTCATGGAATCAGCAAGGGATCCTCTATCACCCTTCTTGTTTATACTCATGGCGGATTCTCTCAGCAGAGCTTTGGAAGCAGTTAAAAGTGATGGTAGCATCAAAGACATCACTACTACCTCTAGGACTCCAACAGCTTCGCACAACCAATTTGATGATGATACTATATTTTTGGGTATAGCTTTAATACGTGAAGCAACGTTTTGAAGCATATAATGGATTTCTATCAATCGGATTTTGGTCAAAAGATATTTTTTTGGAAGAGTAGCATAGATTTTATTAATACCCCCGCCAGCAGATAGAGAAAGATTGCTGAAATCTTTGGCTACTGATATTATGGATATACCCTCTTCGTATCTCGAGACTCTCACTTTTACGGGAAGAAAAACTAAGAACTCGTGGAATTTTTTTATTGATAGATTCAAAAAGAAACTTGCTGGCTAGAAAGGCTCCGACCTCGGTCGGAGTTGGAAAGCTACTGACTAGTTAAAGCCACCTTGCAGAATCATCAATTTATTTTGTCTCTTCTAAAAATGCATGCCTCTGTGGCTATTGTTATTGAAAAATCTAAAGAAGTTCCTTTGGTCAGGATCAAAAGAAAGAAAGAGAATCCACTTAGTTTCTTGGAAAGTGGTATGTAAACCTACTACTTTAGGGGGTTGGGCTTGCGTAGAATTGTTGAAATGAATGTTATCATGCTTGCAAAATTAGGTTGGGAAATAGATAACAATGGAAAATCCTCTTGGACATAGATGATGATCTCTAAATACCTTTCTTCGGTAGAGGAATTATATGATGAAAACATTCCAAATGGTTGGCTATTTGGAACTCCATCAAAAGCACCAGAAATTTGATTTAGTGGCACTAGATGGAAAATTGGCAATGGTAATAAGGTCACATTTTTTACCAAAAAATGGATCAGAGATAATGCTTTAGCTGTTAAACCCTTCTGTGATCCTATAATATCGAGGGTAATTCGAACTTGCGGTACGTATGTATTAAATTATATTGATAGATCCTCCTTACACCCATGATAGTACATACCCATTTGGGAGGGAGAGAGATGTCATCACTTTAATTGATCGAAAAAGAATCTTTTATTGGTACAACATTTCTTTCTCACTTCTTTTATGGAGAATGTTATAATCTATCCTCTTTCCGTTATGGGTTCCTTTTCCTTATGGGTTCCTTTTCTGTTAAGATGGCCTATCTTTCTTTTCTTCACAGCTCGAGGGCCCCTGCTCTACATCAAGTCTGGTCGACTTAGGTTATCCCTAAACTAAGTTTTTTCACTTGGCTTGCTTCCAAATATTCCTTCCTCTCAGAGAAAACCTCAAACGGAGGGGTCACTCTCTACCTACCATGTGCGTGTAGTGTTTTTTAATGATATTGAATCTTCAGCCCATTTACTATTTCATTGTAATTTCTTTGTCTCTATTTAAAGTCTCCTCCTTAATATTTTTGGAGTGTCTTGGGTCTTTCCTAAGTCCATTTCAGAAGTTCTCAGTCAATGGGTGCCTCTCTTTTGACATCAAATTGTCAATCTTGCCTGGAAACTTCTTCTTCCTCATACGTTATGGAACATCTGGAAAGAACGTAATAAGAGAATTTTTAAGGATCAACACAATACTCCCCAACAAGTCTTCAAGAAAATCTGAATTGTTGTATTTAGAAACAACATAAATGTAAAATTGTTCTTAGCATGGATAGACAATGGTTGCAGCAACTTCAGATACCCCTCCAACCTCATAATTCTATAGTTTTAAGGGCTATTACTACTGCTGTACCACTGCCACCATTAGGATGGCTTAAATTCAACACTAATGGGGCTTCTAAAGGAAATCCGGGCATTTATGGTGGGGGTGCTACTATTAGAGATGAATTAGGACAGGTGATGGTCACGCTCGCTTCCTTTTTTGACACAGGCTTAAACCACGAGAGTGAAGCTCGCAATTTTAAAGGGTTTAGAACTTGCCACTAATTTTGGTAGGATCAACATAATTGTGGAAAGTGACTCCCTAAATCTGATTAATCTCCTTAATAACAAGGGTGTCGCTAGTTGGACTATCAACAGTATCATATCAGATATCAGGCTCCTCCAATCTCAATTCAACAACGTTCAATATCAGTATGTTTTCAGGAAGGAAATAAAGTGGCCGATCTGCTTGCTAATATTGGAGTCTCTCATCAGAAACAACAAATATGGATCGGGAATCTTCCAAAATTATTGCTAAAATCCTTTAAGGATGACTACTCTAAAACATGGTAATTTAAGCAAGTTTTATGTATGCACCACTTCTCATGATTATTGGGGTCTTAGTTTTTATTGGTTGTATGCTTCCCTCACAGCCATCGACGATCCCATTTATGATGATTTGAAAGATTATTTTCTTGATTTTATTAGTCACACGTGGGAATCCGAGCATTCAAATTTTGATCCATTAATGAAGAATTATAATCATAATTGTAAGTTATCCCTCTTCTGGTGGGCACGTGTCAAAAGGGGCTCGAGTTTATTTATTTATGCTCGTGGAAATAGTTTATTTCAATTCATTTATCGTCCAAGTTTCTTGTCTCTACAAAAATAGGGGAGCTCTAGTTCAATTAGAGCTTGTTGATTGAAAAGAACTAAAAAAGGATGAAAGGTATTGTAAATTCTTGTGGAGAATGGGGTTGTAACATTCATTGAAAGGCACACAAGACACTCCATTGTGGAGTCGACAAATGTTTTGTCTTCCTGGAAGCATGGCCATGTTAAAGTTAACAAAAATAAGTTTGAAACTTTGGTGGAGAGTATTGTAAAAGCTATGGTTATATATACTTTAAGAGGTCCTTAAATGTGGAAATGATAACATTTTTGGCTAAAAGAAAAGAGAAAATTTACATCCACAAATCGGGTTACGAACGAACCTCTCTTAAGGAGCCCTAGGATCGAGTTGTAGAGCAGATTATGAGGTACATTACCTTGGAGGGCAGATACAAGCTGGTTTATGGGCCCCAACTCTTCATTCTGGCTCACTTCTGTAATGGTGGTAAGGTGAATTTAGCAAAATTTCTTTACCATTCTCTAGTTTTCTCCATCCAAAAGCCTCAAGCGGTGAAGGTAATTTACTTCATCAAGGTTTAATCTATCTACTTTTTAAGCATGTTTCTGATTCTCTTGCCTTGAATTATTTTCCCACTATCATTGGTTCAACATGCCGCCACCCCCTCTTCTACCTCCTCCCCTCGCCACCTCTCATTGCTGAATCCCCCACCTTCTTCTAATCCAGAGGTTGAAATTACTGGTCACCGTGACACTGCTTCCCCTCCCTCTTGTGTCTCCCCATCTTCCGGTTCCGTGGATGCTTCGGGTTCTATGAAAGATGATATAATTCCTAAGATTCTATCGGACATACTAATGCTTACCCAGAATCCTCGATTCCTTCAGTTGGAGAAAATATGAATGAATCCAATGAGGTCGAGGAGGATGTGGCAAATGGTGAAGAATTTTTGAGGAGGATGTTGTAGAGGATGTTACGAGGAATTTGTTGGGGATGTTCTTTGAGGAGGACGTTCTTGAGGATGTTGTTGAGGATGCGGCCAACCAAGATACTAATGTGGATCTCTGTCTTTGATGTGGACAAGTGTGTTGAAAGTGACTTGGAGCTTATTCATGAAGTTTTTGGTAACATTAACAAAGTTTTTAATGTCATTAAGAAATGGAAATACTCTACGGATGAATCCTGGTTCCATCTCTAAAATGGATGTAAAGAAATGTTAAATGTGGTTGAAACTCTTCTGGAAAAGCTGTAGATTTTTTTGTAATGAAAGATGTTAATGATCTTAAGAATATTATACCTATGTAGCCCGGGGTGTGGGCTTTTTTGTACTTTTTGGATTATGGTTTCTTTTTGTCGTTAGACTAGCTACTCTTATGTTTTATCAAGTTTATCTGGCTGGTGGGGCCTTTTGTAACATGGATGTGGGTCCAATCAAAACCCTCACTTTTTACCATAATCCAAAAAAACATTATATTGAACATTACATAATAATTAAAACTTTATATTAAAAATACTATACTATAATATTATTCAATTTTAATTAACAATAAATATTTTTAAATTTTTGTAATAAATAAATTTGGACTATAATAGACTTATAGTTGGATTTTATAGTCTCACTATACTAATATTATATAACTAGGCTATAGTCGAGCCACTGAATTCAAGTTATAGTCAAGACCCAAAATCGGGTCATAGTCAAGAACTACGGTTGAGTTATAGTTAGGTGCCATAGTCGGGTCCCAAAGTCGACCTATAGTGAGGACCCATAGTCTTCCTATATTCATGCTCAAAACTCAAGATAATGTGATGCTAAATTCAACCTATGGTCAAAACTTAATATTAAGCTATAGTCATAAAGCCTAAGTCTAGCCAACATTGGCTTATAAGTAATGACATTTGGCTACCTATAGCATGACATTGAGCTGCCTAAAGCGTGATGTTAGCATTACCTTAACCCATTTTCTATAAAATGTCATTTGATTATTGAATTAGTGATGACCTTTGAATAATCATAGAATCACTATTTTCAACTTTAGACATGATTTTTTCCGCATAAATTTTACATTTCATAACTATGGGATAACACTAAAATGAATTAGAGTTGTCTTTAAATCCATCATTAGTCACTCTAAATATTTTATTTATCGCCTTTCAACTATCATGTACATAATCAAATGTATCCATTTCCCATATTCATAAGGGAGCACAACTAAATATGCACTATGGGTGCAATTCTCTTGTTGTAAATTTTCTATTTCCAAGATGGGAGAAATTTCCAATTTATTACATAAAACATAATCATAACATTAACTATCAATTAAATATGAGCTCTTGACATTTTCATAAATATGCATGTTGAAATATTGAACTCGATATCCAAAGTACCACTACCACACTAATAAAAGAAATAAGTGAATGAGCTATTAATCCTATATTTCTTGGTAAGATTAGTTTGCAACAACATATAAACTCAATATACCATGGTCCATATGCTAATGGGAGTCATGCAACCATGGGAGGTTTACTTTTTTGAAACATGCTCAAAACATGTGCATTCATGGGATTCTAAATATTATCAATGTGTTTGTAATTTACCACCTCTAACTCTTATTATTGGGACCCCTTTATACCAATACATGTATTTTTTTCATGATATTGGTAGACAAGTTATGTGTAAAACATACTCCTAATTGTATGCACTCACATGGTGTAATTTATCATGTCTTGAGGGTGAGCCCCCATGGATGTGAGAATGGAAGTATTCCTCCTAGTAATATATACATTTGGTTGATTAGCTATGGGATGAGCACATTCCTTACTACTGCAAGTTGAATACACCTCTTGATTGTGTCTCGAAATTGTTTATGCGAATTTTTAAAATCTTCAATCATTCAAAAAAACTAATAATGTGACAATAATTGAACGTGGAAGTATATTATGAACTCAATATACCACATGATCCATATGGCAATGAAAGTGATGACACAATGAAAGTGACCCTCTTACTAAAATAATAGTTAATTGATCTAGGGATGAGTATGTTTGTGTGTGCAGTCTTCCCCTTTTCTCTTATATAACTTCAAAATAAATAAATATAAATTTTGAATTGTTTATTTTATAGATAAACATTTTTTACCGAAGCTATGAATCGAAGTACAATCAACCAAGATATATCAATTAAGCTCAACAATTAGTGAACCACAAGCCACCACACTCAAACACATGTCTAGCGAATCATGAGCCACCATGCATGCACACACCAACGATGAACCACGAGCTACCATGCCACCCCGAAAGCAGTGGGATTTGAACCTGGGTGGAGCCCGAAACAACCATCCGACTTAACCGCTCCACCCAAACCCCATTGGCATAAATAAAATTTGAATTGTTTCTACAACTTTAAAAATCTGTATTTATTCAAAAAAAAAAATAATAATAAAATGATTAACAAGCCATTAAAATATTTATTTGAAAGATATATCTCAATTTAGTAATCAAAATAGTCTAAAAACAATTCCAACGTTTTATTCTTTTAACTTTTATGATAACAAAATTTCATTTTTATTGAGTTGGGTTTATATGTTGTCATGAACCCAACTAACATAGAGGTTGAACACGGCACTTTGTTTTTTTGGGTTTCTTTACTAGAGGGTGAAGGCGCCAACGCAGCTCTGTTCTTCTCAAGAACATTATCTTCTCCCCACCCGTGTGGGAGGTACCTCCACGATGAGAACTGTAATATGTTATTAAAAAAGAACCCAACTGTTCGATTTCCGCAAGAAAAAGTGAGCTACAATTCCCTTGAAAACCAAATCAATAGTTTGTAAATGAAAATACCTCCTCTTCCCCGGGAGGAAATCAAAGTATTTATATTATCTCTAGAATTGAAAAGCTACATGAGATGAAATATATTGCATCCTTTTGGCACAAGGAATCTGCACTGCGCAGTGCATACAAATCCAAAGTTGAAAAGGGAAATGCCGATACAGTTGGCTAATTATTGATTTCCTGCGCGGAAAGGAATAGAATTAGATCTGACAATATCCCTTTCTTCCCCATGAGAACGATCCTCTGGTATATAATAGCCAGTAATGGGATCAGGCATCCAACTGTTTTGTAAAACTTTACCCCTCTCCTTCTTCTTCTCCTCCTCCTTTTCCTTGACTGCTTTTTCTTCTCGCCCAACTCCTCCTAAGCCTACATGGCTTGCTACGCCGCTGTATCTTCGCCTGCAATTAAACAATACTCATAAATAAACGGCTTATCATATGTCAAAGCTGTCATAAATTTTTTAAGTTTGCAGCAGTACTCCTTCAGCCTAAACATCACATATGTTCCGCGCTTACCTGACTATCATTGCGAATCGAGAGAGCGCCTTGAAATGAAGCTTAGAGTTAGCCATGGGATGGACTGCATCCACAATCTTTTTCAGCTAAATGTATAGAGACAGAGAGAGAACTAATTGTATGATGGCGGTACTGGAAGCGGAGAAGGCCGATTTATAGGAATATGGTCCTTGAAACAAACCAAAAGTTAAGTGGAGTGAAGGAAGGAGCATGCTGATCATACAATATCGAAAAATACTAATGGAGCACATCGTCAATGACCATTGGCCACACGATATTTCTTGTTTTTACGCGCAGAAACAAAAATAATGGAGTGGGCCGCAGGAAACACTCAGTCACTCTCTCCACTTGCGCTACCTAATTTAGATTTTTTTATTATAGAATGCCAATAGCCGATTGCCACTTAAATAAATGTTTAGAAGACGTTTGGGTTTCGCAGGAGGAACAGGTCTATGAAAAGGACTGGTAAGAAAACCCACACCACTGCGCGGGCTTTCGCTACACGACGGTGATAACTACTTTAACTTAACCTTTATTAAATTTATTTCATTTATGACTCGGTTCACACAATGTGGGGCTCCCATATAAATAAGTACATATAATCTTTGAATTTAAGAAAGGGTAAAAAATAATTATGCTTTAAATGTGAGGCATATATCATATCTTACATTCGTTAAGATTTAAAGTCCGGGTTTCTTTTTCAAGAACACAAATATTTTATCATTAGATCAACTCAAATTAGAATATGGAAAAAAATATAATAATTAATGTATATGACTCAATTGATGTTTCTAGAATGATAGTTAATTTCATACGAAGTTAGAAATAATTGGTAATGGTTGCACATTTTTATCATGATTATTTGACTAGGATGTATATTATGTGGTCATCACTTTATCTTGTATATTATGATTGGTTGTCGTATTTGGCCCATAAGGCCAATTCACATTTATTATCATTATTGTCTTATTAAGATGTGTTGATTTTGGATCTTGATGTATTTGTAGATTAACATGCATCTTGTATTGGTTTGTGAAACATGTCATGGATGATTATCGTGATTGCTAATATTTTATATGGTGGATGTATGATTTTATAACTATTTGGATTAGTTAGCATATATTTGTCTTGGATTGTTTGACATGCAGATTATTGATTTGTAAAGCATTTTGTATCGAGCATGTATGATGTTTGCAATTGAGTGTGCGGAGTGACAGTTTACGCCACAGGATACCATACCTATGTGTGGGTGAGCTCTTTTCAAGGCTCATGATACTTATTTTCCCTCTTTTTGACCTTTTACAACCATCCTCATTTATAATTTTTTGATTTTGGTGCTTTATGTAGATTTGGAGTACAAGTTTCTTCATGTGGAGATTTGACTTTCTTGTATTGGAACATTAATTTTCATTTATTGTTTTATTGATGCAAGTTGACTAGGGTACTTGGGTGACATGAATTCTTGGGTGGATGGGTGGCATATGTCACCATCCTCTTGGGTTTTGGTTTGGAAACTCTTCCCCTACATTATCCTCCAACTTGGAGGGTTGGGGGGTTCTTTTGGGTGGTTTTTGTTTTGAAGCTATTTTGGAGTGAAGGAGCTTGTTGGACTTGGGAAGCTTGGACTTGGCATTTTGGGAAGGCTTGCTCTTGAGTTTCAAAGCTTGGATTCAATTGATCTTGTGAGGTAGGCCTCATACCCATTTTATTATGTGGATTTATGTTTGGAAAGTAAATCTTGTTTTGCCTCTTGATGAGGTTTTGGTGTTTGGATTATTTTGAGGTTTGTAAATGCATTTTTTTCTTTGGTCTTTTGCGTCATGCATCCCCTTAGGGGTATGGATTTTGGAAATGTCTTTGGAAGAGGAAAGAATCCTTTGATTTTCCCACACGGCTTGATGGACAAGCCTTGTTGGGATTTCTTATTTCTCCTTCATATGGTTTGAAGTGGAAGTTTGGTTTCCATATGGTGCAGGAAATTGTCTCCCATCCTTGTTAAGGAAACCTTTAAGGTTTAAAACTCCTTGGCAAGGAGGAAGTAATGAAAAATAAGGATTTGGAGGGATATCTAGAGCTTTTGAGGCTATTTGGGATTCTTGGAAAACTTGTGGACTCATTTTGAATATTTATTTGGATATGGTTTTACTATGGGATTTATCTCTCTCTTCCCTAATTTTTATAAGAAGTAAAAACTTATTGATTTATTTTGGTTGATGGTTTTCAAACTCATTTGGTTACTTTGACTCGAATGGTGTTAGTTTTGGTTTCTTTCCCTTATCCTCATTGTGCTCACTTGGAGGCTTGCTTCTCCACTCTCCCATGGGTTTGGAGGGAGGCTACCATGCTCTCCTTTGTTGGAAGTTGGCATACAATGATGTCATTTGGTTGGGAGGTCAACCGAGATTTTATTCTTCATCATTGATGCATTCTTTGGTTGGAGATAAAGTGGGTTTTGGGAGCTTGTTCATTGTGTTGTAACTTGATGGGTCAAATGAATTGTTTCCATGTTGTTCCCACTTTGTTGGAGGCTTGCATTATTTTATTATTAAGTTGTTTGATTCTTGGCATTATAAAATGAAGGAAATAAATATGTGGTGTTTTTAGTTATTTGGAACCACATTGAATGAAGTTGTAAAATTTGTAATTTGAAATGAGAAAGTTTTCTAATTAGTGCAATTATGAAACCTCTAAATTCTTGTTATTTTACAAAAAGAAATGCTATTTTTGGTGATTAAAAGAAAATATGAATCTTGGGTTGAATTATATAGCTTATTAGAATATTTACTAAACTACGGATTATAATTTGAACTTGGTATTGGAAAATGTCTTTTTGAGCTTATTGGGGTTAGAAGAATATTTATTAATCCATAGTTGAAAAAATGTCTTTTCCAAAATTGTTTTGTTTTACAAATTATTGCACTTAGTTTGTTGATTTATTTAACTTGTAAGAATAGGAATAAATTTGTTGACATAGTGTGATGTTTTCAAAGTAGTGTTACAATTCTCAAGCCCCAAGTTTAATTTGTAGCTTTATTGTTATCAAAGGAAAATGACTCTTGAATTATCTAGTTGGCTCTATATCTCAATTGAGTTGTTTCCAAAAGAATTTAGATATTTCTTATGCTTAGATAGGAATCAAATTATTTATATAAACACATTGTTATATTCCTATAATTGTACAAACATTGTTATATAAATAAGGTTGTGTGTGTGTGTGTGTGTGTGTGTGTGTGTGTGTGTGTGTGTGTGTTTATATGAAGTTATATACATTAGAGATATTTTGGTAATATATATAAAGGAGTTCAAATACGAGTATTTGGTTTTCTAAAAAAATCATAGAAATTTTAAAGTTGTGATTTTTCACCTACACACACGCGCACACATTTGGCTATATAAAAATATAGTTGGTTTTCTTATAAAAATATATATATGGTATTTGTGTGTTTGCACACACATGTGTCTGTAATGAAATTACTAGTATAATTCAGATTATGAGCAACAATAGAACACCAAATAACACAATATTTCAGAATAATGATCTCAATATGCAATTATAATAGCTTCGCCACTTCGAGGGGGAAACCTCCAAACCATATAATAAGACTCAAATGCTCAAATGATAATGAACTACTACCTACAATCCCCTATATATATTATTCATATGCTATGGCCATCACCAAGGCCGACCTATTAAGCATGAGAAAGTATAAATGATATAATAAAATGATATGGTAAGCCACAAGTCGGCTACTCATATCCTAATACAAGCAATAGGTTAAGGGCGTAGCATGCCCTTCCCCTTCAAACCAACGTTGTCCTCAACATTGAATAATCATGGATGTTGCTGCAGAAAACCTTCATCCTCCCAGGTTGCATCTTCTATGCTCAGATTCTTCCACTTGATCAGATATTCCTTAATATCTTTGGTTCTCAGCCTCTTTGTACGTGTTTGCAGAATCTTCTCTGGCTCCAAAATGATTCTTCCTTCCTTTTCAAGTTATGGTAACTTTGTCTGGGCTTCAAATTTATGTCCAATAACCTTCTTCAGTCATGAAACATGGAATATTGGGTGTATGTGTGAAGATGGAGGCAACTATAGTTTATAAGCAACACTGCCAATTTTCTGCAGAACCTGATAAGGGCCATAATATTTAGGAGCAAGTTTGTTGTCCTTTTTCTGTTGCTTTAGGGACATTTTTTTGTAAGGATGGGGATGTACAAAAAACCAGTCACCAATTTCAAAATTTCTTTCACTACTGTGTTGATCTGCTTGTTGTTTCATCCTATTTTTTGCTAATGCTAAATTCTCCTTCAAACTAGCCAAAACATGTTGTTGATGTTGAATGTGTTCCTCAACATATCGACCTTAGTTTGCACCCTTAAGGAGGAAGTGATAGAAGGTGGATGGTAACCATATAATGCTAAACATGGGGTCATTTGAGAAGAGGTATGAAAAGATGTGTTATACCACCATTCTGCAAGTGGTAGCCATTTAATCAACCTTTCTTGCTTATCTGATACAAAACAACGTAGATACCCGTCTAAGCATTTGTTGACCACTTTCATTTGCCCATCAGTTTGAGGATGATAAGATGAATTGTGAGCTAGCTAAGTACCCAAAAATGAAAATAATTCCGTCTAAAAATTACTTGTGAAAATAGGATCACGATCACTTACAATTATCTTTGGGGTTCCATGTAGCCTTTGAACTGTCTCCAAAAAAATAACTACGACTATACTAGTTGCAAATGGATGTGATAAGGCACAAAAATAGGCATATTTTGAGAGCCTATCCACAATCACAAAAATAAAATTCTTACCCTCTAAACAAGGCAATCTGGTGATGAAATTCATGGAGACCTCGTGCCATCTAAAATTTAGGAATTGGTAAGGGTTACAATAGATCACGGTGTCTTAATTGTTTCCCCTTTGTTCTTTTGGCACACTAAACACTCACGATACAAACTTTTGTACATCCCCTCGAGTCCTTCCCAAAAGAATTCTCTTTTTATTCTATGATATGTCTTCAAAAACCCAAAGTTTTCTTCAATAGGCGAGGCATGTAGCTTTGCAAGAATCTTATACTACAACTCGAGAATCTTTACTCAAGTATAACATGTCCTTATACCATAGGGCATTACCTTTCCACTCAAATTTGTTAGATGTCATAGATATTTGCTTGATATTCTGTATTAAAGATTGTGTATCATTTTCTTGATCCCATTCTAATCTTGCTTCATCCACCCAATCGGTCATCAATATGGACATTCCACATAGTAAGGCATTTGCGGATGTATCCCTTCTAGACAACACATCAGCTACTACATTTTTTTTACCCTTTTTATATATGATTTCAAAATCATAAACCAACATTTTTTATTAGCAACTTTTGTTGTTCCTCAGATGATAACCTTTGCTCCAAAAAGTATTTGAGACTATCATGATCAGTTTTTACCTTGAAATGTCTACCCATGAGATAGGGCCTCCATTGCTTGACCGCATGAAGAATAGCCATCATTTCTTTCTCATAGACAGGTTTGAGTAGATATTTTCCTTTGAATTGGTGACTCTCAAATGTAATTCATCTTCCTTATTGCATTAGAACTACTCCCAATCCTGATCCTAAAGCGTCGCATTCAACAATGAAGGTTTTGAGAAGTTAGGAGTAGCCAAAATTGGGGTCTTTGCCACAAGGCTTCCTTGGTTGCTCAAAGGATTTAGTGGCTACGTCTATCCAATGGAAGGCATCCTTCTTTAACAATGCAGTGAGTGGGGTTGTTATTCTACCATATCCTCGCACAAATCTTCTATAGTACCTTGTTATTCCTAGGAACCCACGAAGATTTTGAGATTTTGGGCATTGGCCATTCCACCATAGCTTTGATCTTTTGAGGATAAACTTTGATGCCTTTATAGGATACAATGTGACCTAAGTACTCTACCTCTTGTACACCAAAAGAACATTTGGATGGCTTTGCATATAGTATGTTTCTATAAAACTTCCAACACTTTATTTACATGTTGTAAGTGTTCTTCCCATGTCTTACTGTAAATCAATATGTCATCAAAGAAAACTAATACAAATTTCCTTTAAAATGGCCTAAAAACAATGTTCATCAAGCTTTAAAAGGTTGAAGGCGCATTTGTAAGACCAAAAGGCATTACCAAAAACTCATAATGGCCCTTATGAGTCCTAAAAGCCGTTTTATGAACATCTTCCTTTTTATTCTAATTTGATGGTACCGAAGAATGAAGATCTAATTTTGTGAAATAAATAGCACCATGCGATTCATCAAATAAATCATCAATTCTTGGAATAGGAAACTTATCTTTGATGGTGTACTTGTTGAGTTCTCGTAATCTGGACACATCCTCCATTTTGCATCCTTCTTACGTACCATGACCCTTTGGTGAAGAATATGCACTGCAGCTAGGCGATGATACTTGCCTTCAACATTTCTGAACCATTTTCTTGATCTCACTTTTTAGAAATATGGGTATCTATATGATCGATGTTAGGTGTTTGGCTCCCTGGAATCAATCTGAATGGCATGATCATGATCCCTAATTGGTGGTAGTCCCTTTGGAATTGCATCAAGCAGATGAGTGAGCATCAACAATCTTCTAAAGATCAAGTGGCATTGAAGACTTTTTATTTTGTACTTCTATGGAAAATAAATTTTTGCTATAAATCCATCTACTCCTTTTAAGAACCTTACATCATCGATGAGAGCTAATAATCCGTGGAGACTTAGCTACCATCCCATTCAGTGTATTGTCCTTCCATCTGAATGAAATCACATAAATAATTCTTAGAAATTCATCTCTATATTACCTAAGGATGTGAGCCATTGGACACCCAAAACAATATCTTGCCCCTCCCATAGAAATAACAAACATAGATAAGTCTAACATGTAGTCTCCCATGGAAAGCTTGATACTATGGCACTTTCCTATGCACTTGACTATCCCACCATCTGCAATCATAACTTGCATTTCTGGAGCTGGGTAAATAAAACAATTGAGGCGGGCAGCTAACTTACTATTTATGAAGTTATGAGTACTCCTCGAGTCAATCAACATTGTCACCTTCTGTTTTTTTGAGATAGACAATAACCTTGAGTGTTTGAGGAGTACTAATACTTGACAATGCATGACAAGAAATTGTAGGTTGGTGATCCTCTACTTCATCTTCTATGGGTTCCTCGGCCTCTCCTATAATTTCAGTGTCCTCATCATCTTGATTACCTCCATTAATATAGAACAATTTCTTCTCGGCACATTTGTGTCCCGGTCCATATTTGCTATCACGGTTAAAACATAATCCTTTTCTCTCTTTTCTTCCATTTGTTGAGGAGTCGAGTGTAATTGGCCTAGAAAATGAAGGGAAGAGATACTACGTTCTCTGGTGTTAATGAAAGGCGGCCTCACTACTACAAAGAACTTTTTCCTCTGCTCGACGTGCCATGATAATAGAATAAGAAAGCTTGAGTGGATTAAACATACATACCTCATGCTTGATGTGGTCCTTAAGACCCCAAGAAATAGGTCATTGATTCTCTTACGGAATATTCTCCACCCTTAAGGATAGGTTGGAATTGATGCACATAATCTTAGGTGATCCTGTTTGTCATAAATTTGATAATTAACTAAAGTATTTCTCGAAACACTTTGGAACTATAGTGCAATTGCAACTCCTTGGTAAAAACTATCCAAGTGACACCGAGACCTTTCTTACGCCTCGAGCACAAAACCATCGATACCAAACGAATTGGTTTGGTTCAAGATACTGAGGATGTGAATGTCACCTTTTGTCCCAATGGTGTTTGATGTAGCTCAAATAATTTCTCCATTTGATTTATCCAATTCAGGGGATCCTTACCATCAAATTTACGCATATCCACTTTTGGCATCATGTTCCATGGTTGCGAATAATTTGGATTCGATTAGGTGGAAAAGTGATCAACATGGTTATTTTGTTCATGATTTTGAACTGAAGATCCTCCTTGGTTGATATGGGCCAAATTTGGGCCATACTATTTACCCTTTACATGTTACATGATATCATCCAACCGATGATTGATTTGGGCTATGTCTCCTTTAGAGGCCATCTCAGATTGTACATTTCGCAACTCATACTCAAGTTGGCTCACCTTATGATCAACTAAGGTAAACCCTAGTGCTGAGGAATTTGTATTTACCCCTTTTGACTCCATCTCTTCAATCACTACCCCATCTTTATCTGGGGTTTTACCCAAGTAACCGGATTCTTTTTTGCTCTTGTGGAAGGCCCCGCCATGATATCAAACCTTAGGGTTTAGGGTTTTGATACAAATTCGGCCAAACAGGAAAAAACATAGAGAAGATACTAATACTATTTTTTTGAGATCTTTCCAAAAATGTAAATAACTTGAAAAATTCCACAATTTTCACCTTAGGGAGCGATTTTATGAAAAACCCTAAATTTGTAATAATTTGTGAAAAATAAATTTAAAAAGTATGAAATTTTTAGAGAACCTTATTTGAAATGTTTTGCAACTCTGGTAAAAATATCTTCCACCAATTCACTCTGGTTCAAAATATATTGCGGAAACAAAAAAATAGGGTTTTTACCCTAATTTTGGCCCAGATCGCAGCTCTGATACCACTTGTAATGAAATTACTAATATAATTCAGATTATGAGCAACAATAGAACACCAAATAACACAATATTTTAGAATAATGATCTCAATATGCAATTATAATAGCTTCGCCACTTCGAGGGGGAAACCTCCAAACCATATAATAAGACTCAAATGCTCAAATGATAATGAACTACTACCTACAATCCCCTATATATATTATTCATATGTTATGGCCATCACCAAGGCCAACCTATTAAGCATGAGAAAGTATAAATGATATAATAAAATGATATGGTAAGCCACAAGTTGGCTACTCATATCCTAATACAAGCAATAGGTTAAGGGCGTAGTGGTGTATTTATGTTTATAGAAATGAAATTTTAATTGTTTAATTTAAAAAAAAATTTGGAGGGGGAAGGCGGTTGTCTCACCCAACCCCATTTGTTCCATTGAATGGATTTCATTGGGCTTGGCCCTACACCAAGTTTAATCCCCTTAGTCTTGACACCTTAGGCATAACTCACTCTTCAAAACTTGTGCATTACTCATAGGCTATTCGGCCTCTACCAAAACCTTCACCCCTTGATTAACTATATATATATAGACACATAAGAAAACATGCATGTATCTATATATATTATATTTTTATATATTCAAATATGTATCCTCTCCTCAAAACCTAATGTGGTTTTTCAATTAAATAAATGAGAGGAATCAAACTTAAGAAAAATAAGATTATTGAGCCTTCATGGATGCCTCCTCCTCAACCCACAACAAAGAAAAATAAAAGAAAGGAGAAATGAAAAATAAATGAGTGAAGTAGAAAAGCAATAGAAATTATGAAAAACAAAATTACTTGGTTTTTCAAAAGACCTAGGATCAATGGTGAAGAGTCCTTTGGTCCAAGAGATTTTAATCAACCTAGGATATATCACTTGCTCACTTAGGCCAACTTGGTTGACTTTGAGTATTCAAGTGACCCCTTTTTTATTTTGGGTGAACTACAACAATTTCAATTAACTAAAAATGTTTTTGGGTGCAAGGGAGTATGGGTCCATTTGGATGGGGAAAAATATGACCCATGCTCAATTTCATTAACCTAACCTATAGTTAACTAGCCTCTCACCTTTTTTAGACCCTTAGTGGTTAAAATCAGACTAAACTTATTTAACCATAATTACAAAACTAGTACTATAGTTATTATCTCACTATGCATCTAAGCTTGTCGTTTTGGATAAATATAATTACACTCAAGTACTATTTTTAGCACAAATAACACTTGGATTGTTTCTAGTCATCCCTTGTTAGATTAACTAGTGGGATTGGTAATGGAATAAAAAAGATTATATGAACTAACACCATTCTTATTTGATTGAGTGAATGACTTGGAATAATCCCTAAGTGCTAAGTTCCTAAATTGTGTATCATAACACGATGGAAAATTGTACTCACCCTTAATTCTTTCGGTGGTTTGAAATAATTAAGTTTAATGAGTTAGGATAACAAATGATTGTGAAATTAATGTTGATATGGTTATAACCCATCTCCTCCCTCATTAAATCATTGACTTAGATTAATCATTTAATACTAAATTAATGTTTTAAATTATATATCTGTAATTTTATTGGTTATTTGAATGGTTTATTTGGGTAGTGAAACCTTGGGCGTGACATTTGGGTTGGTATGAATTTTTAAAAACCCCATGATATTTGAGTATCATCTATGTACCAAGTTATTTTGAATAGGGCCCAAACTACAGATAATTCTCCCACGGTCCTAAATGAATATAATACTTGAAACTGAAAAATTTATACATATGATGCTCCTTTATTTGGTATAATACACTTGAAAACATACAACATTAACCTTTCTACTTTAGATATGGCTCATGCAAGTCTTTATGGATACTTTTACGAGAAATTTATGATGAGTGTAGTCCCTTTTATGATATTTGACGGGTTGTTGTATTCTCCAATCATTTAACCAACATAATAAACTGTCAAATCGGTGTCATTATAAAACCAGGGTTGTGTGTCCTAGGCTATATGTAATGAAGTCTTATGCAACTCAGTTATTTTGGTGGTTCCTTTTGGGGGTTTGGTTGGTGTGGTTCCCCTTATTTCCCTCTAATCTATGGAAAGGAAATGCAATGCTAAACTACTGAAATGAAATACATGTAAGCTACTTAGAACAACATTGTTGTAATAAAAATGCTTTCAAAGGAAATACTTTAACTGAATTTAAAATGCACACATTGAATTAAAATAGCATAATTGAAATAACACACACTGAATTGAAATAGCAACAGAAATATACTAAGCAAGGAAATAAACAATTGCATTCAAATAAGCATTCAAATCAAAGCATTGAAACTTGAACTTATAATAAATAATGAGCATGCATGAAACATCAATCCTCCAATCACCTTGGTTGAGTGGGCCCTTGCTCTCCCTTGGGATTGAGGTACTCTTAACACCAAAATATTCAAAATAACATCGACTATATTGATTCAAAAGAGTTCCAAAACATATTCAGTATGAGATTGAAAGTAGACACTAACTAATATAAAATTATACTGTAAATTACTATCATCAACTAACGACTAAATATTTTTGCACTTATTCTCTATCGCACCTACAGTTGCAAAACTAGCCCTAGCTATATGCACAAAACTCAAGCACACATTATATACTAAATAAAAAATATATATGAGAGAGTTAGAATGCCCCAATGAGACACCCGATGCGATCTTATTGCCATGTGTTGCACTACATTTCAGACTTCATATAGTTCTTGTGGTGTGTGATTGAAATTGTGTCCCTTGAGCTAAGATGACCTAGTGTCAGTCACACAAAGAATAGTGGGCTACAAATACTTTTTCCAAATGTAAAATTTGTGGTATGGAATTCATAATAGCCTCTCTTATGCGGTGAAGTATGCAGTCCTTAATGTAGTAGATAGAAAAAATTACCTCCTTGTACATGTATATGCCTCTTGAAAAATGATTTCCCCTAATGAGGTTAAATAAGACATGTATATATATATATATATTCCTTCACTTAATTTTTATCACTAATAAGTTAAAGGATGACCTAGGGTAATAAACAAAGACATGAAATATGTAACGTCTGAAAATTTAGAAAAAGGGAGGAGGACATAAGCACCTAGAGGGGACAATAGTGCTCGAGCGTTCCTACCTCTAATGGGTGCTTTATACATGGGGTTCCAAAAAGATAAAATAGTGTAATCAAAATTGAGTAAGATGTAATCTAGTATACAAAATTATAAGGTGTAAGCCCATAAATAACTAGTAATAAAGATAAAACTAATGTCAAAGCAAAACAAGTGTTATTAATGATTATTTCTCTTGCTAATAAATCATGCATATAAATGAAGTATTTAGTAGATAGATGTATATATTAAGTGTGGGATTTAGTGACTATACTTGCCCCTAATTTATGTTGTTGAATAAAGATTCGGTAGCATAAAGTAGAAAAGAAAAGTATACATTGGGGAGTTGAAATAATATTATGCCTAGTAGCGTGTCGAATGGATTAGTGTAAAATGTGCACCATGGAATTATAAGGGAAGGGAAGGATAATGATCCTAGCGGTGACCTTTATGTGTGTGGGGTGATAATGATGTGTGTGTATAGTTCCTCAAGATATCATCTTTTCTTGAGCATGCTTGATATTTTCTTCATGGTTTCTTGTGTTCTTTTCCTTTTTTGGGATAGGATAGGACTGTGAAAAGAAAACAAGTGTAGTCAATTTTCATGGTAATTACAATTAAACTTTAACTTGAACAATATGTAAAATTATAAATGTGTAATTGAAAAATCTAAACCAAGGGGTTAGAGTACACTTGAAATGTTGAAAGATAAAGTTGTATAAATTTGTTCCTTATTATAGATTTCTTTGCTTAGGAGCTAGTTGGAATAATATGAAGGATTTGGGCGTCTTGTTCCCAAACTAGAGATTTGAGAATCCCGGTGCTAAAATTTGGATTTAGGCATCCTATTGTCGTTAAGGGAAAGTGTATTGGGAGATTTCATAGGATTTTCCATCCAACTGTTAACACTTCCCCATGGATAAATGCTATTGTAGATGATCACAAACCTGATTTATAACTTGCCTCGGGTGACACATTGTTTGAGGCATATCATTTTCCTACATATTCCCTAAGTTCCACTTCCTTATTTTTTCTTGTTTTAGTTCCTTAGTTGGTGCTTTGTGACATGCCAATGAATTTAGTTCATGTTAGTAACTAATTACAATATGATCTTGTTGTGTAACTTCGAAAATGGAGAAGATTGTTACTATTTAACTATTGAAAACTCCTCGTAACTATTTTCCCCCTTGGACAAGAGCACCCAAGTGGGACATTAACGCCCACCATTCTCGTATGTACTAGGCAATTATGTCTAGGTTGTGAATTTTGGCCAAGTCTGCTTTTGTCCCTATTCGTGACTCGATTACTACTTTGGTCATGCTTGTCTTGTGAGTGTGGGTGTCCCATGTTTACGGCTATATGCCTTCATGTGACTATTTTACATGATATTACTAATGTTGATTTGGATTAGCTATTATTTTTCCTATGTTCTTGTTTTATTATCTAACACATTATTACTTTCACTACTCTTGTTTATTCCACATTATGTGTTGTTTTTTGAATATGTTTTAAATGATTTTTTGACATTGAAGTGCCCACTTCCCTTTGACACTTTTGATATTGATCATGATATTGCATTGACTATATTATGGACATTATTATAGTTTTAATTTAGTATGGTGTTAGATGTCGGATCATGGATTATTGTTGACTCGATTCATATATGATGCATGATGATTGTTAGAGACATTATATATATATATATTATATATATATATATATATATGTTGACATGTTTTTTGACATGTTATATTTGGACATATATATATATATATATATATATATATATATATATATATATATATATATATATATATATGGATGTTGTTAGGACATGTGATATTTGGATATATTGAGTAGAGTGAGAAAATTGAATTTAAAATTGATGATTATATAGTTGCTGATGAAATTGTAAGTGATATTGTTGATTGTCTAGATGTTGTTGTGATTCATATATATATATATATATATATATATATATATATATATATATATATATATTGATGATTTTGAAATTATATTATATTCATTTGGATGTTCTGATATGGCCATGAGGCCGAAGGGGTATTTGTATTGTGCAAGTTAAAAATATCACAACAAACATTAGGGGATTGGAGACCAACCACATTGAAATTCTAGATGAATTCAACAAGGTCACCATGGCAACTTGTATTGTTCATGTGTGTGTGTGTTTGATTGTTAGGGATTCCCATGGGGGATCACCTTTAAATGTGACCAAGGGTTATGTGTATTTATTTATTTGGTTCCTTTTTATTGATGTTTGTATGTGTTTATTAAGTGATGTGTTTACCCATTTCATTATTTATTAATTGTGGTAAATTAATGTGAGTAAACATGTTGTTAAAATTAATTAATCAAATTGGGACATAAGAAAGTAATTATTAGAGTTGTTGGCCTAAAATTAAAGTGTTGTAAGAAATGTGTAAGTGATGTGTAAATTAATTTTGGAGTATGAAACACTCCACCTCCTTTTGAAATTTGAATTTGTCCTTGGAGGCTGATTTTGGAAGCTTATGGGACAAGTTAAACTTGTCCCATACCTCTTAAATTTGCATGCCAACCTTACCTATGGTTGGAGGTTTAAATCTAGCCTTCATTATGTATTTTTGTAAGTCAAGTTATATGTTTTTATTGCACTTTCTTACATGCTTTCAATTTCAGTCCTTATGAGGTGTGGGTTTGATTTAAGTGTGTAAGTAAAACTGTCATTTATTCGCCTTTGCTTATTTATTGTGCCTTGGAGATTGAAGTTGAAGATGTGTGATGTGGCATCCCACATGGATCCACGTCATCCTCTTCTCTTTCCTCTTTTATATATTCAAATTCCTTGGCTTGTTTTTGGGTTTTTTTTTTGCTTCACTTTTATCACTTCATTTTTGACAACTTGCTTTGGGTTTTTGGAGCTCTTGCAAATTGGGAGAAATTTGGAGATTGTTGCATACTTGTTAATTGTTGATCTCATGGTTTTGTTGTATTGGAGAGCTTGTTGTTTTGAACTTGGAACAAACTCCATCATGGAGAGGTAAGAGCTTAGCTCTTGGAAATTCTCTTCTTTTATTTGTATGCATATGTGAATGGTTAAATGTTTAAATGTGTTGTTTTATTTGTTGGATGGTTGGGTAGACGGCCTAGGAATGGTGTAGGAGAAGACTATGGGGAATTTTTGGGAGGCATAAGTGTTTTGGGGAGGTATAAGTGTGGAGGGAGTTGGGATTTGGGTTCCACCTTACAAAGAAATAGCTTACATTTCTTTACTCGTTATGGGGTGCCATAAGAGGTTGGGGAGGCATAAGGAAATGTGAGGAATAAGGGGTACTTGGGGAGGCATAAGGGCATGCAGGATTTGAAATGATATATATTTTGGCGGTTTGTTCTCGGTGGTGATACCCATTTCCCCTTTGGGAGGCATAAGCAAGCATCCCCATAGTTTCTTTCTCCTTTGGCTTGCATGATGAAGCCTGAGTGTTGTTTGTTGTTTTGTTATGTGGTGGAAAACTGCAGTTTTGTTTTGGATTGTGTTTTGAATGAGAAATCTGTCTTTGTGTTGTGGAAGCCTATTGTTGCCATGAGTTAAAAAAACATTTCTTATTGCAATGTGGTTGGGGCTCGAGGGCTAATGAAGAATGATAGCTTCTCCCTTTTCATTGGATGTCTTGGTTGGGTGGAGAGTGTTGCCTTTCCCCTGTTCTATTGTGACCAAATTGGAGAATGATGGAAATTCATACTGCTGTTCTGGAACTAAAAAATAAGACAGTTTGACAGCCATTTCTAAGATCATTTCTTAATGTAACCTTTTACCACTTGAAGTGGGTGATCTTGTATATTATTTGTGATGGAAAGATGGTAGTATGGGCTATGAAAGTTGTAAATTGAATTGTGAAAGATATATACTTTGTTTTTCTACTTTTTCAAGAATGTGAAAGAAATCATATTTTGTATATTGTAATTGAGGAATGAAAGAAGAAATTGTAAAGGTATCTCTTTGAATCAATAAAGGATTGTATTACTTTACTCAAATGACATTATTGGGTATTGAAATCTGATTGTTGAATGTATTTTGAAATTCTGTTGGAAGGATGCAAAAGTGAATATGTATGGAGAAATGTCATAATACCCTTTTTTAAAAATAAATGTTTTAGAAATCAGAATTGTAATTTGGCATTTGAATACTTTGCTTGAGTCAACTTAGTATGTTAGATTGGGTTGGAATGAATTCATAGTTTAAAGTTGGCAAATGAAAATAAATCTATTCGAATTTGAGCTCTGTTAGATAACTTTCATATTGGCAATTATTAATCGAAAATTGAGCAGAATGACCCCTGACATCAAAAAGACAAAATGAAATATCAAATTTTATTTGTAAGGTTAAAAAACCCAAAACATACCAAAATACTTATGAAAATTTTATAGAACCTTTCAAATTAGGAAAAGGCAAAATTACAGACTTCTTGCTGTATAAAATTGATAAATTTCAAATGCAAATCAATCAAGCAATCTTAACCTTGCAATATATCATAAAATCTTCCAAGTAAAATCCTCCATGCCTTTCGTAAGTGGAAAAATAATTAACGAAAAATTTGAACAAAATTGATAAGTTAAAAATACCGATTCACTTTCTAAGTGATAGAAAAACGTTTTCTCAAAATTTACCTTTTAAACTTTATCAAAATAAAGTTCCTAAGGTTCTTGTGAAAAGAGGACGTCGAGAGCTTCCCATAAAGTCCTTGGTTGCCAAAACCGAGCTCCCAATCAAAATTTTTGGCCTTTCGAAGTTTATACTTCATTTCGGGCACAAAATAATCTAATCTTGTCAAATTTTAAATGAATAATATATTCTTAGGCGGACTCACAGGCTAAAACTTTCCTTTTTTAATTTTTTCCCAAAAGGTTCAAATTCATGAAGTTTCCCGTAGCTCGTTATTCTGCAAGCCTTCATTTTGTCTAAAAATGATCTAAGTCCAAACTTGATTAATTTGGCAATTTTTCCTCCATGGCACCGCCACCTCGCATGACCAATAATTGATTGACGTGTGGCTTCATTGGGTGTCAGTGGAGGCCTAGATCAATTTTAACCTTAAGTGCTTTCAAAAATAAATTTGGAAAAATTTGTAAGTTTTCCCTGCAGCCTCGCCGACCCAGCAGTAATCAGGTGTTGCCACGTGGCTTCACGAGGCGTCGGCGGAGGAGCGGATCTTTTTAAGCCTTAATGCTTTAGAAAATGTTTGGGAAAATTTTCCAAATTATCCTCGCTGCCCGCCAAACCGCATGGCTAACAATTGGCTGACACGTGGCATCTTCTTGTGTCGACGGAGGCGCATGTTCCTTTCGACCTTTTGCCCTTCCTTTTGAATAGTCAAATTTTCCAAATGTTCCCCGCCGACCCACTGACCCGCAGCCAATAAGGAGATGCCACGTGTCTCCTGGGCATTGGCAGAGGTGTGGGTGTAAAATTTGCTTTGTCCCAAAAGGGCAAAAGCACTAAATGCCTTCCCCGCTCCGCCGGCCCGCGTCTGGGAAAAGTTTTCTTCCCTGCTCCGCCGGTCCACTTTTCTCCTCTGGGTGAATTTTCTCTCCGAAGTCTGCAAGCCCGAGTTGGGGAAAATTTTCCTCCCCAGCCTGCAGGCCCGCTCTTGGGAAAATTTTCACCCCAAGTTCCGTCGGTCCATAACTTGAGAAATATGAGGAGTTAGGAGGACTTCTTTATATCACCGAAAAGGTGAGGAAATTACCTATCTAATGGAAATGTTTTTAGGAAGTTTTAATTGCATTAATCATGGGAAAAATCAAATTGAATCTTTAACCGAGTTATGGGAGTGGGTAAGTAAGAATTTACTCTGATGATTTTAAATATGTATTCTTTTCCCCCCCTTGTAATTAAACCTTGCTCTTGTCTTAGATCTTGTGGAATTAAATACCTTGGGTATTTAATTGTTTTGGTCCCTTAACCTAAAATTTTAATCAGGGAATATTTAGCTAAAATGTCAATGTAATCAGTGATTAAATTAATCCCTAAGGAGATTTGAGCTAGGTGTGGACTTATTACACTTGTTGCTTTATAATGTGGAATTAGTAATTATTATAATGGGAAAAGTTATTAGTTGAATTTAATTGTCCTTGAGACTTTGGTTGTTAACACTTTAAAAAAATTATTCCATAATTTTGTAACTAAACCTAGGTTGTTCATGGGTCTCAAGTGGAGATTTTAGCGGGCGTTACATACATGGTGTAGATAATCTTGCATCACTAAGTCTTAGCAATGTCTTATAGTGCTAAGTTTATTTTTTAGTCACTATAGCATGCTAAGTATTCAAGTTTGTTCACATTATAACCTTGATAGTGCCAGTAGGTCTCTATAAGTAGTAAAATAGTAAACCAATAAAATTTATGAACATACAAATAACTTCGAATATCTACAAATTTCATGAAAAAAAATTATCTACAGTGATTAATCAATCAAAACAGGTCTAAGAAACTTTCTGATGAAATTGAGAAGGCAATACAAAGAAATTGAAAAGTAATCACTGAACAATCCTTGGACTATCTAGGTGAAAAACTCTTTCTTTATAAATAATCTTCCTCCTTGGAGGGTAAACCCTTTGGTATGGTTACATAGTTACATGAAATTACTATAGCGTCCATGCAATAAAGTGATACTTCCTATTTTTAAGATTACATATGTATTAATATTAAATCCTAATAATAGGAAAGCTACTGCTTGTGCCTTGTTTAAGCTCTACTTAGGTTCCACTGGACCACTAGAAGTTTCCTGTGTAGACTGCATTTGACTATGTTGAAGTTTAGTCACACATGATTTGAACTCATTCTCAATATAACACAGGTCCAGAATAGGTGGCCTCATCAGATTAGGCACTTCTTGTATGAGTATTGGAACTCTATTATAGATAGGTTTAGCATTTTCACTCAGAAGTGAAGCTTTCTCCACTTTTCCATTTGCATAAGTCACCAATGCCATAATATTTGATGTCTTCCCAGCCATATCTACCTGGGAAAATCTAGCACTTAGAGTAGCAATGAATTCTTGCAATTGTTTCTCAAAGATGGACTTGTAAATTAACCTACCTTATGGTTGATGCATAGAGGTAATTTGAGAATCAGTTAATAATTTAGATATCTTCTCTACTATACCTCCTAGCTCTTTCAGTAATCCTTCCACTGTGGCCATCCAATCACCCAATTCTTTCAAAATGTTAGCCATGCAGATCTTTGTTGTATTCAAGTCCTATATTTTGATTCATAATACATTGAGACAAAGACCCCTGTTTATGACAACTAGTAGCTTGTCCATCATTGAATTTATCCTGGTCATATGTTTGTGTTGGCCTTGTACATGTTGTAACCCTTTCTTTGCTACATCTTGATGCCTTCATACAAAAACTAATAGTTGGTACAAAGTTCTCAAGGACATTTGCACATTGGGAAAAGTGTTCTTTGGCACACTGAATTGCTTCTGAGCATGTAAAGCATCAAGCCGATCCTACATTCTCTTAACCAAATAAATTTTTATCTATTGAGTAGCATCATTAAGCATTGTGGATATGCATCAATGACTTCTTCCCCCATGTGTGCTTTCTTGGAAATCCTCAAAATGTCCTCCTCTATTTCCATGTAGATAAGAGTAGCTCCTTGGGAAAAATTCCTCTTTGTGACCCTCTTGAGGGTTCCTGTGGGAGTATCATACTTGATTTTCACCTTTGGGTCTTCAATTTGTGCCATTATAGAAGCCATTTCTTTTTCCCAAATAGGAGGAGTCCACGTTCCTTCTGAAGTAGTAGATGCAATTGTTGTTATGGAAGGAAAGGTATAATAAGGCCTTACCACTTGTGGTAAGGTGTGTGGTGTCCAAGGAAAAGTTGGTTTAGCTTGAACAAGTTCTAGAAGGGCTAAGAGATGGCTCATGAGAGATGGATCATGCAACTCTAAGTGACCATAGGAGCCTGGAAAGAAGAAACATGAATGAAATAGGGAATTGGAAGGAGTGGCACATTCATGTCTAATAAGAAAGTTTAAGAAACATATGGTGTGATAATGGGCAAAAGGTGGATGAAGAGACCGATCAAATTGGGGAGAAATTATAGGAAGGTTAAGGAAAGAAGGATAAGGTTGCATTGGTGCCTTCGACTTATCCCTAGAAGGTCTTATGATAAGACTATCATATGACATTGGAGTGAAGAAGATATAATAGTAAGAGGAGTGGAAGAAGAAATTAAAGAAGTAGAACTAGAAGAAATGGTTGTAGGAGATACACTCATTGATTCTGATATTATTGTAGTAACAACAAGTTGGGAAGAAGTGACTGCAACAACTTGGGGAGACAATGATACAATATAAGTAGTAGAAATAGAAGCAAGGAGAGAAGGAGAAACAATAGAAGTAGTAGAAATAGGGGAAGATAAAGGAGGAGTTTGATAACTAGTAGGATCCAATATCCCATGATCTCCTCCTACTTCATCTTCAGAAGAAGAACTAGTAGAAATGAGAATACTACTAGTGAAAGGTCTTAGGGAAGATGGAATTGGAATAGAAGAAGAAGAAACCATCCTATAGAAGTGAAGCTGGATAAGTAGAAAAAACATAGGAGGCACAATTACAATAGTACTCACCAAAGGAATTGTCGCTTGTGGACTTGTGGTTGTCCCAATAGACCTTGCAGGGATTGTCATTTGTATGCTTGGAGAAGGAATAGAATGAGAAGGAAAAGCTTTTCCTTTTGATGGAGGAGGCACACAAACAAGAAGCTTTTGAAGTTGTCTTGAATCAATACCTTCATCATCTGAATATTCTTCCTCATCTTCCCTTTATACTTATACTTCTCTTGGCCTAACTTCTAATCCACCAACTCTGGCTTGTTTCCCAACATGTGCATAAGTAACATTGAACTTTCTCATATTTATGGCCACTGCTAGATCATTGACCTCATCCTTATAAACCAGTCATCCTTGTGGGGCTGATGTTTGTAGCTGTAAGTGGCCATGTTAGGAGTGTGCTTGTATAATTGTCCCACTCTTCTGTCGGGAAAAAAGTCCTTAGAGTATGATAGTCTAAGTGGAATGATGTCCTACGGGCTGTTATTCTCTTGGCCTTTTTCCAATCATTCAAGACTTTTGAACCTACTAAGAAAGGCAAGAGGAGGATAAGTATACTTTTTCTTCTTTTGTTCCTTTGCCACATGACTGATGTCATGGACAAAGTGATATACAATCTCCTTCTCAACTAGCTTGTTTGAAACATATTTGGGTAGTCTAAAAGGGATAGTGAGAATCCCTCTACTCTTATCAGTTTATACAGATCTAGGTAACACTAGAAATCTCCACATTCTCTCAATGAATTGATGATTCTTTGACTTACCCTAGGCATAAGGGTGTCATATATGACATTGTAGATTATATGGTAGTAGTTATTACAAATCACCTCCATGTTCTTCCTATAGTTATGCATGTGTATATTGTTAAAGACCCTAGGGACTATATGACTGTCTTATGGTGACCAACTAGGGACTCCCTAAAATTTTTGGACTACACACACGACATCAAGCAAGTAAGACATCATATAGAAATTTTCCCACTTCTCTAGCTTCCTGGCACTCACAAGATTGTTGAAGAGGTTAAAAGCTAGAACTCCAGCCAAATCAGGTATCTTTTCATCATTGATGATCATGGCTAGCAAGGGTACCCATGTCTAATTGACATGCACAATATCTGTTGCTCCAAATAGTTTATTTATTAAGGTCATTCCACTCTCACTCCACGTCGAAAGATCTTATATTCATCTTCTCTATTGAGACTTTGGACTTGAAACTAGTCGGGTCCTCTGCCCAATCTTTAAGCACAATCTTAAGGTTATTTCTCTTTCCCCATTGTTTCTTTATTGAACTAAATATTAGATCTAGGGAGATGGTAGTAAGCAACAATAGCCTTTTCAAATATATTAGCAATTAAATTTCCTCCTTTGGATTTTATAATTCCTTCAACATAACTTACATCATCAACGAAAATACCCCAAAGCAAGTCGATATAATGCATTACCTCTGGTTTTCTAGCTAAAATATGCAGCCCACTCTATCTAATGGCCACTAGATCAGCCATGAACTGTGCTTCATCCTGGTGTGCATTGTCATCATCATCTATCAAACTAGCTCCTTCTACCTTCATTTTCAAGGTTGTATAATGCTTGAAGCCGATGACTTGTTTGTCAAAAACGGTATCTCCAAAGAGTTGGTCCGAGTAGAAAGTGTGTAGGTAAGCCTCCATTGACAATAAACTTTAAAATACTTGAGCAACTATAGGCATGCAAAGTTCTCAATATCAGAAAACACTAATAATTTGTTTTGCCTTGTGATCTCTTGAATTTAGACTTTGAAAGCTCGGTTATAGGCTATAGCTCAAATATCGGTGCTTGAGCATGAATTCCTTTCAAGAGTCCTATAAATCTTTCTAATTCGTGGCTCGTGCTAAAATGGTGGTATACAGTTGCAACATTGAAGTCTAGTCCGCCATTTAATAATTTATACGTTTTGCATTGATTAAAGATTTTCCTCGATTTTTGTCTTTTCACCTCTTAGTCTGGTTAATTCCACGTGGTGAGCTTTTTCTTTGTAAGATCCAGGTCAAAGTGCGAAATGCGAGCTAGTAAGAAGGCTCCACGTACGTACTATTTTAACATACCATTTTCTATTAAACAATATCTCTCATGTATGTTTCACTATGAAGTGTGAACCAATTAAAAACACCACGTACGTACAGATTTTGCAGTGGGAATGTGTGTCAGACTCTACATATCCTCTGTTAGTCACCCCAAAGTGCAAACCAATAAGAAAGCTCCATGCTTATACCATTTTCCCAATGTCATATCTTTGGTGGCTAATGTTAGTTATTTGTGGCTGAAGTGTGAATCGATAAGCAAGATCCAAATCTAACTTCCAAGTTCCATTGTTAGTGGTGAGTAAGTGATTCGATGATATGTTCACGTAACTATGTTTGCATGTTGTTTTCCTTTGTAAGAACCATGTCAGAGTTTAAAAGGTGAGCCAATAAGAAGGCTCCATGTACGTACGGTTTTAATAGACCATTTTATATTAAATGATATTCACCAAACTAGTTCTAAGAGATTCGCCATTCGATCTCCAACTATTTTTATATTTTTATTTTTTCCATAGAAACAACAAAATTGGTTACAAGGACATTCACTAAAACCATGAAACTAGTTCTGAGGACATTCACCACAATTTCTATAACATTTTTTTCAGGGGGGTTCCTTAAAATTTTCCTTGTCAATAGGCCTCCTCCCGAGCATCTTCCTGGCCAAAATCAAACTTCATCACTTTTCACACTTCCAAGGTTTACTTCACCTACATCGTCAACACCTAGAAAAACTATGTGCCTCTTAGCTAGAGACAAACCCTATTCGTTTACCCTGATAGCTATAGAGAAACCCTATTTGCAATTGTGTATGAGACCCCTAATATCATTTTTGTATGGAACACTAATTGTAATAGTGTATAAAGTGGAGCACATAGTAGATATGATTTGGGTAGGAATAATCTAAGTCGAGGAATACCCCTTACATTTATTTTTGTTCTAACTACTTGTAAAGTGCAAGAGCTGAAATTCCAAACAGCAGTTCTATTGACATCGGAAGTAGTGATCAACCACTCTTTTCTTTTTAGATATCTCCAAAATATGTTTCCTCGACCCCTGGCACACTGTATGCACTTTTATTTTCAAATAATTGACACACTAAATGTTGTGCGGTCAAAAACATTTACGCTTTACAACATGTAAATTGTCAAAATAGTACAATTCGCTTGTGGAATAACATCTTCTTGTAGCCCATACATCCATTCCCAAGAGGGATTCAATTATCAATGATTGTTCTTGCATTGCTTGCTTCACTATAACTACTTGAACTTAAAATTGAAAAATGTGTCTACAAAGTGCTACAAAAATAAGTAGTATGGTTGGGTTTTGAATTGGGACCCTTGTGATTTCTCTAAAATTTTATTTTGGCCCCTTTAAGCTCACATTACACTCACATGAATAAATTACATGAGATTGTGACAATTAAGTGGAGCACATATAGCAAATATTATTTGGGTAGGAACAATATGCTTCATGGAATACGTGTGGGGCATGCAGGTATTTAATTTCCCACCTTTTAATTTACAACAATCCATTCATGTCTATATATTACCTACCCAATTAAATGTCGTCCAATAAAATACATTGATGCCATGAAATAAAAAAATTCATTAAAAATAAAGGATACCTTTCACGATATATGTTTGACTGCTCCTACGACTTAATAAGCGGTGTTTGTTTTCCCGCCATCAATTTTGCTACACTTACTTGAGCTTACAACTTGAAAGAGAGAATACTAGTTATTCTACAAGATGCATCCATTACGATTTGGTTTCAAACCCTATAACTTTATGAATTTTTTTCGATTTTCTTGATGTCCTTTGTGTGAGATTGAAATGATTACATGGAGCAAATATAACATATATTATTTTGGTATGAACAATTTGATCCGTTGAATAAGTGTGGGGCATACGAGCTACCTTATACTACGATAAATCGTACGTGAAATGTACAATGGAAATGCCAAAGGGAATATTTTGGAGTCAAATTTGAGAGAGAGAAACAATAGGAGAGGAAGAAGGGTGGAGAAGAAGGGGTTAGAGGACAGAGAAGTGAGATGGTGGCAAAAATGGAAGAGAAATAAGTTGAGAGTTTATTGTCCAAGAACAACAGGACAAATTTGTCAAAGCGCACTGTTAGATTATTGCGTGTTTGCTTCGAAATTTGTGCAAAAATCTCATCTCGAAGTTCAGCTCATTTCAATGTATGTTTATAGAGTTCTAAAAAGTCCTATCTGATCTAGGATGCTCAAAGGAGTTGCCCTTTCAGATGCATCGACCCCCATGTACTTCAGAATGACCTGGAATAATTTTATTGTACGACTTATAAGGTCACTATTGATTCTTAAAAGTGATGTTGGAATAGGTTCCTGTCAGCAATGCCAGAAAAATTATTTAACAAAATGACCTTATACGATGTCGAATACTGGAGGTATATTCAATCTCTAAAATGCTAAAACAAGCAATAAACATCTCTGAAAAAACTTAAAAAGATGACAATGATGAATGAGGATTTTTAATCTACACAGGCTCATTTTTCCATTTCAAAGACATCCTTGTGTGATTTCCAAGTATAGCAAAAACACTCAACTAAAAACATTTCAAAAATATGTGATTTAATAATCTGTTACAATAAATGAGAAAATTGAGGATTTATTTGTGAGCGTGTGTACAAAAGATTTTCCGTTAAAATAAACATTTTCACCTACTATAACACGTCCCCTGAGCCATAAAATGTAGGAAAACTTACCCTTTGAAAGCAAATCATGTCCTCCAAAGTGAATTTCTCACGACCTTGTGGGGCTACAGACCTCTTTGAGGAAAACCTGCATTTTCCACCTGGACTGCATTTGCTTCTGCATGGATCTAATGAATCCTTCAACCTAATAGAAAGCAAGATGCATAATTCATTGGTGCTACAACAACCTAAAAATGCTGCAGTTGAGTTGCATATAACTTCAACAGGCATGAAATAAGAAAAAGATTGTGTGTTTGATGCCACTTATGAAACTGAGTGATTTTTAAAAAGAGTTGATATAATGTATTTGATAGTCTAACTGAATTGGAAAATAAAAAACGTATACACATTCAGAACTGGTAGTGTGCTTAGAAAATTTTAGGATAATCAAAATGGAAACCTTCTAAGGCACATCAACATATATTGTTACGTGAAACCTTTCTAGAACAACCATAACTCCAGCCAGCTCTGGCAACAAAGACATTGACAGTGTCCTTGGTGTTACTGTTCAAACATGAAAAATAGTTAGGGACCATGAAACAAAGTTCTCTCCTTTAAATTTACTGAATATACTGCTTCAACTTCCTTGTAATGAGCTAAAACAGAGAGTATTTTGTTTCTGCATTTTTTGCGGATGGGTGTTGGCCAATTAAATGTTTCACATAAGTATATATTTCCCTTTCAATAAACATGTTATTCAGTTTACAGTGATGGAGAGGAACTTAAAGTTAATTAGTTGGCTTACGGCTAGCCACTAGGTTTACATACATCACACTGTTCATCCTCATCAAGTCCAATGTCAATTGCATCTGTGGCAGATCTGGTATATGTGTCACTGCCATCCTTTGTTTGCTCTGAAAATGAAAATCCCTGATAGGTTACTTGACTACTGTGGTCAATTGTAGTTTTCTCAAGTGAATTTCATTTGGCACAAGTCCTTAATTTATTTCTCTTTTCTCACCCAAGAGAAAAAAAGTTCATTTAAATGCATTAAACATCAATAGGCACAAATTATTGTTAAGATAAGTGCCATGCTGATTCTTTTATGTGAGAATCAAAATGTGAAAAGTAGAATAAGAATTCAAATTATAGATTTGACATAAACAACAACACCTTCACAAATTCATTAATAATTTCAATAACCAATACTTGCAAAAACCACCAAATTTGTCTCCTTATCGTACAATACCTAGCATGTGTAAATAACAAGTTGTTGCAGGTAAGTTGAAACTAAGTTAAAAACGCATGCATTTGGCAATAGTAAATACAATGCTTTGTGCGGAAATTTTGTGACTTGATCAGAATTAAATTAATGAACTACTTAATAGTTAACAGCGAAGAGTTGAAATACACTCGAAACCACCAAAAAAGCTGAGAGGCCAGCCAACATGTCTCCTCTAAACTATTTTTCCTACTAAAGATGGTTAACAAAAAAATCCTTAAGAACTGGGAAGCTTTTATAAGAATAACCAAAGTTGGCAAATATTTCCAAGACATATAATATGAAAAGCATAATATTTTAGGGTAATGTTTGAAAAAGGGCGAACAAATTACTCGAATACTTGTAAATTTGGTTGATAAGAAATTAGATACATGCTATATACGAAAGACTGGATAATGTGTTTGGAGGAATTTTAGAAATTGGAAAAAAAAATTAACATACCAAAACAATAGTCAAATTTCAAGGAAGATACCGTAAAATTGGCCCCGACTCTCAATTGTGCAGCTAAGCAAAAGACCCGCTAGATAAAATTTCTAGGTTTTGACTTTGTGTTGGTGAGGCTTGGAGCTCAAATGTTGCCTCATACTTATTATGTTGGCAATCTACTGCGCTGGTAATCGTCCTCATCGCCATAGACTGCAACCTTCCTGGACTCCAAAACAAATTCGAACATGAGCCTTGAATGTGTAAAAATTTCCTGAATCGATGGTTATATTATAGTGGTCAACAATTTATCTACATACCTCAGCCAAAATACAACCGCACATAACAGGTTACAGATTAGTGGAAACGGGTAAGAAGGAAGGATAGGCGAACCGCTGAGCTTATCTTCATGACATTGAGAACTGGGAAACACGCCGAATGGTACGAATAGAGGCGGGGGATCACTACAGTTTTTATGCTCAGGTTGTTCCAATCATCAGTCTGTCTGCCATTCCCGTCTAAACTGATTAAGACAGTTGCACGTATTACACAAGGCACTAGAATTATTTGGCAATTTTTTATTGTTTCATGCACCGAGCCGAACAGAACAGGTGGCCAATCTGAGATGACTTAAGTTGCCTTTCATGCACAGGCCATACCACCGGTTGCACGCACTGCAGGTTCAGAATCAGGTCATTGGAATGCAATTTGGGAAAGAAAAACCCTGTTTTCACCGTTGCAGAAGCCTGGAGAAGATATAGCATGCATCCAACCACCTATCTCCACCATGCAGCGAGAAAAACAGACGATATCCTAAACAATCTATTAACATGCCTGAAATATTGTTGTCCGTTGGATTTCAATGCATCCGGGAGGAGGAATGTGAGTCGTTCGATTTCTTACTATTGTCAGAACCAGCAGGTCCAAGCTCACTACAAGAACGCCTTCGGCGTAATGACTAGTCGTTGGAAGGTCGTAATTATCAATACATGTTCATACTTAAAACTATTTCTTCCAATTACTTGAGATTACAAGTAAAAACGAGGGCTACAAAGTTATACCGCTGTCATCCATTAATAGGTAATGGATGACAGCGGTATATTTCCCGTGTTAATATGTACGTGTGACAGTTGTACACTTCAATGCCATCGTATTTGTGTATGATTAGGTGTCTTACTTAAAAAATAAAATAATGCACGTGCAGTCCCTAGAGCCGTGTAAACAAGATGATTTCTCTTGTGACTTTTTTTGTAAGAAAATCTAAGTATTATATTAAAAAAATCCACGTACATAGCAAAAAAATTTGGGGTAGAATTTTAAAAGGAGCAATTTATTTGCAATCGCAGAAATCGGTATGATAATCATGTTTAGATTAGTATTACATCAATTTTAATAATGAGAACTGAGATTTTGAATTCTAATTTGGGCGTCGGGAAACAGAATGATGTCTGAGAACATTTTCCCTCAATTGGGCGACATCGACTTCACCGAAATGGCCTTCGGGAACAAAATAGCCAGTTACAGGATCTGGCATCCACGACTCTTTTTTGATGAAGAAGACGTGTCTTTCCCTGATCTCCCCTGCGCTAACGGAAACCCCTTTTCAGCATAATACACTCTTTCCGTGGAAGCGCAGAATCCTCGCAGACTGTAGCAATACAAAAACAAGGAAACATTGAGTGAAAATGGTCCATATAAAAGAGAAGAGCTGCTGCAATTACGTATTGAAAAAATGCCTAAATGAGTACCTTGCAAAACGGGAGAAAGCAAAGGGGAACAAAGCCTGGGTGGCCACGCCTTTGAGTTTAAGTATCGATATCGCCATTGCTAGCTGGGAATTAAAACTTGAGAAATGCTAGCAAGGGCTGTGAAATTCTTTTGGTCTGGTCTGGGCATTCATTCCCATTAAATAGAAGAGAATTGGCAGTGGGAAAGAGGGATGAATGTTCATTATTCACATGGAACGCGTCTGTGAAAACTGTGAAATCCAAGGAGGAAGAGCAAGTGGAAATGTCCGAAGAATCATTCTTAGCGTGTGTCAAAAGGAGACTCGTGTTTGAAATGACTGACACGTGTGCTCTGAATATCGATTGACCGTCAACGTTGTGAGTTATTGTTACCTAGTGACCTACTACTCTAGGACCTAGTCGTGGATGGCTGTAGTCTGAAAGCATCTAGATTCTAGGCTATTCTCTAGGTATTCACCAAAAGACAAGGTGCCATCAATTATTGTGCCCCAATTTTCTTTCACGTATCTCATTTCTCCTTTATAATTGGCAAGGGACACCGTCCCTTCAAGAATCTAAAGAGATGGTTTCTAGTGGTCCACTTGATGGTTTCAATTGTTGACTTTGGTACGAAGAATAAAGGTGGAAAAGAAGTGAGCGAATCAAGAGACCCCTGGCGCCCCCAACCTCAACCCAACAAAAATAAGGTAATGATATGGCAAATCCTGCCGATGCCAATGTTTTTTTTGTTGCGCTGGATGTGTTGGGTCTATGTTTTCGAGGTGCAATTTGGTTGTTGGAAATTGGAAGGATTAGTTGAATTGCAACCGAGGCATTGTTGGAGGCGTTGAATGTAACTTTGCATGGATTGAATTATGTGCGGCCATTGGTTTTGCAATGCAATGAAGTCGTATTGTGTAAAAGAAGAGGATATTCAAGAAGGTCGAACAAACTATTGTAATCGAAGAAGGGGTATTGTATGTGCGAGTATATGTGTAGTGCAATAGTTAATGTTCTTTTGATCGGGATGGTGTCTTAGTTATGTATGTGCTTGTATTTTGTATTATGTGTGGGTATTGGTGCAATGCAATGAAGTCCTATTGTGTAAAAAAAGAGGATATTCAAGAAGGACGAACAAACTATTGTAATCGTAGAAGGGGTATTGTATGTGTGAGTATATGTGTAGTGAAGTAGTTAACGTTCTTTTGATCGGGATGGTGTCTTAGTTATGTATGTGCTTGTATTTTGTTTTGAATTGAAGGTGTGATGTTGAAGTTCGTTTCGCAATGTAGCATGATGTCTATTAATGTTTGTTGAGTTTTTATTGCTTGTAGATTTACACTTGAACTTCGATGCACCATTGTAGTTGTTTGAGGTAGTACATGAATCTGATAATAGGTTGGGAGAACTATGAACATGCAATTTGACTTTGTATGATTGAAAGACATTATGGTTATTGTAGTAGGTGATTTGTTTTTTTAAATGAAACATATTGTGAATATGTTGACAAATTTATATAAATTGATAAACTTTGTTTAGCGTGTTTGAAATATTACATTTTAAGAATGGGAAGGGGAAAGAATTTTTTTTTGAAAATGTGAAATAGACTATTTTGATTGAGTTGTGGTGAATTTTGATACGAGGCTAATGAAGATTTTAGTGAAAGTATTTTATTCATAGTGTAATACAACTTCAGTTAAGAATTGCATGGCAAGGTGGGGTGGTCTTTGTAGAGTGTCAATTGTGTTTAGCAACATGTGCCATCAGATAACGAGTTTGACCATTGGAAGCATTGTGAAAGTATTTTATTCAGGTAGCTTTAACAATATGTTTTGTTGGTGGGATGTATTACTTCGAATTCCACACGTACAACAACAGTAGTTCATTTTCTGACACTGCTCAAGCCGAAAGGAGATATGCCATTATAATAACAGGAAGAAAACTTTTGCAGGTAACTGTTAAACACATTCTTGGCACAAGTATATATTTTCTGAATATTTAAGGATTGAAATTGTTCTTTGTTTCTATATTTAAGATGAGCTTAAACAGTGGCGATCGTTGGCACATTCTGTGCAGTCCCCAGTAAAAATGTAATATATATGTATATATATTAACTGATGTAAGGTCTTACTTTGTATATATTGGTTGATAGGCCCTTCTCCATTTTAGTGTCAAAGATATTTAACAATGACAATTCTAGAAGTTTTTGTTCACAACCTTAGCGGATTAGATGTGTTGTCATTATCCAACTGTGTATTGAATATTAGCCCAGCCTGGATTCTTCCATTCCAATTATCTACTTTATATTTGACATTATGTAATATAAATGGCCAAATTCCACCATGGATTTCAACGCAATTCCTGCATCCACAAGACTTAACATTGGCTAACAACAGTTTTGTTGGACAAATTTCATCTTGGATATGGGATATTTCTTCATTATATGCACTAAATGTTTCAGGTAATTATCTGGAAAGTTTCTCTTTTCCCAACATCTCAGGTTGGCCTGGAAGTGGAGTGGGACTAGTGGACTTGTCTAAGATACCATCAATGTGGCCTACAATAGAAGTACTTCTGCTCAATGACAATTTGTTGACCGGAAATATTTCTCCAAGTTTGGGATTTTTTCGATCTTAAAATGCTAAATGTGGCCAATAACAGTTTAACAGGAACCGTCCCTCCGAGTTTAGGTAATTGTTCTTCCTTAAAATATTGAATTCATAATAATAACCTCCATGAATTCCAAAGTCAATTGGAAACTTGTCAGAGTTGAGAGTGTTGTTTGTGAAGGGAAATGGTTTTGGTGGTAGAATTTCTTCAGAAATACAAAGATTGAAGTGCCTCCAGATCTTGGATCTCTCATTCAATCACTTATCAGGCTCTATTCCACCCAACATTTTATCCTCAGAAGCAATGGCCACAACAACCCAACATCTCTATGTGTTGATCATAAAAATGGATATCAAAAGGAATTATTCTGCTGGAGTAGATTTGATGGCCAAGGCAAGAAAGGAGCACTAGACGAAAATTGATGCACCACTTGAATTAATTGTGGCGATACATGAATGTGATATGCAACTTGAGAAAGATATCAACATATAGATGTAGTTTGTATGATTGAAGGGCATTATCAATTCGCGTTTTTTTTAATGAAACATATTGTGAATACGATGACAAGATTGTGAAGAAGCATGTACTATATTTAGTGCAAAAGGAATATTAAAATCTTAAAAATAAAAGAGGCAAGATAAAAATTTATGAGAAAAGCCACACAAAAAAATTTGATGGGAAAGTGGTCAATATAAATTCGACCAAAGTGAAAGTGTAATATAAATTCATTTCATAACTACATAGCAACGTGTCATAGTTAGTGGATAGTGTCAGCTATGTAAAATAACATCTGGCAGGCTGTGTTGTGCATTGTAAAAACATTTTTTCTGGAAGACGATGGAAAGTTCATGATCCACACAGAATTGGTCCATTGTGAGTGGCTCGGAATGCAGAATGGAAAGGAGGGCATAGTTGCGTTTTGCATTGTGTTTGCTTCAATGGAGTCTAAAAATTGGAGAAGGAGGTTAACTCAAGTCTTCAATGTGCTAGAGAATACAAAAACCACAGTAGTGAGAGAAGCTGAGGAATGCAAGAGATGAGAATGGGCTACTCGCATATCACTAGAAGAGGTGGGAATCTTGAATTTTATTTGGGCTTTGGTAAATAAGACTATCTTTTAAGCGGTCCATTTTTTTGCAGTGTGTAGTAGATTAGTTGTAGTTGTTAAAGAATGGATCAATATATTATATTGGTTTTATGAGTTCACATTATGAACATAATATCATAGCATAGACAAAACTAATTCCACCTAAGCCATGGGCTGCTTGAACCCGTGAACTATTTATAGTTGATTTCCCAGTGTAGCTCTTGTATTTTGTATGGGGGTAATTAGAGATTAACAATAGATGTAGTTAAAGTAATTTAAGGTACAACCAATTGAAATAAACATGAATTAGATGTCACTCTGCATTGCTGGATGGAAATGCTTGTGTTTTCTGTGAATAGAAGCTTTCTTTCAGCTATGCTGGCTAACCAAAAGGTAGAACCCATGCTGGAAATAACTGCACAAGGGTTTAGAACAAGTGCATAATAGAAAGGGGTAGAGAAATATTTCAAATTTTTGATATAGTGTCAATCTAGTCATTGCATAAAAAAGGACTGAAGCTCATCAGTGCCTATGGAGGGTAAGGAAAAACTAAAACCTCGGAGGATGAAGACAAATGATGTGTCTTTGTTTGCACATTTTTTGTTCAATATGCGAGAAGGAAAAAGGAAATCGAACTGCATTTACATATTCAAGCATTGTCGGAGACTGTTACAATATTGTCAAAAGAAAAGAAAACACATCCGTGGATATTTGATATGAATGTCAAGTTCAATTTCATCATTGTGACATATGATGTCATTTAATGTTCAGCCAACAAAGAAGAAAATACATCAAGTATGAGTGATAACATTAGTAGAAACTCAAATTGAAATGAAAACTGTAAAAACCATACGAAATGAAAGCATCATTTTTAAGTCTCCATTCGTTCTCCTTGGCCACATATTTTGCTATGCTAGAATACAGTAGCTCCATGTGGGAAGCCATGAATTGGATCAATGTTTGAAAAGAGACGTTGAAGAGAAATTCACATCCAGGTCAGAACAATTTTGTAGGAGTCCTCCAAGTCATTAGTCTAGTATTGTGTGCGGTAGTGAGTATGCAATCCTTTATACTTTGTATCTATGTATGAGTGAAATGACTGTTTGCGAGCAATGAAATTTTTGTAAGAACAGGATTCAAACAATGCTTTTGGCATAGCAAGTTGAGTGGACATAAAACCTTAAATCAAGAAAAAGTAGACAACACTTGAAATTTGTATATTCTTTGTTATTATCCATTTACAATGATAGGTCACGTATACAAAGTCTATTTAAGAAATTTGATATTAGTATCATCCATTCTGCTATTTGCATGAAAATATGTCTTTAAGAAAAGTAATGCATGAATTCACAAAGGTGGAAGTTGCTGATTACAGTCAAATTGCAATGATGGAACAAATATTTATTTGGTGCATATTGATAGCCAGAATAGTAAAAATATCAAAGCAAAGACCAGGGAACTGGAACAGAAGTTTTTTTAATTTTATATTGCAAAATGTAGTGGTAGAACCTTGCTATCCAGATGAACCAATTTCGTAATGCATTTTGGCAAACAGTTCATGTACTGTATTTTTGCTTTTACATTTTGCGTGTATATCTTAGAAACAAAACAAGTTTTCGATTAACATTTACAAAATTAGTGGCTGCCATGTTCTGAAGCAGTGATGTATGTAGCCATACCGAACACTGTGTAATCTTGTCAAAAACATAGGAGTATAACGATGGACTATTCCTGGTCATACGGGAAGGCAATGAAATTTCTTCTTCTACGTGCATGGAGTGCAAAATCGGTCCAGGAATCTGAAAGAGCATCACGGAATGTTAGACAGAAAACAAGGAGTTAAATTCAAATGTAATGAATAGGATTGGGAAAAGGAGATGCTCACCAGAGAAGGGAGAAAGCTAGGTTTCTTTGATTGTGGAAATTGAGTTGTCAACCGTCAAAGTGAATGTACCCTTGATTTGGAATTGACGGAGAAGAAATACAGGCTTAGAGATGTCTTCTTGATATTCATCATATTTTATTTGAGAAAGTTGAGGGAAGACTTTTCCGAGTAATGGCTGCCGCAGTGTGTAGTGAAGGGAGTCATCTCTTGTTTGCAAAGTGCAGTGGAGCAAATGCTTGTACTTGTATGGTTTTGATGTATTGCAAGTTGGGAAAAGTGAAATTTGTTTCAGTTCAGCTGGATCCGGTTCCATGAGATGGTCACAGTCTAGACAAAAGGCTTGGAAAGGAGAAAGGTAGATGTTCTTTGTGTGAAGTACGCCAGTGATCTACACAAGGGAGATGAATTTGTTAGAGGGATATATTCTTAATAGCCTACATTTGATGGGCGAGAAAATCCTGAAGTGAGATAGGTGAAAAATGCAAATTTGCTAGACACTTGCCTCTATGTTTGTGTTTATGAGGGATTGTAAATATGTTTTTGTAGGTTCATCATTTAGAGGGTCGATGAAGGATGAATGGCCTACACGCACAACACGTGAACCCTTTGTTCCTTGTCTGATGAAGTTTTTGAAAAGCAATAGTGGCATGTTGCCCGTTGCAATATTGTCTCTTATTGTGTGACATAGGGAAACATGGAAGTTTCCCAAATGTACCTGAAAGGTGAAAGCAACATGTTTTGTTAAAAGTAAAGGCAAGAATATGCTGCAATGTGTATCTAAATGAAATAAGGGAAAGTGTTGATACTGTTGCTTTTGCATTGTCAATGTCGGAGTCTTTAACATAGAGGGTGAACAGGTCGTTGGTGTGATGGATTCCTGTTACAATTGTTGCAAATGAGCCGATGGAGAATGTTGCATTTGATTCAACAAGCTCTTGTATAGTCATGTCCGGTGTCAATTTTGATATTCACAAACTGTTGGTATGTTTTCCATAGTGGTTGTTGCAATTGCAGATAGAGAGCAGCTTGCATCTCCTCGTTCATACTTTGTTTTTTCTTTGACAACGAAACTAGTAACATGCAAACCAGCTGCCAGCAACCACAGTAGATGCAAATTTGTTGACGAAGGTGTTGCTCATGTTCAAAGTAATGGTCATTTGACCTTTCTTGTCAACTAAATCAGCATGTAGGATTTCAGCTTTTGAAGGGGAAATGTTGTTTGCATGTGTTGGTCCATATACGACCAAGATATCACCTTCAAAGACTGTTGCGAGTTTGTCCTACACAAATGTCAAGTATGGATGATGGCATTGTGTTCCTAGTTTTGGGCTGCATTTTGTAGCATATTAGGATGCTTTTATTGGAGCGTTGAGCAGAATATTAAATGAATGATGACAAGAAATTGTAGAAATGTTAGAAAGAGATTACCATTTAGAGGGTTCTTGGAAATGGTCACTGCTGCTAATGCCCTTGTTCTTGGGTGGCTGGTCCATGTTTTTCTTGCTGCAACTACCTGTAAAGCATTCAAATATGTAGATTGTTGTTATAGAGTGTGAAATGAAAAGGAAAGAAAATAGTGAACAAATTAGGTGTTAGTGTTGGTGAATCAATATAATGAGATATGTGCACTTACAATTGCGCAGTGTTGTTGTGGGTGTTTTTGAGAAGGGAAAACAATGTTGGATGATCAATCCAATATGCAAATCTTTCAAATGTATTGCAGCTTGCTTGTGTAGTGTTTGACCATATATGGTCGATGATGTTTTTGGTGAAGACACTTGGCTGTTCAATGTGGAAAGTGAAATTGTTTTTTTGCATAAATGCGTTGAAAGGGACATTTGTTTTTTGTTTTGCTTGTGCATGTCAATGTTAAAATCTCCAAAAATGTAGGTGGGGATTGTCAGATCAATGGATCAGAAGACATTGTCAAGAACAATGAAGATGTTTTCAAGATTTGCATTTGGCACAGCGTAGACATTCACAATTTCCATGCATCGTTCTTGCAGTAATATGTTTGCGACTAGGGACTCTACGTTTGTGCTTTGGAAGTGATTTTTTTGCAGGAAAGGTGTATTGTTTGTAATGAAAATTGCAAGACCATGTACATGGTGTGCATAAAAGCATTGGTATCCGTCAAGATAGTCAATTGCAATGGGGCTAGGCATGTGAGTTTCTTGTAAACAGAGAATGTGAGATTGCATTAATTCATGGTCATGGAGAATGGCTTGTTTGTGAGCTTGGAGACTTCGTGTATTAAGCGAAGCAACTATAATATGGGAAGAAATATCAGTTGTGGACAAGGCTTGTTGAATGTTCCATTTAGCTTCGTTTTGGAGACGTGCCATTTATGTACTAATAGTTTGTTTGACATTGAATTTTTTTTTCGTAAGCGGGGATAGCAAGTAAAGATTGGATATGGTTTTGACTCATGACAAAGTTGTATATGCTAAGCCATGTGATGATACGCCAAGAGGGCTGAAAGCAAGACGTTCAAGGGTGAGGCCTTGTGCTCTGTGTATTGTGCGTGCACAACAAATCTATACTGGGGAATTGTTTTTTATTGTAACTGGTCTCTTGTATGATGTTCTATGCAAGGGTCTAGCTATACGAAGAATAGGAACCCAATCAAGTTCTGTTTTGGCTATTGACAATTGTGGGTGTTTAGATCTTTGTTGTTTTCCAATACAGGGGTCATTGAATTTTATCCATATGGCATCGAGGTCATTTGTCGTTGTGTATGCTTTGAAAATGCCATCAGAACCATTAACTAGTCCGTCTTGTATGTCATAGTTCCCAGTGAAAACTTCTACTAGCATGTTAAGTTTGAGCTCTATATGTTGTGGCAATTCTATAGTTTTAGAGTAGGCTTCCATTTGTTCAATTGACTTGTCTTGTTCATCGATAGAGGCTATAACAATTTTGTTGCCAGGAGCAAGAGCAAGCATTTTGTTATTGTGTCGAAGAACATCTATGTTTTTGTAGAATAGGAATGGGAACATTGGATCAACAGGTACTGGATGAATACATGTATCGTTGAGGTATGCAAGATCAGATTCTGAATGTTGTCCAAGGTGAATTCTATTTAGGATAGAGACAAAGGCAACATCTTTTTGATGCATTGTTTCAGTCAACTCAAATATTTTCACATGTGTATTCCAGAAGTCATAGCCAATCAATTCTCTAGAAATTTTGGGGTTGTTGAATACAAGACAGTCATTGACTGGTTGTGCTTGGTAGAAGTCTCCACAGAAGATCATGTCAATTCCTCCAAAGAAAGTTGTTGGCATGTGTTTTATTTGATGAAGTCGTTGGTCTGTGAAGTATAGAAGTTGACCTCCAACCAAGGAAATCTCATCTATTAGAGCAAGTTGTAATTGTTCGTAGTGCTTTGCCAAGGAATCCAATCATTCATTGTTCAATGGGCGTAGTTCAGATCGATTGAAAGGAAAGAGGAAAGTGGAATGGAGTGTTATTCCACCAGCATTGTAAGCAGCTTTTTCCCTGTGAATGCCAAGATCAAGCCTTTGATTTTCAAGGGGTCACTGTGCATGGATGTGTCATAAATACGGGCCAATGTTTCAAATATCAATTTTGCAACAAATGTTTTTCCCGTGCAACGCTCCTGTTAGGAAAAGGTAGATAGGAGTTGATGGATCTTTATTTTTCTTAAAGGATATGTCTTTGACAATGGCTTGTTGTTTCTTGTTGAGAAGTTGCATTTGTTTGAAATATGTTGTGTTGTCTGCAATGCTTGGGTGTTTTCCTAGTTGAAACTATTTCTTTGCAATGCCAGTATGTTGTTCTGGATTATGGAAAGGCAAATCATGCTCTATGTCATAGTCTTCAAAGGGGTGGTGTTCTTGCATTCTCATTGTTGTTGTTTTGTCAAAGGTTTGAAGAGACAATTGCAGATTCTGAATTGTTGAGTCCATGTCACCCCATTTGTTGTTGGTAGTGTAGCGGAATTTGGATTCATTAGCATGTATGGTTTGTTCATGGAATGCATATGCATCTGTCCAAGTTGCAAAGCCTATTTTGAGGGCGTGTTCATTGTCTATAAATGGGACATAAAGCAAAACCTTTTCACGGTAATAATTTTCTATGTCAAGGTGTTTGTTGTAGTTGACAAACCACACGATGATTGGCTTGTTCCGAGGGTTTTTTTTTACCACTGTTGTGAATAGAAACAAAGTCAGCCAAGCAAATTGAGTGCAAAGAATGAGGTCGTGCTATGTAGTGATCTATTGCAGAGCAGCACATGATGTTTGTCGATTCATCGGGTTCCTGTTGAAGTAAACTTGAACGTTTTAGAATGAATGTTCGGTCTTCGGGATTTGAAGTGTTTATGAAAACACATTTTCGTGATGTATTGTTTAAGGGGATTGAAAGGACTATGTGGACTACTGTTGTGCAGACATTTGATGGGTATTCAACATTGCATTTCCTAGGCTCCGAATCATTTGAATGGCATCAAGATGCATTTTTGATGCTCATTTCAAATTCTAGTGAATGCTTTTATCATTGTTTGGTCAATTTTGGTCATGTATGAGCAGCAATAGGTTGCTGCTGCATAAGCATTAAGCACATACTGAGCATCGGTATTCACTTTCCAGATCATGGGCATTTGTTTGGAAAAGCTATTATTCCATGTGTGGGCTGGTTTTCTTTTCAATAGCAATGTCGGTTGTTTAAGCGTTGATTGTATTGCTTCTATGTAAGTGTTTTCATCAATGCCTATTTCTTGAAGGAACATATCATGTGTAATGCAAGTGTCGTATCATTTGCTTTCTAGAAGAGAGTAAATGGAATGTGCATGTGCAATAGCAGATTCTACTGGTTCTTGTACAGGTTCAAGTATTTTTGTATTCTTCATTGGAGCCTAGGGAAATTGTACCTGCACTTGGAATGTTTTTTTTTGCAACTTTGTGTGTGGTGATGGCATTGCAGTTTAGCAATATGCTGAGGGAATAAACTAGTATCACATGTAATGTACTCATCAACGTAGGACTCTACAATGTCATTGGCATCATTTCCAAAGACAGGTGCGTTTTTTGTCCAAATTAGCCAATGGCTATGAGCATTTCCTCTATTTTGGAATTTTGTGACCCAAAAGTAATCTTCTATTTGTCCAAAAAAGGACTTGTCTTCGCAAAGCAATTGTTTCAATGCATAAAGTTTGTGCTTGTAGTAACGAGTGCACGTAACGGGATCATTTTTAACAAAAAAGTTAGAGTCATTATAATCTGAGGGTGTTGGCTTGTCTAAAGGAGTGGTGTCATGATAGCGGGTGTATAAATTACTAAGGGCGTTTGTTAGTGGCAACCAACAATGTTGAGCTTGAGAATGTGGCAAAAAAGGTAGGCGGTCCTAGTTGACGAGATCATGGCAAATAGATTTTTCCTTGTTTGTTGCATATAGTCGGTGAAATGCATATTCTTTTGAAATCAATGTACCCGATATCAGATTTCAAGATTTTTTCAAGATTTGGTTTGTATTTGACATCTTTTGCAGTGAGTGTTCGACCTTTTAATTGTCCCTTTTTATTCTTGAGCCATATTGAACGGCCCACTTGGTCAATTAGTAACTTTATTGCTTTGAAAAATATATTGGTTATGTGATAAGAAAATCTACGATCTGAATGCATCAACTCCCATTTTGCTATTTTTTGATACGATATTGTTTTTGTAGTTGTTTCATTGTGAGGTTGGCCGAAAAACAAAGTTGGGAAATTCATCTCTTCTGAAAATTTGTCTTGGAAAATTCCCAATGGTGTAAAGCCCTCCGAAGGAGCGATATTTATCATCTTGTCTTTAAGATAGTGGATAGCTGAGGAGTCAGTGAAACCATGAATTAGTGTGTCATGTGCATCATCATTATCGATCTCGTCATCATTAGAAGAACTGTTGTCAGAGGAGATATGTTTGTGTTCTTCATTGTTGTTTGTTTCAAAGTTCATGGCAATAGAGAGGGTTTGATCCCAGCCATGGTTTACTTTGATTTCATGCATGAGATATAATGTTGTTGCACATAATTCTTTGAGGGTGGCCATGGTGATTACAGGGTGAACATTTCCTGAATGGTATGGTTTTCGTATTCAAGACGACATTTAAGTGCCACAACAATTGTTTTTGTTTCTTCTAGGTGCCTTGGCAATGCTTGTTGGATTATATCTATATTTGTTGGGACATTTATAATTGCTCCTTTTAACGTGTATTGAGGGCGTTTATGGCTCCGGTGCCTTATTTGACCAAATGCAAGTCGAAGAGACACAAGTCTTTCTTCAAGGTCAGAAAGCATTGCAACTGTCGGAAGGATTGGAATTAATTGGATTTGTTGAGGACATGCTAATCTTGGAAATTTTTCATTTAATAAGCTTGTTGAGCATGGACGACAAATTTTATTGTGTTTGGGCATTGTTTTCTCTGATGTGAGTTGAAGATATGTTTTTTTGTTGCATGTGTAAAAGATGTCAAGTTGAACTTGAAATGGAGCTGCTTACAAATTTGGCATGTATGGATCGGTGTGTCACTTGTCGAGCATGAAAACAGGCAATACAACGTGCAGAGCTGGCATTCTTGATTTTTTTGCGTATAGTTGTCTTTAGCTTTCGAAGAGACATTTTGGACATTGTTGGTTTGCATTTGTTTATGGTACTTGATGTTTGTGTTTGCAAAAGCTTGTTTTGTTCTTGCTTAGGTGTTTTATTGGAGAGAACTCCATGTGTTTCAGCTGTAACTGTTGTGGACATGAAATCTATTTTCTTAGCAAAGAGATTGGTATGGGGATGGTCTTTTAGCAGCATGGAATGTACAACACTGTAAACTATTTTAGTTGTTTGTTGCGTTTGTTTTCGTATATGGTTTTTTATTGAGCGAACAGAAGATGTAAAGTTTTTTTGTTCCACTTTTGTACATTTTTTTTGCAGATGTTTGCAAACACATGTTTTCAATTTATGTATCCATTTGACCACAAGCATTTTGGAATGCATACGAAGTGGGCACTCTTGGTGTGCATTGAGTATTCGCAGTCAACAATTCATAATGAAAATGGCCTTGAAAAGTGAAAACCGTATAAGATTATATGTTTTTTCAAGTGGTGCATCAGTAGAAAAAACCTTACAAACTTGCAAAGGATTCGAATGCCACAATCGAATATTTATTTGGAAAAGCAGGCATAACCAATGGATGTTGAAGTCTTCTTCCAGTATATTGTTTTTGTCATGGAACATGGCTATGTTCACTACAAGGCCTTGCCATGTGGCAATACAAGGTATGTTTTTTATTGAGTTTTGGCAAGCCAGGTATCGAGGAAGCGAAGAGTTGCATGGTCTTTTCGAAGGATAGAACCACAAAAGCCTAGGCAACATACCTACACAGGCAGCAAGGATTGAATTCATGGTTGCGAAGGTGGCAAATAGAATTGAAAAGGCTATCAGTGCAAATGTTGTTGCTTTGGCAATCTAGCAAGCTGCAAATTGTTGTAGTTGGTCACATAAGGTACTCCAAAGAGTTTCAACAGAACATTGGAGCGATAATAGATGAGCATTGTTTCTTGGCTCAGGGCAGCCCATATATTTTTTCCAAAATAAGGGTTCGTAATGACCACTAAGAGGGTTGGAATCATGGAAAAGAAGACAATATGGTAGTTTCTGACTATTTGGATTGAAACGAAGATAATTAGTGCCTCTTGTTGCGGACCAAACCCATATTGGAAAATCGAGCCACTTTGAAAGCCATTTTATGCAAAAGATGTCCCCCCATAGGCCTTGTTCAGTTGCATCGTGTGAAAGCACTGCAGATAGTTTCATTCAATGTAAATATGTTGCATAGCTATGAACACCGTGCAAAAGAGAAAGAGTTTCAGGATCTAGCTCTAACTCTAAAGATGACAACGCTACAGGGTCGGATAGAGACAACAAAGTTTCAAAGTGCTCAACGATACCGGTTCTAAGTTCAAGAGATGTGTATCGGAAGTGCAGCAGCACAACAAAGGAATCAAACAAACAATCACTGACCCCGTATTTGAAAGCATAGTCCCGGAAAAGGTCAAACCTATGCAATACATTGTCTATGCATTCTTACATGGTTTGATAATGTATATTGTTCTACATCTATAGGTGTCGTTGACATGGTTGTTTTTTGGGTTTGATTTTTTTTTTCTGTGTTACAAAAAAAAGTTTCTTGAGCAGAATATAGAAGAAAAGACTAATGTTTATACCTTGTCCAATGGAGCACGAGAAATCCAAAAAAGTAGGAACGAACTTTGTCTCCTTCTGTGATTTTGCTTTTGTCACAAATCTACAATGTACATAAAAGGCATTATGCATTTACTGAATATTGCAAATGGAAGTAGTCAGGAAAAGAAAATTTTTGTATAGGATAAAGCAAACAACACAATGAAACATGAAAGGAAGACAAGACTTTAAAAATAACGTTGTATAGCATAAACCAGTGGAAAAGTTTAACAAGTGCAAAAATGCAGGAAAGAAAGATTGATATTTTAATGTAGAATTATCTCAACGTAGCCAAACATCCAACGAGTATGTTAGTGAGTATGTAGTTAGGCAGGTCCTGTCATAGTTAGCCAATGAAAACGGAAGAATGTCTGACCCTTTTAAATAGGATTGGATTAGTATATAAGTAAATGCTAAATAAGCCATAATGTTGGAGATGACTTACATGATGTCATTAATTTTTGTGCGGAAGAAAACCTTGGTAAAATAAATGGTCATCCTAGTTACTAGCAGAATTAATCCATTCAAAAATGGGGGGCAGTTTGGGACACAAATGAGCTTCCATTGTACTTCGTGGTAACAGATAGCACCATCATGCAAAATATATCTTTACAGTATGCAAACAACTAATCACTTAGACTTGTTTCCCATAAATTTGTTGCATTTGTTTGTGTCATGGTTTTTTGTTGGGGTAAATGAAATGGATGGTTGTAGCATGAGAGGAAGCTGGTTTTTGGGGGCCTATTCTTAATTCCGTGTTGGGTGAGTGAAGCCAATGCCAGAGATGGAAAGCAGCTATATAAATCATGGGCACGTAACATCAGTGGGCATGGTTAGGTTTGTATATAGAATGTTTAAATGTTATGTTGACATTGTGATGTTTGATGCTCTGGAATTAACTATATGCCTTGCGTTCACTTGGAATAGTAATTTGTTAGAAAAAGAATGCAAACCCCCTTATGCTCTCTTTTTTTTTCTTTCAGACACATACAATATAAAGTGAAGTGAGTATAGTTCAACAAAGTTTGTAATGAGAATATGTTAGAAAAAGAATATTTCTTTATATCATTAAACATATAATGCAAGGAAATTGCTTGCAGTGAAAGAGAGATCATTGCCAAACAATTAGATGAGGCTTTAAGATTGAAAAAGGATGCATATGGGAAAGGGGTCAATATTTTAATGGAACAAAATGAACAGATTGAAAATCAGTGGAAGAGTTACTTGAACTGGGTAAGGAAAGCCCTCACTCTATTTTGGTGTGACTTTTTGGGCTGCGACATGGAAAGCCGCCCTCTTGTGTCACACGAAAAGTCACCTTCTGTGGTTCTTTCAATGGCCATAAGAGTGAATACAGGCCATTGCACAGCATATTGAGGGTGATACAATGTCTATTTATCGCAATGTTCTCTACAAATGAGATGTAATAGACTTCAGATAATGGACACTGCAATCATAATACAAGTAGATGGAAAAATCAAGAACTAAAGCACAGTATGATCAAAGGTCAATGAATGACTGTTACATCAATTAGTTGTGGCATAGCGTGTGCCTTGCTCTTCACAAAGTTGAGGATTAAATCTGGAATTATTAAGAATAGTGTAATGATTCGACAAAATGCTGACATGTAAAATTTGGGCCTTAGAATTCAATATTAGAGTAAAAAGAACTTAACATTTAAAAAAACACAAGATTATTTGTTTGTAGTTTTTTTGCAGACTACACCTTTGGTTTCGGTCTTTGCATTGACTCGATGGAGATATCACGCATTTTTTTAATCTACAATTTTGTTACATATTTAATTTTATCTTTGGTCAGTCATATGGATTTTCCAATGATAGATTACCATCCCTAAGTGACTATTTCAGAAGATATAGGTAGTGTGAGTGTGATGTTTGGCTTAATTCCGATAACAACCTCTTATTTTCTCATTTCACATAGCATGCCATGAATTTAGTGTAGTCTCTCTGTTTCTATTAGACTTCATACCTTTGTAACCTAACACAAATGTTTGCTTGCTGTTAACAAGTGAAGATTCTAGTATCATTGAAACATGAATGGTGGAAAAGTCATAGGATTTGTTATGGTCAGCAATTGAGATGGCAAAAGATATGCCCATGATTGGGATCTTCTAGATTGATGCTACCATAGTGTAATTGTCTATTGTTCTATTGCACGTTGTATCATTTCTTGAACTAATTGTGTGCAAACCTCATGAAGATAACTGGTTCAAATAGATCCAATAACTTGTAGTGAAAGCCATTGAAATTTGGGATTAAACTTCCAAACTTACAACATGTTCTTAAGAGATAACTCAACCTACAGGATTGTGGGAAAAAGAAGAGTTAAGCTGAATTTTAGACCCTTGGGAATGGAATATTCCATTTTTACTTTTTCTCTATGATTTCCTTTAACACGAGACTACTTGCAGATGCAATATTGGAGCAGTAGTGACCTCGGGGATACCCTTGGTGCAGGGAAAATACACAAAAAGGCACCCAACAATTATTGCGAGTTTCAATGGTAAAAGAGACTCTTTTTTATTAGCTGCTAGGATATTTAGGTAATGCAAGGTTTTTAGGATGCCCTTCACATGGCTATCTGTACCATTTTTGGAAAGCTAAGATTTACATCTATATTCGAGAAGCATTTTAAGAAATAATAATATATTGATTGAAAAGAGCACTGCTCAAAACGTTCATTGACAGTTTAGGGGAAAGATGTATGCCTGCCTTAGATCATTAGCTAATTAGATCATATATCTGCCTTTCCAAAGTTTCATCATCGTCTCTAGATAGAAATAAGTGTGATATAACAATTATTAAGGAAGAAACAATCAAGAAATGTATAGGTTTAACTATTTTGTATATTGTTTTCTCCTCCATGTATTCGAGACAGTCAAGATTGGAATGAAGAGGAGCATATACTGAGATGATTTTTGTGTTCATGAGTCTAATTAGCATCATTTTAAATCTCTGAAGGTAAATAAACTTGCCTCAATGAATGAATTTAAAGCTATTACTCAATACAGTTACGAATACTTTGTTTCAGGTAAGAAACTCATCTTTTATAAAACAAAATCTTATTGTTGTGAATGAGTAGAGCATCTACAGGTCATAATTACAAAATAGGAAAGCTAAAACAAGTCTCGATGCAACTTTTGTAATTGATTTTGGACTTTGGAAAGTTCTATGGTGTGAGAAAAGAAGAAATTTCTCTATCATGTTATATAAAGCCCTGTTTCAGGATTTCGCCTCTTAAAATCTCCACCGATTTTTTTATGTCAAAAATCTAAACACATTCCTATACGAAAAGTTTTTGGGGTATGATTTACAAAACTTCATCATTGACTTGCCAAGGAGTGACGGGTCAAGCTTTGTTAAAGCTCTGGATCAACCATAGAAAAAAAACATATAAACAAAAGCAAGCATAATAAATTTAAATGCGCTAAGTACCACGCTCACAGAAAAACAACGACCTCCATATTATGGTTCGTATCCATAATATTATGGATCTGATTTGTTCAAGATTTAGAGGTTAACAGGTACAGAATTGGGTGTCATATTTTTTGGCAGGATACTTGTAGTTTTCTGCCCCCCGTTCTGTTTTATCCTTGTTTGGTTTTGGTGAAATAAGTATAGATTAGCAAGAACAATGACAATGTTGCCAAGAATGGAGCAACAACTACAAGCTCTTGCTAATGGAAACCAGAATACAGCCTAAACGTCATGCCTCTTTCAAGCATTTTCGAAACTGGGCGTGATCTATGGCATCGCTAAGAATTTCTATTGTACAGTCTTTTTCCTACAGCATTTTTTCTGTAGTCGAGTCTGGGTCTGCAGTAGTAGATGTCTCCTTTTCGATGTCAGGAACTCGAAATGCATTGTCCACATATGCTCTGCCCATTGACAATAAACCTATGCACAAAGAAAATGCTAAAAGCACAGTCTTCCTCCCACATCGCTAACCTTTTCCAAATTTGTAATGGAGTGATCCTTCCTATTTCTGTTGCAATCTAAAGCTTTGACAAAGAATCCAAAAACCAGAAAACACATATTCCTGGAGCGATTGGAATAAGCACAAGCAATCTAAAGCTTTCACAAAGAATCCAAAAAGCAGAGAACACATATTCTGGCCAAAGAAAGGGAAAAGAGTTTCACCTTGTTGTTCTTGAAACTGGTCGATCTTCAGCAATGGATGAAAATGGCACGAGAACAATATACTTTGAAAGCATGAAACATTTCCATCCTCGAGCCACACAAAACCAACCCTGCATAATACACAGTAAATGCATTAAATGGTTCACAGTAAATGCATTCAATGCGCAAGAGAGCATCCACTTTTCCCCTCTACAGTGGTAAATAAAGGGAATAGCCAATACAATTTGCCACAAATACAAAATCAAAACTTCAAACTTTAGTCTAGCAACATTTAAATACAAACATGAAAATCTAATTGGAAGGAGGATAAATATGTAATTGCTATTGTGAAAACAATATCCTAGCCTTCGCACAATAATTAACTAATAATACAATAATGTACAAGTATTATATAAAAATGTTTTTTTATGCTTACATTATTATGGGCTCATAACAATTAATATGTGACACACATGTTACCTTGCGCAAATGTAACAAGGCGTCTATTAAATTGTTAAAGGATGTTATCAAGAGAAATTTAAAAATGTTGTTTAAAGATTAATTACAATTAGTTTTAATGTTTGAAGTCTTTAATATATAAATATTTATTGAAGTGGGAAATTGTAATTCACAATATTAATAAAATTATAATATAATTAAATTATGATAAAAGAATTAGAACAAAATTGAGTGTGACATGTTTGATAAATAAGAGAATAATATTTAGACCTTCAAAAATAATAAATATAATGACATCATGCATTCTTGAATAGGTGACATGCATTGTTTAAAGCTTTATTTTGAAAATGAATAGAATACTTCATTTGTACACTTATTAAATGTTGATGTTAAAGTTGTCATAATTGTTGTGACACTTGTTAATTGTAAATTCTTTCAAATATTATTGAAAAAGATGTACTTGAATAAGACCTAAAATTTGTCTTATCATGAAAAAGTAACCAATAAAAACTCAAATAAATCATTTTAATTGTTTTTTTAATCATGAAATTGTTGAATTTATATTTAAACATTTAAAATATAAACATTGAGAAAAAAAAATGTCTTTGATTGGTGGATATGTTGAAATTAATAAACTTGGGTGAAATGTATAATATCCTGCCATACGAACTAATAATAAGGCTAAAACATATACCATTTAACTAATTACACCTACTTAATTTTTTTGGAGCAACATAGTAATAATGAAAAGCGAGGTTTAAACATATTTTCCCTTGAAATGATTGAGAGGGAATCATCAAATTATGACAACATAGACAAGAGTTTAAAGAGACTTTGAAAATTGATTATGAACGTGGCATTTTTTTACCAAATATGATGTTTGGAAAGTGTATTACTTATATCCATTTAAATTTGACAACATGACTACTTTGACTTTGCATCATCTAGAACATGACTCATGTGCACATTCTAAATCCTACATGACTTATCTTTATTTCTCTTCCATCACTTCTTTATCTATTCACATTACTCAATCTCTTACAAAAATTACTGTAATAACCCACATCAATATTTTATATTACAATGAATATTGTTTATTTGGTACCTTTTTTAACAACTATATGTTATAACTAATGTGTGAGAATAATGTAGGATATTGAGCTATTGTAGGGATTATCTATTAAACTAATCTCCTTGTATGTAAGATCACGACATCCTATTTATACTTGATATTATTCAAATGTTAGTGTGGGGGTTCAATATTGTATCATTATATTGTAATGTGATCCAATATCTTACATATGGTACAAAAACAAGTCATATTTTATTGTTGGATGGTGTAATCATTATGAAGGGGTGACACTCTACCTTTTTATGAGACATCAATTTTGGACATGCGATTGTGTTTCACAATTATGTAGTGTTGATCCCTTGTAGTCACACTCTTGTATTCTCTGCGGGTTCCACACAATCCGTATTTACTTGGCCACATACTTTTGTTTGCCTCTAATTTTTGTATCAAACTCAACATTGTTGCGAGTCTTGAACACACTCACTACTGACATGCATCCATCCATTATGTACCTATATGTATTGTCACTAACAATTTGTTCAACACTAAACTTGTCATGTAAGAAATTATTGTTTAACAATTATGTCTAATTAATCTTTGTGCACAAAGGTCAATAAGTAGCCCATGTCTTGTGATTCGTGGACTTGGTATTTTCCAAAAGCATTCCTATTTCAATAAAACCTTGTAGTTTGTTCTTGGTAAACTTGTTTTGTTCGATGGTAATGTCAAGTATTGTTTAGGTCTAATATATTTTGGATGCATGGGTCTAATGTAATATTGTATAACTATGTTTTTTAAATATAGTACTTTAATCCATTGTATTAGATTTTTATTATGTTAATATTTCAAATCTTATATTGTGTCTTTTCTCAAAAGTCATATTCAAGTGAATACTAGGTTGTGATTTTATTTGTTTAGAAACATATGCATTATTCTTAAAATAGATGTCTTATGAATTTATTTCTAAAATGGATATTCCATTGCATAAATTCATTGGTCATAACTTCCACACATGGAGAGTCAAAAATCATATGCAATTAAAGAACAAAAACTTATGGGGACTAGTAAGTGCTAAAGAGAAGCAACCAACACATTATTAAGCTTGTGCTTTCAAACAATGAATTACATCATGTGGATCTAGAAAATTCATACATAGAAATATGGGAATTACTAATTAAAATTTTAAGTGCTAAAGCAAAAGTTAACACAAAATATTTTATCAAGTTGCGATCATTCAAACTCAAAATGAGTGATGGAATTGTGTAATGTCAACACATATCAATGAGCTAAGATATCTCATGAGAAGAGTGACATAAGTCAAAGCTTGATCAATGATGAGGATTTGAAACCTATAATACTAAACAATTTGACTTCCAAGTACAAATTAGTGTTTTTTTACTCTTAGTCATATGCCTCCCCAATCATTAGAATATATGATTTAAGTACTCTAGCTAAAGAAAAAGAACTACAAAAGATATAAATGAGGAAAGTGTGGAGAAATTGTAATTTTTTTGACAAAATGAAGAAATTGGATGTTTCTACTACAAGAAAAAAGGACACACATCGTAGACTTATAGATCTTGAAAAAAATTTATTCTCAAATGAAAGATTAAAACAAATGAAGCAATGTTAATAAAAAACAAACGATGCAAATCTAGTCACTAAAAAGAACATGTCATTGAGGAAGAACCAAAGAATGATGATAATGGTTAAAATTGTGAAAACGTTTTATACCAAGTCAAAAACATCCTTTGGACTATGGAGGCAATGCATGAAGGAATTCAAAAAAAGACCACTTGTTAGCCACTAGCGATTGGGCCACCTAGTCATAAAGTAGCATTTGTTTTTAGTTGTGTTTTCCAATGTGTTGTGTTGTGATTTTTTGTTTTGAGTGGTTTGTTGAATAAATCCCTTTGTTGATATTTGGGGAAAGAAACTTATTCAAAAATATGGCTCTTTAGGGGCGAGAGAATATTTCAAGGTAAACTCAATATTGATTGTTGTCCGGATAGTTCTAAGCTCAGTAAATCTGCAGGATTCTAAATCCAAGAACCTACGGAATGTGAATGGATCCATGGAATTTGGCTCTTGCAGTACACCTTTCTAATGGTAAAGAGACAACTCAATAGAGTTTTACTTAATCTAAGAAATGTTTTTAGCGAACAATATTTGTAGGATATGTTTTCTCTTCTCCCATATTCGTATTGGGGAAATGTTACAAATAATCCTAAAACTATAATAATGTGAATATTGTTTGTTTTATAGAGTTGTTCTAACATCTCTAAAAAATAACTTGTGTGTGAGAATAACATGGGATATTGAGATATTATAGGGATGATATGTTAAACTACTCTCATTGTGTGTAGGATTAGTACATCCTATTTGTAATAATGTTTGAAGGTTAGTGTGGGTGTTCAATAATGTATCATTCTATTGTAATGTGATCTAATATCTTACCCATGATATTTTCTATAGGAAATGGTACTAGAAAGTTGCGCAGTACCACAAATTGATTCTCTTGAACCATCTGGGTGGGACCATACCATCCCAAAGTTTTGTTTTAGGCCAATCATTTTCTCTCTCACCACCCAATGGTCACTTTTCCAAATTGATATATTTTCATGGGCGGTTCATATCCAAAAATTCGGTCTTGATTCCAAATTAAACCTATACAAACACCTATAAAATTAGGTCTAATATACCTATTTACAACACCTAAAACTTTTAAGAGAACACACTGCTGCAAAATTATATCTAAAAACACTCCAAGCTCTCTTAATCTCCTTTAAAATAATACCACAAGCTAGGGAAGCCTAACACACATTTGAAGCCAACCAAACCAAGTTTAAGATCCATGATTCTCATTATAGTTAGACCCTTGAAGTCAAGCCAAGAAGAAATGCATCAAGTCATTGTATTTCATTGTCAGGAGGATCAAGTTACCAAAGTAGTTACATCCATATAAATCTCATATGCTAGGTGGAGAACTACACATGGTTTAAGGAATATTTGGAGGAGTTATGACGTATGTGGTCTAGGGAAATTTCAACCCAAACACTCACCTTTTAATAGAGGTCTCCCACCCATGGTTAGGACTTGAGGGTGTTTCGTAACTTGACTCGCCTTGATCATGCTTGATAGAATTATGCTCATGTTAAGACTTTGGAGTGGGAAACTTGCTACGTTTGTAAATGAGGGAAGCTAGAATTGTTGACCTAGTTGATAGATTTATAACTATAGTGGCTTCCTAATGGATGTGCATCATTTTTAGAAGATTTAGGAAGCCTTGACTGCCTTTTATGTGTGTTGCAAATGAGAATTTCAATAAAATGTCATTTGATTTCTAGATGAGTAAATGAGGTGATGTTAACTTGCTTATATAGGGATTCAAAGGTACATTATCATCATAAGGCCAACCCAAGAAGATGAAAAGACCCAAAAATGATGTTGCATAAAAAAATTGAAGATGTGTCGATCTAGGACCGTCTGAGTTAGTCGGGACTAGATTATATAACATGACCAATCCGTATGGTTATAAAAGGAGGTTTCTTGGCCATTCGATAATCATATGTGGATTCTATTATTTTGGAAAGATTACTTGTGAAACATCTCTCTCCCTCTCCTAAGGATGAAAACCCTTAGAAAACCTTTTGTGAGGATGAAACCGTTCACCAAGACCGGGGATTACTTTAACACGGAGTCTCCACCCCCTTGAGGGATGTCTTTGCTATTGTAATTTTCATTTCCAACCCCAAGAGAATTTCCCTAAGGAGATCAATTGGTCATTAATTGAATATATTTGCATTATTTATGATTATTAATGCATAATTGGCCTTCTAGAAGTCGAGTGACTAGCTTTATGGTGTAATTTTCCATATGTATTGGTTATTCCAAGTAGGGCGACCAACTTGGAGGAATATTTTGGTGTGCTCTTACATAAATTTCATGGAGTTGGGATTAAAATCATGTTCTTCATATTTTTAGAGCCCAAGATCTGAAGTTTTCTTAATTTTGGAATTGTTTTGCTATTTTTCCAACCTCTCTTAACTTAGTTATAGTTATGGAATATTTAACTAATTTTTGTAGTTGAGGCTTTTATCATAAAAATCAAATCTCTTGCTTCTAAGCTTATTAAAATATGTTTTCTTGTGTGATATTATTGGTGGTAATATATAATAATTTTAAATACTTAAGGGTGGTTGATTTCAATGGATTCGAGGGCAAAAAGTGGGTTTAAAACCCCAAAAGGGTCGTTACCCTAGAAGGGTGTTTATTGGTAGCAATTAAGGGTTTTTACATATTTATTTCAGTCACTAAAATTTTAAAAAGTCTTGTTTATCTTCATCTTTGCATAGTTTCATGTGTCCCCAAATTATCCAAATTGGTGCAATACCTGCTCTAGTAATACCAAATGATAAACATCGGATTTCTAGAATTCACAAAAAAAATGATCATTATATTAAATGAAAAAAGAATTTGTGATATTTATAAATATTGAACAATTTTTTTTAGTTTATTTACATATCATATATGATCAAGCTCACATAAAGTGGTAAAACACGCCTAAACAAAGTGACAAGATCACATAACAATACACTTCCTAATCACACATCTAAGATCGACTAAACTAAACTAACATTAACCCAATCTAAACAGTACACTAAACATCACATTAGCTAAAGGTCTTTATTGAGAGATAACGATAAAGTAATTAACTAAATTATCCTAATTCTATCAAAAATTAGATAATGATTTTCCTCTTGGAAGTAGAAAAAGTTCTATTACCATTCTCTGCACACCTAATTTGACATTTTCTAAAGATTCCTCAAAATACTTTGTCATCTCAATGAATTATTTCCCCATTTTTAGAATCAAACCTGACCAAAGTAGGAGGGGCCTAATTAGATTTATAAAGTGTACTATTAGGCTAAATATATTTCTTCTTTAAATACCCTTCTCTACTTTGTGTGAATATTAAATATGAAAAACCATTTAGGCTCGTAATTTTTCTGGTAGTAAATAGTTTGTGTTAGATATGTCCTAGTGGTTATAAAATAATATCAAAATCAATAGGAAAAATAAAATTCCAACATACACAACCTTTCAAATACAAAGATTAATCTATGTTTTCTTAATAGACAAAGACTACTAGTCTATGTTACCAAGTCTTCATCTTATTCAAAATATTACCTTAACACCTGCAAATCCTTTTCTTTATTTGCTTCATTTTCGCAATAGGAATAGTGATGATATTATTTTTTGATCCAAGGGAGATAATATGATTTAGGATTTTCAGTTGCATGTAGCTTCAATTCATCAGTAGCTAATATATCTTCAATGTCTATAGAGATGGGATATCATAAATACTTTATGTAGTAGGAAAGGTAAATGGTGGTACTTTTGAAGGTAGTCAAGTTCCTTTTTCCTCCACATTATAACCATATTTTATTACCATTTGTAATTTATTATTTTTAATTACAATATTTTTTAGAACTATTTAATTTATATTTTCTTTTACTAAAGCACTTAAATTTAATCAATATCTTTGATCACAAACATAGACTGGACTTGTCTTAGCAAACAATTGTGATATGAAAAAGAAACTATATTCATATCTCTACCTCACATCACAATCTTCAAGTAGGCTTTTTTGTTCAACTAGGGATTTTAAAAAATTAATGTGTTTCATATCCAATATCAACATTACATTGAACATTAAATAATAATCAAAATTTTATATTAAAAATACAATACTATAATATTATTCAATTTTAATTAACAAAAAAATAATTATTTTAATTTTGTAATAAATAAATTTGGACTATAATTAACTTCTAGTTGGATTTTAGAGTCACATTATACTAATATTATATAACTATAGTATAGTCATATCCACGAATTCATATTATAATCAAGACCCAAAATCGGGCTATGGTCAAGAACTAAAGTTGAGCTATAGTCATGTCACATAGTCGAATCCCAAAGTTGACCTATAGTCGGGACCCATAGTCATCCTATATTCATGCTCAAAAATCAAGATAATGTGATGCTAAATTTAACCTATAATCAAAACTTAACATTAAGCTATAGTCACAAATCTTAAGTTTACCTATCATCGACTTATAAGCAATGACATTTGGCTAACTATAGCATGAATTTGAGTTTCCTAAAGCTTGATGTTAGAATTATTTTAAAATATCATTTGATTATTGAATTAGTAATGACCTAAATAATCATAGAATCACTATTTTCGATTTTAGACGTGATTTTTCCCATAAATTTCACATTTCCTAAATATTGGATAACACTAAAATGAGTTAGAGTTGTCTTTAAATCCATAATTATTCACTCTAAATATGTTAGTGATTGCCTTTCAATTATCATGTCCATAATCAAATGTATCTATTTCCCATATTCATTCAACGGAGCACAATTAAATATGCACTATGGGCGCAATTCTCTTGTTGTAAATTTTCTATTTCAAGATGGGGGAAATTTCCAATTTATTACATAAAACATAAGCATAGAATTAACTATCAATTAGATATGAGCTCTTGACATTTTCATAAATATGCATGTTGAAACATTGAACTCGATATCTAAAGTACCAATACCATACTAATACAAGAAAGAAGTGAATGAGCTATTAATCCTATAGTGCTTGGAAGTTGGTGTTAGAGTAGGTATTTACCTTAGCTCATGTTCACCTAGGTACTTTATTTACCTTTATTGTATTTATCCTCACCCAATTATGTGTGTGGATATTTATTTTATCTTATTTAGATATTAGGAGATATTATCTAGTTGTTAGGTATAGTTCTTTCCTTGATCTATGGCATTGACTAGTTCTTTCCTTGATCTATGGTATTGACTAGATCCTTGATGTCTAGTTCTCTCCTAAATCTATGGTCTTGACTAGTTCTTTGATGACTAGTTATTTCCTTGATTTATGGCTTGATCTACGACCTTGAGTGGTTCTTATATTGTTATACCTTGCCTATTTAAGCAAGACCCATTTTCAATGTATTACATTGAGTTCCATAATAATATATGATATTGTTGTTCATTTGTTTATAAAAGGTTTATGTAAAGTTATTCTGGCGAATTACTTTCATCTTATTGATCGTGGTGTTTGATTAGCATCTATGTTCTTGGCTTGGTATGATCTGGTTATTGTTCCTTTCGGTTGGCAAGAGTAGTCTACAACGACATATAAACTCTATATACCATGGTCCATATGGTAATAGGAGTGATGCAACCATGGGAGGGTTACTTTGTGAAACATGCTCAAAACATGTGCATTCATGGGATTCTAAATATTATCAATGTGAACTTGGAATTTACCACCTCTAACGCTTATTATTGGGACCCCCTTTATACTAATGGATGTAATTTTTCCATTATATTGGTAGACAAGTTGTATGTAAAACATGCTCCTAATTGCATTCACTCACATGATGTAATTTATCATGTCTTAAGGGTGACCCTTGTGGGTGTGACAATGGAAGTATTCCTCCTAGTAATATAGACATTTGGTATATTAGATATGGGATGCGTACATTTCTTACTATTGCAAGTTGAATACACCTCTTTATTGTGTCTCGAAATTTCTTATGTGATTTTTAAAATCTTCAATCATTTAAAATAATAATAATTTGACATTATTTGATAGGCTTTGTCGGTGGAAGTATTTAATAAACTCAATATACCACAAAATTCATATGTCAATGAAAGTGATGACACAATGGAAGTGGCCCTCTTACTAAAATAATAGTTGATTGATTAAGATGAGTATGTTTGAGTGTGTGGCCTTCCCCTTTTGTCTTATATAGCTTCAAAATAAATAAATAATTTTAAAAAAATTGTTTCTACTACTTTAAAAATCTTCATTTATTCAGAATAAAATCCCAGAAGAATAAAATCCCAGAAGAATAATTAGCAAACAATTGTAATTAAAATATTTATTAGAAAGGTATATCTCAACTTAGTAATCAATCTAATTGTAAATAGAATTCAAACATATTGTTTTTTTCACTTTTATTGTGACAAAATTTCATTGTCATATAAATTATATTGTATTGGGTTTATATGTTGTTATGAAACCAACAAACATAGAGGTTGAACACGGCACCTCTGTTCTTATCAAGAACATTATGAGGTCCCTTCCTCTCCCCATCCGTGTGGCAGATTCCTCCATTTTGAGAATGGTAATGTGTTATTAAAACAGAACCAGAACACCGCTCGATTTTCCCAAGAAAAAGTGAGGTAGGATTAAGTTGAAAACCAAAACAAATAGTTTGTAAATGAAAATACCTCCTCTTCCCCGGGAGGAAATCAAAGTATTCATATTATCATTAGAATTGAAAAGCTACATGAGATGTCGAAATATATTGCGTTCTTTGGCATAAGGAATCTGCACTGCACAGTGCATACAAATCCTAGGTTGAAAAGGGTAATTATTGATTTCCTGCACGGAAAGGAATAGAATTAGATCTGGTAATATTTTGTTTAAGTTGGGTTGTATCCCTTTCTTCCCCATGAGAACGATCCTCTGGTATATAATAGCCAGTAATGGGATCAGGCATCCAACTGTTTTGTAAAACTCTACCCCTCTCCTCCTTTTCCTTCACTGTTTTTTCTTCTCGCCCAACTCCTCCTAACCCTACGTGGGTTGCTATGGCGCTGTATCTTCGTCTGCAATTAAACAATATTCATAAATGGCTTATCATATGTCAAAACAGTTAATAGTAATTAGCACGCACAAACCCAGTAAAACCCATTCTCTGCGCCAATCATAAATGGCTATCGTTACTAAATCAAAACCTGGAGCAGAAAGTCGAGAGAGAGCCTTGAAATGAAGCTTAGAGTTAGCCATGGAATGGACATCCACAATCTTTTTCAGCTAAATGTAGAGAGACAGAATTGTATGATGGCCGATTTAGCTTAGCTTAGAGTTAGCGGAGAATGGCGATTTATAGAGAATGTGGTCCTTGAAAGAAAACAAAAGGTTAAGTGGAGTACTGTGCTGAATCCTGATCATACAATATTTTTCAATGAATGGTAATGGAGGGCATCGTCAATGACCATTGGCCACACGTTATTTCTTGTTTTTACGCGCAGGGGCTGCAGGAAACACTCAGTCACTCTCTCCACTTGCGCTACCTAATTTAGATTTTTTATTATAGAATGTCAATAGCCGATTGCCACTTAAATAAATGTTTAGAAGATGACGTTTGGGTTTCGCAAGAGGAACAGGTCTATGAAAAGGACTGGTAAGAAAACCCACACCACTGCGCGGGCTTTGGCTACACGACGGTCATAATTACGTTTACACAAACTCTTATCGGCCTTTCGCTTCCCGTCTCATCGACAGTTGCTTTTCGCGGTTTTGACAAACTCTTATCGGCCAAATATTTGTACGTTCCATTTGTACGTTTTGGTTTTTTCTTGGAAGAATTTTAATCCATGCCGAAAAATAATGACGATTATTTCTAATTTCTTTGTAGCCACTTCAAAAAAATCAACTTGAGGTGACGATTCCACCCAAAATTTTCAACTCAGACATGTAACACATACATGTGTAAGTAACGAATTATATCGAAGCTCAAGCATAATGAGTAAAATGTGTATTGCTAATTATTTATTTTCTACTGTTTGACAGTAATCGTTTGACGGGCGAGATCCCTTCGACTGTCAATTTGTTGTTGACTTTGGAGGTTTTGTACGTCTATAATGCCTTAACTCTCTTTGCATTGTTTAAGCTAATTTTACATTCCTCAGTTGAGGACATTAATGGTGGTTGAACATGAGGCTTGATTGAAACTCCTTACAAGGTTCGGTTCCACCGCTGAGCAATCTCACAAAAATCAATTAATTGAATTCACACACCCAATTGTCAATGTGTGCCAGTTTCAGCAACTCCTTGTTCTTTAGAATCTGTTTTCAACTTCGATGTTGGGGTTGCATTATTTACGCGGCGGGGGGGGTGTGAAGGAGGGAAAAGGAAGCTCTGAAATTGTCATCGCAAGCAAACACAAGATTAATCAAATTGCATACGTTGGGTGTTTATTCAAGGTAATCCGCGGACTTAGGGAGCACATTGTCAGCATCTTTCCTCTTTTTGGAGACATTAATCCCAACTTGATTGTTCCTTGGCGTTCGCAGCTCATATCTGGAGTGTCTTGAACCTGGGTTGTTCTCTAGTTGTTGTTGTGTGTCAATTGATCTATATAAACGAAATAAAATACGTTTGTTCAGTAGAGTGCTATGTTTTACATTGTATTTAATGGGTACTTTGCTTTATTTTGGGTTTGTGAGGATTTGTAATGGTTCTGGGCGTGAGGCAAAAATATTCTGATTATGTATCTACCCTTAGCCTTGTTACCAGAAACTTGATCTCTCCCTCAACTTTTTTCACATTTCAAGGTTGTTTTATTATTGTCTTAAATTTAATTTAATCAATATTTTTAATACTTTTGCTAAATTTGTACTATAGAAAACAATCTCGTTTATTTGCATATGGCTATTGCTTCTTTTCTTCATGAATTGCATGGCTAAGATTGACAAGAAATCAACTGCTTCAACCAAGAACAAGTACAACAGATCTTAAATTTTAGAAACAAGGAATCTCTTTGACATCCGAACATTACTCGTCACACTTTGATGGTTTTATTAGTTAAAATCCCTATTTACACAAATTCAACAGTTTGCAAGCTTCATTGTGATTTGCCCTTGTCTACGCATTGATGCCTATCTATTACACATGACTCGAGACACTAATTGCATCCTCTAGCTCGTTGTTTTTGGTATGAAAAATAGAGCATCTCCATTTCTTGACCAATGTTGTTGTCTTTTTCTAGGCTATTGTATTTCTCTATTTTAGTTATCCTTGGGGCCACGTTTAGATCCAACATGCTTCAAGTTTATAACTTTTCTATTTACATATGGATGTTGTTTCTTTTCTTCACGAATTGTATGGCTAGGATTGGCAAGAAATCAGTTGCTTCAACTCAAAGTAAGTACATCAGATCTTAAATTAAGAAAACATGGAATCTCTTTCAGACATGGACATTACACGACACACTTCGATGGTTTTATTAGTTAAAATCTCTCTTTGTAAGTCGAGAGCAATTTACATTTAATAACGTAAGAATTCGCAGGAGTTCGAGAATAAATTTTTTTAATTAGTTTCATTGTAAATGATACATAAACAAGTCCTCCACCCACTTAAAAAAACAAAACATTTTTCATTTTCAACAACTTTGTTTATACTAGTAAGAATATTAGGGCTAAAAGATTTACACCCTACAAAAAATTGTAAACTACTTTACATTTTAATTTCATTTGTCATCTAACATGAATACCACTTAGAATATCTCTCTTATCCAGTTGACACTTGCTTCGGCATTGCACACTAGCAAACATGCATCTCAAGTTCAACAAGATCGTCGAGCCAAACAAAAACGAACACTAAAGGCTTTCAAGTATTTTTCTTGATTTTCAATTTGTTCTTATAAAATTAATTGCTATATAGTACGGAACAAATATTTTAGGGCTACTTCAATGGCCATTAATTATAAAATTGTTGTAGTCTCTGATTTTTCTACCTCATGATTTTCAATTTGTTTTAACAATTTAGAAGTGCAATGAGATCTTCGAGGGCTACTCTGATGGCAACATTTTCCTCCTCCTGCTTGGCGGAGATCCACCATTATGGCCTTGTTTTCACTCATGCACTCTATTATTACAAATGAAATAGACTAATAGTAGGTTTAAATGGTCATATAAAAGTCCAGTTATTCTTAAAAATAGTCCATTGACATAGTTGCAAATTGTTTTGGGCAATTGTATTGAGTTATGCTCAATGAATTATAGATTTTGTGAAACAAAATGCTTAACTCCCCCTTTGTAATAAACACCTTTAATAAAGAAGGAATTGACTTTAAAACTCGCCTCGATATCAATTTGTTTCGTTAGGATTGCATGCCCTCTCGTAACTAAATCATAGATTTGAGGTTTGGTATCCTAATAATTATGGGTATTTATTTGTAAATACAAGACATGATTTTGTGCTTTGGCATGACCGTGTTAGTGGACCATCAAGTTAATTTTGGTTAACACAACTTCAGCCCCACTTGTATATCCCGAAATAAATTATTTGATATGTCTTCCTTGGGCCTTGGTTATCTTTGTGGGAATTTAGGGAATAAATTATACAATATGCCCTTCTTAAGCCTTACACCCAAGTTAAGGGGAGAGTTTGGAGCATGGCTCATGGATTTGCATGCTATGGATGATTACGAATTTGTTTGATGGGGTTATTTTCTCTCATGCACTCTATTATTAGAAATGAAAAAGAATAATAGTAGGTTTAAATGGCCATATAAAAGTCCAGTTATTCTTAAAAATAGTCCATTGACATAGTTGCAACTTTTTTGTGATGGGCAATTGTATTGAGTTATGCTCAATGAATTGTAGATTTTTGAAACATAATGCTTAACTCCCCCTTTCGCAATGAGCACCTTTATTAAAGGAGGAATTGACTTTAAAAATTCCTCGATATTACAATCCATTTCATTAGGATTACATGCCCTCTAGTAAATGGTGTGTATTAATTGTTGCATATTTCTTTGTAGCATAGATTTGAGCTTGGGTATCCTAATAATTATGGGTATTTGTTTGTAAATACAAGACATGCTTTTGTGTTTCGGCATGACCCATGTTAGTGGACCTTCAATTTAATTTTGGTTAGCACAACTTCAGACCCACTTGTATATCCTAAAAGAAATTATTTGATATGTCTTCCTTGGGCCTTGGTTCTCTTTGTGGGAAGTGTGGGGATAAATTATACAATATGCCCTCCTTAAGCCCCAATTCTTTTTGGGGAAATTTTGTGAATACAAGACACAATTTTGTGTAATGAGATGAATAATAGGATAATTTTTATGTTGCATACTTTTATGCATTAATATTGTTGGTTGTCGAGGTTGTCATTGCAATTTTATAAAGAAATGCAAATGTTGGGTTACTTTCTCTTACTTGTTCTCTAGCCACTGTTACACATTACTTTGCTTTTGGGAAATGTTAGATGGAAATTATTTTGTGATCGAAAAAACGCATATGTCTTCCACCTTTGACTGTCTTTTTCGAGGATGCAACCTTTTGATGAAAATCCATGAAGTTCAATATGAAGTGTCATTATTGTAAATTCACATATGGTGGGTGAGAGCTAATTAACGTTCTCTCCAATGTGATTTATTTTGAGGTTACAACCTTTTGATGAAAATTATGGATGTTCATTAAGAAGTATCATTATTATAATTTCACATATGGTAGGTCGAGCTAATTAAAGTTCTCCCCAAAGTGGTCAAATTCATTAAAGAGACCGTTGTACCCGGTGAAAAATATTGTGATTGTTAAATTGGGTCTTTGGAGTGGGAGTTCTTTGCAGCCGGTCATGACTCATACATGTGCATGTCTTCCTTATCACATGTACAAAATAGAATAAACATCTTGTTTGTTGCATGTTAATCAATAAAACTCAATCTTGATGGAAAGTGTCATGGTAACTAAAAGTTCTCTATTGTACTCCTTGATATAAAATTTACAATGATAGCAATGCTTCTCTCGTTGGTTTGAAGTGTAATTTCGTTTTATAGCATGTTTCATTGGTTTGTCATTAAATGAAAGTGAGGACGATTCTAGGATGTGTTGTTGAAATTACTTCCACTTTGTTTACATAGGGATTTTTCATCTACTTATGTTGTTAGATTATTTCAATGGCTACAGTATTAATACAATCACATGACAATAGGCCCGCAAACATTGATTTGTAATCTACAAACAATATCTTAAATGTTTGTCATTGTGTATGCCTGTAAATCACATTCCTATCGATTTTAAAATTGGAGCAAGTTTGCAGATGTAGTAGCACCTCTACAATGTTATGTGAGCAGCAGTATCGGTTATGAGTAATTTAGAAGAATGATACAAGAATAAGAGAGAAAAAAGTGAATTTCACGCTTAAAAAAAAAAAAAACCCGCAAAACAAATGGCGGTTTTAATAAATTCTAGCAACCAACACTTCATTCATTCATTCAACAATTAGGTGTGAGTTAGTGTTGATTTTTTCAGATAAAACTCACACCATGATGATCACCTTGCAGAAATTTGAAGTTATCATCACACCTCATCCATTCAAATGGACCCTTGACATGTGCAACTGAAGATCTATTAATTGATCAATTTATTTGATTGATACATTAACTCATGACTCATATAGTTGAACTAATCAATCAGTAGATATGACACATGCTATCATTGGTGATAACTCCAAGGAAATGTCATCCTTATCGAAGTCATTAATTTAGTTTGAAAAATTGGAATTAGCTCCCTAATTGAATGACTAAAATTGAGCAGAGAGTGTAACTGGCACCATAACTAACCTATCAAGGGTGTTAATATCAAAGATGATGGCACATCATCCAAATGGTACCACAATTTCATCACATGGCTCATTACAAGTGCATATATTAAGTTGTAAATAATCTTTAAGTTTGATTCGCCTTTATAAATGCATTTTGAATCAAATAAATCATTAGCTTATTGCATAGACAATGACACATAACCAAGAAATAGAAAAATAAAAAAATCAAGAACGATAATTAGTTTGGAACAAATGAACAAACAAATGTTTCATCAACCTTAGAGCTCCTTAAAGATGAGTGAAATACCATAAGCAATTAAAATTAATATACTATACTTACTTATGTTTGATAATTTTTGGCTAATTGCTTGCTCTTTGTGTGATGTCATACATATCTTATACAAAATTTAACTTGGTTTTAATATTGCTTTTCTAGTAGATCATTACTTTTCTGTATGAACCAATGGCAACTTTCATCTTGGCTTTGACCTAGGCGCACAACATAACTTGGCGATCTACATATATTGGGTCCGATAATTTGACACCCATTACAATTGGACCAATCATAATGTTCCCTTCAATTACAGGAAATGGGTCCTACTTTTATCGAGAAGAATAAGGTCGAATATTATCTTCCATGAATGGTGATCTCTACACACACCCCCATTATAGTTGAGTGAAGACCAACAATTGGCTTTCAACACTATTCTAGATCACTTTTCTTACAAATACAACCTTCCACCACTGAAGCTCATTATTCATGGTACAACAGGGACAAGAAAGTCCTACTGTATTCATTCCCTCAAGTCTGCTTCATGCTCAACATCAGTCCATGTTATATCACCCCACCTTTTACTTTCCTCTGGGTAGCAACTTTCAACATTGTTGCATCCACAATTCTCGCCAACCTCAACATTCCCATTAGAGAACTAAAACCCCTAGAAGGCCAAGCTTTAGCATATTTTCAAGACTCCTTGAAACATATCAAATATATTCTAATTGATTAAATGAGTTTCATTGGCCCTAAGTTGCTCACCAAAATTTACTACAATCTTCGTTAAGCTTTTGCACATTCCAAAACATTATAATTCCACAACATATTCATCATTCTTATTGGATATCTCGGCGATTCATGCCAGTCATGGAAATTTCTTATATGGTGTGAATATTTGAAAAGATTTTTGTAATTCAATCTCCTTGATATCAATCTTCAGGAAACAAGGTTCCACTCCAACACAAAATTTCATTTCACCTCATGCATCTCAACATTTGTAATGACATTCATAAATTTGAAGACTGGGAACTATTGATGTCCCACACTGATTTCTTCCTTTGTGACCAACAGATCCTTGATTTCCATAATACCACTTGTTTGGTTGTGAAAAAGAACACGTCCACAACCATAACCTCCATTTGCTAAAGGAGATGAATTCTCTAGTTTCCATATCGATTGTTCAAAATACAAGGCACAAGGACTCCATTGATGATGACGATGTAGATCAATTTGTAATACAAATTTCTTCCTTGCAAAAATCAAAAAGTCATGTTTTCTATAATTTTATGGGTTAAAACAAGTTTTGTAAATGGTACAAACTGGAAATATTGCGTAAATTTCAGTATGAAAATTCCTCATCACCACCTCTTTTTCCTTTAGTAAATGCGCTAACGAACTCATATATTTATAAACTTGAATTAAAATTCCTCATATAATTATGTCAATTTGTTGTGATGTGATGATACATAATTGGACTCTTCTTTTCCCAAACCCTAACAATTGTCACTCAATCAAAAACACCTTAAAATGAGGGTAGCTTTTCGGTGTAGTGCACACCAAATTCTTGCTCTATTTTGGTTACGCTAACCCATTCTACTTACTTGTATTTTGACGATGGGCACATTTTTTATCATGATTATTTGACTAGAATGTATATTATGTGGTCGTCACCTTATCTTGTATATGCTAAGTTTTCATGAGTGGTTGTTGTATTTGGCCCACAAGGCCAATTAGCGATTATTGTCATTATTGTCTTATTAAGATGTGTTGATTTTGGATCATGATGGATTTGTAAATCAACATGCATCTTGTATTGGTTTGTGAAAAGTGTCATGGATGATTATCGTGATTGCTAATATTTTATATGGTGAATGTATGATTTCATACTATTTGGATTAGTTAGCATATGTTTGTCTTGGATTGTATGGCATGCAGATTATTGCTTTGTTTAATGTTTTATATTGAGTAGTTATGATGTTTGTAATTAAGTGTGCGGGTGATAGGTTTGCACCACGGGGAACATGGGTATCGGGGCATGCACCCACATGTGACACAATATGTTGTTTAAGGTGGATTTTAACCATTGTTTGATGTATAATTCGGATCATGAGCGAAATATAACACCAAATAACATAATATTCCAGAATAATGATCTCAATATGCAATTATAATAGCTTCACCACTTCGAGGGGGAAACCTCCAAACCATACAATAATACTCAAATACTCCAATGATGATGAAATACTACCTACAATCCCCTATATATACTATTCATATGTTATGGGATCACCAAGGCCGACCTACTAAGCATGAGAAAGTATAAATGATATAATAAAATGATATGGTAAGCCACAAGTCGGCTACTCATATCCTAATACAAGCAATAGGTTAAGGGCGTAGCATGCCCTTCCCCTTCAAAGCAATATTGTCCCCAATGTTGAGAAGCTTTGGGTGTTGTTGCAGGAATGTCATATCTTCCCATGTTGCATCTTCATTGTCCATATTCTTCCACTTGATCAGGTACTCAGTAATAACCTGTGTCCTCAATCTTTTAGTGCGTGTTTGAAGGATGCATTCAAGTTCCAAGATGACCCTCCCCTCCTCATCGAGCTCAGGTAACACTATTTGGGTTGATACTCTCTATCCAATTACTTTCTTCAGGCAAGAAACATGAAATAATGGATGTATTTTGGTTGATTGTGGAAGTTCTAATTTGTATGCTACAGTACCAATCTTCTGCAATACTTGATAGGGGCCATAATACTTTGTGAAAGTTTGTTATCCTTTTGTTTTTGTTTCAAAGACATTTTCTTATATGGTTGTAACCGCACAAAAACCCAATCACCGACTTCAAAATGCCTTTCCATGTGATGTTGATCAACTGTTGCTTCATGTGGTTTTGTGCCATGACCAAGTTCTCCTTGAGACTAGAGAGGACCTCTTGTTGATACTGAATGTGTTCTTCTACTACTCTAACCCGCGGTTGTCCTCTCAATGATGATGTGATGGATGGTGGATGGTACCCATAGAGTGCCAAAAAAGGAGACATTTTAGATGAAGTATGGAAGGAAGTGTTATACCACCATTCTGCAAGTGGAAACCATTGGACCCATCTTGCTTGTTTATCAGACGTAAAGCAATGGAGATATCCCTCCAAACACTTATTTACAACTTTTGTTTTCCCATCAGACTGGGGATGATAAGAAGAGCTATGAGCTAACTAAGTACCCAAACATGAGAATAAATCAGTCCAAAAATTACTAGTAAATATAGGGTCTCGATCACTTACTATAATCTTGGTGTCCCATGAAGCTTCTGAACTATGTCCATGAAGGTTGTTTCTACCGTGCTTGCAGCAAATGGGTGTGCCAAGGCACAAAAATGAGCATATTTGGTGAGTCTATCCACCACAACCATGATGACATTTTTCCATCAAATTTAGGCAATCCTGTGATAAATTCCATGGAAACCTCTTCCCCATCATTTGGCTAGGAATAGATAGAGGTTGTAGAAGACCTGGGGATCGAACTGTTTCACCCTTATTTTGCTAACAAACCATGCATTCTGCCACAAATTTTTGGACATCCCCTTTGAGCCCTTCCTAGAAGAAATCTTGTTTGACTCGATGATAAGTCTTCAAGAATCCAGAGTGCCCCCTACTTTGGAGAAGAGTGAACCTCGAGATAGAATCCTATTTTTAAGAGTGAGTTTTACATAGGTATAATCTATCTTTATACCATAAAGCATCCCCTTTCAATAGAAATTTTTAACATGCTTGGATCATTCGGAGATGATGAATGAGGTTTTTGTGGTTGGGTCATTTTCTACATTGGGAACTTGCCTCATCTATCCTATATTCTTGTAATATGGATATGACACATAACAAGGCTATAGTTGAGTCATCTTTCGCAACAATGCATCCACAACTACATTCTCCTTCCCTTTCTTATAGATAATCTCAAAATCATATCCCAACATCTTGGAGACCCATTTTTGTTGTTCTTTAGATGATAAATGTTGCTCCAAGAATTATTTCAGACTATCATGATCTGTCTTCACTTTAAAGTATCTTCCTATGAGATATGGTCTCCATTGCTTTACTGTATGAAATATGGCTAACATTTCCTTCTCATAAGTTGGCTTGGAAAGATTCTTACCTTTGAATTGATGGCTCAAAAAGGAAATAGGATGGCCTTATTGCATGAGAACTGCCCCCATACCCACCCCTGATGCATCACATTCAACCATGAATGTTTTGGAAAAATATAGAGTAGCCAAGACTGGAGTGGTGCACATGGCCTCCTTTAGTTGCTCAAATGCTTTGGTTGCATCCTCACTCCAATGGAAGTAGTCCTTATTTAATAAAGCTATGAGAGAGGAAAGCTATGCTTCCATAATGCCTTACATATCTTGGTAATAACTCGTAAGATAAAAAATCCTCATAGATTCTTTAGGGTTTTTGGAACCTTCCACTCCATCATGGCTTTGATCTTATTAGGATCCACTTTAACCCCTTCATGAGAGACAATTTGACCCAAATATTCAACCTCCTTGAGTCCAAAAGAACACTTAGAGGGCTTTGCATAAAGTTGATGTTGCTCAAGGGTTTCCAAAACCTTATTTACATGATGCAAATGTTCCTCCCATGTTTTGCTATAAATTAATATATCATCAAAAACACTAAGACAAACTTCCACAGGAATGACTTAAAAATAGAATTCATCAAACTTTGAAATGTAGAAGGTGCATTTGTGAGTCCAAAAGGCATTACCAGGAATTCATAATGGCCTTCATGTGTCGAAAGGAGGTTTTATGAACATTATCATCCTTAATTATGATTTGGTGATATCCCAAACGAAGATCAAGCTTTGTAAAATAAACAACACCATGCAACTCATCAAGCAAATCATCAATAACAGGAATAGGAAACTTATCTTTGATTATGTACTTATTAAGTTCCCTATAATCAGGACACATGCGCCACATGTCATCTTTCTTTCATACCATCACTACTGGAGAAGAATAAGCACTCTGACTATGGCGGATGATTCATGCTTCTAACATCTCTTGTACAATATTCTCGATTTCACTCTTTTGCACATATGGGTACCTATAAGGTCTGATGTTAGGCGGTTGACTTCCTGGTAATAACTAAATAGCATGATCATGATCTCTCTTTGGAGGTAAGCCCTTTGGTATATTTTCAAATACAAAAGAGTGTTCATCCAACACTGCTTGCATATATGATGGTATAATGTCCTTAGAATGATGAGCCTCAATGAAAAGAGTTGTGCCACAAATCCCTCTGCACCTTTTTTTAGCATTTTGTGCATATAATGAGAACTTACTATTTTTGGAGACTTTGCTCTTAATCCTTTTAGCTCAAAATCCTTCCTTGAGTGAAATCACATGAACAAGTCTTGGAAGTTCATCTCAATGGCTCCCAAAGTGGTAAGCCATTGAACCCCTAACACAATGTCTGCTCCTCCCATAGAAATGGAATACATGGGACTATTTAGTATGTAATCTCCCATGGAAAGCTTAATGCTATGGCATTTTCTAGAACAAATAACAGTACCTCCATCAGTAATCATTACTTGACATTTAGGAGCTAGATAAATGAAACAGTTTAGGTGCGCGTTGCTAACTTATGATTGATAAAGTTGTGAGTACTTCGTGAATCAATCAACATTGTGACCCTCTATTTTTTAGGAATCCAACCACCTTTAGGGTTTGGGGGTGCTAATACTTGAAATTGCATGGCATGAGATCATTGGCTGAGGATCTCCTGACTCCTCCTCTAGCTCAACCAAGACCTTTGACTCTGCATCTTCATTATTCTCTTCATCTTCACTAGGCCCATCAATGTAGAACAACTTCTTTTCAGCACATTTATGTCCGGGTCCAAATTTACTATCACAATTAAAACATAAACCTTTTTCTCTTTTTATTCAATTTTTGAGGTGTCAATCTAACTAGCCGAGGGAGTGTTGGGGCCAAGGTGTTGCGATCTCTGGTATAAGTGAAATGTTGTCTCCTACTTGAAACAATTTTCTCCTCTGCCCTTCTTGCCATAATCATCGAATCAGAAACCTTATGAGGATTAAACATATGCACCTCATGCTCAATGTGATCCTTAAGACCCCCAAGAAATAGGTCATTTAGATTCTCTTCAGTAATATTTTCCACCCGTAGAGAAAGGTTTTGGAAGTGATGAACATAATCCTTAATGAGATCATGTCTATCTCAACTTTGCTAATTGGTGAAGTAATTATCTAACACACTAGAACTGTAGTGTAATTGTAACTCTTCAGTGAAGATTGTCCATGTAACATTGAGACCACTCTTCTTCCTTTGAGCACATAACCATCGATACCAGATGAATTGGTTAGGTTTGAGATACAAAGCTTATGGTTACCTTTTGTCGATGGAATCGATGTAGTTCAAATAAATTCTCCATTTGGTTGATCCAATTGAGTGGATCCTTTCCATCAAACTTGTGCATATCCACTTTTGGAAACATAGTAGGGCCTTACAAAGTGCTCGTATTTGGATTGTGCACACTTGAAGAACCACTCTGGCTCATGTGTCTATTATGTTGACATGAGGATCCACCTTGATTGACATAAGTATGATTACCCATCATATGCGTACTGAATTTTTCATGAAATCCTCCAATCTTTGTCCAATCCTATCCACATCTTCTTTGCTGGCCACCCTAGATTCGAGGTCTCTCAAGTTAAACTCAATTTGGCTTACTTTATGGTCTATTGAAGTAAATCATAACCCTTGAGGAATATGTAGTTATATCTTATCTCCAAATCCTCAACTACTATCTCATCCTTTTTTGGTGTTTTACCTAGAGTGATGGGATTATTTTTTCCTCTTGTGGAAGGCCCCACCATGATGCCCCAAAATAGTAGGATGTAGGGATCACGGTCAAATTTTAGGGTTTTGGATTTCAATAAGAATTTGGCAAAATATAAAAAAACATGAAGAAAAACCCCAAATAAATTTTGTTTTTCTTTTTGAAAATGTATCTAATTTGAAAAAATTCCAAAATTTGCACCCTAGGGAGTGATTTTATGAAAAAAACTAAATTCTTAATAAATTTTGAAAATAAATCAAAAAAGTCTAAAACAATCGGGAACCTTACTTGAAATGTTTCACAACTCTAGTAAAAATATCTCCCACCAATTCACTTTTTTTCGCAATATATGGTGGGAAACAAAAAATTAGGGTTTTGCCCTAATTTTGGCCCAGATCGTAGCTTTGATACCACTTGTAATGAAATTACTTGTATAATTCAGATCATGAGTAGAAATATAACACCAAATAACACAATATTCCATAATAATGATCTCAATATGCAATTATAATAGCTTCGCCACTTCGAGGGGGCAACCTCCAAACCATACAATAATACTCAAATACTCAATGATGATGAAATACTACCTACAATCCCCTATATATACTATTCATATGTTATGGCCATCACCAAGGCCGACCTACTAAGCATGAGAAAGTATAAATGATATAATAAAATGATATGGTAAGCCACAAGTCAGCTACTCATATCCTAATACAAGTAATAGGTTAAGGGCGTAGCATGCCCTTCCCCTTCAAAGAAACATTGTCCCCAATGTTGAGAAGCTTTGGGTGTTCTTTATAAGAATGTCATATCTTCCCATGTTGCATCTTCATTGTCCATATTCTTCCACTTGATCAGGTACTCAGTAATAACCCATGTCCTCAATCTTTTAGTGCATGTTTGAAGGATGCATTCAGGTTCCAAGATGACCCTCCCCTCCTCATCGAGCTCAGGTAACACTATTTGGGCTGATACTCTTTGTCAATTACTTTCTTTAGGAAAGAAACATGAAATACTGGATGTATTTTGGTTGATTGTGGAAGTTCTAATTTGTATGCTACAATACCAATCTTTTGCAATACTTGATAGGGGCCATAATACTTCGGTGAAAGTTTGTTATCCTTTTGTTGTTGTTTCAAAGACATTTTCTTATATGGTTGTAACCACACAAAACCCAATCACCAACTTCAAAATGCCTTTCCGTGCGATGTTGATCAGCCTATTGCTTCATGCGGTTTTATGTCATGACCAAGTTCTCCTTGAGACTAGAGAGGACCTCTTGTTGATATTGAATGTGTTCTTCTACTGCTCTAACCCATGGTTGTCCTCTCAATGATGATGTGATGGATGGTGGATGGTACCCATAGAGTGCCAAAAAAGGAGACATTTTAGATGAAGTATGGAAGGAAGTGTTATACCACCATTCTGCAAGTGGAAACCATTGGACCCATCTTGCTTGTTTATCTGATGTAAAGCAATGGAGATATCCCTCCAAACACTTATTTACAACTTTTGTTTGCCCATCAAACTGGGGATGATAAGAAGAGCTATGAGCTAACTGAGTACCCAAACATGAGAATAAATCAGTCCAAAAATTACTAGTAAATATAGGGTCTCGATCACTTACTATAATCTTTGGTGTCCCATGAAGCTTCTGAACTGTGTCCATGAAGGTTGTTGCTACCGTGCTTGCAGCAAATGGGTGTGCCAAGGCACAAAAATGAGCATATTTGGTGAGTCTATCCACCACAACCATGATGACATTTTTCCATCAAATTTAGGCAATCCTGTGATAAAGTCCATGGAAACCTCTTCCCACCACTGGCTAGGAATAGATAGAGGTTGTAGAAGACCTAGGGATCAAACTATTTCACCCTTATTTTGCTGACAAACCATGCATTCTGCCACAAATTTTTGGACATCCCCTTTGAGCCCTTCCTAGAAGAAATCTTGTTTGACTCGATGATAAGTCTTCAAGAATCCAGAGTGCCCCCCTACTGGAGAAGAGTGAAGCTCAGATAGAATCCTATTTTTAAGAGTGGAGTTCTTACATAGGTATAATCTATCTTTATACCATAAAGCATCCCCTTTCAATACAAATTTTTAGACATGCTTGGATCATTCTAGAGATGATGAATGAGGTTTTTTGTGGTTGGGTCATTTCTCCATTCGGACCTTGCCTCATCTATCCAATCTTCTTGTAATATGGATATGGCACATAACAAGGCTGTAGTTGAGTCATCTTTCCATACAAAATGCATCTGCAACTACATTCTCCTTCCCTTTCTTATAGATAATCTCAAAATCATATCCCAACATCTTGGAGACCCATTTTTGTTGTTCTTCAGATGATAAATGCTGCTCCAAGAAGTATTTTAGACTATCATGATCTGTCTTCACTTTAAAGTGTCTTCCTATGAGATATGGTCTCCATTGCTTTACTGCATGAAGTATGGCTAGCATTTCCTTCTCATAAGTCAGCTTGGAAAGATTCTTACCTTTGAATTGATGGCTCAAAAAGGCAATAGGATGGCCTTCTTGCATGAGAACTACCCCCATACCCACCCCTGATGCATCACATTCAACAATGAATGTTTTGGAAAAATATGGAGTAGCCAAGACTGGAGTGGTGCACATGGCCTCCTTTAGTTGCTCAAATGCTTTGGTTGCATCCTCACTCCAATGGAAGGAGTCCTTCTTTAATAAAGTTGTGAGAGGTGCAGCTATGCTTCCATAATGCCTTACGAATCTTTGGTAATAACCTGTAAGCCCCAAAAATCCTCAGTAGATTCTTTAGGGTTTTTGGAACCTTCCACTCCATCATGGCTTTGATCTTATTAGGATCCACTTTAACCCCTTCATGAGAGACAATGTGACCCAAATATTCAACCTCCTTGAGTCCAAAAGAACACTTAGAGGGCTTTGCATAAAGTTGATGTTGCTCAAGGGTTTCCAAAACCTTATTTACATGATGCAAATGTTCCTCCCATGTTTTGCTATAAATTAATATATCATCAAAAAACACTAAGACAAACTTCCACAGGAATGACTTAAAAATAGAATTCATCAAACTTTGAAATGTAGAAGGTGCATTTGTGAGTCCAAAAGGCATTACCAGGAATTCATAATGGCCTTCATGTGTCTGAAAGGTGGTTTTATGAACATCCTCATCCTTGATTCTGATTTGGTGGTATCCCGAATGAAGATCAAGCTTTGTAAAATAAACAACACCATGTAACTCATCAAGCAAATCATCAATAACAGGAATAGGAAACTTATCTTTGATTGTGTACTTATTAAGTTCCCTATAATCAGGACACATGTGCCACATGTCATCTTTCTTCCGTACCATCACTACTGGAGAAGAATAAGCACTCTGACTATGGCGGATGATTCCTGCTTCTAACATCTCTTGTACAATCTTCTCGATTTCACTCTTTTGCACATATGGGTACCTATAAGGTCTGATGTTAGGCGGTTGACTTCCTGGTAATAACTGAATAGCATGATCATGATCTCTCTTTGGAGGTAATCCCTTTGGTATATTTTCAAATACAACAGAGTGTGCATCCAACATTGCTTGCATATATATGATGGTATAATGTCCTTAGAATGATGAGCCTCCAATGAAAAGAGTTGTGCCACAAATCCCTCTGCACCCTTTTTAGCATTTTTGCATCTGATGAGAACTTACTATTTGTGGAGACTTTTCTCTTAAGCCTCTTAGCTCAAAATTCCTTCCTTCAGAGTGAAATCGCATGAACAAGTCTTGGAAGTTCATCTCAATGGTTCCCAAAGTGGTAAGCCATTGAACCCCTAACACAATGTCTGCTCCTCCCATAGAAATGGCATACATGGGACTATTTAGTATGTAATCTCCCATGGAAAGCTTAATGCTATGGCATTTTTCGAACAAGTAACAGTACCTCCATCAGCAATCATTACTTGACATTCAGGAGCTGGATAAATGAAATAGTTTAGGCGCACTGCTAACTTATGATTGATAAAGTTGTGAGTACTTCCTGAATCAATCAACATTGTGACCCTCTATTTTTTTAGGAATCCAACCACCTTTAGGGTTTGGGGGTGCTAATACCTGAAATTACATGGCATGAGATCGTTGGCTGAGGATCTCCTGACTCCTCCTCTGGCTCAACCAAGACCTCTGACTCTGCATCTTCATTATTCTCTTCATCTTCACTAGGCCCATCAATGTAGAACAACTTCTTTTCAAGCACATTTATGTCCGGGTCCAAATTTATTGTCACAATTAAAACATAACCCTTTTTCTCTTTTTCTTCAATTTGTTGAGGTGTCAATCTAACTGGCCGAGGGAGTGTTGGGGCCAAGGTGTTGTGATCTCTGGTATAAGTGAAATGTTGTCTCCTACTTGAAACAATTTTCTCCTCTTCCCTTCTTGCCATAATCATCGAATCAAAAACCTTATGAGGATTAAACATATGCACCTCATGCTCAATGTGATCCTTAAGACCCCAAGAAATAGGTCATTCAGATTCTCTTCAGTAATATTTTCCACCCACAGAGAAAGGTTTTGGAAGTGATGAATGTAATCCTTAACAGATCCTATCTGTCTCAACTTTGCTAATTGGCTGAAGTAATTATCTGACACACTAGAACTATAGTGTAATTGCAACTCTTCAGTGAAGACTGTCCATGTAACATTGAGACCACTCTTCTTCCTTTGAGCACATAACCATCGATACCAGATGAATTGGTCAGGTTCGAGATACAAAGCTACCATGGTCACCTTTTGTCCTGATGGAATCTGATGTAGTTCAAAGAAATTCTCCATTTGGTTGATCCAATTGAGTGGATCCTTTCCATCAAACTTGTGCATATCCACTTTTGGAAACATAGTATGGGCCTACAGAGTGCTCGTATTTGGATTATGCACACTCGAAGAACCACTCTGGCTCATGTGTCTATTATGTTGACATGAGGATCCACCTTGATTGACATAAGTATGATTACCCATCATATGCATACTGAATTTTTGCATGAAATCCTCCAATATTTGTCCAATCCTATCCACATCTTCTTTCTTTGGCCACCCTAGATTCGAGGTCTCTCAGGTTAAACTCAAGTTGGCTTACTTTATGGTCTATTGAAGTAAACCCTAACCCTGAGGAATCTGTAGTTATATCTTCTGTCTCCAACTCCTCAACTACTATCTCATCCTTTTTTGGTGTTTTACCTCAGAGTGATGGGATTACTTTTTTCCTCTTGTGGAAGGCCCCACCATGATGCCCCAAAATAGTAGGATGTAGGGATCATGGTCAAATTTTAGGGTTTTGGATTTTGATAAGAATTCAGCCAAATATAAAAAAACTTGAAGAACAAACCCCAAATAAATTTTGTTTTTCTTTCTGAAAATGTAACGAATTTGAAAAAATTCCACAATTTGCACCCTAGGAGTGCAATTTTATGAAAAACACTAAATTCTTAATAACTTTTGCAAAATAAATAAAAAAAGTCTGAAATTTTCAGGGAACCTTACTTGAAATGTTTCACAACTTGGTAAAAATATCTCCCACCAATTCACTTTTGTTCGCAATATATGGTGGAAACAAAAAATTAGGGTTTTTACCCTAATTTTGGCCTAGATCGCAGCTCTGATACCACTTGTAATGAAATTACTTGTATAATTCAGATCATGAGCAGAAATATAACACCAAATAACACAATATTCTAGAATAATGATCTCAATATGTAATTATAATAGCTTTGCCACTTCGAGGGGGCAACCTCCAAACCATAAAATAATACTCAAATACTCCAATGATGATGAAATACTACCTATAATCCCCTATATATACTATTCATATGTTATGGCCATCACCAAGGCCGACCTACTAAGCATGAGAAAGTATAAATGATATAATAAAATGATATGGTAAGCCACAAGTCGGCTACTCATATCCTAATACAAGCAATAGGTTAAGGGCATAGCATGCCCTTCCCCTTCAAAGAAACATTGTCCCCAATGTTGAGAAGCTTTGGGTGTTGCTTTGCAGGAATGTCATATCTTCCCATGTTGCATCTTCATTGTCCATATTCTTTCACTTGATCATGTATTTAGTAATACCCTGTGTCCTCAATCTTTTAATGCGTGTTTGAAGGATGCATTTAGGTTCCAAGATGACCCTCCCCTCCTCATCGAGCTCAGGTAACACTATTTGGGCTGATACTCTCTGTCTAATTACTTTCTTCAGGAAAGAAACATGAAATACTGGATGTATTCTAGTTGATTGTGGAAGTTCTAATTTGTATGCTACAAATCCAATCTTCTATAATACTTGATAGGGGCCATAATACTTCGGTGAAAGTTTGTTATCCTTTTGTTTTTGTTTCAAAGACATTTGCTTATATGGTTGTAACCAAACAAAAACCCAATCATCGACTTCAAAATGCCTTTTCGTGCGATGTTGATCAACCTTGTTGCTTCATGCGGTTTTGTGCCATGACCAAGTTCTCCTTGAGACTAGAGAGGACCTCTTGTTGATATTGAATGTGTTCTTCTACTGCTCTAACCCGTGGTTGTCCTCTCAATGATGATGTGATGGATGGTGGATGGTACCCATAGAGTGCCAAAAAAGGATACATTTTAGATGAAGAATGGAAGGAAGTGTTATACCATCATTCGCATGTGGTAACCATTAGACCCATCTTGCTTGTTTATCGACGTAAAGCAATGGAGATATCCTTTAAACACTTATTTACAACTTGTTTGCCCATCACTGGGGATGATAAGAAGAGCTACGAGCTAGCTAAGTACCCAAACATGAGAATAAATCAGTCCAAAAATTACTAGTAAATATAGGGTCTCAATCACTTACTATAATCTTGGTGTCCCATGAAGCTACTGAACTGTGTCCATGAAGGATGCTACCGCTTTTGACAAATGGGTGTGCCAAGGCACAAAAATGAGCATATTTGGTGAGTCTATCCACCACAACCATGATGACATTTTTTCCATTAGATTTAGGCAATCCTATGATAAAGTCCATGGAAACCTCTTCCCACCACTAGCTAGGAATAGATAGAGGTTGTAGAAGACCTAGGGATCGAACTATTTCACCCTTATTTTGTTGACAAACCATGCATTCTACCAAAAATTTTGGACATCCCCTTTGAGCCCTTCCCAGAAGAAATCTTGTTTGACTCGATGATAAGTCTTCAAGAATCTAGAGTACCCCCTACTGGAGAAGAGTGAAGCTTAGATAGAATCCTATTTTTAAGAGTGGAGTTCTTACATAGGTATAATTTATCTTTATACCATAAAGCATCCCCTTTCAATACAATTTTTTTAGACATGCTTGGATCATTCTGGAGATGATGAATGAGGTTTTGTGTGGTTGGGTCATTTCTCCATTCGGACCTTGCCTCATCTATCCAATCTTCTTGTAATATGGATATGGCACATAACAAGGCTACAATTGAGTCATCTTTCCACTGACAGTGCATCCACAACTACATTCTCCTTCCCTTTCTTATAGATAATCTCAAAATCATATCCCAACATCTTGGAGACCCATTTTTGTTGTTCTTAGATGATAAATGATATTCAAGAAGTATTTTAGACTATCATGATCTATCTTCACTTTAAAGTGTCTTCCTATGAGATATGGTCTCCATTGCTTTATTGCATGAAGTATGGCTAACATTTCCTTCTCATAAGTTGGATTGGAAATATTCTTACCTTTGAATTGATGGCTCAAAAAGGAAATAGGATGGCCTTCTTGCATGATAACTACCCCCATACCCACCCCGATGCATCACATTCAACAATGAATGTTTTGGAAAAATCTGGAGTAGCCAAGACTGGAGTGGTGCACATGGCCTCCTTTAGTTGCTCAAATGCTTTGGTTACATCCTCATTCCAATGGAAGGATTCCTTCTTTAATAAAGTTGTGAGAGGTGTAGCTATGCTTCCATAATGCCTTATGAATCTTGGTAATAACCTGTAAGCCCCAAAAATCCTCGTAGATTCTTTAGGGTTTTTGGAACCTTCCACTCCATCATGGCTTTGATCTTATTAGGATCCACTTTAACCCCTTCATGAGAGACAATGTGACCCAAATATTCAACCTCCTTGAGTCCAAAAGAACACTTAGAGGGCTTTGCATAAAGTTGATGTTGCTCAAGGGTTTCCAAAACCTTATTTACATGATGCAAATGTTCCTCCCATGTTTTGCTATAAATTAATATATCATCAAAAAACACTAAGACAAACTTCCGTAGGAATGACTTAAAAATAGAATTCATCAAACTTTGAAATGTAGAAGGTGCATTTGTGAGTCCAAAAGGCATTACCAGGAATTCATAATGGCCTTCATGTGTCCAAAAGGTGGTTTTATGAACATCCTCATCCTTGATTCTGATTTGGTGGTATCCCGAATGAAGATCAAGCTTTGTAAAATAAACAACACCATGCAACTCATCAAGAAAATCATCAATAACATGAATAGGAAACTTATCTTTGATTGTGTACTTATTAAGTTCCCTATAATCAGGACACATGTGCCACATGTCATATTTCTTCCGTACCATCACTATTGGAGAAGAATAAGCACTCTGACTATGGTGGATGATTCCTTCTTCTAACATCTCTTGTACAATATTCTCAATTTCACTCTTTTGCACATATGGGTACCTATAAGGTCTGATGTTAGGTGGTTGACTTCCTGGTAATAACTGAATAGCATGATCATGATCTCTCTTTGGAGGTAAGCCCTTTGGTATATTTTCAAATACAACAGAGTGTGCATCCAACACTGCTTGCATATCTGATGGTATAATGTCCTTAGAATGATGAGCCTCCAATGAAAAGAGTTGTGCCACAAATCCCTCTGCACCCTTTTTTAGCATTTTGTGCATCTGATGAGAACTTACTATTTGTGGAGACTTTGCTCTTAAGCCTCTTAGCTCAAAAGTCCTTCCTTCAAAGTGAAATCGCATGAACAAGTCTTGGAAGTTCATCTCAATGGTTCCCAAAGTGGTAAGCCATTGAACCCCTAACACAATGTTTGCTCCTCCCATAGAAATAACATACATGGGACTATTTAGTATGTAATCTCCCATGGAAAGCTTAATGCTATGGAATTTTCCAAAACAAGTAACAATACCTCCATCAGAACAATCATTACTTGACATTCAAGAGCTGGATAAATGAAATAGTTTAGGTGCACTGCTAACTTATGATTGATAAAGTTGTGAGTACTTCGTGAATCAATCAACACTGTGACCCTATGTTTTTTTAGGAATCCAACCACCTTTAGGGTTTGGTGGTGCTAATACCTGAAATTTCATGGCATGAAATCGTTGGCTGAGGATCTCCTAACTCCTCCTCTGGCTCAACCAAGACCTCTGACTCTGCATCTTCATTATTCTCTTCATCTTCACTAGGCCCATCAATGTAGAACAACTTCTTTTCAGCACATTTATGTCCGGGTCCAAATTTACTGTCATAATTAAAACATAACCCTTTTTCTCTTTTTTCTTCAATTTTTGAGGTGTCAATCTAACTGGCCGAGGGAGTGCTGGGGCCAAGGTGTTGCGATCTCTGGTATAAGTGAAATGTTGTCTCCTACTTGAAACAATTTTCTCCTTTTCCCTTCTTGCCATAATCATCGAATCAGAAACCTTATGAGGATTAAACATACGCACCTCATGCTCAATGTGATCCTTAAGACCCCAAGAAATAGGTCATTTGATTCTCTTTGTAATATTTTCCACCCAGAGAGAAAGGTTTTGGAAGTGATGAATATAATCCTTAATAGATCATGTCTATCTCAACTTTGCTAATTGGATGAAGTAATTATCTGACACACTAGAACTATAGTGTAATTGCAACTCTTCAGTGAAGATTGTCCATGTAACATTGAGACCACTCTTCTTTGAGCACATAACCATCGATACCAAATGAATTGGTTAGGTTTGAGATACAAAGCTGCCATGGTCACCTTTTGTCCTGATGGAATCTGATGTAGTTCAAAGAAATTCTCCATTTGGTTGATCCAATTGATTGGATCCTTTCCATCAAACTTGCACATATCCACTTTTGGAAACATAGTACGGGCTGCAGAGTGCTCGTATTTGGATTGTGCACACTCGAAGAACCACTCTGGCTCATGTGTCTATTATGTTGACATGAGGATCCACCTTGATTGACATAATTATGATTACCCATCATATGCGTACTAAATTTTTGCATGAAATCCTCCAATCTTTGTCCAATCCTATCCACATCTTCTTGCTGACCACCCTAGATTTGAGGTCTCTCAAGTTAAACTCAAGTTGACTTACTTTATGGTCTGTCGAAGTAAATCATTACCCTGAGGAATCTGTAGTTATATCTTCCATCTCTAACTCCTTAACTACTATCTCATCCTTTTCTGGTGTTTTACCTGGAGTGATGGGATTATTTTTTCCTTTTGTGGAAGGCCCCACCATGATGCCCCAAAATAGTAGGATGTAGGGATCACGGTCAAATTTTAGGGTTTTGGATTTCGATAAGAATTCAGCCAAATAAAAAAACTTGAAGAACAAACCACAAATAAATTTTGTTTTTCTTTCTGAAAATGTAACAAATTTGAAAAAATTCCATAATTTGCACCCTAGGGAGTGATTTTATGAAAAACACTAAATTCTTAATAACTTTTGAAAATCAAATAAAAAAGTATGAAATTTTTAGGGAACCCTACTTGAAATGTTTTCAACTCGGTAAAACTATATCCCACCAATTCGATTTTTTTCACAATATATGGTGGAAACAAAAAAATTAGGTTTTTTCCCTAATTTTGGCCCAGATCGCAACTTTGATACCACTTGTAATGAAATTACTTGTATAATTTAGATCATGAGCAGAAATATAACACCAAATAACACAAAATTCCATAATAATGATCTCAATATGCAATTTTAATAGCTTCGCCACTTTGAGGGGGCAACCTCCAAACCATACAATAATACTCAAATACTCTAATAATGATGAAATACTACCTACAATCCCCTATATATACTATTCATATGTTATGGCCATCACCAAGGCCGACCTACTAAGCATGAAAAAGTATAAATGATAGAATAAAATAATATGGTAAGCCACAAGTCGGCTACTCATATCCTCATACAAGCATCAGTTAAGGGCGTAGCATTATCTTGCTTCAATTTCACTTATTCTTATTTAGTATAACCCTCTTAGCTTATGTTATTAATTCATTTACCATTTTATTGCCTTGCTTTTATCTTTCATGTGTTTATTTAACTTAACCTTAGTTATTGCTAGTTAATTGGTTGTCTTATTTAGCTAGGCAATTCTCACTTGTATGGGATGACTTCTCTTGTCTTATAGTTGATTAAATGGGTTTAAAATCATTTAATCATGGATTAGGTGGATCCACCACCCCTCTTTAAGGAAACATCTTCCTAAATCTCAAATTTAGGTAAGAAGTGACTTTTGGCCGAGCGTAAGGCAAGTAATGAGGTTTTTTTCTTGAAAAGAGCCCAGAAGTACCATAATTATGTGTGGGGAGCTATTTTCAAGGCTCGTGATGCTTGTTTTCCCTCTTTTTGACCTTTTACAACCACCCTCATTTATATTTTTGAATTTTGATGTTTGATGTAAATTTGGAGTACAAGTTACTTCATGTGGAGATTCGATTTGCTTGTATTGGAACTTTAATTTTTCAGTTATTGTTTTATTGATGCAAGTTGAGGGTACTTAGGTGATATGGATTCTTGGGTGAAAGGTGGCACATGTCACCATCCTATTGGGTTTTGGTTCGGAGACTCTTCTCCTATATTATCCTCCAACTTGGAGGGTTATTTTGGATGGTTTTTGTTTTGGAGATATTTTGGCGTGAAGGAGCTTGTTAGACTTGAGAATCTTGGACTTGGAATTTTGGGAAGGATTTCTCTTGAGTTTGGAGGCTTGGATTTAATTGATCTTGTGAGGTAGGCCTCATACCCATTTTATTATGTGGATTTATGTTTGGAAAGGAAAACTTGTTTTGATGTTTGATGAGGTTTTAGTGTTTTGATTATTTTGAGGTTTGAATATAATCTGTTTTCTTTGGTATTTTGCACCATGCATCCCCTTGGGGTATTGATTTCGTAAATGTGGGGGAAGAGGAAGAATACTATTATTTTACCACAAGGCTTGATGGACAAGCCTTGTTGGGCTTCTCTTTTATCCCTTCATATTGTTTGAAGTGGGATTTTGGTTTTCAATTGGTTTAGAAACCATCTCCCATCCTTATTAAGGAAACCTCCAAGTTTTGAAAATCCTTAACAAGAAGGAGGCAATGAGATATAAGGATTTGGAGGGATATGGAGCTTTGGAGGCTATTTGGGATTCTTGGAAAACTTGTGGACTTGTTTTGGCTATTTATTTGGATATGGTTTTATTATGGGATTTATATTTCTATCTTCCCTAATTTTGATAAGAAGTATGAAACTTCTTGATTTATTTTCGTTGATGGTTATCAAACTCATTTGGTTACTCCGAATCGAATGGTGTTGGTTTTGGTTTATTTACCTTATCCTCATTATGCTCACTTGGAGGTTTGCTTCTCCTCTCTCCCATGGGCTTGGAGGGAGGCTAGCATGATCTCGTTTGTTGGAAGTTGGCATGAAATGATTCCATTTGGTTGGGAGAGGTCAACCAAGATTTTATTCTTATGGCTTTGATGCATTCTTTGGTTGGAGATAAAGTGAGTTTTGGGGCCTTTTCATTGTGTTATAACTTGATGGATCAAATTAATTGTTTTCTTGTTGTTCCCACTTTTTGGAGGCTTACATTCTTGTATTATTGAGTTGTTTGATTCTTTTCATTGTAAAATGAAGGAAAGAGATATTTGGTGTTTTTAGTTGTTTGGAACCACATTAAATGAAGTTTTAAAATTTGTATTTTGAAATGATAAATTTTGCAATTATAAAACCTCTAAATTCTTGTTATTTTACAAAAATAAATTTTGTTCTTGGTGATTTAAATAAAATATGAATCTTGGGTTGAGTTATATCCATAGCTTATTAGAATATTTACTAAACTATGGATTACAATTAGAACTTCGTGTTAGAAAATGGCTTTGTTGAGCTTATTGGGGTTAGAAGAATACATCTTAATCCATAGTTGACTTTTGAAATTTGGAGTTTGAAAAATGTATTTTCCAAACTTGTTTAGTTTTGCAAATGATATCACTTAGTTTGTTGATTTATATAACTTGCAAGAATAGGAATAAATTTGTTGATGTAGTGTAATGTTTTTGAGTAATGTTGCAATTCTAAAGCTCCGAGTTTAATTTATAGCCTTATTGTTATCAAAGGAAAAATGAATCTTGAATTATCTATTTGGCTTTATATCTCAATTGAGTTGTTTCCAAAAGAATTTATATCTTTCATATGCTTAGATAGGAATTGAATTATTTATCTAAACACATTGTTATATTCTTATAATTATACAAACATTGTTATATAAATAAGGTGTGTGTGTGTGTGTGTGTGTGAAATTATGTACATTAGAGATATTTTGATAATATAAATAGAGGAGTTCAAATATAGTATATAGTTTTCTAAAAAAATTGTAGAGCTTTTAAAGTTGTGATTTTTCACTTACACACACATTTGGTTAAATTCTAACCTCTTTGTATATTTCAAGCAATCATCCTTATACTACTTTGTTGAGTTAAATTCTCACCTCTTTGTATATTTCAAGCAATCATCTCATTGTGTTAACTTAGTTGCAAGTATTAATACATTATTTTAAATGTGCATGATTAATGTTAATTAATTAATTTAGAATAATCCCCTATAAAAGTCCTTACATCTTATATTGCTTATGTTACATCTTACAATTTTTAGGGTGTATATACAAAGTAAATTAATGTTTATGGAAGGATTTATGTATAATTAAGATCCTCCTTATACTACTTTGCAGAGTTAAACTCTCACCTCTTTGTATATTTCAAGAAATCATCTCATTGTGTTTGCTTAGTTACGGGTATTAATACATTATTTTAAACGTGTACGATTAATATTAATTAATTAATAGATTTAGAATAATCCTGTAACATTCCTTACATCTTATATTGCTTATGTTACATCTTATAATTTTTAGGGTGTATACACAAAGTAAATCAATGTTTTTGGAAGGATTTATGTATAATTGATAGTTGCCCTTCGAAAGGAGACTAACTTTGACAATGTCCAGATACGATTTGAAAGGAAAATATTACTAAGATATAATAGCCTTTAAACTTTGAATCATAACAATAATCAAGCCTTTAAAATATTTGATATTATCTTCTAACTTTAATTATTTGAGCTATTTAATTGTAATATTCTTTGAGTCGAAAATTGGAAAACACATACATTATTTAGTATATATAATTTTTAATATAAATTTTTACCTATAATTTGCTCTTGTCAATTGAACTATAACTATTTCTTACAATTTTATGAAAAATTATGGTCAATTCTTCATAGATCATCACAACTCGAAACCATTTTTGAGGAAAACATTTAAACTTACAAAGATAGTTACAAATATTTTGGTTAATCCCATAGAGTCGAGCGATGGAATGATCAAAATTTTCAACTTCAATAGAGGTAATGGCTCCCTCCTTCAAGGAGAGCATTTGGTGCTCGGGGGTGTATTGTTGGGCATGGTCTCCGCCTCATTTACTCAAACGTCTGGGCCCTGGGGTGAGTGTTTCGGTTCCTTCTCTTGTCGATGATCACGGGAGTGTTCAAGACCAAAAATATGCTCTTCCCATTGAGTTTGTGTCGGTCTCTCTACCAGACAAAGATGGTCTCTCCTCCCAGGTTCATCTTCTTGGGTCTTGAGTGATTTTCACTAAATTCATGGGTCATCTGTCTGACAACGGATGGGATTCAGAGCTGGTGCGATTCTCAATGGGGCAGTGGTATTAAAATTCGCTTCCTCGCCAAAGAAATTTTTTTGGTTATTTTCTGAAGTGAAGCCCAACGAGACGACACCATAGAGAGGAAATACTTCTTATTTTTCGATTCAAGCGTTCATATTCGTATGTGGAGTGCTAACTTTGATCCTGAGCAGATTGAGATGGAAGATCTTCAAGTTTGGGTCCGGCTCTATTCTCTTCCTAGTGAGTACTGGAATCATAATATCCTTAATAAAATTTGTTCCATCCGGGAAGAGTTGTTCGCATCGACCCCGTCACTCTCAAAGGTACTCTTTCCTCTTTCGCTCAAATTTGCATATCCATTGACATGTCCAAAAAATTGCAGGATTTCATTGTGATCTCCTCTTCTAGTGGGAAATGGGTCCAAAAGGTAGAATATGAAAAGATCTCTACAAGTTGCTTTCGGTGAAAACAAAAGGGTCATTTCCAAAAGGCTTGTAAGAAGCAGTCCTGCATCGTGTAATGCTATTCGGAAGAATAAAGTAAAATCTCAACCCATCATTGAGACTTTGGTTCCTTCCTCTCCTTCTTAGGCCCTCAACACTCAGCTGGATAATTCTTGCAAAGCTTTGGCCTCCGAACCTTTGTCTCTTGATTCGAATACCATTTCTCTGGTAAAGGAAATAGTGTTAGTAGTTAGAGACTCAACCCACATACTATCCCTATTTCCGAAGGCCTTGCCTTAGGGCATGATTTAAACACATCCTCCTTGGAGTATTGGGTAAGTGAAAAGAAGCGAAGCCACTCTATGGGTCAAAGGAGTGGTCGATTACTCTAAGCGAGTCTAAGTCGGCTCATGAACCTAGAAGCGACCAATTCTTCTTTCAAGGTTCTATTCTACCCACCCTTATCATTCTCAACTTAGATTTGGGTCCTAAGTTCCTCCAGCAGTCCTCTAAATAATGTATCTCTCATAAGGAGATTGTTGCAGGAAAACAACTTCAACTTCGTTCCTTTTTCCGTCTTCAAGTAGGAGAGGCGAGTCCTCTCTTGGAATGTTAGAGGTCTAAATGCCCCTAACAAGCAGCATTTGGTTCAGCGTTGTGTTACTGATTTAGATGTGGATCTTTGCTTAATTCAAGAGACCAAGATGTCCAGAGTTGATTGCCTTTCTGGTTGGTTTCGTAGCTGGAAAGGTGGAGCAGTCTTTTTGTTGATTTAGAAGGTGCCTCTGGTGATATGGGTATTATCTGGAAGGTTAGTAAAATTATTATTGATCCCCTCTTGGATTGTTCAAGATTTCAATGGTGTAAGGTTCAGTTGAAATATTCAGATGCTTTGTTTCTCCTATGTAATGTTTATGGTCCGAATAATCCTATCAAAAACATGAAATCTGGTCCAAGTTAGTAGTTGTTCTTCGTTCTCTTAATGATTCTAAAATAATCATTGTTGGGGATTTTAATGCTACCCTATATGATAAATACAAGTGCGGAGAGATTCCCGATATCCACATTCACAAATGGACTTTATTTCTTTTATCGAAGATGCTAGATTATTGGATGTTGAGCCGAGTAGTGGTTGGTTCTCTTGGAATAATAGACGTCCTGGGTTTGGATACATGACGGTTAGATTAGACTGATTTTTGGTTTCTAAAGATTGGATAAAGCAAAATTTTCTTCTAGATTGCTTTGTTATTCCTATGTTAGGCTCAGATCATTTCCCCATCTCTCTCAACATTCAATTTGACTCACCCCCTCGTTGATCCCCTTTCAAGTTTGAATCGATGTGGATGCAGGACCATGCTTTTCGTGACCTAGTAAAAATGGTGGGCCTCTTTCTCTTTGTCTGGAACCAGGATGTTTATTCTTTCTAAAAAACTCTCCCTACTCAAAGCACAGTTGCTTGCTTAGAATGCTTCTTCCTTTAAGAATATTTTTAGGAGAAATTAAGAGTTGAAAAAGAGATCCGTGATCTTAATGAATTAGTCTTTAGAAAAGGTATGAGCCAAGAGGAATTTAGGAAAGAAAAAGCGCTCCTCGGTGAATTAGGAGATCTTCTCTTGAAAGAAGAAACTTTCTGGAGACAAAAATCCATAGAAATATGGCTGCAAGATGGAGATAGAAATACAAATTTCTTCCATGCCTCGGTCAAGGCTAGAAGAAATCAAAACTATATCTCCTCTCTAAAATTGGATGATGATTCACAAATCTCTTCTCAAGCACTCATTAAAGAAGAAGTTGTGTCCTTTTTCCATAAGTTATTGAACAATGAAATAGTTCCTCTTTGGCCTCTCAGCAACCTTTATTGGCCCAAATCAACAAAATTGTGCATGATGTTGATAATGCCAAACTTCTCTCCCCTTCTATAAACAAAAATTTGTTCTATAACCTTTTCCATGGAAAGAGATAAAGCCCCAGGCCCTAATGGCTTCCCAGTTGCTTTCTTTCAAGACTTTTGGAGCATCATTGGAGAAGATGTTTGGCATGCAGTTTGAAGAATCTAGAAGATCTAGGAAGATCTTAGGTGTTTTGAATCATACCTTCATTTGTATGTTTCCAAAAAAAAAACCCGCTAAAAAGCTTGATGAATATAGTCCAATTTCTCTTTGTAATACCTCTTACAAAATCATCTCTAAGGCAATTGCTTTTAGGTTGAGTCCTATTTTGAATAAGTTGATAGCACAAGAGAAAATTGGCTTTATTCCTGGTAGATCTATTTTTGATGGCATTATCATCTCTCACAAGATTATTCACTCCCTGCATTCATCCTCTTGACCGGGATGATGATTAAACTGGACTTCAGCAAAGCCTAAGATCAGATCAATTGGAGATTTTTTCTCAAATCCCTCCAGCATATGGGTTTTTGTAATCACTTATGTAATTGGATCTTTAATTGTATCTCCTCCTCCAGTTTCTCCGTTAAGTTAATGGTTCAAGAGAAGGTTTCTTCTCCATTATTCGAGGCTTAAGGCAAGGCGACCCCCCCTCTTCCTTCCTTCCTTTTCATTCATATTGCAAAGGCTCTGAGTAGAGGAATCAAATCTACAATCGTTCAAGGATCTTTATATGGTTTAACCTTAACATTTCATCTTCCTCCTCTCACTCACCAATAATTTTTGGTGACACCTTTCTCTTTGGCTCAACAATCCTAACTTTTCTTCTCGCGATGTTGACATTAGGAAATCCCGCCACTTATCAAAATTATGAATCCAAGGTTGATTGTTCAACGAGGTCTGTCTCAATTGGAAAAAATAAAGAGAAGGAAAAATATTAGATGGAGGCCTCCATCTCAGCATTTTTAAATCTGAATTTTGACGGAGCCCAAAGGTAACCCCTGGTAAAGTACGTGATGGGTGTCGTTATTCCCTTCATTTAATCAACTCTTTGTTGATGTCATATTCAAACCAAGGGGTGTCTGAAGCTTTATGCAACAAGAAAATCTTAGTGATCTAGTAATTGACTATAGGTATTTGTTATTTTATTTTCTAGGGGTATTTTAGTGTCCTTAGGATTCCATGGTCAAAGCCTTATTATCTATATGCTAAAAGAATATTGCTAAAATAAACACTCATTACTAGAATGAATTGCTAGAAATAAACACACATATAGGAATAAATAGATTGCTAGAAATAAACACACAATGCAGAAGTAAACACACTTTTCTTGGAAATAAAAACACGGTTGAAAATGTTGTGAAAATCTTGCAAGGAAATGAAAATCTAGTCTATAACACCTGTAGGGATAAGTATACAACAGATTTCAACTTAAAGAATCAAAAAGCACTTACATAATTAACAGATCTACACTATTTTCTTTTAGAAATATAAATACCAATAAAACAAGAATCCTGGTTCTTGGAGGAGTGGGCCCTTGCTCCACCTTGAATTAGGATTTGACAAAATGATATTCTCTCAAAATGAAGTGGCTATTTTATTGCTGAAATATTATGTCTTACAAAAAAACGTACATAATATTTTTTTAATCTCTATCTCTATGTATTTGTATGTATATGTTCTCTCATTTAATCTATCTATAGGTCTTTTATATATATATATTATATATATATATATATATATATATATATGCATTTTGACCATAGTTGTACTACCGATTGAGATGGAACCGAATTATGCCCAAAATAAATGTTGAATTTGGAACTTTCTTTGGACGTATAGCCGTTCGATAAGTTATTCGGATCTTTGAGTATGAAGAACCGAGAAATCTTCCGTCTACTCCTCGATTGAAAGGCTTATTGATTTCTTTATCATTGGATGTCATCAAAATAATACATTCCCATTGGTTTCGTAAATTTGGAGAAGTTATGAAACTAAAGGGGACGTTCTTGATCTAACTGTGAAAGTTCCAAACATAAATGCAAGAGTTCTAGAACTAAGTGTTGGAGTTCAGAACTAAGTTTGAAAGTTCTAGAACTAAGCGATAAAGTACATAAACTGTGTGATAGAGTTCCGAAACTAATTCTAGAAGTTATGGAACTAAGTTGTATTGAAGCCAAGGCTCCCAAAAACATGTTGATCACTTCATACTCCATTCTCTGACTGATTATGACCTGTTTTATTACAAAAACTGAATTTCCACACACTTTGTTAGGAATTACAAAGCTTTTAAAATTTATAACTAAATTCAACAAAAGATGGACAATTACATCCTAACTTACATTAGATCAAACAAAAGTCACAAAATGCAGTCAAACTTGATAAAAAAGAGACTAAAATAAGATCATTTATTGTGCATTAATGAGACATATTTTTGCCTTATTAGTATGGTACGAGGTTTTTAGTAATAATTGAAAGTGGCTCTGCTCTCAAAGCAATTTCCTTCCCACTTAATGATTGCTCTTGCAATCTGGCTAAAGCTCAAGCACTTTTAGAAGGTGTCAAATTGGCGGTTCACTTGGGGTGTGATTCTCTCCAAATAGAAGGGGACTCACAAATTATTATTCATGCCATTGTCAAAGGGTCGGCCCTTTCGTGGCACTTAAACTTCTACATCTCCAACATCCTCTTCTCGCTCAAAAAAATTAGTAAGTGAAACATCACTCGCTCGTTTTGAGAAGCCAACTTTGCCACCGATTTTCTTTCCAATCGTGTGTCATCGATTACGCTTCATTGTCAAAACTTTAAGAAACTCGAGATATTGGATAGGATTCTCTGAAATCATTTCACACGAAGGGAAGAATGGTTTGCAACAGAGTTCAATTGATGGTCATACATGCTTTCTAATTTCAAATGTTATCGCTAGTATTTTATTCATCTCTCCTTACGGTTGTTTGGGCGGATCTTCCATGGATTTCCCTTCACTTCCCTCCATGGTGTTCAACGCAGAGTAAGATCTTATAAACAAAATGTATAGCTACCACCTCTCATAGATATTTAGGTATTCTTCTTCTTCCTGTGAATTTGAAAGCGAGTCAAAAACATACTCGAGAGATTCATATCGGTTCAACTCGTGTCATGTTTGGACGGATTTAGATATTGCTATGGATTTTGTTTCCTTTTATCTTCTAATCCACCCTATCCCATCTATTTTCAAGTTTTTTGTTGGAGATCTAATCTACCTGGTTCCTTTGTGGGGGCTTTTATGATGACACGGTGGATTTCCATCTCCCTAGTCCTCTTTCGTGAGTCGAATAAGTCAACGAAGTAGCCTTGGGGTCTGGTCATGGGATCCAATGGTTCAACGGTCATTCTTGGGAGCTGTTACATTATACTAAAAATGTGGATTCCTTATTTTTGCATGGTCATCCCGACCCAAGGCTCCTTCCTCTTGTTGATATCGACGCGGCTCACTTTCCATTCCATCCGGCGATTGATAATCCGAACAATCTATGTGATCGCGTAAGGGCCAACTTTCATCTCTGGTTAGGGAATTTAAATATCACACTAGATTCTCTGGCGGTGGTGGCTCACATGATTAGGTTGGTGCTCGATGTTTGTTGGATCTTGTTGGCCTTCCTCCTATCTTGGTGCGTAGATTTGTGCTTTTCTTTTGGCTCCATTCGATCATATGTTTTCTTCCATTTTGCTAGTCTTTTCTCTTCTGTGTTCTTCTATTCTTTAGTTTTGTTCCTTCCCTCCACTTCCTATTATCTTCTTACCCTCTCTATATCTTCATTCTCTCTTTTGTAAGGGTGGGGTCCTTAACCCTTGATTCATAGCTCCGATCAAAAGCGTTTAAATATAAAAAAATCATGAAATTTTTTGATAATACAATTTAACTATTCAAATGTAATTACTCGAATCCACACTTACAAATTCAAATTAATTATGGTTGCTTATTTTTTAAGGTTTTTTGAATGTGTGTGTTTGCACGCGTGCACGCCTATGTGATGTGGATCTAGCTCGCAAGAGGTGTAAATACCTCCAAAACACACATAAACGACTTTGCAAATAAAAACGAGAAGTTTCAAAATAACTTTCTTAACATTCTAGAATCCTCACTAAACTTTTACATCATTATAATCCTCATTTTATTTCATGCCTACTCTAAAAACCCTAAAATGCCAAAAAACCCTAAAATGCTAAAAAAAACCCTAAAATGCCAAAATTACCTACTAGCAAAACAACTTAGATAGGCCCCAAAATTTTGTGCCAAATATGCCTTCATAAATTAAGGCTCACGTAAAATTTTGACTTATTCTAAAAAACACAAAAAAATTATTAAACTTCTAAGACCTAGTCAAAAGCGAAAAAACGTTCAGAGCTAATTTTAGGCCACTAAATGAAGGAATATGGCCTTGAAAATGTGCCAAAATGGCCACAACCTTTCCAATAAAGTTGACCCTATCATAGTACTAATTTATATCTATCACCCTATAAAATTCAAGACGATCCAATGGTCGGATCAAAATTTATGGTCTCCACAAGCTATGTTGTCGCATCATTCTCCCCTGGTTGAAAAGAATTCAACTCCTACGAATTTAGTTGATGGAATTCATCTAATTTTGCACTATAAATCTTCTTCAACTCCCACTCAGGAATCCAAGTATTTTCTTCTTGTTGCAAACCTTCCCACTGTACCAAATATATGTTGTAACTCCCATGTCTAGTAGTGACTGTCTTTTGGTCCAAGACATGCATTACCCTTTCCTTTTTCTTCTTCGGCATCTGCTACTCCCAGTTTATTTCTTCCTCTTTTGAAAATTTTCATCATGACTGTAAACTTATATAAGTCAGGAAAAATTAAAAATTGGTGCAATAGAAAAGTTGTCATGTAGCTCCACCTTGTAGGCATTATTACCCATTTTCTTCAGAATCCTACACGTCCCAATCTTCTTATACTTTAGCTTATTATATGTCCCTTTTGGAAACATCTCCTTTCTAACATGAACCATCACCATATCTCCTTCTTCGCATACACTTACTCTCCTATTGGCATCTCTGCAGTAATCGCTTTATATTGTGCATTACTCACTTTCAACTTTTAACTTATTTTATCCTACAACGGTAGAATGTGTTATGCAAATGCTTCTGCATCATCACTAGTTTTATCTTCATCAGGTATCACAATTAGATCAAGGACCCCTTGGGATTCCTACCATTTACTGATACTGGAAAGGAGACCTCCATGTTAACTTGTTTACCGAGCTATTATAGACAAACTCATCTTGTGGTAAGGCTAAGTCCCATTGTTTTGGATTTTCTCCAACTATGAAATGTAGGATATTTCCCAAGCTTCTATTTGCTACTTTTGTCTCGCCCATCATGCAGGGGGTGATATGCACTACTAAACTGTAGTTGTGTCCCCATTTTGCTCTAAATATTCTTCCAAAAGTGACTCAAAAACTTTGTGTCCTGATCTAAAGTGATCGTTCTTGGAACTCTATACAATCTAAACACTTCGAAAAAAAAATTTACAACTCTTGAAGCATCATTAGTTTTTACAAAAATGAAATGTGCCATCTTAGAGAATCTATCAACCACAACAAAGATAGAATCATTCCTTCATTGTGTGTGTAGACACCTATAATTACGCCCAAGCAATTTAAATACTTAAATTGCGCTAATTATCCCCTTTCTCGCAAATCAACGACGTATCGTCAAAAGTGCTCATTTTCCCTCATATCATCATTAATTAATTACACTAAGCTAATTAATTAAGTTGCCTATCAACAAATACCTAATTAACGACCTTAGTTAATAAATCCCTTCTACCTTGACTAATTAATTATTATTAATTAATTAGCTTTCCCTTCCATTTAACCAATAAATTAATATTTAATTGATTTAATCCCCTTATAATAGCCTAAATCACACTAATATTCTTCTAATTGGCCTTCTATAAGCTTACACCTACCTATTAATTAATCACCTTTGATTAATTAAAATACCCCAACTCCCATGACTTGCTAAACATGTATTAAACCCTTCTAAAGTAAGGTTACCTTTAATAAAGCAACCTTATCCATTCCTAATCATGTTTAACCTTTATCCCACATTTATGAGAATGTGTTGAATCCTTTATCCTTTGGGCTATATAAAGAGCCTTCCACCTACCTTTTTACGTACACCTAAACTCCTTAGAGAGCAAATGCAAAGCATATAGCAAAGAGACTAAGAGCTTGCACTTTGCCCTTTTGAGAGTTCATCATCTTGAAGAGTTAAGCCTCTTTCTTAAAGTGCTTGGGTCATATGGGAGGTGTCAAAAGGGTCTTGTAGCCCAACTTTGATTAGCCCCCATTCCTAGGTTCTTGGAACATTAAGGACAACTATTTTGATAGCCATCGAGCTTACTTAGGTCCATTCATTTATTTGTTGTTAGAGAATAGAGGAGTTAAGATATTTAACATTGTTAGTTTCAAAGTTTGTATTTATGAATGCTAGCATCTAACCCTTGTTTAATTCTTATCATGATGGTGTTTATGCTTTGTTTTAGCTAAATTGTAGAACTATTTTAGGTGGTAGTTCTTAATTCATTTGATTTAGCATCAAGCAAAGTATACATGCACAAATTTGGCACGCCCGGTGGGACTTACTCCATTGTCCTTTACACTTAATTTCAAGTTTTTGTAGTTAAGTTTTATTTTTGGTTACTAACCCTCTTTTACACATGTTGATCTAAATTGTTTTTCTTAACTTGTTTTGTTGAGTTTGCATGTGTTGAGTCTTTCTTGTAGGTATAAAGGAGGTGAAGTGCTATCAAAATTGGAATTGATGGGAAAATTTCAAGATTTCATCATGTTTTCATTTTTAGAGTTTACTTTTTCAACATTTTACATGCTAGTTTTGTCAATTTCTTGAAATTTTTCAATTCTTGAGCATGTAGGTTAGTGTTTGATAGTGCTGAGTCTTCTATTTACATATTAATGTGGTGGGTTGCTATCAAAATTTAATTTTGGTGAGAAAATTTCAATATTTCATCATGTTTTCATTTTTAGAGCTTACTTTTTCATCATTCTACATGCTAGTTTTGTCAATTTCTTGAAAATCTTAAATTCTTGAGCATGTATGTTAATGTTTGATAGCGTTGAGTCTTCTATTCATATATTAATGTGATGGGTTGTTGTCAAAATTGAATCTTGGTTGGAAAAATTTGCCCATTTTACAGATTAAGGGACGTTTTTTTGACATTTTTTGAGTGCATGTCAAGTGCATACCCATGAGCATAAGAGCATATGCATAACCCATCTTCCGAAGGCCATAACTTTTGCTCCCGAAATCGAAATGACTCCATTTTTTTTTGCGTTGGAAAGGTATTAAAGTTAACTATGAAATGAAAACATAAATTCTGAATTTATACTTACATAATTTGCATGTTTTTCTGTTATTTTAAAACTGGTCATTTTCTAACAGGTCTAATGTTTTGATGAATGTTGTATTTCCATGCTTACTCGATTTACACCAAAGCGTGTGTATGCTCTTCTCTTGCACCTTTTGGTGATCTTGAGAATAAAAACAACTTTGATCTCTATCTTGTTAACATTGAGATTAAACTTGGAAACTTGATTATTCATTTTGCTTAAGGGAATGAACCTTTTACAAAGCATTTTTCAATGGTCCTTTGATTTGAAGTTTTCCATTTCTATATAGTTGGGATAAAATTTGTGTATGCTCTTCTCTTGCACCTTAGGGTGATCTTGAGAATCAAAAGCAACTTTAGTCTTCATTTCATAACATTTGGTAAATTAGAAACTTCATCTTTCACTTTTGGTTTAAAGGAATGAACATTTATCAAGAATTTTGTATGGTTCATTGATTGAAAAGATTTTCTTTACTTTTTAATTAGATTATTTTTTGTGTATGCTCTTCTCTTGCATCCTTGGATGATCTTGAGAATGAAAAGCAACTTTTAATCCTCTTTTAAATAATGTGATTTTCTTGGAGAACTACTAACGCTTGAGTGCAGGACCTAAAAATGATTTTCAAATAAAGGAGGAACCAAAACAAAATAAAAAACTACTAATACAGTTGTTATACAGGTTGCCAAAAGGTGTTCAAGAAAACCACACCTAATTAAACAAGATAAAAAGAACAACATATTCAAAACACTGTATTGCAGGTTTCAGAAAAGGGTACGTCCCTCTCCGCTCAACTGGAACATAACCCCTTTGGCATAACGCCTTAAGCTACAACAATGGGGGTGGTTCTAAGAACCCCAAAGTAGTCCATGCAAGAGGGAACCTTGTGGACGAAACGGGAAGTGCTCCGCACTACCTACTTGACTAGTGATTCCTTTGTGAGATAGCATTACAAGTTGTCCATTGTGGCGACCCCAGTGATAGTACACGTAGACGCACTAGTTGCCTACTGTTCTTGAAGGGGGTAAAGTAAAGCTATGATACTCCCAAACTAGTCGGTGTGACTTTTTGGGTGAATCGCGCTCGCTCATGGGGTAAAGGGTGAGAGAACCACCTAGGAGAATATACTCCCAAAGCCCACTTTGACCATTTTAAAACAGTGTTGAGTTGTGAACCTTCTTTTTGAGAAACATGTGACGTATTACTTTTGCCTAGTTTTTACTTGCCTTAGGGCGAGGCGAAACTCTGCCGAAGTGAGGCTAACATTTTTCATCTTTTTTGATTTACTTCCTTCACATTCTTTTACCTTTGTTGAGAGAGGGTGACTACCTGTGAGAATTGTTTCTACTTTTATGTCCGTTTACGAGCATCCACTTCATGGTGGGTTAGTTAAACATCTAAAGTGTGCGGAGAGCATTTTCATGTGTGGAAGCCATTGTGATCTTGATTGAGTCAAACGTGGTGACTTAGAAGATTAGCTTTTTGTATCCTAGTTTTGATATTTACGCTTGTTTCTTGGGCTTGACATAAATACCTATATTGATGGTTATTTTACATCTTTTAACTATTCCTAGCTATATTTTGAGCTTTTTAGTTCGGTTCTATTATTACCTCGATTTAAAAGAGTGCTAGGTGTTACTATTTGTGCGTGTTATATCAATAACACCTCGATATCAATACTTCACTTTCTCGTAAAGTGGGTTAACATATCTTGGTGATATTGTTGTGTCATTCACAAATTGTAATTGGCACTTTTTGAGATATAGGTCTTAATCAAGTTTGAGCTTGCTCATCGTATATCTTGATTGGGAGATCGCATTGACTTCTTGTTTTTACTTATGTTTTGTTCATTTCCTTGAACTTGACATAAGTGAAAACATCTTGTTGATCATCTTTGCATCACATTTTCATATGGTGTATTTCCTTGTTGATTGGCTTTGTGTTTCACACTCGCATGATTGTTCCTTGTGATTATTCATTCAGAAAACTTATTTTCTAGGACAATCCCTTTTTATCTCATCGATATTACGTCATCACGATGTCTATTTTCCTTAGACCTTCTTCAGAAAATCACACACGCATATCAATACTTACGAAATGTCTAGTTAGTTGTCCTTATGCTACCCAAATCGACATGTCACTTCCTTCCCTTTGAAGGAGTTTCATCACACTATCTAAATCTAGACATTTGTGCTTAAAACAACAAAAATGACTGACTATCGCGCGGTTCCCCATACTTACAAAAATATGGAACCTAGGTTTAGCAATTCAAAACAAAAGATTCCCATTACAACTAAACCTTGTTTGGTTCTTCGTGCTAGAGAGCCCATACGGGTAACTCGTTCCCCACCTTCATCTCATAGTCGGTGGTATGATTTGGACACATCTGATCCAAATTATTATTCGAGTTCCCCCCACTCTTCTTCTAATTCTAATCCAAACATTTCCTCTTCTTCTGAGGATTCCAATCCAAATATTTCCTCTGACTCTTCTGAGGATTCAGATCCAAACTACTATTCGGATTCATCTAATTCGACTCCTAAGTCATGGTCCTCCCTTTCTTTGCAGGATCCTCTTCATCAATCATCGATGCGACTCTTGTGTTGCGATCCTCACTCTCTTCTTCGGCAGGCCCCTTTTATCAGTCGCCCCAACGTCTTCTTCCTTTGAAGATACACGCGACTCCAAATCCCTCCAATCAGAAGTATAATACAATTCTTGAATCGTGGTCCTCTCTTTCTTTACAGGACCCTTGTCATCATTCATCTAATGTGATTCTTGAATCACAGTCCTCCCCTTCTTTGCAGGACCTTCTTCATAAATCACCCCCACAGAATCTTCCTTCTGTGAAGATTCGTGTGACTCAAAGTCCTTTGAGACAAACATCTAAATCAACCCATGTGTCACAATCTACAGACTTTGGACTTAATCCTACTATTTTACATATGACATACCATTGTATAGGTAGGTCCACACCACCTTCTTCTACTCCTGAGACATCTAGCTACACATATTCTTCGTCCCCCACACCATCTTCTTCTATCAATAATCATCAAACATCTTCTAAGCCTTCCACACCAAGTGAACCTATTTCTTCCAATAAACCCCTAGGGATCGATCAAAAACTCATACCGATTGATCTCTTTCAGAATGAAGAACCAATCATGGCATTTATAGGGGTATATGAAGATATTCTTTTAGTAGATTACAAAAAGGGATTCTCTTTAGACTTTGATGCATCTGCATATTGTGAGGAAAAGGTTGATTCCTTTAATCAAGAAACGGAGGAAGAGCCTCAGATCATGCAACTTGATCCTCCTCTTATTATTCCATCTTCACATTCTTCATTATGTGATGAAACTCCTTGGTCTTGCATAGATCCATGGCCTATCTTCTCATTACCCAATAACTCTTCGTCTATCATAATTCCTCAATCACAATCTCTTGTGGGGTCGGTCTTAAGTAGCCCTTCATCTTCATCTAGGTGTGGGTCACCTTCTAGTAGCCCTCCCTCTTCTATTTGTGGGACATTTTCGAGTAGCCCACTATCTTCGATTATTGGGGCACATCTAACTAGCTCCTTATCTTCTATGTATGAATCACCCGGGTAGTCCATCATCTTCTATTCTTGAGCCACATCCGGTAGTCCATCATCTTACATCTATGGGTCACGTCCTAAGTAGCCCTTCTTCTTCTATTCTTGGGCCACATCCTAAGTAGCCCTTCGTCTTCTATTTATGGGTCACATCCTAGTAGCCCTTCTTCTATTCTTGGGCCACATCCTAGTAGCCTTTCACCTTCTATCCGTGGCTCACCTCCTGTTAGTCCATCCTCTTGATTCTTGGACCGCATCCTTTTCATCTATCACATATTTCTTCTATCAATGGTTGTGGCAAGCCCACTACCATTCCTATTGTTCCTATCATCAATCGTAAATTTTCACATTCTTCTCCTTCTCGAGGTCAGAAAATTCAAGCATCAGCCTATAAGAAACCCAAACAGGTTCATTATCAAGCTCAGGTCAAAAATTGGAAGAGCTCAAAATCCCCCAACAATTGGAACAATCTCAAAGTTGTAAATCAAGCGCGATTCAAGAACACACATCAACATAACCATCAAGTATGGCGTAAAGTGCATAAACCTCTGGATAGGGAACTCAAGCTTCCGCATACAAAATCCATGTTTCAGGATAAATCACGTTCCTTTGTTGAGTGTGAACTCACCACGATTATCGAGATTGGGGAAAACATGACTCTTGATAAACAAACACGCTTAGTCTCCCTTATCAAGGAAGTTGCAAACATCGTTGTTGGATCCTATCACACAGAGTGACTTTGTTAGTAACAACGGTTCAAATATATATATATATCAAAAATCTAAAAATTAAAAAAAAATATCAAAAATCAAAGGTACAAAGATCAAACATTGCAATCAGGTGTTGTGTACATATGGATATTTCTTTCTTCCCTTCCTTGCTATTCTTTTGCAAGTCTTCCTACCATTTTCATCCATTCGGTGATATTTTGGTTAGCTTTTTTGCATGCATTTTGCGACATTTATCTCTATGGTATCTGTTTTCCCCTGGTCTTTTATCACCTTGGTAAATTAAAGAACGACTGACCTCATGGAGATCCTATCACATTCAAACATCTAATAAACTTGTTGCGAAGAAATTTTGGACATATTTGTTGACACTAGCCAATGTCATCATCATCATCACTTCCACCTCCTTCCATCAAACCATCAATGGTTCTTAACCCCTTGTCAAACAAGAGAGCTGAAATAAGTTTTCAAAAAGTAAAAGAATCAAACAAAACTCAAAAGCTAAAAGCTACAAATCAAAAGAAAATTAATATATAACTCTCTCTTGGGGTATTTCCAATAATCTCTATCGAGGCTATGGACGCCTGACTAGCAATAGAGAAATGTTGTGATTAGAATCAAATACATATTCATCGAGGCTATGGACGCTTGGCTGGTAGCGGAGCAATGTACGGCTATCCTTTCACCCTCCATTCACAAAATCACTTATCAAAATAAATCATTCCTACACATTGGCTAGGGTCTCTTCACTTGTTGTCTATTAAATCTTCACTTCAAGAGGTAATAAAATCCACGTGCACACATTGGATCTCTATGAGTAAACATGATTAGTATGTTACCAAGTGTCTTTTTTGGACCTTGTTCAGACTCTTACTCTATTCTATATCTTGTCTCACAATTTATGCCTTTGGCTAATCACTTCTTCACCGCAAGGCTTCTAAGCTACATTCATATCATTCACATCATTCTTCTACTTCGTTCAGAACATCCATGTGTATAAGATTATCTTTTTGCCATGTTTTTGGACACCTTTGTCCCATTTCACAAAAACAATCTTCTCCTTCCTTTCTATCGTGTGCTTGTAGGCCAACTTACGCTGGGGGCATCCTTGCTTCTTCCTAGCATTTCATTGGTTTATGTTCATCATCATGTTGAACCTATCCATAATGGCCTTGGGTCCCGCTTCTACCTATGAAGAGTTTACCTTTGAATACTCCCACCTTATTGTTGGGACATTTTTGCATCTTCACCTTTCAGGTATGCACGTGGCCTTATGCCCTTGTACATCCCATCTATCATTGGGGGCATCCACGCTTTCTCGTCTTCCTATACATAGTTTCATAAAACTTTTAAAATCAACCAAAACATTCAAATATGTTAGAAAAAAATCAAAAAATACAAAAACATCAAGAAAAAAATCAGAAAAAGAAAAAGAGAAAACAGGTCGTCCACTAGTGAAAACCACGCAATTGTGGCACTTTGGACAAGTCCTTGGGTGAAAACCGGTTTCCGGCGCCTCGGGAGGATTCGTTGTTCACAAGCATTAGTATTAGAAGGGTAGTTGTCTTTGGCCTGGACCTAGTTTTGCCTTCGAGTTTCCTTGTGCACACCATCTTGTCCAGCCTTGATCCGGCTTTGCCTTCTTCTATTCATCTGTGAGGGATGTGGTCTTTCGTTATTTCCCATCTTACGCTAGGGGCAACTCAATGAGTTCACCTTCTTGTTCATAAGCACGTGGCTTCTGCCCTTGTATATTCCCCACCTAACGCTGGGGGCATCCATGCTTTCTTGGTTACCTGCACATAGCTTTGGAAAACTGTTAAAAAAATAAAACACAAAACAATATAAAATTGTTTCGAGAAAAACACAAAAACAATAGAAAATTGTTTCGAGAAAAACACAAAAACAATAGAAAATTGTTTCACAAAACACCAAAACAATATAAAATTGTTTCACAAAAACCTAAACAATAGAAAATCAGTTTATGAAAACATATCTTACAAAAACATTTACTTGCATTGTCTTGTTTTCTTGCTTTGCTTGTTGCTTGTATAGTGTTTTGCGTGCTCGCTTTTGAGTTGTTTGTTGCTTGGGTGTACTTTTTCATAGTTTATCTTTTCTTCCTTAGAATAGATTCATTCTTGCTTGTGCATATTGTAGTGGATTTCGACATGCTAGTGTGTTAATTCTTTCTTTCTTTCTTAATGCATTTGGTTGTGTTTTGTTACTTGTTAATAAGGCATGGTGATTCATGGTGTATTGCATTGATTCCTGGTGTTCTTTGTAGCATTTGGCTGTGTTTCTTGCATGTGCTCTATTTTGTTATCATTCACATCACATTACCATCACTATCATCACATCTAGCATCATCTATACATCATATATAAAAAAAAATGCTAAGTTTACATCATGCATGTATACTAAGCTAATCATCACATATCATATCATCAATGGGGGCAAGAGGGGTTGTGCATAATAAAAAATCTATCCCCCCCTACATCAATATCATCATATCATCCCCTCCATAGACATCAAAATAACACTTGAAAATAACATTTGATATTGTCTATAGATCTATCATCTACAATCTACAACACGCCTCAAATGATCACATGTGATCACCATCTCTCCTGAGTGTCAGAGCCTCATGGTAAGTTTTCTAAACTAAGCGGTTAAAATGAACTGATTGTGATGTTTTTACCCCCCTGGGGGGTATATTAGCCTATTTTTCACCGATCGGACAGCCAGGACACCCGTTTCGCTCACCGTTTTCCTCTCATTCATTTGTGGAATAATTAATTTTAATTAAATAATTATTTTTATCTTATTTTTCACTGTATTGGGGCATTTTTTGTCCAATACCCCTTTCTTCTCCCCCGGAAAATTTTATTGCTCCCTGGTGATTTTTATTCTTCTTCACACCCTCGTAAATAATTTTTTTCTTCATTTTTCCACTAAACAAGGACATTATTTGTCGTTTGTTTCTCTTTTCTTCCACCTAGGGCACTTTCTGTTGCCCCTAGGCCCTTCGCTTTCTTCTTCTACTTTCTTCTACTGTTCACCATAGTTTGGAAAGCAAAAACAACAAAATCTATATATATCAAAAAAATCTAAAAACAAGGAAAAAAATTTTCAAAAAATTCCTAAAAAGTAAAACACCCTACAAAATGGTAACTTGCTTCTTACGGCTGAAACTTGTGTCTTGCGCATGGTATTTTCTCCATATCCTATTGGTTTGTCTCACATCTTCCCCGATTAATACGACTCGCGGATCACCGGATTCACAACCATTCACAAAAGCTAGTTGCTTGCTTCGTCTGTACTCTAGGGCACTTTTGGTTGCCTGGTGTTGTTTCGTTGTGCACAAACACTTTTCATGGACTCGTGTCCATTTTCCTTTCCCCTTGCATGTATCCTTGCTTGGGGCATCATTTTTAACCCTTGTCGTCAATCACGAACTTTTGGATCTCTTCAAGCACTGATAACAAAATATTTGTACAACTGTCTTGACCATTGTTGGGTTGGATATGTGCATTCGTACTTGTTTTCCTTGTTATATGAGCTTGTTTCCTTCTCGTATTACATTGCATTATTATATGTTGCATGGGGTTGGTACTTTCAGCAATGGACAATTGTTCGTAGTATGGCTTTTCATGTCATTCTACCTTTGTCGTATGCTTATATTTTTCATAAGGACCGATGATGTAGTTCCTATGGCAATATGATGACATCAAATTTGTTCCAAAAAAATAAGCGGCTAGAGGTTAAGCTCTTCTCCCCTCATCCATATTTCTTCTACGCCACTTCCCTTTCACCCCTAATTCTCCCTCTCATTGAGGCATCCTACCTCATCCCCCTTCTTCTGCCTATATCTCACCTTTTTCGATCGTCGATCGGCTTCTTCCATCACCCCATCGACACTCGAGGGGGCATCTCTCCCTCCTACTAATTTTTCTTCTATCCCTTCAAAATATCTTCTGTCTACTATCTTTGAAGTGGCATCACTTACGCCACCCCAAAGAGGGGCAAATGTAGACACCTATAATTACACCCAAGCAATTTAAATACTTAAATTGCGCTAATTATCCCCTTTCTCGCAAATCAACGACGTATCGTCAAAAGTGCTCATTTTCCCTCATATCATCATTAATTAATTACACTAAGCTAATTAATTAAGTTGCCTATCCAACAAATACCCTAATTAACGACCTTCCATTAATAAATCGCCCTTCTACCTTGACTAATTAATTATTATTAATTAATTAGCTTTCCCTTCCATTTAACCAATAAATCAATATTTAATTGATTTAATCCCCTTATAATAGCCTAAATCACACTAATATTCTTCTAATTGGCTTCTATAAGCTTACACCTACCTATTAATTAATCACCTTTGATTAATTAAAATACCCCCAACTCCCATGACTTGCTAAACATGTATTAAACCCTTTTAAAGTAAGGTTACCTTTAATAAAGCAACCTTATCCATTCCTAATCATGTTTTACCTTTATCCCACATTCATGAGAATGTGTTGAATCCTTTATCCTTTGGGCTATATAAAGAGCCCTCCACCTACCTTTTTACTTACACCTAAACTCCTTAGAGAGCAAATGCAAAGCATATAGCAAAGAGACTAAGAGCTTGCACTTTGCCCTTTTGAGAGTTCATCATCTTGAAGAGTTAAGCCTCTTTCTTAAAGTGCTTGGGTCATATGGGAGGTGTCAAAAGGGTCTTGTAGCCCAACTTTGATTAGCCCCATTCCTAGGTTCTTGGAACATTAAGGACAACTATTTTGATAGCCATGGAGCTTACTTAGGTCCATTCATTTATTTGTTGTTAGAGAATAGAGGAGTTTAGATATTTAACATTGTTAGTTTCAAAGTTTGTATTTATGAATGCTAGCATCTAACCCTTTTTAATTCTTATCATGATGGTGTTTATGCTTTGTTTTAGCTAAATTGTAGAACTATTTTAGGTGGTAGTTCTTAATTCATTTGATTTAGCATTAAGCAAAGTATACATGCACACACGCAGTGTGTTAGGAAGTCCTAACATGAAATCCATACTCAAATCGACCCATGGCCTGTGGGGACATATAATGGCATATACAACCAGTATTTTGTGCATGGCCCTTAGCCATTTGGCAACTCTATATCTTTCTACAATCCTACGTATGTCCCTCTTTACCTTTTTCCAATAATACTTTTCTATAACAAGAGAAATTTTCTTACTTATACCAAAGTGTCCACCAACCCCACTATGCAATTCTCTTCTAATATTTCCTCTCATTGAACCAATAGGGATGCACAATTGTTTCCCCTTGAATAAATAACCATCCTACATCAAATAATTAGAATAACACTAGCTACCGTAGGGTCCTTAAGTTGTCGACAACATCACCAAAATTTGAATCACCTTCATACAATTCCTTAATTGCCTCAAACCTTACTACTTCATTTTCCATTGTTGTCAAAAATGTTACACACCTACTTAAGGCATCAAAACTTGATTTTGCTTACCCGAATTATGCTTTAAGAAAAAAGTATATTCTTGCAAAAAGGAAACCCATTTTGCATGCCTACTATTTAGTTTCTTCTATGTGTTTACATACCTCAAGGCTTCATGGTCAGTAAAGAGTACAAATTCCTTAGCTACCAAGTAATGTGTCCAATGCCTTAATGTCTAAACAATAGCATAAAATTCCACATCATAAGTAGAATATTTCCTCCCGATTTTATTGATATTTTCATTGAAAAATACCACGAGGTCATCCTTCTTGACTCAGTACACTCCAATCGACATGTGAGGCATCACAATCAACCTCGAAGACCTGATGAAATCGCGCAATACCAAAACAAATGCTTCGACACTTTCTTCTTCAACAATTCAAAATTATCTGTTGTTGCCTTGGTCCATACAAACTCCCTCCCCTTTATACACTTTATTATGGGTGTAGCAATGCTATTGAAATTCTGATGTACTTTGTATAAAAAGTTGGCAATCCATGAAAACTATGAAACTCTGTCACATTCCTTGGAATAGGCCATTCCAAAATTTCCTTTACTTTTTCCTCACTCCATCCTCGATATGACAAGCCCCAAAAAGCAAGACTCTTTCGAAGAACTCTACACTTCTTTAAGTTTACATATAGGCTCTCTTTACGTAACAATTTTAACACCAATTTCATATGTAACAAGTGTTCTTCCACCTTTGTCTTCTTGAATATCGAATATCATCGGAATAGACAACAAAAAAACTTACCATTGTATTCTCGAAGTACTCTATTCATCAGCCTCATGAATGTATTGGGTGCATTAGATAGCCCAAATGGCATCACCATCCACTCGTATAATCCATATTTTGTTTTGAAAGTTGTTTTCCATTCATCCCCTTCATGGATTCGAATTTGGCGGTACCCACTCCGCGAGTAGATCTTGCTAAAATATCGGGCTCTCGCATTAGCACATCCATCATATCATCCAATCTTGGAATTGGGAACCGATAATCAATTGTGATCTTATTTATGGCTTTGTTGTCTACACACATTCTCCAATCTCCATCTTTTTGGGAATCAATAGCATTGGAGTTACACATCTATTCATGCTTTCTCTCACCAACCCTTTATGTATTAGATCAATCACTTGTCTGTTCAATTCTTCACTCTGTGTTGGACTCATCTGATAGGCTTCCTAGTTTGGAAGTGTCGATCCTGGGATCAAATCAATATGGTGTTGTATATCCCGCTTCGGAGGTAACCCATTTGGTAGCTCATCTGGTATGACATCTTTGTATTCTTTTAGTACCTTTTCCACTGAGAACGGGTATATTTAAGTCCTCTATTTCCACCTTCTTTGACATCTAGTGCATAACACTAGCCAACTTCTTCCATTTCTATAACAAACTCTTTTGTAGCTAATAAGCCCTCACTCTTCTCTTCTTCCTTGAAGGGTAACAAGATCACCTTTGCACCATCCTTCCAAAAAAATAATTTATTTTTCCTTCCATCATGTGTAACCTTTATGTCATATTGCTAAGGCCTCCCAGTAATATATGGCATGCATCCATTGGGATAACATCACACCACACCTCATCCTTGTAGGTATTCCCAATCGAAAACTTTATAAGGCATCTTTTATCTATGGTTACCTCATTCCCTTTCTTGAACCATGATATATGATAGGGATATGGGTGCTTCTCACATTTTAGATTGAGTTTATCAACCATCACAGTTAAAACCATATTTTCACAACTACCACCATCAATAATAATTTTACATAAATTTTCTCTAGAGGTGCATCTTGTTTGAAATATATTTTTCCCAGCAGACACGAATCAACACCAGCATCATCCTTTTTTTCTCCTTCCTTGGGGCAATCATCGTCCTCCTTATCATGAGGGTTTCACCCAAGTCTATAGTAACCTCCATTTCTTCTTCCTCTTCATCTTCAACCATATTTACTTGGGTAAGTGCAGGAAGTTGATGGACAAATATAGGGTCATCCGTGGACATCATATTGCAAATAACAACATAATATCAACTTGTAGGGATTATTAGCAATACATACACTCAAAATTAGACAAAATTATATTAATATGAATCATAGCATCCGGAATCTAGTGTTTAAAATGCTAATTTTTGTAAAAAATGGACAAGATTAGCTATATTAAACACTCAAAATTCAATGACTTGGTTTTTTTTTTTTTTTTTTTAAATGCCGATAAGATTATAGTCCGTTTGCCCACAATTTGGATGACCAAAAATTGATATATATATTTTTCCTTTGGTGAGAAGTTATATGCCACTATCTATCTTGGGATGGATTTTATTTTGTATTTTTTTGAGTAATATTTTATTTTTTATGATTTTTTCCGTGAAAGTGGTATGAAAACATAAAGAAAACAGAGCACTTTCCGTTTGCCCGCCATAACTTCATCAAAAAATATTGAAATCAAATAATTTTTTTTTTGAACATGTATATAATTTCACCACAGTTGGGATGGTATAAGTTTTATCACATTTTGATAAGTGAAACAAATTTTGCAGTCTTAAACGTAGACATAAACATTCACAGGAAAAAGTGTCTTAAAGACCTACTATTAGTAAAAAATTATAAAATGATATTTATCCTCTTCTATTCACTTTAAAATCAGTATTTCTACAAAGCTAATAGTCTCCCCTATGCAATGGTACCATTTTTATGACATAGTTTTTACTTTTCGGCATGGTTCAAGTCCGCGGAAGACTAAATTTGATGTTTTGTTGTTTTTAATGTAAAATTCAGGATTTGATGTCCACTTAATTGTCCCCCAACTTGGTGCACTTACCCACTTGTGGTTATTCTCCTTGCCATCTATCATGTGTAGGATAATGCAAACACTCAAAAGATATGTGCCCCTCTTCACCACATACGTAACATGTATATTTCCTTTGAGGGCTATTCCAACCATGTCCTCCATTATAACCTATTCTCCTTTGAAACCCCTACCTCTTTGGTAGCTACCACGACTTTGACTAAAATCTCCATGCCCTTCGCACTAGATGATTCACCTTTTGTAGATTCAAATCTACCTCTACCTCTCATTGGAGATGATGATGGCCCCTATCTTCACACCTCTTCTAAAATTATTCCTCTTGTTCTTTTCTTATGTATTTAATGTGAGTTGATAATAATCATCCTAGCTATGGATCAGGAGCATACTCAACTCATATTTTATGGTATAACTCAAGCCATTTATATACCTTGTAGCTTTTTGTTCTTCAAACTCTCTTTGTTCCACCATGATTGAAAACTTATAAAATTGATTGGTATACTCCTCAATGATGAGATCCTTTTGTATTAGGTTTTGGAACCTTCAAAAGAGTGTAGGAGCATAATCTACAAGAAGAAACTTTTCTTTCAGCTTCTTTACCATTTTATTTCAGTTTCGGATCTTGCCCTTTCCATTCCTTTGTCTTTCATTTTGCAGGTGATCCCATCAAATCAAAGCATGTCCAACCAACTTAGTGCATGAAAACTTAACCTTATTCTCCTCTGAAAGGATTTTCCACTCAAAGAATTTTTCTATGCGATTCAACGGTCAATCAACTCCTTTGGTCCTAACCCTTCATCATAATTAGGAACATTAATCTTGATGTCATCATTCTTTCCTATAAAGCCCAAATCAATCTCTTCTTAAATGGTCTCTCATTCAAGGTGTCTTCATCTCTCCCATTTTCTTCTACATCTCCTCCTTTATTCACTAATGGAGGTACTTCTTGATATCGATATCGGGTCTGCATCCCCATTTGCATGTCTCCTTCTAAGGTGGGTAACTTCTCATGTGAGCTCAACAACTTGTCTCTATAGCTCCTGCATATGCCTATTCATCTGGGCATAACCTCCCCTCCCACGTCTAGCATTCCTTATATAAAATAGAAGTAAAAATCACATAGAAAATTGAAATATGTTACCTTAACTATTCTGCAAGATCAAAATCCAACTCTGATACCAATTGATGTGGATCCAGTTGTAAGAGGTTGAAATACCTCCAAAACACACATAAAAATATTTTCAAATAAAAACCAAAAGTTTCAAAATAGATTTCTTATCATTCTGGAATCCACACTAAACTTTTACATCATTACAATCCTCCTTTTATTTCACGTCTACTCTAAAAACCCTAAAATGCTAAAAATTACCTACTAGAAAAACAACTCGGATGGGCCCCAAAATTTTCGTGTCAAATATGCCTTCATAAATTAAGGCTCATGCAAAATTTTGACTTATTCTAACAAGCAAAACAAAATTTATTAAACTTCTACGACCTAGTCAAAAGCGGAAAAATATTCAGAGCCAATTTTAGGCCATTAAATGAAGGAATCCGGCCCCGAAAATGTGCCAAAATGGCGATAACCTTGCCAAAGAAGTTAACCCCAAGAATAGTACTAAAGTATATCTACCACCTGTAAAATTTCAATACGATCCAACGATCGGATCAAAAGTTATGGTCTCCACAAGTTATGTTGCCGCATCACTATGTATATGTATGTATGTATGTTGGATTAAAGGTTTGGAATGATAATTGGAGTGGACTCCTTTCTCACAAATTCGGTGAATAAGTCGTTTCCTATCACATAAATAAATAAAAGTTTCCTCCATTCATATATATTAAAATTTCATCAAGATCATAATAAATCAAAAATTTATTATTATATAAACATAATAAAAATATTCGTAAAATTGTCACGAAGGATGAGAATTATTTTGTGGATGAAGAGATATAATTTCATAGTAACAAAACACAATTATGCTTATGTATCTAATGTTTTTAAAAGGAGTGGTATTTAGATCGGGGCTACCAATTTCCACATTAAAAATAGATATTTACATCAAATAATTAGGAATAAAGAATAAAGTATATATTTCCTTCAATTATAACCACATTTACTAACTACACAAGTGACATTATAAAAAATGTCATATTTGTTTTTGCTTACAAAATTATTATAGTACATTTTAATGTATATGCGTAAAATTTATATTACTATATAATAATATCAATAAATGAGTCAATTAAACTTTGTTTCATAGGCAACTACCTAACTTACCTAGGGTTTAATCCTAATTTTATATATTTAAACAAATTGACATGAAATGAAAGATTTTAATGACGTCCATGAGACTAAAGAGTCTATGGGACGAAAAGCTCGAACTTGAAGATGATTACATACTCTTTTCGATATCGGATCTTCTCTTTGTGAATCTTGAGCACAAAACCCGTGATCTATTCAAGTCATGTTTTTTTGAATAACTCATTTAATATGTCCACCTTCAATTCATTTTTATCTTTGGATGCGAATATCATCATAAGTTGAACACTCCATGACAAAACTTGTCATTCCTTCTCTACCACCCCTTTGCTTTAGAAAAGACAAGTTTTTATTTCCCAATCCTCCTTGGGTATAGTCCATCTACCGATTTCACATCGAAAGTGATGTGATGTTGTCCTCCATTGGGCGACTAAAATCCTTGCTTCACCCTTGATAGCTCCCCCTAGATAAGCTTTTTCATTGTGCTCCCAATTGGGGTTAAATTCTTTAATGTAATATGCTTTCTTTTGACCAATCTGCTTTGTCCACATGACAGTCTTGAATTTTTCTATCACATAGTATTTTATTTCCCTATTGTTGTTAGGATACTCTTGAAATTTGATGCCACATTTGTTCATCCATTTGTTGTTTTGCTTCATCTAAGTTTGCCTTCTATGCTCTAATTTTTCCTCCACAACCATTTGGAGCCAACGGTGATTATCCATGCTTTCAACCTTTTCGGATAGTTTAGACCCCAAGTTATTGTTGATGCTTCCATTGAGAAAGTACTCGCTTTAGCTAACATGATCTCATAAGGGACTGTTGATTTGAATTTAAGAGTGCTTGTGATTAGATGTTTCTGGATTCTTTCTAATTATCTCCACCAACGATTTGACATGCTACTTCTCCATACTTTGTAACCATAAAGGGCAACTGAGGTGAGTAGTAATCCAAAAAGGGTTTTCTTAGTTTTCCAATCCCAAAGTTCAAATGTCCTACACCTATTTTAAAATCCTTGCTTCACCCTTGATAGCTCCCCCTAGATAAGCTTTTTCATTGTGCTCCCAATTGGGGTTAAATTCTTTAATGTAATATGCTTTCTTTTGATTAACTGCTTTGTCCACATGGATCTTGAATTTTTCTATCACATAGTATTTTATTTCCCTATTGTTGTTAGGATACTCTTGAAATTTGATGCCACATTTGTTCATCCATTTGTTGTTTTGCTTCATCTAAGTTTGCCTTCTATGCTCTAATTTTTCCTCCACAACCATTTGGAGCCAACGGTGATTATCCATGCTTTCAACCTTTTCGGATAGTTTAGACCCCAAGTTATTGTTGATGCTTCCATTGAAAGTACTCGCTTTAGCTAACATGATCTCATAAGGGAAGGGTGTTGATTTGAATTTAAGAGTGCTTGTGATTAGATGTTACGGATTCTTTCTAATTATCTCCACCAACGATTTGACATGCTACTTCTCCATACTTTGTAACCATAAAGGGCAACCGAGGTGAGTAGTAATCCAAAAAGGGTTTTCTTAGTTTTCCAATCCCAAAGTTCAAATGTCCTACACCTATTTTGAAGTAGGTAAGATGCTTTCCAATCCCCCTATATCCTTTTTGCTCTATAAGTATTCCAATTAATTTTGTTGTGTGAATCAATCCGATATATATTTTTATCATGCTACAATTTCCAACGGGCTCCTCATATAGAAATTTAATTTGTTTTTTTTTCCTTTTTAAAGAAAAAATAATGACTTTGGTTTTGCTAATTATAAAGCCTATGCACTCTTTGCTCTAAAATCGTCTAGAATCCCAAGTTCCTTCATTCTGTTTCAAAGCTTGTCTCTAAGTACAGTGTCAAAATCTTTCTTAAAATCAACAAAGCAACAAAAAGCTTCCTCTCCTTGGGTATCCCATACCTTTTCAATCAAGTGCCTAAGAGTGATGCAATGGTCAATGGTTGAATGTCTAGGTCGAAGCTTGCTTGCCCTTTTGCTCTTTTACCCTCTCTTTCGCCCAACTGATTTGACGTTCTATCATGCCCCCAAAAAATTTACCAAGGAGAGGATTGACCATAATGGTGCGGTAATTGGATGGATTATTGATATCACCACTTTTAAATAGAGGAATAACAACACTAGTCGTCCACTCCAACAGAAGCCATTCTGGTTGATCTCATTGAATATTTTTTTGATGTGCGGAGTGAGGACCTCAACACCCCACTTTAAAAATTCAACTTGCAACCCATCAATATCTTGTGCTTTACCACTTGCTAGATTCTTTATGCCTTGTTTGATGTCTTCCACCAAGAAAATCTCGGTCGAAGTATTAATTATGGGAGGAATATCCTTCTATTGAGACTACTCATAGAGGATCCTCACATACTCTAACCATTAAGCATTTGTGATATTATTTTCTATATGTTTTTTCTTTCATTTGTAGCTCCCTCCAAAAGCCTTTGGGATTGTGTTTTCAAGAGAAATTAATTCTTTCCTCCTCATATTCACATAGTTTTATTTTTGTATTGTACCAATTTCTCATATTTCTTTTTATTTTCTTTGTTCATCTCACTTTCCTTCAAAGCTCTCTTGGCAACCTTACATTCTTTGTCATACCACGGATTCATTGGAAAAGTATTTGCAACTCCCTTTCTAGGCTTAGATCTTTTGCAAACACTTAATGCCTTGTGAATTAAAGGAATCAACAAATTACTGCGTACATAGCCACTTGTCCCCTTGGTTGCCTTTTTCTTTGTCATTTCTATCCATCTAGATTTGTTGACCATGTGCAAAGCAACAAAGATTTCTACTTTGCTTTATTTACAATGATTTTTCCTTGTTGTTGAGTTGTCTTTTACATGTGGTGAATTTGTTTTCTATGGTGGTGATTTGAGATACAATACCAAGCTTGACAAAGAGATGATTTTAGCTTGATAGGACAATTCCCTATTTTGAACTCAAGCAATCGAGAAATAGAGATTTGGGAACAAATGATATAATCCACTATACTTTGACCATTGTATGATTACTATTATAACTTTTTAAATTTTAACAAAATATACAAATATGTAGATTTTCATTACAACGTCCTAAGGAGATGACCCTATAGTTGTGCATGCACCAAAACATGTACAATGGATTTCACTATAACTTGGTGGAAAAAGTACCAATAGTTTTTCACATTTTCATTAATGGTACTTTTTAAGAGTCAACCACAATGTGCCACACATAGGACGCTGGATTATTGGTACAGTTTTCAAATACTTTATAAAAATTATTTGCGTACTTAATCAATTCAAAATCTCCCTCTACATAAATATACGAAATGAAAATTGTGATGTGACACAATTACATGTTATACAATGATAGATATTTTTTTGCACTAATGAGACCTCTACATATATCTATCCACCTCTAAAATTATTATGTGTGGTTATGGGGTCGTCTCCCTATACCGGTAAAATTTATAAAACGGTATACAGACCGTCAATTTCGAGGCGTAACGTAATGTCGCAATGGAAAATGTGCCGTCTTTGAGGATGTTAGTGGGTGACAGCGGTATATATCCGTGGTAATATGTACGTGTGACAGTTGTACACTTCAATGCCATCGTATTTGTGTAGGATTAGGTGTCTTTCTTAAAAAATAAAATAAAATAAATGCACGTGCAGTCCCTAGAGCCGTGTAAACAAAGATGATTTCTCTTATGACCTATTTTTGTAAGAAAATCTAAGTATTATATTAAAACAATCCACATACATAGCAAACAAATTTGTGGTTGAATTTTAAAAGAACAGCAATTTATTTGTAATCGCAGAAATCGGTATGATAATCATGGTCAGATTGGTATTACATCAATTTTAATAATGAGAACTGAGATTTTGAATTCTAATTTGGGCGTCGGGAAACAGAATGATGTCTGAGAACATTTTCCCTCAATTGGGCGACATCGACTTCACCGAAATGGCCTTCGGGAACAAAATAGCCAGTTACAGGATCTGGCATCCACGACTCTTTTTTTGATGAAGAAGACGTGTCTTTCCCTGATCTCCCCTGCGCTAACGGAAACCCCTTTTCAGCATAATACACTCTTTCCGTGGAAGCGCAGAATCCTCGCAGACTGTAGCAATACAAAAACAAGGAAACATTGAGTGAAAATGGTCCATATAAAGGAGAAGAGCTGCTGCAATTACGTATTGAAAAAATGCCTAAATGAATACCTTGCAAAACGTGAGAAAGCAAAGGGGAACAAAGCCTGGGTGGCCAGGCCTTTGAGTTTAAGTATCGATATCGCCATTGCTAGCTGGGAATTAAAACTTGAGAAATGCTAGCAAGGGCTGTGAAATTCTTTTGGTCTGGTCTGGGCATTCATTCCCATTAAATAGAAGAGAATTGGCAGTGGGAAAGAGGGATGAATGTTCATTATTCACATGGAACGCGTCTGTGAAAACTGTGAAATCCAAGGAGGAAGAGCAAGTGGAAATGTCCGAAGAATCATTCTTAGCGTGTGTCAAAAGGAGACTCGTGTTTGAAATGACTGACACGTGTGCTCTGAATATCGATTGACCGTCAACGTTGTGAGTTATTGTTACCTAGTGACCTACTACTCTAGGACCTAGTCGTGGATGGCTGTAGTCTGAAAGCATCTAGATTCTAGGCTATTCTCTAGGTATTCACCAAAAGACAAGGTGCCATCAATAATTGTGCCCTAATTTTCTTTCACGTATCTCATTTCTCCTTTATAATTGGCAAGGGACACCGTCCCTTCAAGAATCTAAAGAGACGGCTTCTAGTGGTCCACTTCGATGGTTTCAATTGTTGAAAGAGGTGACCGAGTCAAGAGTCCCACTCCCCTGGGCCCCCTCTAAGGATTGAAAGAAATAAGACATAAAATAGCTAAGAATATAATAATGTATAAGTATTATATGACAATGTTTTTTATGCTTATATTATTATGGGCTCACAATAATTATATGTGACACATATGTTACTTTGCAAATGTAACAAGAAGTCTATTAAATTGTTAAAAGATGTTATTCAAGAGGAGTTTTAAAATGTTGTTTAAAGATTAATTACAATTAGTTTTAATGTTTGAAGTCTTTAATATATAAATATTTATTGAAGTGAGAAATTGTAATTCACAATATTAATAAAATTATAATATAATTAAGTTATGATAAAAGAATTAGAACAAAATTGAGTGTGACATGCTTGATAAGTAAGAGAATAATATTTAGACCTTCAAAAATAATAAATATAATGACAACATACATTCTTGAATAATAATAAATATAATGACATCATGCATTCTTGAATAGGTGACATGCATTTATTAATATTTTATTTTGAAAATGAATAAAATACTTCATTTGTACATTTATTAAATGTTGATGTTAAAGTTGTCATAATTGTTAATGTTGATGTATTATTGAAAATAAGACCCAAAATTTGTCTTATCATGAAAAAGTAACCAATAAAAAATCAAATAAATCATTTTTATTATTATTTTTAATTATGAAATTGTTTAATTTATATTTCAACATTTGAAATATAAACATTAAGAAAAAATAAATGTCTTTGATTGGTGGATATGTTGAAATTAATAAACTTGGGTGAAAGGTATAATATTCTGCCATAGGAACTAAAAATAAGGCTAAAACATTTACCATTTAATTAATTACACCTACTTAATTTTTATTGGAGAAACATAGAATAATGAAAAGTGGGGGTTTAAACATTTTTTCCCTTGAAATGATTGAGAGGGAATCATCAAATTATGACAACTTAGACGAGTTTAAAGAGACTTTGAAAATTTATCATGAACGTGGCATTTTTGCAAAACATGATGTTGGGAAAGTGTATTACTTATATACATTTAAATTTGACAATGACTAGTTTGACTTTGCATCATCTAGAACATGACTCGTGTGCACATTCTAAAGCCTAGATGACTTATCTTTATTTCTCTTCCATCACGTGTTTATCTATTCACATTACTTAGTCACTTACAAAAGTTACCTACAATAACCCACAGTAGTATTTTATATTAACATGAATATTGTTTATTTGGTACCCTTTTTTAACAACTATATGTTATAACTTATGTGTGAGAATAATGTGGGATATTGAGCTATCGTAGGGATTATCTGTTAAACTAATCTCCTTGTATGTAAGATCACGACATCCTATTTATACTTGCAATATTATTCAAATGTTAGTGTGTGTGTTCAACATTGTATCATTATATTGTAATGTGATCCAATATCTTACATATGGTACCAAAACAAGTCATATTTTATTGTTGGATGGTGTAATCATTACGAAGGGGTGGCACTCTACCTTTTTATGAGACATCAATTTTGGACATGTGATTGTGTTTCACATTTATGTAGTGTTGATCACTTGTAGTCACACCCTTGTATTCTCTGCAGGTTCCACACAATCTGTATTTACTTGGCCACATACTTGTGCTTGCCTCTAATTTTTGTATCAAACTCAAAAGTATTGTTGCGAGTCTTGAACACACTCACTACAACATGCATCCATCCATAATGTACATATATGCATTGTCACTAACAAAATGTTCAACGTTAAACTTGTCATGCATGAGATTATAGTATAACAATGTCCGGTTAATAACATGCAAAGGTCAACAAGTAGCATGGGCCTCATGATTCGTGGACTTATGGTATTTTCCAAAAGCATTCATATTTCATTAAACCTCGTAGTTTGTTTTTGGGAAACTTGTTTTATTCGATGGTAATGTCAAGTATTGTCTAGGTCTAATATATGTTGGATGCATGGGTCCAATGTAATATTGTATAACTATGATTTTAAAATCTAGTATTTTAATCCATTGGATTAGATTTTTATTATGTTAATATTTCAAATCTTATATTGTGTCTTTTCTAAAAAGTCATATTCAGGTGAATACTAGGTTGTGATTTTATTTGTTTAGAAATAGAGGCATTTTTAGCAAATCGACGTCTTGTGAATTTATTTCTAAGATGGACATTCCATTGCATAAATTCACCAGGCTTAACTTTCACACATGGAGATTCAAAATCATATGTAATTAATGAACAAAAACTTACGAGGACTAGTAAGTGCTAATGAGAAACAACCAACACATTTTAGCAAATTATTGGAATGACAAAGTAAAGATGACAAAATGAAATCCATTGTTAAGCTTGTTCTTTCAAACAATGAATTACATATGTGGATCTAGAAAATTCATACATAGAAATATGGGAATTTCTAATTAAAATTGTTAGTGCTAAAGCAAAGCGGTTTGTTGGATTTTAAAATGGTACTTTAACAAAACCACAATTAGATGACAGAAAGTCCCTCCTCTTTATGGGAGAGTTTCCTTATTGAAAGAAAACAACAAAGCTTATATACAAATGTACAACTTTCATCTTAAGGATGGACTTCGACATCTTGAAATGTTTTTTTACCAAAATAGTTTATCAATACAAAGCGAATGGAAGAATGAAGAAAGGAAAGAGCGTAATATAACAATACTTTCAGAAATGTAGATAATAGAGTATAACCCTATACGTACTGAGCAAGAGTGATACAGAACCAAATCATTCACATTCACAGCATAAGATATCATTCCATAGACACAAAGTTCTAGAAATCATATCAATAAGAACACAAATTTTCTTATCACAAAAGAAAAATTATCCACATATTTCAAACAAACAAGAAGAGACAATAGATGAAGATAGAGAGAAAGGGGAAATTCTTTTGTATTGATTGCTTTCGATTCTATTTACACTTCAAAAGTATCAGAGTCCAACATTTGCAATGATCTAAGCTCTTACATTTATAGATGAAGTGAAAAGAGGAGAAGAAGAGAAGGAAGAAAATCGATTTGGAAGCTTAAGCACCAACCATCAATGCCCCTACAAATCCACCTACAATATGTCAAATCAGTTCTGCGCATGTTTTGGCGTTTGAAGAAGGAAGGAAGGAAGATAAAATCAAATTTTATCTAATTGAAGCGATCGATCACATATTAATGGCATGAAAGATGTTTTCCAGATTTTCACCCAAATCAAGACATCCAGTTGGTTATCCATGTCTATTTGGCATGTTGGATAAGGAAGGATGGGATATCGGATCAAATTTGATCTGTTTGAAGCTATCGAGATCACGTATTAATGGTGTGAAAGATGTTTTCCAGATTCCTAGCCATCAAATCCTACTAAAAATAATATTTTATGTTTCCATGGCGATAGGTGAGAGACTTGACAGCCTCGAAAATGGTAGACCAGATCATTAATGGTGGTAGGTGAGTAGCAGGTGTAGGGAGCTTTCTAAAAGTCTTCTCTTGCCCACATCGAGCTTCCTATGAAAAGACATGGTTGTGCGAAGGTGCAGGGACAAGCATTTAACGTGGGCTCATGATATGCGAAAGGGTGCAATCCATAAACAAGGCCATGTGGCGACCTCACACATCTTAATATTTCACCCCTCTTTTACTCCCGAATTTGTGCCGAATCGACATGTGGCATCGTCGTGGGCTGCTCTGCTCTGTTTCATTTGTATTCTACCTAAGTCCCTCCCATTCAAGCGGAGACATTCGATTGACCGACACACGTGGAGGGTTGGCACATGTTTGGAAGCGCCCCTCGAACTTTTCTTTTGAAAGAGCACTTGATTAGACACGTGGAGGCTTCCGTAGGCCTACTTTGTTTCTTTTGTTCTTTGCCTAAGCCCCCCTGTTGGTGAAGACATTGTGCCCGACCTGAGACCTGTGGGAGTGGCGTATGTTTGGGGACTGATTTTGGATTGGCCTCTTGAAAGAGCGCCGAAGAGACACGTGGATCCTTTTGCTGCTTTTCTCTATTTATTTTTGTTTTGGCGAAGTCCCTTTTGTTTGACGGGGCCGTATGTTTGACCCTGGACATGTGGAGGCTTCCGCAAACCCTTCTATACTAAGTCGATTCAATGGCCGACTCTGCTCCTTCTTTAATTCTAACCACGTGGTAATCCCACGCACACTTGGGGTCCCGCTCTTGATTCTTCCTTTGAAGTTACACCGAAGAGACACGTTGAGGCTCCTGCTGATGCTTGGACTTTTCAATGGCCGAATTTGTCTCCTTTTCGGACTTGGGACATGTGGAAAGCTAGCGCTCATTTGGGGTCTCCGCGTTTGTGCACCATACCAAAAGTGTGCCGAAGAGACACGTGTCACCTTCCGTGTCGGCATGGTTATGCGTCACTTTATAATTTTACTTCTTTTGGAAACAAGGCTCAAAATCTCAAAGTTCTCTGCTACCAACCCGCTTCCCGTTTTGACTTTTGATGCGGGCTCAACATTTGACTTTATCCCTTGGCATGAGTGGGGCCACGGGTCACTTTATCACTTTACGCCTTTTATGGAAACAAAGCCAAAATTCCTAAAGTTTCTCGACAACCCGCGTCTCGCTTTGACTTTTCAACAGATATTCAATACCTGGCTTTGGCGGGGTTGCGGCTCATTTTGTAACTTTACTCCTTTTGGCAATAAAGCCAAAATTCCCAAAAGGCTCTCGACGACCACCTTCCCACTTCAAACTTAAAAACGGCCATGTGTCCTTTTATGGGTCTTAGGCATTCTTTTATTCTCTTACGTCCTTTTGCCATAATGCATCAAAACATGAAAAGGGCCTGCCTTTCTGTCATAGCTCGATTCGACCAATCAGGATCCTTCGGGCCACGAGGCTAATTTGATACTTTTACAAAAATAACAAAAGTGACAAGTTCACCAAATAAACCCACCACACCGCATCCAATCAGAGATTTCCACGTATCCACGGACGTTGGAAAATAAATTGACAGGAAGATACGCCCGTCATTCACGACTGTAGAAAAAAATACAAAGGAGGGGAAACTCCACCATTTACGCCTAAAAACAAATTGCTCCTCGTGGAAAGAAGAACTATAAACAATACCAGGCTCGATGTGATCCACGACCATAGAAAAAGGATTTGACAATTTCATTCGAATGGAGGAAACAATTTTCAAGCATCCAGACGGGAAGACAAAAATTTTATCAAACCATGCGGACTGCAAGATTTTAAATTAACAGGGTGAGATTGCAAATGAGCACCAACTTCTTCAAAGCATGAATTTTTCTATCTCTCCAGAATTCTCACTCTTCTCAAACATCTCTCAAAGGCACCAACTCAAAAAATTTGAAACTTGACTTGAAAAATGAGGGGAATTTTAAAGGGACAACATAGTTAAATTAAATTATTTTATTAAGTTGTAACTATTCAAACTCAAAATGAGTGATGGTATCGTCAATGTCAACACATATCAATGAGCGAATATCTCTCATGAGAAGATTGGAATAATTCAAAGCTCCAGTTGATGATGAGTATTTAAAAGTTATATTACTAAACAATTTGACTTCCAAATACAACTTAGTGTTGTTTTTACTCTTAGTCGGATGCCTTCCCAATCATTAGAAGATATGATTTCAAGACTCTAGCTAAAGAAAAAAGAACTAAAAAGATATAAATGAGGAAAGTGTGGAGAAATCGTAATTTTTTGACAAAATGAAGAAGTTGGATGATTCTACTACAAGAAAAAGAACACACATCGTAGACTTATAGAACTCAATAAAATTATATTCTCAAAGGAAAGATTAAAACAAATTAAGCAATTCTAATAAAAAAACAAATGAAGCAAATCTATTCACTAAAAAGAACATGGCATTGAGGAAGAACCAAAGAAGGATGATAATGGTTATAATTATGAATACTTTTATACTAAGTCAAAAAAATCCTTTGGAGGATGAAGGCAATGCATGAAGGATTTCAAAATATGACCACTTGTCAGCCACTAGCGATGCGGCCACCTAGTCATAAAGTGGCATTTGTTTTTAGTTGTGCTTTCCAATGTGTTGTGTTGTGATTTATTGTTTTGAGTGGTTTGCTAAATAAATCCCTTTGTTGATATTTGGGGAAAGAAACTTGTTTTAAAATATGTCTCTTTAGGGGTGGGAGAATATTTCAAGGTAAACTCAATATTGATTATTGTCAAGATAGTTCTAAGCTCTGTAAATATGTAGGATTCTAAATCTAGGAACCCAAGGAATGTGAACGGATCCATGGAATTTGGCTCGCAGCCTACGCCTTTCTAAGGGTAAAGAGACAACTCGATAGAGTTGTATCTAAATTAAGAAATATCTTTAAGGAAAAACATTTACTGAGAATATGCTTTCTCTTCTCCCATATTCATATTGCGTAAATGCTAGAAATAATCCTAAAACTATACTAATGTGAATATTGTTTGTTTGGTAGAGTTTCTCTAACATCTCTACAAAAAAACTTGTGTGTGAGAATAACAAGGAATTTTGAGAAATTATAGGGATGACTGTTAAACTACTCTCATTGTGTGTAAGATCACTACATCCTACTTGTAATAATATTCAAAGGTTAGTGTGGGTGTCCAATAATATATCATTCTATTGTAATGTGATCTAATATCTTACCCATGATATTATCCATAGGGCGGTACTAGAAAGTTGCAGTCCACAAATTGCTTATACTAATCCATTTGGGTGGGACTATATCATCCACATTTTTGTTTCAAAGCCAATCAATTTTATCTCCCATGACCCAATGATCACTTTTCCAAATTTATATCTTTTCATGGGTCGGTTCATATCCCAAAGATCGGTCTTGATTCCAAATTAAACTTGTACAAACACCTATAAAAGTAAGTCTAACATACCTATTTGCAACACCTAACTCTTTTAAAAGAACACACTACAAAATAGTATCTAAAAACACTCCAAGCTTTGTTAATTTCCTTTAAAACAATACCAAAAGCTAGGGTATCCCACACACATGTTTGAAGTCAACCAAACCAAGTTCAAGATCCATGATTCTCATTCTAGATAGACCCTTGAAGTGAAGCCAAGAATAAATGCATCAATTATTTGTATGTCATTGTCGAAGGATCACATTACCAAAGTAGTTGCATCCATATAAATATCACATGTTAGGTGGAGAACTATACATGGTTTGAGGAATCTTTGGACGAGTTCTAACGTATGTGTTGTAGGCAAATTTAAAACCAAACACTAACCTATCAATAGGGGTCTCCCACCCATGGTTAGGATTTGAGGGTATTTCGTAACTTGAATTGCCTTGATCATGCTTGATAGAATTTTCTCATGCTAAGACTTTAGAGTGGGAAACTTGGTGTGCTTATAATTGAGGGAAGCTATAATCATTTACCTAGTTGAGAGATTTAGCACTTCATGAATGCTTAGTTCCCTAATGGATGTGCATCATCTTTGGAAGATTTAGGAAACCTTGAGTGCCTTTTATGTGTGTTGTAAGTGAGCATGTTATAAAATTTCATTTGATTTCTAGGTGAGGTAATGTTAACTTGCTTATATAGGGATTCAAAGGTACATTATCATCATAAGGCCAACCCACTAATATGAAAAGACCCAACAAATGATGTTTCATTAAAAAAAATTGTAAGATGTGTCAGTATAGGACCGTATAAGTCCATCGGGACTAAATTATATAACTTGTCCAATCCGTACGGTTATAAAAGAAGGTTGCTTGGCCATGTGATAATAATATGTGAATTCTATTATTTTGGAAATATTACTTGTGAAGCATCTCTCTCCCTCTCCTAAGGAGGAAAATCCTTGGAGAGCCTTGTGTGAGGATGAAACCCTTCACCAAGACCGGGGATTACTTTAACACTGGAGTATCCACCCCCTTTAGGGATATTTTTGCACACTGTAATATTCATTTCTAACCCTATGATAATTTTGCTAAGGAGCTTAACAGGTCATTAATTGAATATATTTGCACTATTTATGATTATTAATGCATAATTGTCCTTCCTAGAGTCGAGTGACTAGCTTTATGGTGTAATTTGACATATTTATTAGTTGTTCCAAGTAGGGTGACTAGCTTGGAGGAATATTTTGGTGTGTTCTTGCAATAATTTCATGGATTTGAGATTAAAATCACGTTCTTCATATTTTGGAAGCCAAGATCTTCATCTTTGCATAGTTTCATGTGTCCCCAAATTAGCCAAATTGGTGCAATACCTACTCTAATACCAAATGATAAACATAGGATTTCTAGAATTAAAAATAAAAAAACTTGATCATTATATTAAATCAAAAATGAATTTGTGATATTTATAAATATTGAACATTTTTTTCACTTCCTTACATATCATATGATTAGGTTCGTGTGTAAAGTGGTAAAACACACCCTAAACAAAGTGACGAGATTACATAACAATTCACTTCCTAATCACATCTAAGATCTACTAAACTGAACTAACATTAACCCAATTTAAATTGTACACAAAACATCACATTAACTAAAGTTCTTTATTGAGAGATAGTAATGAATTAATTAACTAAATTATCCTAATTCTATCAAAAGTTAGATAATGAGTTTCCTCTTGGAAGTAGAAAGAAGTTCTACTACCATTCTAAGGACACCTAATTTGACATTTTCTAAAGATTCCTCAAAATACTTTGTCATCCCAATGACTTCTTTCCCTATTTTTAGAATTAAACCTAACAAGAGTAGGAGGGGCCTAATTAGATTTATAAAGTATACAATTAGGCTAAATATATTTCTTCTTTACTTCTTTCCCTATTTTTAGAATTAAACCTAGCCAGAGTAGGAGGGGCCTAATTAGATTTATAAAGTGTACAATTAGTCTAAATATATTTCTTCTTTAAATACCCTTCTCTACTTTGTGTGAATAATAAATATGAAAAACCTTTTAGGCTCATAATTTTTCTACAAGTGAATAGTTTGTGTTAGATATGTCCTGGTGGGTATAAAATAATATCAAAACCAATAGGAAAAATAAAATTGTGTTACCAATCACTAGTATTAATAATTCCAACATACATAGCCTTTCGAAGACAGAGACTAATCTATGTTATCTCGATAGACAAAGACTATTATTCTATGTTACCAAGTCTTCATCCTATTCAAAATATGACCTTAACACCTGCAAATCCTTTTCTTTATTTGCTTCATTTTTTTGCAATAGAAATAGTGATAATATTCTCTTTTGATTCAAGGGGAGATAATATGATTTAGGATTTTCGATTTCATTTAGCTTCAATTCATCATTAGCTAATATATCTTCAATATCTACTTGAGGTCGAGTTATCATAAATACTTTATGTAGCAGGAAATGTAAATGGAGGTAATTTTGTATTCAATGACTCTCGAGATGTTCATCGGTTGTTTCAAGGTAGTCAAGTTCATTTTTCCTCCACATTATAACCCTATTTTATTATCATTTTTAATATATTATTTTGTAATTACAATATTTTTTAGAACTATTTAATTTATATTTGCATTTACCCAAGCACTTAAATTTAATCAATATATTTGATCACAAACATAGCCCAAACTTGTCTTTCTGCAAGCAATTTTTATACGACAAAGAACTTGATTCATATCTCTACCTTGTATCATAATCTCCAACTAGGATTTTTTTGTTCACCTAGGCTTTTAAAAAAATTAATGTGTTTTGAATCCAATATCAACATTACATTGAACATTACATAATAATCAAAATTTTATATTAAAAATACAATACTATAAAATTATTCAATTTTAACTAACAAAAAAATAATTATTTGAATTTTGTAATAAATAAATTTGGACTATAATCAACTTATAGTTGGCTTTTATAGTCGCACTATACTAATATTATATAACTAGACTATAGTCAGACCTTGAATTCAAGTTATAATCAAAACCTAAAATCCGGCTATAGTCAAGAACTAAAGTTTAAGTATAATCATGTCCCATAGTCGGGTCCCAAAGTTGACCTATAGTCAAGACCCATACCATCTTATATTCATGCTCAAAAATCAAGATAATGTGATGCTAAATTCAACATATAGTCAAAACTTAACATTAAGCTATAGTCACAAAGCTTAAGTCTACCCATCATCAACTTATAAGCAATGACATTTGCTAACTATAGCTTGACATTGAGTTTCCTAAAGCTTGATGTTAGCATTACCCTAACCCATTTTCTTTAAACTATCATCGATTATTAAATTAGTAATGACCTAAATAATCATAAAATCGCTATTTTCGACTTTAGACGTAATTTTTCCATAAATTTCACATTTCCCAAAATATTGGATAACACTAAAATGACTTAGAGTTGTCTTTAAATCCATCATTATTCACTCTAAATATTTTAGTGATCGCCTTTCAATTATCATGTCCATAATCAAATGTATCTATTTCCCATATTCATTCAAGAGAGCACAACTAAATATGCAAGTATGTGCACAATTCTCTTGTTGTAAATTTTCTATTTCAAGATGGGGAAATTTCCAATTTATTCATAACATTAAGTATCAATTAGATATGAGCTCTTGGCATTTTCATAAATAGGCATGTTGAAACATTGAACTCGATATCCAAAGTACCACTACCACACTAATACAATAAAGAAGTGAATGAGTTATCAATCATATATTACTTGGAAGTTGGCAAGAGTAGTCTACAATGACATATAAACTCAATTTACCATGGTCCATATGGTAATGGGAGTGATGCCACCATGGGAGGGTTACTTTGTGAAACATGCTCAAAACATGTGCATTCATGGGATTCTAAATATTATCGATGTGTTTGGAATTTACCGCCTCTAACTCTTATTATTGGGACCCCCTTTATACTAATGGATGTAATTTTTCCATTATATTGGTAAACAAGTTGTATGTAAAACATGCTCGTAATTGCATGCACTCACATGGTGTAATTTATCATGTCTTAAGGGTGACCCTGTGGATGTGACAATGGAAGTATTCCTCCTAGTAATATAGACATTTGGTATATTAGTTACGGGATGAGTACATTCCTTACTATTGCAAGTTGAATACACCTCTTTATTGTGTCTCAAAATTTCCTATGTGATTTTTAAAATCTTCAATCATTCAAAAAATTAATATTGAAGTATTTAATAAACTCAATATACCAAATAATCTATATGTCAATGAAAGTGATGACACAATGGAAGTGGCCCTCTTACTAAAATAATAGTTGATTGATTGAGATGAGTATGTTTGGGTGTGTGGTCTTCCCCTTTTGTCTTATATAGCTTCAAAATAAATAAATAAATTTTTTTAATTGTTTCTACAACTTTATAAATCTTCATTTATTCATAATAAAATCACAGAAAAATGATTAGCAAACATTTGTAATTAAAATATTTATTAGAAAGGTATATTTCAATTTAGTAATCAATCTAACTGTAAATACAATTTTCAAACATATTGTTCTTCTCACTTTTATTGTGACAAAATTTCATTGTCATATAAATTATATTGTATTGGGTTTATATGTTGTTATGAAACCAACAAACATAGAGGTTGAACACGGCACCTCTGTTCTTATCAAGAACATTATGAGGTCCCTTCCTCTCCCCATCCGTGTGGCAGATTCCTCCATTTTGAGAATGGTAATGTGTTATTAAAACAGAACCAGAACACCGCTCGATTTTCCCAAGAAAAAGTGAGGTAGGATTATGTTGAAAACCAAAACAATAGTTTGTAAATGAAAATACCTCCTCTTCCCGGGAGGAAATCAAAGTATTCGTATTATCATTAGAATTGAAAAGCTACATGAGATGTCGAAATATATTGCGTTCTTTGGCACAAGGAATCTGCACTGCACAGTGCATACAAATCCAAGGTTGAAAAGGGTAATTATTGATTTCCTGCACGGAAAGGAATAGAATTAGATCTGATACTATTTGGTTTAAGTTGGGTTGTATCCCTTTCTTCCCCATGAGAACGATCCTCTGGTATATAATAGCCAGTAATGGGATCAGGCATCCAACTGTTTTGTAAAACTCTACCCCTCTCCTCCTCCTTCTCCTCCTTTTCCTTCACTGCTTTTTCTTCTCGCCCAACTCCTCCTAACCCTACCGGGGTTGCTATGGCGCTGTATCTTCGCCTGCAATTAAACAATATTCAAAAATGGCTTATCAAATGTCGAAACAGTTAACACTAATTAGCACGAACAAACCCAGTAAAACCCATTCTCTGCGCCAATCAAAAATTGTCACAATTTTTTTTTTTGAGTTACCTGGCTATCATTACTAAATCAAAACCTGGAGCAGAAAGTCGAGAGAGAGCCTTGAAATGAAGCTTAGAGTTAGCCATGGGACGGACATCCACAATCTTTTTAGCTAAATGTTGAGAGACAGAATTGCATGATGGCCGATTTAGCTTAGCTTAGCTTAGAGTTAGCGGAGAATGGCGATTTATAGAGAATGTGGTCCTTGGAAGAAAACAAAAGGTTAAGTGGAGTACTGTGCTGAATCCTGATCATTCAATATTTTTCAATGAATGGTAATGGAGGACATCGTCAATGACCACCGGCCACACGTTATTTCTTGTTTTTGCGCGCAGAAACAAAAATAATGGAGCGGTCAATTTAGTTTTTTTACAGAATGCCAATTGCCGATTGCCAATTGTCATTGCCACATAGGGCGCAATGGCAACCATTTATTAAATTAACGGGAGAAGATGACGTTTGAAAAGGACTGGTAAGAAAACCCACACAACAGCGCGGGGCTAGACGACTTTAACGTAACCTTTAATAATTGTAATTACGCCGAAAGGTGTAAGAGGCATGGACGGCTGGTATTTGGCCATAGATTCTTGCAGGTTGCTGCAAAGCAATTTGTCAGGTAACATCCCGAGTCAAAGCAGCCCAGAGGGCTGGCAGCAATGGATTGCTTCCTTACACCCGAGTTAAGGGGAGAGTGTGGAGCACGGCTCATGGATTTGCATGTTATGTGTGATTCTAAGCTATCTAATGAGGTTATTATCGTGTCGAATGTTGTCGAATGCGGTAAATATAGGCATCAACCATTTATTATCTTGCCGAAGGCATGGATATTGTTTTCACCTCTCTCATTAATCTATTTCTCTTTCCTCAATCAAATGTTGCCATGTGGATTATTTTGAAATTGGGCTAAAGTTTAATTTTCCAATATTGTACTTGAGTTCCATTTCATTGGCCAATCCCTTTATTTGGCACTATTTGTGAGAAAGAATTTGTCCTGCATTGCATTTAAGACTGTCACTGTTTATGACAGGTTTGATTGGTGTTGTTGGGCTCAAAAATGGATTCCTTGGAGATCTTTGAATTTTTCCACATCATTATGTACTTTCATTTTAATTTTTGTGCAGCAGAAATCATTTTATTTTAGCAAGAGATATTTTTCATGTCTTTCCATTGTTTGCAATGGCTTATGTTTGGTTTTACCATTCGAGCTCTCTTCTCGAGCTGTGTATTTATGGCCACCGAGGTAAGTTCTATTTTTCTGTTCACTTCATGGCTCGAACAAGGGTTTCATTCTATTTTTCTTTGAGCAGGAAAGCTTCTCCTTTAATGGCCTCCATTGGAGATCTCTGGGAAATGTTTCCAGGAAGCCATTATTTTTCTGAAAATTTGTTTCGACCTGGGTGTTTATCTTTCATTGTGGGATCGTTTGTAAATAAAAATACCGCCATTCTTAAGCATTGGAACTCATATTTCATTATGTTGTTGGCTCGGCACTGTTGATCTATGAAAATCTGGTAAGTTGTAACCCCTATGTCATGGATGAATTTTAACTCTGTCGTTATTTATTCTGGGTAATTTTATTTGCTATCCACCATGAAAAGAAGATTCAAGCTTTGTTCTGTGGGACATGGAAGTTCTTTGAACTCTAGTTAGAACCCCTTCTGGGTTGTATTTGATTGTACTTTTACCCAGAAGATGAATTTGGGTTCTGTATTTTATATCCCTGACTGCCGCCATGATTTTACCTGTGGTTCTCTTTTATTTGCACAATGGTTTTGTATATCTACTTGACGTTATACTCCTGCTCCATATTTTGGTTCTGAGACTTGTAAAAGAACTCATAGACTCAGTTTGTGTTGTATTTCAGTCTGATCCGCCATGGTGGGTTCGTGATCTTTGGTTTTCTTACATACCCAAAATCTCGTTTGATATGCACAACTACCTTATTGCTCTAGATCTGTATAGCTTGGCATGTTCTATTTCTTGAGTGTTGCTGCTCCTGCCATCTCCTCAAATGAAATGTTCAGAAGGAAGATCTTCAGCTGGGGAGGCCTCCAAACGGCTAAATGAAGCAGCTGCAAATGTAAAACGGTGTGGGGTTTCTTAAGAAAAGAGGGAATGCAAAACTCATTGGGGGAAGAGGGATACTTATGCACGATTTGTGACTCCTGTGTCCTAACGGACTCCACACGGACATGCGATGAAAAAGAGAATACAACTTGTTGTGGGACCAAATACAACAATTTTGCCTTGGAGCAATTCCTCTGCTTCCTAATATGTACAGCTGGTATGAGTAGATTTTTACTTTACTTGATTTTATAGATTTCTTTTTCCATTTCCTGCTAGTTTTTCTTGGTTGGATTTTCTGGTTAATACTTTTATTGACTGTTCCAATCTTTTCTCAGAGACTACGCATGGAACGTGAAGCTTCTCCAAGTGTTGCTGCATTTTAGATATAAGAATATGCTTTTAATTTCTTGTGGTATGGGCTGTAATTTTATCTAGGCATCCTACCTCTTATGCCATTCACAATCTAACTCCCAAAAAAATCTTGGATCTAGATTCCATTTATTGTCTGAATGGTGTAAATTTGTTTCCATGCTCGTTTCCACGTAGATAAACGAGCTTCAAATCGGTGGTGAACTGTTCCGGTGAGCGTTTCATTCCACTAAATGTACACAATACAGTTTGCTTTATGCCTCCGTTTATTGTTTAACTTTGAGCCTAAACATTCTTTTTGTAGGATTGACAACCCCGTGTTTATAATCCTTGCACGCTCTCTGAAATTTCAAACAGCTAATCTTCGATAGTTTGAACCTGCGACCTCCGTACTTCTAATTTCCTTATTTCGAAACCCTTTTGTTTTGAGCAAGGCTCCCGTTTTGAAACTACTTTGCTCGATTCTATCAAATAAAAATCAAAATATGAAAAAGGTGATGCAAGATGTTCCCCCTCTGTGATTTCAAATTCTACAATGGAGAACATTCATACTATTTGTGATTCTTGAAAATTTACAACTTACATGACATTACAAAATCAATTGGATCCTTTTCTCGTAGTAGTGACAGAATCCATCACATTAACTGTGATTGTGAACATTTTCTAGAAACTTTTCTTCATTCCTATTGAAGGATTGCTACATGTCGCACAATATACTTTTTCTATAAATTAAGCATGTACAATTACAATAATAGTTACATGTTTATTTCTTTATGCATTCTTGTTTTGTCCTCCTTTCGATACAAAACACTAAAAGGATAAAAATATTGAGCAGAGAGCATAAAGAAAATTAAATTCTATGCATCTTTTCTACGTTATTTTGTCAATATCTCAACATCTCTTCTCCGCTTTGACTTTGCAGTGAAAACAACATTTCAAGTACAGTTAACACAACTACTACGTTACAACCATGAGGAAGGGGCATTCAAATTACAAACAAATTATTGATTGCCTTCCACTCACATAACACAAATTATCTAATTAGAGTTCCACATGGCAATCAAGGTACTTGGTGTAATGTTTGTCTAAAATATTTATTTTTCATTTTTTTCAAAAATATTTGATTTGATTTTTGATTGGCTGGAATATTTGTATAAGCATATGAGATTTTTGTATTAAAATATCAGGAATTCACAAAAAAATCACTGCCTATAGTTTAAACATAGAGCATAAAAATTATATTGTGTAATAAAAATATAAAATAACAAGATACCTGGAACGCTTCTTGTCTCATTGACTAATGTTTCTCCCGGTTTAGAAAAACTCTTATCCACCAAACATTTGTACGTTCCATTTTACATTTTAGTTTTTTCTTCGAAGAATTTGCATCCATGGTCAAAAAATAATGACGATTATTTCTAATTTCTTTGTAGCCACTTCAATAAAAATCAACTTGAGGGGACGATTCCACCCAAAATTTTCAACTCAGACATGCAACTCATACACGTGTAAGTAACGAATTATATCAAAGCTCAAGCATAATGTGAAAAATGTGTATTGCTAATTATTTATTTTCTGCAGACTGTTTGACAATAATCGTTTGATGAGCGAGATCCCTTCGACTGTTTGTTCGTTTTCGACTTTGGAGGTTTTGTACGTCTTTAATACCTTAACTCTTTTTGCACAATGTTTAAGCTAATTTTACATTCCTCATTTGAGGACATTAATGGTCGTTGAACAGGAGGCTTGATCGAAACTGTTTGGGTCCACCGTTGAGCAATCTCACAAAAATAAATTAATTGAATTCACACACCCAGTTATCAATGTGTGCCAGTTTCAGCAACTCCTTGTTCTTTAGAATATGTTTTCAACTTCGATGTTAGGGTTGCATTAATCACAGGGGAAAAAGGAGAGAAAATGAAGCTCTTAAATTGCCATCACAAGAAAACACATGATTAATAAAATTGCATAAGTTGGGTGTTTATTCAAGGTAATCCGCGGACTTAGGGAACACATTGTCAGCAGCTTTCCTCTTTTTGGAGACATTAATCCCAACTTGATTATTCCTTGGCGTTCGTAGTTCATATCTGGAGTGTCTCAAACCTCGGTTGTTCTCTAGTTTTTGTTGTGTGTTAATTGACCTATATAAACGAAATTAAATACATTTGTTCGATAGAGTGCTATGTTTTACATTGGTCCTTCTTTTCTTTATTTTTGTTCCTTGGTTTGGGTTTGAGAGGATTTGTAATGGTTCTAGGCGTGGGGTAAAAATATTTTGATTATATATCTCGCCTGAGCCTTATTACCAGAAACTTGATCTCTCCTCAACTTTTTCACATTTCAAGGTTGTTTTATTACTATCTTAAATTTAATTTAATCAATATTTTTTATATTTTTGTTAAATTTGTACTATAGAAAATAATCTAGTTTATTTGCATATGGTTATTGTTTCTTTTCTTCATGAATTGCATGGCTACGATTGACAAGAAATCAATTGCTTCAATTGAGACCAAGTACCATAGATCTTAAATTTTAAAAACAAGGAATCTTTTTCACATCTAAACATTACATGACACAATTTGATGATTATTAGTTAAAATCCCTATTTACATAGATTCAACAACTTGCAAGCTTCATCGTGATCTACCCTTGGCTCTGCATTGATGCCTATCTATTACACATGACTCACAGACACTAATGACATCCTATAACTCGTTGTTTTTGGTACGAAAAACAGAGCATCTCCATTTCTTGATTGACCATAGTTGTCTTTTTCTAGGTTGTTGTATTAACCTATTTTAGTTGTCATTGGGGCCACGTTTAAATCCAACATGCTTCAAGTTTATAACTTTTCTATTTACATATGGTTATTGTTTCTTTTCTTCACAAATTGTATGGCTAGGATTGGCAAGAAATCAATTACTTCAACTCAAAGTAAGTACATCAGATCTTAAATTAAGAAAATGTGGAATCTCTTTCGCATACAGACATTACACGACACACTTCAATGGTTTTATAACTTAAAATCTCTCTTTTTAAGTTGGAGTGCAATTTACATTTAATAATGTAAGAATTTGTAGGAGTTCGAGAACAAGTTTTTTTATTAGTTTCATTGTAAATGATAAAGAAACAAGTCCTCCACCCACCTAAAATACAAAACATTTGGAATTTTCAACAACTATGTTTATAAGTAAGAATATCAGGGCTAAAAGATTTACACCCTACACAAAAAAATATTGTAAACTACTTTACATTTTAGTTTCATTTGTCATCAAACAAGAACACCACTTAGAATATATCTCTTATCCGGTTGACACTTACTTGGCAAGATACACCAAAGAAACATGCATCTCAAGTTTAGCAAGATCGTCAAGCCGAACAAACACGAGCACTAGAGGCTTTCAAGTATTTTTCTTTATTTTCAATTTGTTCTTATTAAATTAATTGTTATATCATTGTGGAACAAATATTTTACGGCTAATTCAATGGCAACATTTTCCTCTTACTTCGGGAGGATCCGCCATTCATGGCCTTGTTTTCACTCATGCACTCTATTATTAGAAATGAAATAGACTAATATTAGGTTTAAATGGCCATATAAAAGCCCAATTATTCTTAAAAATAGTCCATTGACATAGTTGCAATTTTTTTGTGATGGGAAATTCTACCGATTTATGCTCAATGAATTGTAGATTTTGTGAAACAAAATGCTTAACTCCCCATTTACAATGAGCACCTTTAATAAAGGAGGATTTGACTTTAAAACTTACCTCGATATTACAATCCGTTTCATTAGGATTATATGCCCTCTCATAATCTGGTTTGTATTAATTGTTGGATATTTATTTGTAGCATAGATTTGAGTATGGATATCCTAATAATTATGGTATTTTTGTAAATACAAGACATGCTTTTGAGCTTTGGCATGACACATGTTAGTGGACCTTCAAGTTAATTTTGGTTAGCACAACTTCAGCCCCACTTGTATATCCCAAAAGAAATTATTTGATATGTCTTCCTTGGGCCTTGGTTCTCTTTATGGAAAGTGTGGGAATAAATTATACAATATGCCCTCCTTATGCCTTACACCCGAGTTAAGGGGAGAGTTTGGAGTAGGGCTCACGGATTTGCATGCTATGGATGATTCTGAGCTGTTTAATGGGGTTATTTTCACTCATGCACTCTATTATTAGAAATGAACAATACTAATAGTAGGTTTAAATGGCCATATAAAAGTCCAGTTATTCTTAAAAATAGTCCATTGGCGACATAGTTGCAACTTTTTTGTGATGGGAAATTATACTTGAGTTATGCTCAATGAATTGTAGATTTTGTGAAACAAAATGCTTAACTCCCCCTTTGTAATGAGCACCTTTATTAAAGGAGGAATTGACATTAAAACTTGCCTCAATATTACAATCTGTTTCATTAGGATTACATGCCCTCTCGAAAATGGTGTGTATTAAATGTTGGAGATTTCTTTGTAGCATAGATTTGAGCTTGGGTATCCTAATAATTATGGGTATTTGTTTGTAAATACAAGACACGATGTGCTTTAGCATGACCCGTATTAGTGGAGCTTCAATTTAATTTTGGTTAGCACAACTTCAGCCCCACTTGTATATCCCGAAAGAAATTATTTGACATGTCTTCCTTGGGCCTTGGTTCTCTTTGTGGGAAGTGTGGGAATAAATTATACAATATGCCCTCCTTAAACCCCAATTTGTTTTGGGGAAATTATGTGAATATAAGACAAAATCTTGAGTAATGGGATGAATAACAGGATAATTTTTATGTTGTATACTTTTATGCATTCGTATTGTTGGTTGTCGTGGTTGTGATTGCGGTTTAATAAAGAAATGCAAATACTGGGTTATTGTATTTTGCTTGTTCTCTAGCCATGTTACACATTACTTTGCTTTTGGGAAATGTTACATGTAAATGTTTTTGTGATCGACAAAACACATATGTCATCCACCTTTGACTGTCTTTTTCGAGGATGCAACCTTTTGATGAAAATCCATGAAGTGTCATTATTGTCAATTCACATATGGTAGGTGAGAGCTAATTAATGTCCTCTCCAATGTGGTTGATTTTGAGGTTCAGACCTTTTGATGAAAATTTTGGATGTTCATTATGAAATGTCATTATTATAATTTCACATATGGTAGGTGAGAGTAATTAAAGTTCTCCTCAATGTGGTTGATTTCATTAAAGAGATTGTTGTACCCAGTGAGAAATATTGTGATTGTTAAATTGGGTCTTTGGAGTGGGAGATCTTTGCAACTACGGTCATGACTCAAACATGTGCACGTCTTTCATTATCGCATGTACAAAATAGAATGCACATCTTGTTTGTTTCTTGTTAATCCATAAAACTCAGTCTTGATGGAAAGTGTCATGGTAACTAAAAGATCTCTATTGTACTCCCTTGATATAAAATTTACAATGATAGGCTTAATGCTTCTCTCTTGGTTTGAAGTGTAATTTCATTTTACAACATGTTTCATTAAATGAAATTCAGGGCAATTCTAGGATGTGTTGTTGAAATTACCTCCACTTTGTTTACAGAAGGATTTTTCATCTACTTATGTTGTTAGATTATTTCAACGGCTATGAGTATTAATAAAATCACATGACAATAGGCCTGCAAACATTGATTTGCAATCTACAAACAATATCTTAATTTTTTTTTTTTCATGGTCAAATCGCCTATAAATCGCAAATCTGTTGATTTTAAAATTGGAGCAGTTTACATATGCAGTAGCACCTCTAAAATTTTATGTGAGTAGCAGTATCAGTTATGAGTAATTTAGGAGAATAGTAAAGGAAGAAGAGAGAAAAAAGTGAATTTTGCACTTCAAAAAAAATCAAAACCTGCAAAACAAATGGTGGTTTTAATAAATTGCAGCAACCAACAATTCATTCATTCATTCAACAATTAGGTGTGTGTTAGCGTTGATTTGTTCAGATGGAACTCATACCATGATGGTTGCCTTGCACAACTTTGAAGTTATCATCAAACCTTATCCAGTCAAATAGACCCTTGACATGTGCAACTGAAGATCTATTAATCGATCAATTTATTTGATTGATACATTAACTCGTGACTCATATAGTTGAACTAATCAATCAAACTCAATCACTAAGTATATATGACACACACTATCATTGACAATAACTCCAAGGTGATTTCATCCTTTTCGAAGTCATTAATTTAGTTTGAATAATTATAATTAGCTCCCTAACTGAATGACTGAAATTGAGGAGAGAGTGTAATTGGCACCATAACTAGCCTATTAAGGGTGTTAATATCAAAGATGATGGCACATCATCCAAATGGTACCACAATTTCATCACATGGCCCATTACAAGTGAATATATTAGATTGTAAATAATCTTTAAGTTTGATTTGCCTTTATAAATGTGTTTTGACTCAAATACATCATTATCTTATCGCATAGACAATGACGCATAACCAAGAAGTAGAAAAACAAAAAAATAAGAACGAGAATCAATTTGGAACAAATGAACAAACAAGTGTTTCATCAACCTTATAACTCCTTAAAGATGAGTGAAATGCCATAAGCAATTACAAATAATGTATTATATTTACTTATGTTTGATACTTTTTGGCTAATTGTTTGTTCTTTGTGTGATGTCATACATATCTTATACAAATTTTAACTTGGTTTTACTATTTTTTTCTAGTAGATCATTACTTTGTTGTATGAACCAATGGAAAAGTTCATTTTGGCTTTGACTTGGGTGCACATGTAACTCGATAGTCTACATATGTTGGGTCACGGAGAATTTGAAAGCCATTACATTGGACGAATCATAATGTTCCCTTGATTACATGACATGGGTCCTACTTTTATCGAGAAGAATGGCACAAAATATTATCTTCCACACATGGTGATCTCTACCGCACACCCCATTACAGTTGAGTAAAGACCAACAGTTGGATTTCAACACTATTCTAGACCACTTTTCTTACAAATACAACCTTCCACCACGAAACTCAATATTCATGGCGCAACAGTGGATAAGAAGGTCCTAAAGTATTCATTCCTCAAGTCTGCTTCATTCTCAATATCAGTCCATGTTATATCACCACTCCTTTTACTTTCCCCTACAAGGGTGGCTACTTTCAACAATTCCACATCCACAATTCTCTCCAAGCCTTGGCATTCTCATTAGAGAACTGAAACCCCTAAGGCCAAGCTTTAGCATCTTTTCAAGAGTCCTTCAAACATATCAAATATATTCTAATTGATGAAATGAGTTTCATTGGCCCTAAGTTGCTCACCAAAATTGACTACCATCTTCGTGAAGCTTTTCCACATTCCAAAACATTACAATTCCACAAAAAATTCATCATTTTTATTAGATATCTCAGGCAATATCACAGTCATAGACATTTATCCTATGGCCCAAAACTTTGAATTTTTTTTTAATTCAATCTCTTTGAGATCAGTCTTCAAGTAACAAAGTTCCACTCTAGCCCAAAATTTCATTTCTTCTCATGCCTCTCAACATTCGCAATGGCGTTCCTAAATTTGAAGACTGGGAACTACTGATGTCCCACACTCGATTCCTTCCTTTTCATAAAGCAACATATCCTTGATTTTCATAATACCACCCATTTTTTGCGAAAAGAAAATGTCGACAACCACAACCTCCATTTGTTGAAGGAGATGAATTCTCTAGTTTCCATATCGATTGTTCAAAATAGAAGGCATAAGGACTCCATTGATGCCATGACGAGATCAACTATAACACAAAGTTCTTCTTTGCAAAAAAAAAAATTACGCTTTTTGTAATTTTATGGGTTAAAATAAGTTTAGTAAATGTTACATCTGCAATATTGCGGAAATTTTATATGACACTTCCTCATCACCACCTCTTTTTCCTTTAGTTTTGTAGTCAAATTTGATCTGTATACTGACCCTTCTTGGGATCCCAACAATCCTTCCCATGTTCCAATCCCGCCAATTTCTAGAGGTAGTCGTAGACAGTTGCCGCTTAAAATGGCATGGGCCTAATCTATCCACAAGTCACAAGAAATGACTCTTCAGAAAGAAACTATTGACATTGGCAACACCGAACGACAAGGGCTTACATTCACCGCAATATCTAGAGTCCCCTCCTTGACTGACATTCACATTTCACCACCTTTTACATTTGAACGTATCTCCAAGATGTCAAAAACCCCTCTACTACAATCTCAGAGAAATGACGAATCTCACCTTCATTCACTTCCTCTCTTCCCTCCCTCTTAATCCCCTTCACATATCCCTTCCCCTCCCTTCCATCCTTCAGAACCCCTCTCCCTCTACAAGTTTCAAATCTTTTGTATTGTCGCTCGGTCTTGGTTTCCTGCAATTTTCTATTATTATTATTTGATACATTTTTATTTTCTATTTCAAAAAAACATTCCTCCTTTCATCATCTTTCTTTACATAGCTTTGTTTTAGATCGATACTATTTTTTCCAGTCTCACATCCCCTTTCAAAGATTCACATCGCACCGCTTTGCCGCGTGTGATTGCTACTTTATTTCATTTATGACTCAGTTCACACAATGTGGGGGCTCCCATTTAAATAATAAATAAATAATCTTTAAATTTAAGAAAAGCAAAAATAACTATGCTTTAAATATGAGGCATACATTATATCTTACATTCATTAATATTTAAATTCAGGATTTCTTTTTTAAGAACATAAATCTTTCATCATTACTTAGACCAACTAAAACTAGAACATGGAAAAATACATAATAATTAATGTAGAGGATGCAATTCATGTTTCTAGAATAATACTTAATTTCATATGAATTTAGAAATAATTTTGAATGGTGGACAATGGGAAATAGGTCTCATCAACAAGAAGAATCGAACACATATATTTAAAACCATACAGCTTACCTAACAAGATTCATATAAGTATAGAAATGATGCAACCATTTCCATATAGTGTGGAAGTGAAAACTACCTCCCACCATGAACTAATTTTTTTGAATGTGTTCCTCACTCTCTAAGCTTTGAAAACCTTACGTATTTTCCTAGTTTCACCGCAAATATTTCGAAACTACCCACCTTCTTCAAAATCTAGCCTCAACACCTTACAAGATCCATAAAAATGAAGGATGTTAATCAGGTATATGTTATAACTCCATTGTTATGATGCCCCTCATATCTTAAACAAATTTACAATCATCACTCATATGTGCACGTGTTCCAAGCCTTATCTTTCAATATATACAAAAAAACTACAAATGCTAGAATGCTCTCTAAATACTTGCACGTTTAACAAAGGAATGCTCTTGAAAATAATAAAATATACTCTTACAACTTCAAAAATCACTCTTATCTAAATTAATTGTTCAATTTATAATTATGCATTGTAGTGCTAAATGCGCTAACGAACTCATATATTTATAAACTTGAATTAAAATTAGGCCCTACTAAAGACACATGTTGACACACAACAAGAGGGAAAGCTAACAAAAAATCGCAAACCCCGAGGAATCTAAAATGCACAAAACTACTCGCAAAGGTAGATATAAATTGGATTATGTATACCATAATCATACAAGTATGGAGCTAGAAACTATCCAGAGCTATAGGAAAACAAGTGAAGAGAGAGAAAAAAAAGGGAAGAGAGAAACAAGAACCAATGGGGAAGAACAAATAAAGGTAAAAAGAACTAATAAGAGAGAAAATGGAGTCAGTAAGGAACAAACAATGTTGAATATTTCAAAATTCACACAACACATAAAGGGGACAATTCAAAGGCCAACTAAGATAAGGAACGCATGTCTACAACATACTATCTTGGACCAATAATCAACTAACATATAAACACACTACTATAAAAATAATGGGTAAATACACAATAGTGTGTCGCACATGGTGGGCCAAAAACATGACCCAAAAAATTTCACATCAATAGTTTGAGGGTTGTTCGTGTGAATACCTCCTTCACATGAACCCCCTTTTATCATTGTGTCATGTCATCATAAAAGGAGTTCTCCCGAACTCCCCTTCACTCGAACCCCTTTGCCCAAAGGGGATTCATACGAACCCCCTTAGGAATATTTTACCTTCCACACTTTTTAGAGAATGAATCTATAAAATTAGGCTTGAGGGGGGTTCGGGCGAACCCCCTAGGCATATTTTACCTTCCACACTTTTCAGAGAATGAATCGATCAAATTAGGCTCAAGAGGGGTTTGGGCGAACTTCCCTTCCTGGGAAAACCCCCTTAATCCACCTAGGTGGCACCTATGTGGTTTGTTTTTCCCTTAATCCACTTGGAGGGCAATTATAGGCAAAAATATGCCACTTCAGATGCCACGTGTTTACATTTAAATAGTGAATTAAATTATGAATTTTTTTGCATAAATTCATTTTTCATGGTCTTTTTGAAAATGTAATTGTTGAATTTTAAAATGGGTTTTTCTATTTTTTAAAAATTATTTCTAAACTATGGTATTTTAGAAAATTTGGTATGTCCCATTTGAGACACTATGAAAAATAGTAAATCATTTCCGAAAAAATTGAAAAATATATTTTACTAAATTTTAATGTTATCGTTACGCTCATGAATTTTTTTTTTGAAATAAATAAAGAGATATATCACCATAAACATCTATACATATCTAAATCAAATAATATATTCACTAAAAATTAATTAAAAATTAAATATATATCTAAAAAATCCAAAAAAATATTCATCTAATAGATAATTAAGTCTAGAATATATATCTAAAATTTTGTAGAAAACAAATAGAACAATATGTTGGCACAATGTAGCTCTACTATAAAATAAGAAACAACCTTTCAAATAAATAACTAAACAACAACAAAAATCAAAACAAAAGTTACATACATTATACATTCAAAATGTAATATTTCATTAGTTTACAACATTTTCCAATTCTACGTACTTTTTCCAATTCTACGTACTTTTGTGGCAATTACCTCTACAATTTTAGTGATGTCAAAAATTCATGTGTTTGAGTTACGTAAAATGCAAAAAGTGGGACACACTTATGTGCTTTTAAATATCAAATGTATAAAATAATTAAAACTAAAATTCACTTCAAAGATATATAAAAACCCTAGAATGTATATATCTAAAACATACTAAACTAATAAATAAAGGAAATCTAAAAATAATAATACATATAAGGCAAGATAGAATGGAATAATCGACATGTTTATGTAATATGGCTACGCATGTAAGAGGGTGATAAAAGTTGGAAATGGGCTCAAGAGATAGTAATCAAAAATCCTATGTAGTATCCTAAAACTACGCCCTGGTCAAATTCGTGAGAATATGGATAGAATTGTTGATGTTATGTTTAGATTTGGATTATTCACTATACCATCTATATGGCTAAAATTTCGATCTAGAAGGCTTTGAATGATATGATTCTTTTATCAGAGGTTGTCTTTGTCTCTATTTACATATTTGAGGTTTATGTCAATTTGTGATGTGATGATACATAATTGGACTCTTTTTCCCAAACCCTAACAATTTTCACTCAATCACAAAACACCTTAAAATTCAAGGGTGCTTTTAGTGTAGTGCCCACTAGATTCTTGCTCTATTCTCGTTACGACCTGATTCGTTGTACTTACTTGTATTTTGATGATGGGCACATTTTTATCATGATTATTTGACTAGGATGTATATTAAGTGGTTGTCACCTTATCTTGTATATGCTAAGTTGTACAAGTGGTTGTCGTATTTGGCCCATAAGGCCAATTCACGTTATTATCATTATTGTCTTATTAAGATGTGTTGATTTTGGATCTTAATGGATTTGTAGATTAGCAAGTATCTTGTATTGGTTTGTGAAATGTGCCATGGATGATTATCATGATTACAATATTTTATATGGTGACTGTATGATTTCGTAAATATTTGGAATCATTAGCATATGTTTGTCTTGGATTGTTTGGCATGCATATTATTGCTTTGTGTAGCGTTTTATATCGAGTAGTTAAGATGTTTGTGATTGAGTATGCAGGTGATAGGTTTGCGCCATGGGAGAACATGGGTTTGAGGGCATGCACCTCCATGTGACACAATATGTTGTTTAAGCTGAATTTTAACCCTTGTTTGATTTTAGTCCCCTTGTGATTTTATTTTGTGGATTTAATTTGAAAAAAGGAAAATACACCCTCGGTATGTGATTATTGGTTTAGATAGTCATGTTTTATCTTGCTTCAATTTAGTATAACCCCCTTGGCTTATGTTATTAATTCATTTACCCTTTTATTGCCTTCTTTTATCTTTCATGTGTTTATTTAATTTAACCTTCGTTATTGCTAGTTAATTCGTTGTCTTATTTAGCTAGGCACTTCTCACTTGCATGGGATGACTTCTCTTGTCTTATAGTTGATTAAATGGGTTTAAAATCATCTAATCATGGATTAGGTGGATCCACCACCCCTCTTATAGGAAACATCTTCCCCAAATCTCAAATTTAGGAAAGAAGCGACTTTTTGGCGGAGCTTAAGGCAAGTAATGAGGTTGTTTTTTCCTTGAAAAGAGCCCCAAGTACCATACTTATGTGTGGGTGATATCTTTTCAAGGCTCGTAATGCTTATTTTCCCTCTTTTTACCTTTTACAACCACCCTCATTTATATTTTTTGAATTTTGGTGTCGATGTAGATTTGGAGTACAAGTTTCTTCATGTGGAGATTTGATTTGCTTGTATAGGAAATTTATTTTTCAGTTATTGTTTTCTTGATGCAAGCCGAGGGTAATTAGGTGATATGGATTCTTTAGTGGATGGGTGGCACATGTCACCATATTATTGGGTTTTGGTTTGGACACTCTTCTCCTATATTATCCTCCAACTTGGAGGGTGGGGGTTATTTTGGGTGGTTTTTGTTTGGAGATATTTTGGCGTGAAGGAGCTTGTTGGACTTGGGAATATTGGACTTGGAATTTTGGGAAGGCTTACTCTTGAGTTTGGAAGCTTGGATTCAATTTATCTTGTGAGGTAGGTCTCATACCCATTTTATTATGTGGATTTATGTTTGGAAAGGAAAGCTTGTTTTGCTAGTTGATGAGGTTTTGGTGTTTTGATTATTTTGAGATTTGAAAATAATTTGTTTTCTTTGGTATTTTGCGTTTACATGCATCCTAGTTGGGGTATCGATTTTGGAAATGTGGGGAAGAGGAAGAATCCTATTATTTTCCCATAAGGCTTGATGGACAAGCCTTGTTGGGATTTCTATTTTATCTCTTCATATGGTTTGAAGTGGGAGTTTGCTTTCCATATGGTTTAGAAACCATCTCCCATCCTTGTTAAGGAAACCTCCAAGTTTTGAAAATCCTTGAAAAGGAGGAGGCAATGAGAAATAAGGATTTGGGTGGATATGGAGCTTTGGAGGCTATTTGGGATTCTTGGAAAACTGGTGGAGTTGTTTTGGCTATTTATTTGGATATGGTTTTACTATGGGATTTATCTTTCTATCTTCCCTAATTTTGATAAGAAGTATGGAACTTCTTGAATTATTTTCATTGATGGTTATCGAACTCATTTGGTTACTCCGACTCGAATGGTGTTAGTTTTGGTTTATTTACCTTATCCTCATTATGCTCACTTGGAGCTCGGCTTCTCCTCTCTCCCATGGGCTTGGAGGGAGGATAGCATGCTCTCCTTTGTTGTAAGTTGGCATGAAATGATTCCATTTGGTTGGGAGGTCAACCAAGATTTTCTTCTTGTGGCTTTGATGCATTCTTTGATTGCATTCTTGTGTTGTAACTTGATGGATCAAATGAATTGTTTCATTGTTGTTCACACTTTGTTGGAGGCTTACATTCTTGTATTATTGAGTTGTTTGATTCTGTTCATTGTAAAATGAAGGAAAGAGATATTTGGTGTTTTTAGTTGTTTGAAACCACATTGAATGAATTTTTAAAATTTGTATTTTGAAATGAGAAATTTTGATAATTTTGCAATTATAAAACCTCTAAATTCTTGTTATTTTACAAAAAAATTGTTTTTGGTGATTAAAATAAAATATGAATCTTGGGTTGAGTTATGTCCATAGCTTATTAGAATATTTACTAAACTATGGATTAAAATTAGAACTTGGTGATAGAAAATGTACGTGTTGAGCTTATTGGGGTTAGAAGAATACTTATTAATCCATAGTTGACATTTTAAATTTGAAGTTAGAAAAAATGTCTTTTCCAAACGTGTTTAGTTTTGCAAATGATTGCAGTTAGTTTGTTGATTTACATAACTTGCAAGAATAGGAATAAATTTGTTGATTTAGTGTAATGTTTTGAGAGTAATGTTTCAATTCTAAAGCTCCAAGTTTAATTTATAGCCTTATTGTTATCAAAGGAATAATGACTCTTGAATTATCTATTTGGCTCTATATCTCAATTGAGTTGTTTCAAAAGAATTTATATTTTTCTATGCTTAGATAGGAATTGAATTATTGATATAAACACATTGTTATATTCCTATAATTGTACAAACATTGCTATATACATATGGTTGTGTGTGTGTGAAATTATATACATTAGATATATGTTGATAATATAAATAGAGGAGTTCAAATATACTATATAGTTTTCTAAAAAAATCGTAGAGCATTTAAAGTTGTGAATTTTCACCTACACACACATACACACACATTTGGTTAAATTCTCACCTCTTTGTATATTTCAAGCAATCATCTCATTGTGTTAACATAGTTGCAAAAGTATTAATACATTATTCTAAATGTGCACGATTAATGTAAATTAATTAATTTAGAATAATCCCTGTAACATTCCTTACATCTTATATTGCTTAAGTTACATCTTATAATTTTTAGGGTGTATACACAAAGTAAATTAATGTTTTTGGAAGGATTTATGTATAATATTTAAGATCCTCCTTATACTACTTTACAGAGTTAAATTCTCACCTCTTTGTATATTTCAAGAAATCGTCTCATTGTGTTACCTTAGTCAGTAAGTATTAATACATTATTTTAAACGTGCACGATTAATATTAATTAATTATTTAATTTATAATAATCCCCTATAACATCCTTACATCTTATATTGCTTATGTTAAATCTTAAAATTTTTAGGGTGTATACACAAAGTAAATTAATGTTTTTGAAAGGATTTATGTATAATTGATGGTTGCCACTTTGAAAGGAGATTAACTTTGACAATGTGGATACGATTTGAAAGGAAAATATTTATGAGATATGATAGCCTTTAAACTTTGAATCATAAGAATCAAGCCTTAAAAATATTTGATATTATCTTCTAATTTTAATTATTTCAGCTATTTAATTGTAATATTCTTCGAGTCTAAAAATTGGAAAACACATACATTATTTAGTATATATAATTTTTAATGTAAAGTTTGTACCTAGAATTTGCTCTTGTCAATTGAAGTATAACTATTGCTTACAATTTTATGAAAAAGTTTGACAATACAATTTAACTATTCAAATGTAATTACTCCAATCCACACTTAAAAATCAAATTAATTATGGTTGCTTATTTTTTAAGGTTTTTGAATGTGTGTGCGCACGTGTGCGCCTATGTATATATGTGTACATGTATGTTGGATTAAAGGTTTGGAGTGGACTCCCTTCTTACAAATTCGATTAATAATTTTTTTCCTATCACATAAATAAATAAAAGTTTCCTACATTCATATATATTAAAATTTCATCAAGATCATAATCGGGCGTTTCACCCTAGCAACCAGCGATTGCCTAGTGGCGCTCAATGGGGAGGGGCGGCCTAATTTTCAAAAAAAATTAAGTCACTAAGGATTTTTAGCAAACCAAGAGTCACTCCTCCAGTAGCTAAGTTAAACCGGTGCCATTGCATTTACTTTTCCCATTAACATATGACTATTGGCATATATATAAACAACGATGAAGCTTGAATCTTGAGTCAGTGACGGGGATATATCATATGGATTCCTTTACAATTTTAATTTTAATCATTCATACATTGCAGTATGAATAATTCAAATTTCAGTTGACTGTTGGCATCCAAGAGTCTGCCAGTTGCCGTGTCTAATTCTCCTCATACAAATGCCAAGTCTGTAATGTAATCACAAAAGAACGCTTTTCTGGATTAGACACCAATATTATTTTTGTTGCAATTTGTTTTCTAGGCATTTATCGGAAATTAAAAATTGTAGTCTGATAAAATAGTTTCCTACGGCTACACTTCATTAACTGAAAAATCTTTGTTCTTTTTTAAAACTCTCTAGAATTGCTTCTGAACAGGCTACAACCGCGAATCCAGTCATATGCCCTCTTTCCTGGTGTTTTGTAACAATCATATTAGGAAGGTGAAGGTAAATTTGCGGGTATATTTTTTCATTGGATTGGTTTTTAATTGTGTATGATAAATCTCTAAAATGTATATGAATATGATGGCAGACCCCTGTATGAGGGAATGCATGTTCAGAGTTCTCTGTCTCTTTCCTTTAATTCGAATCTCGCGCGATGACCCTCCTTACCTGCCATTAACTTGTTTTCTGTATTTTACAACTTCTGTAGGCTTAAAATACAACCGCAACTCTACCTCCAGTGCACTAGGTTTCCATGATTCATAATATATTATATAAATGGTAAATGTTGCACAACCGTAATACAGAGCAACATTAAGTATTTTTGCCAAGAAAAGATAGTAGAAGATCAACTTTACATTAAAAAATGAAAAAGATAAACTTGCATACGAGTGTTATGTGAAACACAGGAACAACATGACTGGAATAAGTACCACAATGTAAAAGCCAAAAGGGATTATATCTTGAGGATCATAGTTTTAATTGAATATGTTAAAAGTTATATTATAATTGTTTAAAAAACATGCATAGGCACTGGGCAGGTGGGTGGCTGGTCCCGGGCAAAGGGGGTCGTACGCTCAGCAGTCCGCTAGGGCACTTTGAAAACTTAATTCGGCCCCGATCATAATAAATCACAAATTTAGAGAAATTATTATATAAACATAATAAAAATATCCTATAAAATTGTCACAGTAAAGATGAGAACTATTTTGTTGATGAAGAGATATAATTGCATAGTAACAAAGCACCATTATGCTTATGTATCTAATGTTTGTAAAAGAAGTGGTGTTTAGATCAAGGCTACTAGTTTCCACATTAAAAAATAGATATTTACACCAAATAATTAGGAATAAGAATTAAGTATATATTTCCTTCAATTATAACCATCTTTACAAACTACACAAGTGACATTATAAAATATGTCATATTTGTTTTTACTTACAAAATTATTATAGTACATTTTAATGTATAAGCTTAAAATTTATATTACTATATAATAATATCAATAAATGAGTCAATTAAACTTTGTTTCATAGCAACTACCTAACTACCTAGGGCTTAATCCAACTTTTATATATTTAAAAAAATGAGATGAAATGAAAGATTTTAATGATGTCCATGAGACTAAAGAGTCTATGGGACCAAAAGCTGAGACTTTAAGATGATTTCAAACTCTTTTCAATATCAAATCTTCTATTGTGAATCTTGAGCATAAAACCCGCGATATTTTCAAGTCATGATTCTTTGAATAACTCATTTAATATGTCCACCTTCAATTCATTTTTATCTTTGGATACGAATATCATCATAAGTGAACACTCCATGACAAAACTTTTCATTCCTTCTCTACCACCCCTTTATTCCGGAAAAGACAAGTTCTCATTTCCAAATCCTCCTTGGGTATAGTCCATCTACCAATTTCACATCAAAGGTGATGTGATCTCGGTCCTCAATCGGGCCACTAAAATCCTTGCTTTACCCTGATGGCTCCCCCTAGATAAGCTTTTTCATCATGCTCCCAATTGGGTTTAAATTCTTTGATGCAATATGCTTTCTTTCGACCAATCTTCTCTGTCAAAATGGCAGTCCTGAATTTTTATATCACATAGTATTTTATTTCTTTATTGTTGTTAGGACACTCTTGAAAGTTGATGCCTCATTTGTTCATCCATTTGTTGTTTTGCTTCATCCAAGTTTTCTTTCTACGCTCTAATTTTTCCTCCACAACCATTTTGGGTCAGCAATGATTATCCATGCTTTCAACCTTTTTCAGATAACTTAGCAACCGAGTTATTGTTGATGCTTCCATTGAAAGTACCCGCTTCAGCCAACATGATCTCATAAGGGATTGTTGATTTGAATTTAAGAGTGCTTGTGATTAGATGTTTCTGGATTCTTTCTAATTGTCTCCACCCATGATTTGACATGCTACTTCCCCATACTTCGCAACCATAAAGGGAAACCGAGGTGACCAGTAATCCAAAAAGGGTTTTCTTAGTTTTCCAATCCCAAAGTTCAAGCTGTCCTACACCTATTTTGAAGTAGGTAAGATGCTTTCCAACCACCCCTTATCATGTTTTCTCTAAAGTCTCCCAACTAAGTTTGTTGTGTGAATCAATCCCGAGATATTTTGTATTATTCTACAATTTCCAACGGGTGCCCTTTTGCTCTTTTACCCTCTCTTTTGGCCAAACTACTGATTTGACATTTTATCATGCCCCAAAAAAGTTTACAAAGGAGAGGATTGACCATAATGGTGTAGTAATTGGATGGATTATTAATATCACCACTTTTAGATAGATGAATAACAACACTAGTCTTCCACTCCAACGAGAAGCCATTTTGGTTGATCTCATTGAATTTTTTTTTGACGTGCAGAGTGAGGACTTCAACACCCCACTTACAAAATTCAGCTTGCGCCCCATCAAAGCATTTTGTGCTTTACCACTTGTTAGATTCTTTATGCCCTATTTGATGTCTTCCACCGAGAAAATCTCGGTTGAAGTATTAATTATGGGAGGAATATCCTTTTGTTGAGACTGCTCATAGAGGATCCTCACATTTTCATTAATGGTACTTTTAAGAGCCAACCACAATGTGACACATAGGATGTTGGGTTATTGGTACAGTTTTCAAATGCTTTATAAAAATTATTTGCGTACTTAATTAATTCAAAATCTCCTGTGGATAAATGTACGAAATGAAAATAGTGATGTGACACAATTAATATCTTATACAATTATATATATTTTTATACTAATGAGGCCTCTACATATATCTACCCACCTCTAAAATTATGATGTGTGGTTATGGGGTCGTCTCCCTATACTGGTAAAATTAAAAAAACGGTTTACAGACCGTCAATTTCGAGGCGTACCGTAATGTCGCAATGGAAAACGTGACGCCTTTGGGGATGTTAGTGGATGACAGCGGTATATTTCCCGTGGTAATATGTACGTGTGACAGTTGTACACTTCAATGCCATCGTATTTGTGTAGGATTAGGTGTCTTTCTTAAAAAATAAAATAAAAAAATGCACGTGCAGTCCCTAGAGCCGTGTAAACAAGATGATTTCTCTTATGACTTTTTTTGTAAGAAAATCTAAGTATTATATTAAAACAATCCACATACATAGCAAACAAATTTGTGGTTGAATTTTAAAAGAACAGCAATTTATTTGTAATCGCAGAAATCGGTATGATAATCATGGTCAGATTGGTATTACATCAATTTTAATAATGAGAACTGAGATTTTGAATTCTAATTTGGGCGTCGGGAAACAGAATGATGTCTGAGAACATTTTCCCTCAATTGGGCGACATCGACTTCATCGAAATGGCCTTCGGGAACAAAATAGCCAGTTACAGGATCTGGCATCCACGACTCTTTTTTTGATGAAGAAGACGTGTCTTTCCCTGATCTCCCTGCGCTAACGGAAACCCTTTTCAGCATAATACACTCTTTCCGTGGAAGTGCAGAATCCTCGCAGACTGTAGCAATAAAAAAACAAGAAAACATCGAGTGAAAATGGTCCATATAAAAGAGAAGAGCTGCTGCAATTACGTATTGAAAAATGCCTAAATGAATACCTTGCAAAACGTGAGAAAGCAAAGGGAAACAAAGCCTGGATGGCCACGCCTTTGAGTTTAAGTATTGATATCGCCATTGCTAGCTGGGAATTAAAACTTGAGAAACGCTAGCAAGGGCTGTGAAATTCTTTTGGTCTGGTCTGGTCTGGGCATTTCATTCCCATTAAATAGGCGAAGAGAACTGGAAGTGGGAAAGAGGGATGAATGTTCATTAGGTATTCACATGACTTTCGTTTGGAACGCGTCTGTGAAAACTGTGAAATGTCCGAAGAATCATTCTTAGCGTATGTCAAAAGGAGACTCGTGTTTGAAATGACTGACACGTGTGCTGTGAATATCGATAGACCGTCAACGTTGTGAGTCATTGTTACCTAGTAACCTACCAGTCTAGGACCGAGTCGGCGACGGCTCCAGTCTGGATGTAGCGAGTTGTAAGTTTGTAACTTGTGGTGGTGCCATCAATAATTGTGCCCCAACTTTATTTCACGGATCTCGTTTCTCCTTTGTAATTGGCAAGGGACACCGTCCCTTTAAGAGTCTAAACAGATGGCTGCTAGTGGTCCACTTGATGGTTTCAATTGTTGACTTTGGTATGAAGAATAAGGGTGGAAAAGAGGTGACCAAATCCATTTTGGATGCATGGGTCCATTGCAATATTGTATAACTATGTTTTTAAAATCTAGTATTTTAATCCATTGGATTAGATTTTTTATTATGTTAATATTTCAAATCTTATATTGTGTCTTTTCGAAAAAGTCATATTCAGGTGAATACTAGGTTATGATTTTATTTGTTTAGAAACAGATGCATTTTCAGCAAAATTGGTGTTTTGTGAATTTATTTCTAAGATGGACATTCCATTTTATAAATTCACCGGGTTTAACTTTCACACATGGAGATTCAAAATCATATGTAATTACCGAACAAAAACTTATGGGGACTAGTAAGTGCTAATGAGAAACAACCAACACATTTTAGCAAATTATTGGAATGACAAAGTAAAGATGACAAAATGAAATCCATTATTAAGCTTGTTCTTTCAAACAATAAATTACATCATGTGGATCTAGAAAATTCATACATAGAAATATGGGAATTTCTAATTAAAATTGTTAGTGCTAAAGCGGTTTGTTGGGTTTTAAAATGGTACTTTAAAAAACCACAAGTAAGGGGGAGAAAGTCCCTCCTCTTTATGGGCGAGGTTCCCTTATTCAAAGAAAACAACAAAGCTTAAGGCTAGACTTTGACATCTTGAAATGTTTTTTTACCAAAATAGATTATCAATACAAACGAATGGAAGAACTGAAGAAAGGAAAGAGCATAATATAACAATACTTTCAGGAAATATAGATAGCAGAGTATAACCCTATACGTGACTTGAGCAAGAGTGATACGAGAACCAAATCATTCACATTCACAAATGACATAAGATATCATTCCATAGACACAAAGTTCTAGAAATCATATCAATAAGAACAAAAAGTTTCTTATCACAGAAGATAAATGATCCACATATTTTAGGCAAACAAGAAGAGACAATAGATGAAGATAGAGAGAAAGGGGAAATTCTTTTGTATTGATTGCTTTCAATTCTATTTACACTTCAAAAGTATCAGAGTCCAACATTTGCAATGAGCCAAGCTCTTACATTTATAGATGAAGCGAAAAGAGGAGAAGAAGAGAAGGAAGAAAATCTGATTTGGAAGCTCAACCACCAACCATCAATGCCCCTGCAAATCCGCCTACAATCTGTCAAATCTAGTTTTGCATGTCTTTGGTGTGCTTTCAAGAAGGAAGGAAGGAAGATCAAATCAAATTTGATCTAGTTGAAAAGCAAGTCCCGATCACATATTAATGGCATGAAAGATGTTTTCTGATTTTCACCCAAATCAAGACATCTAGTCAGTTATCTATGTCTATTTGGCATGTTGGATAAGGAAGGATGGAAGATCGGATCAAATTTGATCTGTTTGAAGCAATCAGATCACGTATTAATGGCGTGAAAGATGTTTTCTAGATTCCTAGCCATCAAATCCTACTGAAAATAATATTTTATGTTTCCATGGCGATAGGTGAGAGACTTGACATCCTCGAAAATGGCAAACTGGATCATTAATGGTGGCGGGTGAGTAGCAGGGCCTGGGAGCTTTCCAAAAGGTCCTCTCTTACCCACATTCGAGCTTCCAATTAAAAGACATGGTCATGCCTAAAGGTGTGGGGTCGGGTGTTTAATGCGGGCTCACAATATGCGAAAGGATCTATCCATACAGGGGCCATGTGGTGACCTCGCACATCTTAAGATTTCACCCCTCTTTTTACTCCTGAATTTGTGCCGAACTGACATGTGGCGTCGTCCGCGGCCTGCTCTATTTCCTTTGTATTCTACCTAATTCCCTTCGGTTGGCGAAGACATTCTGCCTGACCCGAGACACGTGGAGGGTTGGCACATGTTTGGAACTGCCCCCAAACTTTTCTTTTGAAAGAATGCCGATTGGATGTGTGGAGGCTTCCGTAGGCCTACTTTGTTTCTTTTGTTCTTTGCTTAAGCCCCTTGTTGGCGTAGACACCTGTGCCCGACTCGAGACACGTGGAGAGTTAGCGCATGTTTGGGGATAGATTTTAGATTCGCCTCTTGAAAGAGCGCCGAAGAGACACGTGGCTCCTTCTGTGGCTTTTCTCTATTTCTTTGTGTTTTGGCTAAGTCCCTTTTGTTTGGCGGGGCCGTATGTCTGACCCTAGACATGTGGAAGCTTCTGCAAACCCTTCTATACTAAGTCGATTCAATGGTCGGCTCTACCCCTTCTTTGACTTTGACCACGTGGTGATCCTGCACACACTTGGGGACCCGCTCTTGATTCTTTGTTTTAAGTTACGCCGAAGAGACACGTGGAGGCTCCTGCGATGCTTGGACTTTTCAATGGTCGATTTTGTCTCCTTTGCTGCACCTGGGACACGTGGAAAGCTAGCGCTCGTTTGGGGTCTCTGCATTTTCGCACCATACCAAAAGTGTGTCGAAGAGACATGTGTCACCTTCCGTGTCATCATGGTTATGGGTTACTTTATAACTTTGCTTTTTTTGGAAACAAGGCTCAAAATCTCAAAGTTCTCTGCCGACCCGCTTCCCCATTTTGACTTTTGATGCGGGCTCAACATTTGACTTTATCCCTTGGCATGAGTGGGGCCGCGGTTCACTTTATCACTTTACGCCTTTTATGGAAACAAAGCCAAAATTCCTAAAGTGTTCGATAACCCGCCTCTCCACTTTGAGTTTTCAACGGATTCAATGCCTGGCTTTGGCGGGGTTGTGGCTCATTTTGTAACTTTACTCCTTTTGGCAATAAAGCCAAAATTCCGAAAAGGCTTCAATGACCCGCCTTCCCGCTTCGAACTTAAAAACGGCCACATGTCCTTTTGCGGGCCTTAGGCATTCTTTTATACTTTTACGCCCTTTTTGCCATAATGCATCAAAACATGAAAAGGGCCCGCCTTTCCACCATAGCTCGATTCGACCAATCAGGATCCTTGGGCCATGGGGCCAATTTGATACTTTTACAAAATAACAAAAGTGACAAGTTCACCAAATAAACCCAAAGACACCGCATCCAATTAGAGATGTCCACGTATCCACGAACGTTGGAAAATAAATTGACAGGGAAGATACGCCCATCATTCACACTGTAGAAAAAAATATAGAGGGGAAACTCCACCATTTACACCTAAAAACAAATTGCTCCTCGTGGAAAGAAGAACTATAAACAATACCAAGCTCGATGTGATCCATGGGCATAGAAAAAGGATTTGAAAATTTCATTCGAATGGAGGAAACAATTTTCAAGCATCCAGACGGGAAGACAAAAGTTTATCAAACCATGCGGACTGCAAGATTTTAAATTAACAAGGTGAGATTGCAAATGAGCACCAACTTCTTCAAAGCACAATTTTTTTATCTCTCCAGACTTCTCACTCTACTCAAACATCTCTCAAAGGCACCAACTCAAAAATTTGAAACTTGACTTGAAAAATGAGGGGAATTTTGAGAGGGACAACACAGTTAAAACAAATTATTTTATTAAGTTGTATTTATTTAAACTCAAAATGAGTGATGGTATCGTGTAATGTCAACACATATTAATGAGCAAAGATCTCTCACGAGAAGACCGGCAAAATTCAAAGCTCCAGTCGATGATGAGGATTTAAAAGCTATATTACTAAATGATTTGACTTCCAAATACAACTTAGTGTTGTTTTTGCTCTTAGTCGAGATGCCTTCCCAATCATTAGAAGATATGATTTCAAGTACTCTAGCTAAAGAAAAAGAACTAAAAAGATATAAATGAGGAAAGTGTGGAGAAATCATAATTTTTTTGACAAAATGAAGAAGTTGGATGATTCTACTACAATAAAAAGGACACACATCACGAGAATTATAGATCTCAATAAAATTATATTCTCAAAGGAAAGATTAAAACAAATTAAGCAATTCTAATAAAAAAACAAATGAAGCAAATCTATTTACTAAAAAAGAACATGGCATTGAGGAAGAACCAAAGAAGGATGATAATGGTTATAATTATGAATACTTTTATACTAAGTCAAAAAAAAACCTTTGGAGGATGAAGGCAATGCATGAAGGATTTCAAAAAATGACCACTTGTCACCAAGAAGAATAGCAATGCACCACCTAGTCATAAAGTGACATTTGTTTTTAGTTGTGCTTTCCAATGTGTTGTGTTGTGATTTATTGTTTTGAGTGGTTTGCTAAATAAATCCCTTTGTTGATATTTGGGGAAAGAAACTTATTTTAAAATATGTCTCTTTAGGGGTGGGAGAATATTTCAAGGTAAACTCAATATTGATTATTGTCAAGATAGTTCTAAGCTCAGTAAATATGTAGGATTCTAGATCCGGGAACCCAAGGAATCTCAACGAGATCTATGGAATTTGGCTCACGCCTACGCCTTTCTAAGGGTAAAGAGACAACTCGATAGAGTTGTATCTAAATTAAGAAATATCTTTAAGGAAGAACATTTACAAGATATGCTTTCTCTTCTCCCATATTCATAGTGGGGAAATGCTAGAAATAATCCTAAAACTATAGTAATGTGAATATTGTTTGTTTGGTAGAGTTGCTCTAACAACTCTACAAAAAAACTCGTGTGTGAGAATAACAAGTAATTTTGAGAAATTATAGGGATGACCTTTTAAACTACTCTCATTGTGTGTAAGATCACTACATCCTACTTGTAATAATTTTGAAGGTTAGTGTGGGTGTCCGATAATGTATCATTCTATTTTAATGTGATATAATATCCTACCCATGATATTATCCATAGGAACCGGTACTAGAAAGTTCCAGTCCCACAAATTGCTTATATTGATCCATTTGGGTGCGACCATATCATCCCACATTTTGGTTTCAAGCCAATCAATTTTATCTCCCGCCACCCAATGATCACTTTTCCAAATTGATATCTTTTCGTTTGTCGGTTCATATCCCAAAGATCGGTCTTGATTCCAAATTAAACTTGTGCAAACACCTATAAAAGTAAGTCTAACATACCTATTTACAACACCTAACACTTTTAAAAGAACACACTGCAAAATAGTATCTAAAAACACTCCAAGCTTTGTTAATCTCCTTTAAAACAATACCAAAAGCTAGGGTAGCCCCACACACGTTTGAAGTCAACCAAACCAAGTTCAAGATCCATGATTCTCATTCTAGATAGACCCTTAAAGTCAAGCCAAGAATAAATGCATTTATTCTTTGTATTTCATTGTCAAAAGATCACATTACCAAAGTAGTTGCATCCATATAAATATCACATGTTAGGTGGAGAACTATACATGGTTTGAGGAATCTTTGGACGAGGTCTAATGTATGTGTTGTAGGGAAATTTCAACCCAAACACTAACCTATCAATAGGGTCTCCCACCCATGGTTAGGATTTGAGGGTATTTCGTAACTTCAATTGCCTTGATCATCTTTGGATAGAATTGTGCTCATGCTAAGACTTTGGAGTGGGAAACTTGGTGTGCTTATAATTGAGGGAAGCTATAATTGTTTACCTAGTTGAGAGATTTAGCACTATAACAGTTAGTTCCCTAATGGATGTGCATCATCTTTGGAAGATTTAGGAAGCCTTGAGTGCCTTTTATGTGTGTTGTAAATGAGCATGTTAATTAAATGTCATTTGATTTCTAGGTGAGGTAATGTTAACTTGCTTATATTATAGGGATTCAAAGGTACATTATCATCATAAGGCCAACCCACTAATATGAAAAGACCCGACAAATGATGTTTCTTTCAAAAAATTGGAAGATGTGTCAAGTATAGGATTTGTCATAAGTCGAGTCATGACTAAATTATATAACTTGTCCAATCCGTACGGTTATAAAAGAAGGTCTTGGCCATGTGATAATCATATGTGAATTCTATTATTTTGGAAATATTACTTGTGAAGCAACTCTCTCCCTCTCCTAAGGAGGAAAATCTTTGGAGAGCTCTTGTGTGAGGATGAAACCCTTCACCAAGACTGGGATTACTTTAACAGGAGTATCCACCCCCTCGAGGGATATCTTTGCTACAGTAATATTCATTTCTAACCCTATGATAATTTTGCTAAGGAGCTTAATAGGTCATTAATTGAATATATTTACACTATTTATGATTATTAATGCATAATTGTCCTTCCTGAGTCGAGTGACTAGCTTTATGGTGTAATTTGCCATATTTATTAGTTGTTCCAAGTAGGGTGACTAGCTTGGAGGAATATTTTGGTGTGTTCTTTCAACAATTTCATGGATTTGAGATTAAAATCACGTTCTTCATATTTTTAGAAGCCAAGATCTGAAGTTTTCTTAATTTTGGAAGTGTTTTGCTATTTTTCCAAGCTCTCTCAAGTTAGTTATAGTTATGGAATATTTAACTAATTTCTGCAGTTGAGGGTTTTATCATAAAAATAAAATCTCTTTCTTCTAAGCTTATTAAACTTTGTTTTCTTGTGTGATATGATTTTTGGTAATATATAATAATTTTAGTGACTTAAGGATAGTTGATTTCAATGGTTTTGAGGGCACAAAAGTGGGTTTGAAACCCCAAAAAGGGTCATTGCCCTATAAGGGTGTTTTTGGCTATGATTAAGGGTGTTTATATGTTTATTTCAGTCACTAACAAGGCACTAAAAATTTTAAAACTCTTTTTTATCTTCATCTTTGCATAGTTTCATGTGTCCCCAAATTAGCCAAATTGGTGCAATACCTACTCTAATACCAAATGATAAACATAGGATTTCTAGAATTCACAATAAAAAAACTTGATCATTATATTAAATCAAAAATGAATTTGTGATATTTATAAATATTGAGCAGTTTTTTCACTTCACTTACATATCATATGATCAAGTTTGTGTGTAAAGTGGTAAAACACACCCTAAACAAAGTGACGAGATTACATAGCAATTCACTTCCTAATCACATCTAAGATCTACTAAATGAACTAACATTAGCCCAATTTAAATTGTACACAAAACATCACATTAACTAAAGTTCTTTATTGAGAGATAATAATGAATTAATTAACTAAATTATCCTAATTCTATCAAAAATTAGATAATGAGGTTCCTCTTGGAAGGAGAAAAAAGTTCTACTACCATTCATGGACACCTAATTTGACATTTTCTAAAGATTCCTCAAAATACTTCGTCATCTCAATGAATTCTTTCCCTATTTTAGAATTAAACCTAACCAGAGTAGAGGGGCCTAATTAGATTTATAAAGTATACAATTAGGCTAAATATATTTCTTCTTTACTTCTTTCCCTATTTTTAGAATTAAACCTAACTAGAGTAGGAGGGGCCTAATTAGATTTATAAAGTGTACAATTAGGCTAAATATATTTCTTCTTTAAATACCCTTCTCTACTTTGTGTGAATAATAAATATGAAAAACCTTTTAGGCTTGTAATTTTTCCACTAGTGAATAGTTTGTGATAGATATGTCTGGTGGGTATAAAATAATATCAAAATCAATAGGAAAAATAAAATTGTGTTACCAATCGTAGTATTAATAATTCCAACATACATAGCCTTTCGAAGACGAGAGACTAATCTATGTTATCTCAATAGACAAAGACTATTATTCTATGTTACCAAGTCTTCATTCTATTCAAAATATGACCTTAACACTGCAAATCCTTTTCTTTATTTGCTTCATGTTTTTGCAATAGAAATAGTGTTAATATTCTCTTTTGATTCAAGGGGAGATAATATGATTTAGGATTTTCAGTTTCATTTAGCTTCAATTCATCATTAGCTAATATATCTTCAATATCTACGGAGGTGAGATATCATAAATACTTTATGTATCAGAAATGTAAATGAAGGTAATTTTGTATTCAATGACTCTCGAGATGTTCATCGAGTTGTTTCAAGGTAGTCAAGTTCATTTTTCCTCCACATTATAACCCTATTTTATTATCATTTTTAATATATTATTTTGTAATTACAATATTTTTTAGAACTATTTAATTTATATTTGCATTTACTCAAGCACTTAAATTTAATCAATATATTTGATAACAAACATATCCTAAACTTGTCTTTGCAAGAAATTTTGATACGACCAAGAACTTTATTCATATCGAGCTACCTTGTATCACAATCTCCAACTAGGATTTTTTTGTTCACTAGGCTTTTAAAAAAATTAATGTGTTTTGAATCCAATATCAACATTACATAATAATAATAAAAAATTTATATTAAAAATACAATACTATAAAATTATTCAATTTTAACTAACAAAAAAATAATTATTTGAATTTTGTAATAAATAAATTTGGACTATAATCAACTTATAGTTGGATTTTATAGTCACACTATACTAATATTATATAACTAGATTATAGTCGGACCTTGAATTCAAGTTATAATCAAAACCTAAAATCAAAGCTATAGTCAAGAACTAAAGTTTAAGTATAATCATGTCCCATAGTCGGGTCCCAAAGTTGACCTATAGTCGGGACCCATACCATCTTATATTTATGCTCAAAAATCAAGATAATGTGATGCTAAATTCAATGAGATAGTCAAGACTTAACATTAAGTTATAGTCCAAAGCTTAAGTCTACCCATCATCAACTTATAAGCAATGACATTTGGCTAACTATAGCCCGACATTGAGTTTCCTAAAGCTTGATGTTAGCATTACCCTAACCCATTTTCTTTAAAATGCCATCCGATTATTAAATTAGTAATGACCTAAATAATCATAAAATCACTATTTTCGACTTTAGACGTAATTTTTTCCATAAATTTCACATTTCCCAAAATATTGGATAACACTAAAATGACTTAGAGTTGTCTTTAAATCCATCATTATTCACTCTAAATATTTTAGTGATCGCCTTTCAATTACCATGTCCATAATCAAATGTATCTATTTCCCATATTCATTCAAGAGAGCAAACTAAATATGCACTATGGGCGCAATTCTCTTGTTGTAAATTTTCTATTTCAAGATGGGGAAATTTCCAATTTATTCATAACATTAAATATCAATTAGATATGAGCTCTTGGCATTTTCATAAATAGGCATGTTGAAACATTGAACTCGATATCCAAAGTACCACTACCACAATAATACAAGAAAGAAGCAAATGAGCTATCAATCATATATTAGTTGGAAGTTGGCAAGAGTAGTCTACAATGACATATAAACTCAATATACCATGGTCCATATGGTAATGGGAGTGATGCCACCATGGGAGGGTTACTTTGTGAAACATGCTCAAAACATGTGCATTCATGGGATTCTAAATATTATCAATGTGTTTGGAATTTACCGCCTCTAACTCTTATTATTGGGACCCCCTTTATACTAATGGATGTAATTTTTCCATTATATTGGTAGACAAGTTGTATGTAAAACATGCTCGTAATTGCATGCACTCACATGGTGTAATTTATCATGTCTTAAGGGTGACCCCTGTGGATGTGACAATGGAAGTATTCCTCCTAGTAATATAGACATTTGGTATATTAGTTACTGGATGAGTACATTCCTTACTATTGCAAGTTGAATACACCTCTTTATTGTGTCTCGAAATTTCTTATGTGATTTTTAAAATCTTCAATCATTCAAAAACTAAAATGGAAGTATTTAATAAACTCAATATACCAAATAATCCATATGTCAATGAAAGCGATGACACAATGGAAGTGGCCTCTTACTAAAATAATAGTTGATTGATTGAGATGAGTATGTTTGAGTGTGTGGTCTTCCCCTTTTGTCTTATATAACTTCAAAATAAATAATTTATTTTTTAAAAATTATTTCTACAACTTTAAAAATCTTCATTTATTCAGAATAAAATCATAGAAGAATGATTAGCAGACATTTGTAATTAAAATATTTATTAGAAAGGTATATCTCAATTTAGTAATCAATCTAATTGTAAATACAATTTTCAAACATATTGTTCGTCTCACTTTTATTGTGACAAAATTTCATTGTCATATAAATTATATTGTATTGGGTTTATATGTTGTTATGAAACCAGCAAACATAGAGGTTGAACACGGCACCTCTGTTCTTATCAAGAGCATTATGAGGTCCTTCCTCTCCCCATCCGTGTGGCAGATTCCTCCATTTTGAGAATGATAATGTGTTATTAAAACAGAACCAGAACACCGCTCGATTTTCCCAAGAAAAAGTGAGGTAGGATTGAGTTGAAAACCAAAACAATAGTTTGTAAATGAAAATACCTCCTCTTCCCGGGAGGAAATCAAAGTATTCGTATTATCATTAGAATTGAAAAGCTACATGAGATGTCGAAATATATTGCGTTCTTTGGCACAAGGAATCTGCACTGCACAGTGCATACAAATCAAGGTTGAAAAGGGTAATTATTGATTTCCTGCACGGAAAGGAATAGAATTAGATCTGATAATATTTTCTTTAAGTTGGGTTGTATCCCTTTCTTCCCCATGAGAACGATCCTCTGGTATATAATAGCCAGTAATGGGATCAGGCATCCATTGGCCACACGTTATTTCTTGTTTTTGCGCACAGAAACAAAAATAATGGAGCGGGCTTTCTCCACTTGCGCTACCCAATTTAGTATTTTTTATAGAATGCCGATTGCCGATTGCCAATTGTCATTGCCACCCAATAATTAAATAAATGTTTAGAAGATGACGTTTGTGTTTCGCAGGAGGAACAGGTCTATGAAAAGGACTCGTAAGAAAACCCACACGACTTTAACGTAACCTTTAATAATTGTAACTACGCCGAAAGGTGTAAGAGGCATGGACGGCTGGTATTTGGCCATAGATTCTTGCAGATTGCTTCAAACCAATTTGTCCACCAAACGTCTTGTTTGTTTCCTGTTAATCCATAAAACTCAGTCTTGATGGAAAGTGTCATGGTAACTAAAAGATCTCTATTGTACTCCCTTGATATGATATAAAATTTACAATGATAGGCTTAATGCTTCTCTCTTGGTTTGAAGTGTAATTTCGTTTTACAACATGTTTCATTGATTTGTCATTAAATGAAAGTGAGGGCGATTCTAGGATGTGTTGTTGAAATTACCTCCACTTTGTTTACAGAGGGATTTTTCATCTACTTATGTTATATTATTTCAACGGCTACATTTAGAGTATTAATAAAATCACATGACAATAGGCATACAAACATTGATTTGCAATCTACAAACAATATCTTAAATGTTTTTATTGCGCTCGCATTTATAAATCTCAAATTCTGTTGATTTTAAAATTGGAGCAAGTTTGCATATGTAGTAGCACCTCTAAAATTTTATGTGAGTAGCGGTATCGCTTATGAGTAATTTAGGAGAATAGTAAAGGAAGAAGAGAGAAAAAGTGAATTTTGCGCTTCAAAAAAAAAAAAAAAAAAAATCAAAACTCGCAAAACAAATGGTGGTTTTAATAAATTGCAGCAACCAACACTTCATTCATTCATTCAACAATTAGGTGTGTGTTAGCGTTGATTTGTTCGAGATGGAACTCATACCATGATGGTTGCCTTGCACAACTTTGAAGTTATCACCAAACCTTATCCACCAAATAGACCCTTGACATGTGCAATCGAAGATCTATTAATCGATCAATTTATTTGATTGATACATTAACTCGTGACTCATATAGTTGAACTAATCAATCAAACTCAATAACTAAGTAGATATGACACACACTATCATTGATAATAACTCCAAGGTGATTTCATCCTTTTCAAGTCATTAATTTAGTTTGAATAATTATAATTAGCTCCTAATCGAATGACTGAAATTGAGGAGAGAGTGTAATGGCACCATAACTAGCCTATCAAGGGTGTTAATACCAAAGATGATGGCACATCATCCAAATGGTACCACAATTTCATCACATTGCCCATTACAAGTGTATATATTAAATTGTAAATAATCTTTAAGTTTGATTTGCCTTTATAAATGCGTTTTGACTTAAATATATCATTATCTTATCGCATAGACAATGACGCATAACCAAGAAGTAGAAAAACAAAAAAACAAGGAGAATCAATTTGGAACAAATGAACAAACAAATGTTTCATCAACCTTAGAACTCCTTAAAGATGAGTGAAATACCATAAACAATTAAAATTAATATATTATATTTACTTATGTTTGATAATTTTGGATAATTGCTTGCTCTTTATGTGATGTCATACATATCTTATACAAATTTTAACTTGGTTTTACTATTGTTTTTCTAGTAGATCATTACTTTGTCAGATGAACCAATGGAAACTTTCGGTTTGGCTTTGACCTGTGCACAATGTAACTCGATAATCTACATATGTTGGGTCACCAAGAATTTAACACCCATTACAATTGGACGAATCATAATGTTCCCTTCAGCTTACATGACATGGGTCCTACTTTTATCGAGAAGAATGACGCCGAATATTATCTTCCACACATGGTGATCTCTACCGCACACCCCATTACAGTTGAGTAAAGACCAACAATTGGATTTCAACACTATTCTAGACCACTTTTCTTACAAATACAACCTTCCACCACCGAAACTCAATATTCATGGTGCAACAGGGGATAAGAAGGTCCTAATGTATTCATTCCCTCAAGTCTTCTTCATTCTCAATATTAATCCATGTTATATCACCCCTCCTTTTACTTGCCCCTACAAGGGTGGCTACTTTCAATAATTCCACATCCACAATTCTCTCCAGCCTTGGCATTCCCATTAGAGAACTAAAACCCCTAGAAGGCCAAGCTTAAGCATCTTTTCAAGAATCCTCGAACATATCAAATATATTATAATTGATTAAATGAGTTTCATGGCCCTAAGTTTCTTGCCAAAATTGACTACCATCTTCGTTAAGCTTTTCCACATTCCAAAACATTACAATTCTGCAAAAAATTCATCATTCTTATTGGATATCTCAGGAAGCTATCACCAGTCATGGACATTTCTCCTATGGCCCAAAACTTTGAAAACATTTTTTTAATTCAATCTCTTTGAGATCACTTCAAGTAACAAAGTTCCACTCAAAGACAAAATTTTATTTCTTCTCATGCCTCTCAACATTTTTGCAATGGCGTTCCTAAATTTGAAGACTGGGAACTACTGATGTCCCACACTGATTCCTACCTTTTTGAGCAACAAATCCTTGATTTCCATAATACCACCCGTTTGGTTGCAATAAAAGAAAACGTCGACAACCACAACCTCCATTTGTTGAAGGAGATGAATTCTCTACTTTCCATATCGATTGTTAAAAATACAAGGCATAAGGACTCCATTGATGCCAACGACATAGATCAACTATAACACAAAGTTCTTCTTTGCAAAAATTAAAAAAAATTGAGCTTTCTGTAATGTTATGGGTTAAACCAAGTTTTGTAAATGGTACAACTGGCAATATTGCTGAAATATTATATGACACTTCCTCATCACCACCTCTTTTTCCTTTATTTTTGTAATAAAATTTGATCCATATAGTGTGTCACACATGGTGGGCCAAAAACATGACCCAAAAAATGTCACATCAACAGTTTGAGGGTTGTTCGTGCGAATACCTCCTTCACACGAATCCCCTTTTATCATTGTGTCATGTCATCATAAAAGGGGTTCTCTTGAACCACCCTTCGCCTAAAAGGGATTTAGACGAACCCCCTTAGAAATATTTTACCTTCCACACTTTTCAGAGAATGAATAGATAAAATTAGGCTTAAAGGGGGTTCGGGTGAACCCCAGGCATATTTTACCTTCCACACTTTTCGAGAATGAATCGATCAAATTAGGCTCAAGAGGGGTTTGGGCAAACTTCCCTTCGGGAAAACCCCTTATGTTAAGCCTAGGTGGCACCTATGTGGTCTGTTTTTCCCTTAATCCACTGGAGGGCAATTATAGGCCAAAATATGCCACTTCAGATGCCACATGTTTACGTTTAAATAGTGAATTAAATTATTATTATTTTTGCATAAATTCGCTTTTTCATGGTCTTTCTCGAAAATGTAATTGTTGAATTTTTAAAATGGGTTTTTCTATTGTTTAAAAATTATTTCTAAACTATGGTATTTTAGAAAATTTGGTTTGTCACATTTGAGACACTATGAAAAATAGTAAATCATTTTCAAAAAAATTGAAAAAATATATTTTACTAAATTTTAATGTTATCATTACGCTCATGAAAAATAAATGAAATAAATAAAGAGATATATCACCATAAACATCTATACATATCTAAATCGAATAATATATTCACTAAAAATTAATGAAAACTTAAATATATATCTAAAAATTCCAAAAAAATATTCATCTAATAGATAATTAATTGTAGAATATATATATCTAAAATTTTGTAAAAACAAATAGAACAATATGTTGGCACAATGTAGCTCTACTATAAAATAAGAAACAACATTTGAAATAAATAACTAAACAACAAAAAAATCAAAACAAAAATTACATACATTATACATTCAAAATGCAACATTTCATTAGTTTACAACATTTTCCAATTCTATGTAGTTTTTTGGCAATTACCTCTACAATTTTAGTGATGTCAAAAATTCATGTGTTTAGAGGTACAAAAATGCAAAAAGTGGGACACACTTATGTGCTTTTAAATATCAAATGCATAAAATAATTAAAACTAAAATTCACTTCAATATATATTAAAAACCCTAGAATGTATATATCTAAAACATACTAAACTAATAAATAAAGGAAATCTAAAAATAATAATACATATAAGACAAGATAGAATGGAATAATCGACATGTTCATGTAATATGGCTACACATGTAAGAGGGTGATAAAAGTTGGAAATGGGTGAAGAGATAGTAATCAAAAATCCTATTGTAGTATCCTAAAACTATGCCTAGGTCAAACTCGTGGGAATATGGATAGCATTGTTGATGTTCTTGTTTAGATTTGGATTATTCACTATACCATCTATATGGCTAAAATTTCGATCTAGAAGGCTTTGAATGATATGATTCTTTTATTGTAGGTTGTCTTTGTCTCTATTTACATATTTGAGGTTTATGTCAATTTGTTGTGATGTGATGATACATAATTGGACTCTTTTTTCCCAAACCCTAACAATTTTCACTCAATCACAAAACACCTTAAAATGAGGGTTGCTCTTTAATGTAGTGCCCACCAGATTCTTGCTCTATTCTCAAGTTACTACGAATTCGTTGTACTTACTTGTATTTTGATGATGGGCACATTTTTTATCATGATTATTTGACTAGGATGTATATTAAGTGGTTGTCACCTTATCTTGTATATGCTAAGTTGTCACGAGTGGTTGTTGTATTTGGCCCATAAGGCCAATTCACGGTTATTATCATTATTGTCTTATTAAGATGTGTTGATTTTGGATCTTAATGGATTTATAAATTAGCATGCATCTTGTATTGGTTTGTGAAATGTGTCATGGATGATTATCATGATTGCTAATATTTTATATGGTGAATGTATGATTTCGTAACTATTTGGAATCGTTAGCATATGTTTGTCTTGGATTGTTTGGCATGCAGATTATTGCTTTGTGTAGCGTTTTATATTGAGTAGTTAAGATGTTTGCGATTGAGTATGCAGTGATAGGTTTGCACCATGGGAGAACATGGGTTTGAGGGCATGCACCTCCATGTGACACAATATGTTGTTTAAGTCAAGTTTAACCCTTGTTTGATTTTTGTCCCCTTGTGATTTTATTTTATGGATTAAAATTGAAAAAGGAAAATACACCCTTGGTATGTGATTATTGGTTTAGATAGTCATGTTTTATCTTGCTTCAATTTAGTATAACCCCTTGGCTTATGTTATTAATTCATTTACCCTTTTATTGCCTTCTTTTATCTTTCATGTGTTTATTTAATTTAACCTTCGTTATTGCTAGTTAATTCGTTGTCTTATTTAGCTAGCACTTCCCACTTGCATGGGATGACTTCTCTTGTCTTATAGTTGATTAAATGGGTTTAGAATCACCTAATCATGGATTAGGTGGATCCACCACCCCTCTTATAGGAAACATCTTCCCCAAATCTCAAATTTAGGCAAGAAGCAACTTTTTGGGGGAGCGTAAGGAAAGTAATGAGGTTGTTTTTTCCTTGAAAAGAGCCCCAAGTACCATACTTATGTGTGGGTGATATCTTTTCAAGGCTCGTAATGCTTATTTTCCCTCTTTTTGACCTTTCACAACCACCCTCATTTATATTTTTGAATTTTGGTGTTTGATGTAGATTTGGAGTACAAGTTTCTTCATGTGGAGATTTGATTTGCTTGTATTGGAACTTTAATTTTCAATTCTTGCTTTACCGATGCAAGCCGAGGGTACTTAGGTGATATGGATTCTTGGGTGGATGGGTGACACATGTCACCATCTTATTGGGTTTTGGTTTGGAGACTCTTCTCCTATATTATCCTCCAACTTGGAGGGTTGGGGGCTTATTTTGGGTGGTTTTTGTTTTGGAGATATTTTGGCGTGAAGGAGCTTGTTGGACTTGGGAATATTGGACTTGGAATTTTGGGAAGGCTTACTCTTGAGTTTGGAAGCTTGGATTCAATTTATCTTGTGAGGTAGGCCTCACACCCATTTTATTATGTGGATTTATGTTTGGAAAGAAAAGTTTGTTTTTGCTACTTGATGAGGTTTTGGTGTTTTGATTATTTTGAGATTCGACAACAATTTGTTTTCTTTGGTATTTTGCACCTATGCATCCCCTTGGGGTATGGATTTTGGAAATGTGGGGGAAGAGGGAAGAATCCTCTTATTTTCCCATAAGGCTTGATGGGCAAGCCTTGTTGGGCTTTCTATTTTATCTCTTCATATGGTTTCAAGTGGGAATTTGGTTTTCATCTGGTTTAGAAGCCATCTCCCATCCTTGTTAAGGAAACCTCCAAGTTTTAAAAATCCTTGGAAAGGAGGAGGCAATGAGAAATAAGGATTTGGATGGATATGGAGCTTTGGAGGCTATTTGGGATTCTTGGAAAACCGGTGGAGTTGTTTGGCTATTTATTTGGATATGGTTTTACTATGGGATTTATCTTTCTATCTTCCCTAATTTTGATAAGAAGTATGGAACTTGATTTATTTTCGATTGATGGTTATCAAACTCATTTGGTTACTCGGACTCGAATAGTGTTAGTTTTGGTTTATTTACCTTATCCTCATCATGCTCACTTAGAGCTCGGCTTCTCCTCTCTCCCATGGGCTTGGAGGGAGGATAGCATGCTCTCCTTTATTGTAAGTTGGCATGAAATGATTCCATTTGGTTGGGAGGTCAACCAAGATTTTCTTCTTGTGGCTTTTATGCATTCTTTGGTTGGAGATAAAGTGGGTTTTGGGGCTTGTTCATTGTGTTGTAACTTGATGGATCAAATGAATTGTTTCATTGTTGTTCCCACTTTGTTGGAGGACTACATTCTTGTATTATTGAGTTGTTTGATTCTATTCATTGTAAAATGAAGGAAAGAGATATTTGGTGTTTTTAGTTGTTTGGAACCACATCAATGAAGTTTTTGATGATTAAAATAAAATATGAATCTTGGGTTGAGTTGTATCCATAGCTTATTAGAATATTTACTAAACTATGGATTACAATTAGAACTTGGTGTTGGAAAATGTCTTTGTTGAGCTTATTGGGGTTAGAAGAATACTTATTAATCCATAGTTGACATGTTTAAAATTTGAAGTTAGAAAAAATGTCTTTTCCAAACGTGTTTAGTTTTGCAAATGATTGCGAGTTAGTTTGTTGATTTACATATAACTTCGTAAGAATAGGAATAAATTTTTGATTTAGTGTAATGTTTTGAGAGTAATGTTGCAATTCTAAAGCTCCAAGTTTAATTTATAGCCTTATTGTTATCAAAGGAATAATGACACTTGAATTATCTATTTGGCTCTATATCTCAATTGAGTTGTTTCAAAAGAATTTATATCTTTTCTATGCTTAGATAGGAATTGAATTATTGATATAAACCCGTTGTTATATTCATATAATTGTACAAACATTGCTATATAAATAAAGTTGTGTGTGTGTGAAATTATATACATTAGATATATGTTGATAATATAAATAGAGGAGTTCAAATATATATAGTTTTCGAAAAAATCATAGAGCATTTAAAGTTGTGATTTTCACCTACACACACATACACACACATTTGGTTAAATTCTCACCTCTTTGTATATTTCAAGCAATCATATTATTGTGTTAACGTAGTTGCAAGTATTAATACATTATTCTAAATGTGCACAATTAATATAAATTAATTAATTTAGAATAATCCTCGTAACATTCCTTACATCTTATATTGCTTAAGTTACATCTTATAATGTTTAGGTGTATACACAAAGTAAATTAATGTTTTTGGAAGGATTTATGTATAATTAAGATCCTCCTTATACTACTTTACAGAGTTAAATTCTCACCTCTTTGTATATTTCAAGAAATCATCTCATTGTGTTACCTTAGTTATAAGTATTAATACATTATTTTAAACGTGCACGATTAATATTAATTAATTATTTAATTTATAATAATCCCCTATAACATCCTTACATCTTATATTGCTTATGTTACATCTTATTATTTTTAGGTGTATACACAAAGTAAATTAATGTTTTTGGAAGGATTTATGTATAATTGATGGTCACAATTGAAAGGAGATTAACTTTGACAATGTGGATACGATTTGAAAGGAAAATATTTCGAGATATGATAGCCTTTAAACTTTGAATCAAAACAAATTGATCAAGCCTTAAAAATATTTGATATTATCTTCTAATTTTAATTATTTTAGCTATTTAATTGTAGTATTCTTGAGTCCGAAAATTGGAAAACACATACATTATTTAGTATATATAATTTTTAATGTAAAGTTTGTACCTAGAATTTGCTCACAATCAAGTATAACTATTGCTTACAATTTTATGAAAAAGTTTGACAATACAATTTAACTATTCAAATGCAATTACTCCAATCCACACTTAAAAAATCAAATTAATTATGGTTGCTTATTTTTTAAGGTTTTTGAATCGCACATGCGCGCCTATGTATATATATGTACATGTATGTTGGATTAAAGGTTTGGAGTGGACTCCCTTCTCACAAATTCGATTAATAATTTTTTCCTATCACATAAATAAATAAAAGTTTCCCGCATGCATATATATTAAAATTTCATCAAGATCATAATAAATCACAAATTTAGAGAAACTATTATATAAACATAATAAAAATATCCTATAAAATTGTCGCAGAAAGATGAGAAGTATTTTGTTGATGAAGAGATATAATTGCATAAGAATAAAGCACCATTATGCTTATGTATCTAATGTTTTTAAAAGAAGTGGTATTTAGGTCAAGGCTACCAATTTCCGCATTAAAAATAGATATTTACACCAAATAATTAGGAATAAAGAATTAAGTATATATTTCCTTCAATTATGACCATCTTTAGGAACTACACAAGTGACACTATAAAATACGTCATATTTGTTTTTACTTACAAAATTATTATAGTACATTTTAATGTATAAGCATAAAATTTGTATTACTATATAATAATATCAATAAATAAGTCAATTAAATTTTGTTTCATAGCAACTACCTAACTTACCTAGGGCTTAATCCTACTTTTATATATTTAAAAATGAGATGAAATGAAAGATTTTAATGATGTCCATGAGACTGAAGAGTCTATGGGACCAAAAGCTGAGACTTTAAGATGATTTCAAACTCTTTTCAATATCAAATCTTCTACTGTGAATCTTGAGCACAAAACCCCGATCTTTTCAAGTCTTGTTTCTTTGAATAACTCATTTAATATGTCCACCTTCAAGTCGTTTTCATACTGGATATGAATATCATCATAAGTTGAACACTCCATGACAAAACTTTTCATTCCTTCTCTACCACCCCTTTGCTCCGTAAAAGACAAGTTCTCCTTTCTCAATCCTCCTTGGGTATAGTCCATCTACCGATTTCACATCAAAGGTGATGTGATCTCGGTCCTCAATCAAAGCCACTAAAATCCTTGTTTTACCCTTGATAGCTTCCCCTAGATAAGTTTTTTCATCATGCTCCCAAGTGGGGTTAAATTCTTTGATGTAATATGCTTTCTTTCGACCAATCTTCTCTATCCACATGAGAATGCTAAATTTTTCTATCACATAGTTTTTTATTTCCCTATTGTTGTTAGGACACTCTTGAAAGTTGATGCCCCATTTGTTCATCCATTTGTTGTTTTGCTTCATCCAAGTTTTCTTTCTATGCTCTAATTTTTCCTCCACAACCATTTTGGGTCAGCAATGATTATCCATGCTTTCAACCTTTTTCAAATAACTTAAACACCGAATTATTGTTGATGCTTCCATTGAAATTCCCGCTCAAACCCAACATGATCTCATAAGGGACTGTTGATTTGAATTTAAGAGTGCTTGTGATTAGATGTTTTTGGATTCTTTCTAATTGTCTCCACCCATGATTTGACATGCTACTTCCCCATACTTCACAACCATAAAGGGAAACCGAGGTGAGCAAAGAATCCAAAAAGGGTTTTCTTAGTTTTCCAATCCCAAAGTTCAACCTGTCCTACACCTATTTTGAAGTAGGTAAGATGCTTTCCAACCCCCTTATCATGTTTTCTCTATAAGTCTCCCAACTAAGTTTGTTGTGGGAATCAATCCCAAGATATTTGTATTATGCTACAATTTCCAACGGGTTCCCCTAAAAAAGAAAGTTAATTTGTTTCTCTTTCCTTTTAAAGAAAAAATCATGACTTTGGTTTTGCTAATGTTCACTTGCATCCCGACTTCTTGGAAAAAGAGTTCTAAGGCTTTCAAATGATCCCTCAATCCTTGAGTTATTTTTGAAATTAGAATAAGATCGTCGACATATAAGAGTAACTTCACCACATAACCTACCAACTATATGCCCCCTCCCTCGGTTTTGTTTAACCATTCTTCAAGCTTGTCAATGTATAATCCAAACAAGGTGGGAGAGAGAGGACAACCTTGCTTGACACCAATGTCACTACCAAAACATTCTAACATACCCTCTCTAGTCCTAATTTTAGATCTGACCTGATCATAAAGCCTATGTACTGTTGCTCTAAATTTGTCCGGAATCCCAAGTTCCTTCATCCTGTTTCAAAGTTTTTCTCTAGGTACCGTGTCAAAATATTTCTTAAAATCAACAAAGCAACAAAAGGCTTCCTCTCCTTGGGTATCCTTTTCGATTAAGTGCCTAAGAGTGATGTAATGGTCTATGGTTGAATGTTTAGGTCGGAAACCTACTTGCCCTTTTGCTCTTTTACCCTCTCTTTTGGCCAAACTACTGATTTGATGTTTTATCATGCCCCCAAAAAGTTTACAAAGGAGAGGATTAACCATAATGGTGCAGTAATTGGATGGATTATTAATATCACCACTTTTAGATAGATGAATAACAACACTAGTCTTCCACTCCAACGAGAAGCCATTTTGGTTGATCTCATTGAATTTTTTTTTGATGTGCATAGTGAGGACCTCAACACCCCACTTAAAAAATTCAGCTTGCAGCCCATCAATATCTTGTGCTTTACCACTTGTTAGATTCTTTATGCCCTATTTGATGTCTTCCATCGAGAAAATCTCGGTTGAAGTATTAATTATGGGAGGAATATCCTTTGTTGAGACCGCTCATAGAGGATCCTCGCATACTCTAACCACTAAGCATTTGTGATATTATTTTCTTGTGTTTTTCTTTTGTTGTAGCTCCCTCCAAAATCCTTTGGGATTGTGTTTTCCAAGAGAAATTAATTCTTTCCTCCTCATATTCACATAGCTTTCTTTTTTGTATTGTACCAATTTCTCATATATTTTTTTATTTTCTTTGTTCATCTCACTTTCCTTCAAAGCTCTCTTGATGGCCTTACATTCTTCGTCATACCACAGATTCGTTGGAAAAGTATTTGCAACTCCCTTTCTAGGCTTAGATCTTTTGCAAACACTTAATGCCTTGTGAATTAAAGGAATCAACAAATTATTGCGTACATAGCCACTTGTCCCCTTGGTTGCCTTGCTCTCTATGTCATTTCTTTTCATCTGAAATTGTTGCCCAAGGGCAACAACAAAGAATTCCTTATTTGCTTTATTTACAATGATTTTGCCCTGTTGTTGAGTTGTCTTTTGCATGTGGTGAACTTGTTTTCTTTGGTGGTAATTTCAGATCCAGTACGAAACTTGACAAAGAGATGATTTTAGATTGATAGGACAATTCCCTATTTAAAACTCAAGCAACCAAGAAATAGAGCTTTGGGAGCAAATGACATAATCCACTACACTTTGACCATTGTATGATTACTATTATAACTTTTTTAATTTTAACAAAATATACAAATATGTAGATTTTCAATACAACGTCCTAGGGAGATGACCTATAGTTGTGCATGCACCAAAACTTGTACAATGGATTTCACTATAACTTGGTGGGAAAAGTACCAATAATTTTTCACATTTTCATTAATGGTACTTTTTAAGAGCCAACCACAATGTGACACATAGGACACTCGATTATTGGTACAATTTTCAAATGCTTTATAAAAATTATTTATGTACTTAATCAATTCAAAATCTTGCTGTAGATAAATGTACGAAATGAAAATAATGATGCGACTCATGTGACACAATTATATATTATACAATGATATATATTTTTATATAAATATATATTTTTATACTAAATATATATTTTTTATACTAATGAGACCTCTACATATATCTACCCACCTCTAAAATTATGATGTGTGGTTATGGGGTCGTCTCCCCTATACCGGTAAAATTAAAAAAACGGTTTACAGACCGTCAATTTCGAGGCGCAACGTAATGTCGCAATGGAAAACGTGCCGTCTTTGAGGATGTTAGTGGATGACAGCGGTATATTTCCCGTGGTAATATGTACGTGTGACAGTTGTACACTTCAATGCCATCGTATTTGTGTATGATTAGGTGTCTTACTTTAAAAAAAAAAATTATGCACGTGCAGTCCCTAGAGCCGTGTAAGCAAGATGATTTCTCTTATGACTTTTTTTTGTAAGAAAATCTGAAGTATTATATTAAAAAAATCCACATACATAGCAAAAAAATTTGGGGTAGAATTTTAAAAAGAAGAGCAATTTATTTGCAATCGCAGAAATCGGTATGATAATCATGTTTAGATTAGTATTACATCAATTTTAATAATGAGAAATGAGATTTTGAATTCTAATTTGGGCGTCGGGAAACAAAATGATGTCTGAGAACATTTTCCCTCAATTGGGCGACATCGACTTCACCGAAATGGCCTTCGGGAACAAAATAGCCAGTTACAGGATCTGGCATCCACGACTCTTTTTTTGATGAAGAAGACGTGTCTTTCCCTGATCTTCCCTGCGCTAACGGAAACCCCTTTTCAGCATAATACACTCTTTCCGTGGAAGCGCAGAATCCTCGCAGACTTTAGCAATACAAAAACAAGGAAACATTGAGTGAAAATGGTCCATGTAAAGGAGAAGAGCTGCTGTATTGAAAAAATGCCTAAATGAGTACCTTGCAAAACGTGAGAAAGCAAAGGGGAACAAAGCCTGGGTGGCCACGCCTTTGAGTTTAAGTATCGATATCGCCATTGCTAGCTGGGAATTAAAACTTGAGAAACGCTAGCAAGGGCTGTGAAATGCTTTTGGTCTGGTCTGGGCATTCATTCCCATTAAATAGAAGAGAATTGGAAGTGGGAAAGACGGATGGACTTTCGTTTGGAACGCGGCGTGTGAAAACTGTCAAATCCAAGGAGGAAGGGCAAGTGGAAATGTTCGAAAATCATTCTTAGCGCGTGTCGAGAGGAGACTCGTGTTTGAAATGACTGACACGTGTGCTCTGAATATCGATGGACCGTCAACGTTGTGAGTCATTGTTACCTAGTAACCTACTAGTCTAGGACCGAGTCGGTGACGGCCGTAGGCTAGGTATTCTCTATTCACCAAAAGACAAGCTACTTCGAGTTGTAACTTGTGGCGGTGTCATCAATAATTGCGAGGGATAACGTCCCTCTAAGATCTAAAGAGACGGCTTCTAGTTGTCCACTTGATGGTTCCAATTGTTGACTTATGGAAATAGGTGAGCTACTTTTACACGTAGGTATAGGAAATACCTAATAAGGCTAAACGAACGTGCAATGGAGACGCCCATACGACAACAAAAGCTTAATTAAAGATATAGAAGAGTATGAAGAGGAGGAAGAGGAAATATGTAGAGGGGGATGATAGAAGTAATGGTGGAGGAACACGAAAGGAGTAACGGGAAGAACAAAGAGTGTAGAAGTAGAGTAATAAGTAACGCTGGAAAGGGTGGATGTAGATGAAGAAGTTTTTGTTCTTCCATTTTACGCATCCGGATGTATGCTCCAAAGTGTTATGTCGAGTACCTTTCAAAATTAAATGATGGGGAGATCAAAGGTTGTGAAGGTGTAGTACTCTTGAAACAATCTGTGAAAGTAAGCCCATGGCGTTCAGTATCTCCAATGTCAATAGTCGCTCTATCTAAAGTTAGGCCTTGAGATTTATGTATTGTGAGTGCCCAAGCCATTTTAAGTGGGAGTTGCCTTCGAGATCCACGTAAAGTGGGCACAATCGAATGTCGGAAGAATTTGTTAGGTCCCATGTTGGTCCGATGTATCTTTCGAAATGGACAACCACAAAAGAAGGCAGATCGGCAGATTGGAACATGCATTGTAGATGATGGAAACCAAAATTCCAATAGAACCATTAACAAGTCGCCTCAACCCAGAGATTAGATGTTAGCATAACCTTTTCCCCAATACAAAGTAGAAGTTTATGCTACAATTGGTCATCATCAGGGTGATAAGATTGTGATTGTCTTGAGCTTTGCGCATTACAAAAAGCGATAGGGGTAGCCAAAGAGAATAACATCATTTTGTTGTGATGGTCGACAAGATCATTAATTGAGAACAAATGGAGTGTTATCGGAACTCTTTTTATTTCTTGAGGGGACAAAAATTATCTGTGTGTGACATGAGTGTCTCCCAATCATGAAAATGCGGCTCGCATTCGAAGGTTGTGAAAAATTGTCAAAAACGTGCCTAAGAAGGGTCGAACCCCTGTTGGCGAAAGATAATCTGAAGAGTGATTGTCGTGTTGAAACCTTTCCAAAGGCATGCGCCATAAAAGTGACCAACATACATGGGGATATCCTTCACGGGAGGGAGTTGACCGAGGTCCCCAACAAGAATGACAGACCTACTACCAAAGGCTATATTTTTCTCATTGGGGAAAGCCTCACGAAGCTGGAGATCAATTAGTGAAACTAATTTTAGGCCTACAAAGCTCATTTCATTAATAAGAACATAGTGTACATCTCTGAGAGAATCTTGGAAAGTTCTCAATGACATTCCCTCTAATGGTTTCATTTCTTTAACCGGTATTTGAAGACTTGCATGAATTGTAGTAGTTGAAATGTTGAATGTTGCAACACTAGTGGGTGCGAGAAGCATAAGGGAGGACTGTTATCATTGTTGGGAGTTGCAAAACTTGTCCTCAGTGCATTGATGAGGAAGGATTTACTTGTTCCAGTCGTCCCTTGAATAATAAGCCTAAGAGGAGGGAGTGTATCTCGATGTGCACTATGATGTAGAATGGTATCGAAGGCAAGCTTTTGTTCTAGTGAGAAAGAAGCGTACATTACCGAGGTAGGTTGTTGGGGTGGATCGTATTATGGTTATCCCCACGATGACCTCATTAAAAGAGGTAGTTGTTTCTCTCAAGGTTGTAGAAATGTTGCATGTATTCTAGTTGAAGTGGATATCAAAGTCACGATGTCCCAACATGTCTAGTTCATTAAGTTGTATATTGGTGTCAGGGCGGAGTTGGGAAAGAAGTTCCCACTCATCCAACGGGATAGGGCCATGTGTTGGAGTTTCATTTGAGGATGAATCAAAATCTGATGATTCAACTTCTTCGGATGAGCTACGAAGGACATGCCATGGATGGTATGAGGGTTGCATAGTCTCCCAATTACTAATAATTTCATTATTTGTGAGCCCAATATCATAATCAATGTTGCAGAAAGGCTTGTATAACTGAAGTTTGCTCCAGTAAAACAATTCAAAAGAAGAAGAATCCTTTGAAGGGATCTATAGAACCTAGGTGTGACATGTACAATAGATGTTTTTGGCACAACCTCCACTTTTTCCAATATGGTTTGCATTATAAGACTAATTGCGATTTGCCTCAATGAGGGATGCGTTTTCTAGTGTGATAGGGTGCTTCTTATATGCATCAAGAAGGATGATGATTTTACAGGATCATTTTACTCAACCCTAACACGTCGAAAATTTTTTCCCTACATTCAAGGATACAAATTGTTGGCTCCATAGAACAAAGGGCAACTTCTGCAACATATGGCAAGTCTCTTATGCACTGATGTCACGTTCAACTACAATTTTTGAGAGAAAATTTGGAAAGCATTGGATGATGGATTCATCGAGTCTACAAGATCGAAATGCTTAACAACATGTTGTGATAACTTTCTTGCTTTTTCTCACCTTGGAAGCATATTTTGATATATACCGCAATATTGCATGTCTAGAGAGAACTAATTTGGTAGTCAACATTAGCTCACCATATCAGAAGAATATATCTGTTGTGGATGTTTAATCTATCATCATTGCGAGCATGGATGTATTTTATTTTTCCATCATGTTCCTTACATAGAGTGGATTGTGGTTGAAGGTCCTGTGGCGCTTTGTATTGGCATTGAAAAGAATACCCTATCTTACGCAGACAAGTTTCCTCAGAGCATTTAATGTATCATTACATGTGATTCAAAATTCCTCGTAGTCCTGATGAGAGCTTGTAGTGAATATAATGTGGTTGTCCATTAGGCAGGGTTCATCGATGATGGGTCGATGCATTGTTCCATTTATGAAGAATTGACTACGAGGGTTCCATGCAGTAACATAGTTGTCAAAATAAGATTTTGTTTTGTTGACATCATCTTCATTGTTCCATTCCAATGTATCAACATTTGGTGCATTTTGTAGCCATAAGAATCCATGAACATGGGCAGAGCCTTTGTGTTGCCATTCATACCTAAGGAGAGACGAGACACATTAAGAAAAGCAAATATAAGAAGGGAAAAATGGGGAAAGGGAAATAAGTTTTTTTGTTTCACCTGTACCAGTAGTCTTTTGCACCCAAATGCTTCTCTAAAACTTCTTCACGGAATATTGTGAATCTTTGATGCAAGTATGTAGACACAATGTGAGGATTGTCAACAACATTACATAATCTCCAGCGATGTGCTTCTCAAGCATCATGTGGTGGAAATCCAGGCATAACTTTGTGAAGATCGGGCCATTTGGTGTCAGTGCATTGAGGGTGAAGAAAAGAGTTGGTGAGCCAATTTGATCAATCATATCAACCAATTCTGCACGACACTTACCCCAATAAGATCTTGTGCCACGTAAGCTAGATCCAAATCTCATCAAACTATATGGAAGGGAATCATTAGAAGAATTGTGTAAACATTTACAGAGTTTGGGTATAGTTGACGGAAGGTAGCTATCAACATTTTGTTTCATGAAAAAACATTGGTTGATTGGCTCATATGTCACATCATAAGGTTAAGCAAGAAATACCTAAAGCGGGGATGCCTCCCAAAATGAACATCATGTAAGCACATTAAATGCAAGGCATATTCATGAATTTGGATACATTTGATGCGGGGTTGTCTAAACATAGCTTGAAAATTTAGAAACAAAGTTGGGAATGTCATGGAAAACAACCCTTCTATGTTGTATTCATTAATTAGAGACATACCAAATTTAGGACCATGACATAGTGAATGGAGATGAGGGCCTTGCAGAAAGTAAAAAAATGGATCTCTTCATTTTCTGTTCTTGTATTAGGCATTACCGGCACAAAGGAGGATACCTGCACGTCTACATCTTACTAACAATAGTGTCACCAATATCAACTGGTAAGTTAGCTTACAGGGTTGGTGAGATATTAGATGTTATGGAACACAACAATGAGGATGCATTTTTGGGTATATCTGGAAATGAAGAGACCCTCCTCATCTAGAAGGACATCTTTATAGTAAGGGTCATTAGCTACTTTGTATTTCAAGGCATTCAACACATGACTTTTTCTTACAAAAAGTCATAATTTTGTTTTGTGGCCCTTGTCGTTGTACAAGAAAAATGTCAAGATCACAAATACGGCGAGGAAGGTATTTATAAATAGAAGAAATGTTTTGAGGGAAGCTGATGGTATGGCCACTGTACTTGTATTGTCCCCCTCATGTATGGCTGACCTGTAGAATAGGATTTACTCTTGCTATAAGCATCTCCTCAACTTGTGTGAGACAATGAAAAACCTCTGGTTATTCTCCAGGGTGCATGTTATTCCATTTTGTGAATCAATAGTCATTCTGTTCAGTGCAACATCTAATGAACTTTTGTAAGCCAATCAAGAATCTATTTTTCATCCCAGGATAGTTTTCAAAACATTCGGAGCATGTATTTGGGTTTTGCAGAAGATCTATCCTTTTTCTAAATTTTCTATGGGCTTATGTAGAAGGCAGAGTTCATACATTGTTAGGTGTAGCATGAGGGTGGGAAAATATTTGATGGGGTTGTTCAAAGAGGAGTGGAGGAGGGTAAATCATGCACTGTATGCGGATGAAAACATATGATGCAACTTGAAAGAGAAAGAGCTTGCTATTTATGGGAAGGATGGTGTAGGATTGAAGCAGAAAGGAGGTCATCGGGGGAGGGGCAATGTGAAAGGAGTGATTCGAGATGGAATATTTTGTATAGAGGGAATTCCTACTCTTACTTGAGGAGGACCTAAAATCGGGCTTTCTCAAACATAGGAATCATCTTGTAAAAAGGAGGATCTTTCAGTGTTGTGGGAAGGAGAGGTTCCCCTATGTTATTGGCTCATGCAAGCAAAAATTTTGGGGGCTTTATGGGGCGTTTGATTTGAAAGGTACCACTCATGATCTTTGCACATTTATGCATTCTTGATTTCTAGCATGGTATTGTCTCCTTTGTGCTCTTGTATGTGGAGTGGACATTGCATGCTCGTAAAAGAGGGAGAAAAGATACACTCTACAAACAAAACAACACATGAAAATGTAAGAGATATGTAAGAAAAGGAGATATTTTTATGATTGCAACATTAGAGTTATTGTAGACAAAGTAGAAGTATTGGACAAGATTTATAAATCTTATCTGCAGACGATACCAACTCCAACATAGTTTCAGTAAGTAAAACAATAAGGACATTTAAATCAATTTGTTTCGGATTTGTTGGATATGAGCCATTTACTTTTTTTTGGTAATGAAAATAAAAGAAAAAGTATGAAATTTCAAAAAATGATGGCATTCAACAAAAGGAAATCAATATTTTTCGTGCATGCAAAAATGTATTGTAAACGTAAGCCGTAAGAAAAAGAGCAAGTGCATTATAAACACTTTGTTCATGTTTAATCGGCAAGGAGTGGTTGTCTCGATGATAAAATTCAAAAGCCTTGTTGTTGCTGTGATCAAAGCATCCATCATGGGATGTATTGGTGTGGATTCATGCAAGCAAAAATCTCATCCACACACACCAATTCCTAGCTCGAACAAAGGCGCATGTTTCCAGAACCAAGTTATTGTTAGGATTATACCAGTTGTACAGATAAACAAGCATGCAATGAATAATGCAGAAAACGTAGAACAGAAAAGAATGCAATAAAACACAGACACAGATTTAGCGTGGTTCACCCAAAATGGGCTATGTCCACCAGAAACAACCAATCCTTTTATCCAGTCCAGGAAAACTCTCTCTCATAGTGTCGCCACTAATACAATGAGCCTCATACATTACGACCCTTTGAAGATATTAGGGTTTTTATCATTTTGGGAAATATAGAAAACCACCCGTTAGATCTGTGACCTAATAATGAACGGTCCAGATTTCACAATGCATAAATACATATAAAATGTGGCTTTTGTGGGCGTTGCCCATGAACCCCCATCGGAGCGCATGGCCTTGAACCACATAAGTGGGATGAAACCCCCTTACAACCCTCGTTGCATTATCAGCCCGTAACCAACAATTACAAACATGAAACATGAACATAAGCCATAATGGAAAGGCAACAAACCATACAAAGTCACCATAATAACCAAGAATCAAATTTGCAATGCCTTATATAAAAAAGAACAAATCTATGTTGGAACTACATGAAACAAAAGTTTTCAACACATGTATAATCAACTACGTTGTATAAGTAAACTCTTAAATTTGCATAGCAAAAGAACTAAATTTGAATACTAATGATGTTTTCAATGCATTGTAATGTCACAAACCAAAATTTGTTTCTCTCAATAGAAACCCAGAATTTTTATGCGTTCTCAAGCACAAAGCTTATACATTTGCATGTAAGGTATTTGTTGAAGGTAAACCTATTAAATCTGATGGGTCTTTCAACAAAGCATTCCACGTACACGCAAGAGGTGCTCATCCTGAAAAAGAAAATCACAAATGCAAAGCTAAGAACTAATTACAAGCACAATTACATATCTTTGAAAACCAAGGGTACGCAATCATCAATCAAAAGTTGGAGAATGTATTCTACAACTAAGCACTCCATTAAAAACAAACTTATAAACAAGTAAACACACTTTGATAGGTCTAATACAACATTTTAGCCTAAATGCAGTTGAAAGCCGTCCCATATCATACACACTATCTGTCGGTATTTTTTTGAGTGTAGAATGAAAAATTGATGAAAACTGGAATTTGTTGTTCCGTAGACAGAGAAAGATAAAGCATATCATAAACTGAAATTTGTCGACAAAGTAAGTCCTTTTTCTTTTAAGTTTCGAAAAAAAAGTTTTCCGTAAAAAAGCTATATTATTATGATACCAATTGGTTTCTTTAATGATTAAAGACCGAAACTACTCTCGAAGATTCTATGTTGTAGTGTTGAATATATCCTCAAGGTGAGATAGGGAGATGAGCTAGTAGTGGTGCACCCTAAGTTAGGGGGCCACAAAATCAATTCTATAAAATGTGGGATCTTGATTTTTTCACCAACACATAGTTCAAGATTTTTGTAAATTATATATATATATATTGAGTGTTAAATTGGAGGGAAAACCATATTTTGAATTGATTTAAAATAGTAAATTTGAGTTACACTATATTTTGATTAGGACCCATATTTGATCATGGGTGATAATGGTTGAACATTGAAAATTTTAAAAAGGCAAATCTTACATGTCATGATGTGATTGGGTGTTGTCATGTCAAAAATGACTAATTACCAGGTACTTTTATGACAACTATTGAGTGTTGTGTATTTAAGACATTATATCCACAATTGGACCCCGCTCGCCTATAGGTGTCTCTCCCCTACCAGAATGGGAGATATTGAAATTGGTTACAGAGTTATATAGCAAGGCAACCAAAATCGTATTAAGAAAAAAAAATGGAGGAAAAATATATGTTTGGAATTTGGGATCTTTGTAACACTCAAAATTACAAGAGCTGGAAATGAGGATTTTTTTAAAAGATAAAAACAAATTACACACTACAATCGTATATATTAATTTAATCAAATTCATTAAATCATATTTGTTCTTTTGATCTATCTCGAAAAAATCCATGTAAACCATGTGCGCTAAGAAGGGTGTATCCATATCTCCACGATCTCCCTTCATCACTACTTTGAGTGACAATGCTTACTAGCATTTCAGCTCAACTTTTATCAGTCATAAGAACCATGTGAAAGTCTGTTATCTTGCAAAATGACAAGGGCAATTTGCGTAGTAACCATACCAAAATTTCCATTTTGTTCCCGAAGGAAGTCTGTTAACGTTTGAAATGGCCTAAAACAACCTTTTGAAAATAAAATTTTTAGGACTTCGCCATTTTTCAGCTTCTTTAACTGGGCGTGGAAAATGGCGTGTCAACACTCTCAAAAATGCCCCTTTTTGGACTTGGCGTAGGAAATGTCATGTCGACATACCCAAATTTGCGCCACCTTAAAATCCTTCGGTACACTCAATGTCGTGTCAACATCATGAAAGTTGTGCCCCTTTTAATCTTTGCAGCAGAAATTATCCTGTTAACATCATAAAATGTGTGCTAAAGCGCTGGAAGCATTGTGTCGACATCCATAAGGTTACGCTAAGGTGCACTTTTTTTGTCGTGTCAACACTCCCAAAGGTGTGCCAAAGGAAGTTGGTGAAATAATAAATGCCAGTTTTCCTATAAATAGGCGCTCGACACCTGTCATTTTCACGTTTTGAAAATTGAAAAAGTTTTTTCTCTGCACCTGTCAGCTATCCTTGTCACCCCCGCATGCCATTTTTCGAGCTTGTGGACCCCAATATCATCCTTCATCTTTTATAAAACTAGGTAAGTGGCTTCTGCCATCCTTGTTGTTGTTATGGTTTTTGTTTTTGGTTGTGTTAGGCTTAGGGCTTGTATAAAAAGATTAAATCTAAAAAGAAGAACCTAACAATCCATAACCAACTGGAAACCCCTTTTCCTCTCCTTCCAAATCTGTAAATTTGGAAGGCCCCTCCTGCTTGCCAAGAAACCAAAGCCTTTTTTCCCTGCTTGCTATCTTGTTAAAACCCTCTCTTTACCATTTGAAGAAACCAAAAGAGAGAAGAAATCAAAGGAATTGCAAAAATCATCAAAACCTTAGCACTGTCTTTCCATGTTGCACCTCCCATAGTCGCGCCTTGGTGCACTGTACGCCCAAGAAACACAACCTTTTTCCACGCTAGCCTAAAGAACACTTAGAAGCTTTTTGAGAGGCGCAGCATCTTGAACAACATCAACATCTGCATGTTGTGTATCACTAACCCATGCCCGCGCCTAACCCTTTGGCGCACTGATTTACCTTGCAACATCTTCAGAAGCAATGCCTTAGCGCACTTAAAATGCATGTAACACAGACTTTTCCTGCACCCCACTAAAGCAAATTTCCTAAGGCGCAGGCACATATTCCTTGACATCAACATGCCATGTTGTGTGTTGCAAAACCGTGCCCCACGCCTTATCCTTGGCGCTGAAACTTTTCGTGCAACACCTCTCAAAAGTGCGCCCTTTATAACCTTGGCACAAATTTTCTCATATCAACACTGGCACACCTTTTTCCATGTCGACATCCTCAAAAGTGTGCCCAACATTTTTAAGCCTCTGCAGACATGCTATGAACTTGCGCCTTGCGCCCTAAGCCTTATAATTGCTCATTCTTCTTTCTGCAAGATTTCATTATGAATAACATGATGGTTGACATGGCTCTTCTGTGTTGGACCTCCTTGATCCTTCTTGTAGAACAACAACAACCATCCTTGAGCTCACACATGTCTTCATCAAGCAAGAAACCAACAAAGTCTAAAGCTAAAGCTAAGCAGTCGGAACAAGAGATGAAGTACAAATATCAGAAAGTCAGGATGCCTGACTCATATGCAGAGAGTGATCTCGACATCAGAGACTCTGAGCTAGGGCATATTGATATGGATGACTTTTGGGCAAGGACCAACCAGCAAGAAGTGGCCCATGGATGAACAAGCTAGTGGGCAGTGGATTGCACTTTGCAGCTGGGCTACCAGTAAGTGCTGTAAACAATGAATTTATTATGTTGGTTGCTTGTGTTACAACAAGGACACTAGATGTGTCGAAGACAAAGAGAAAAAGATGATCATCGACCTCACAACCCGTCACTTTGAACTGACCTTGGGCATTCCTCATCACAGGCAATATGTCGCCATAAGTCTAGAAGACTGCAAGAAGGCCTGGGACGACAATGAGGATAAATGCATGTAAATGATGAATGAGATTTATCTGAAAAACAAGAAGTCGGTAAGCAGATGGCCACAGACCATCCACTGTAGTGACTTCAATGAGGAGTTAAGTGATACAATCACCTTCCGAATAGAGTATTTGGGCTCCCTGATGCCCATTATTTCCACAAATGGATGCTGAGGTACCTAGAGACCATGAGCAAGAATACGCCTGATCAACATTTTGGCTGGGGTGAAATCATCAGTGACACCATCTCCCAGCAGCTTCAACAAGTCCTAACAACTGGGAAGTTCTACATGAATTCCTACATTGTATACGTTGCAGCATCAACAAGATATTTCGTAGGCTTAGCTCGAAATGGGGTATGGCCCCAGGTCAAAATATATGAATTCTACCCAGAGCTCAAGCTCAAGGCCAAGCATCTCCCAGTTCTCCAAGATTAATGATGCCTTTTTCTATGAGGTAATCTACTTACTGAGGCTGAATATGAGACACGGTCGGACCAGCCCAAGTGTGATTGCTGCCATGAAGAAATGGGGAGCATTGTTCACACAATTCCCCACATTCACATACCTTAGAGTTGTGAATTTTGAGGGTAAACCAAAAGGTGCCAAGGTATGCAGGGCCCAAGTTGATCCTCTTGGAGTTGTCAAGGTAACTGATCACTTACCATGAGAAGTGCATGAAGAGAAAGAAAGGAGGAACTCCATTCCCCCTTACAGTTGGCTGATACACCTGCACCACACTTGCCAAAGCGTGGGAGATGTATGCTGAGCTTGAGTTGCTGAATCTAAAGCACAACTTACCAGCAAGGCCTGACCTTCAACTGCCGAAGTTGTCTCCCAAGGGCAAAAATTGATCCCATCCATGTTCCCGAGAACGAGGACATTTGGATTGACCTGACACATGAGATAGACATCAGGCGAAAGGATCATTCTCAACTGGCTCTAGAGGATATCGTCCACTATGGCGTAGCCATCATCCCAAAGGGATTCCAAGAGACTGATCAAGAAATTGATCAAGTTTACCTTGACACAGATGGGGATGATTGGCCATTTGCAGAGGTCGACAGAGCCAAAGTGCCTAAGACCATTCAGGAAAGGGTTAAGCCCACGTTGCAGCGCACTAAACATTGGTGCAAACAAAATGGTCTCACCTACCTTGGAGTGGATTTCACTACTCCCCCTTCGTGTAGGGCACGCCCTGGACCGCCCAAGTGCCGAAAGGAAAAGGAAAGAACAAGGAGGGAGAATCAAGAAAATAAGAAGATGCTCCTCAAATCCTTCCTACTACTTCTAAGAAACAAGTGGTCGACCTGGTGTCTCCAGGTAAAGAAGAGGAAACAACAGAAGTTTCAACAGATACATCCACTCAAGATGTTATCACAGTTACAACTACTGAGGTAACCACCATTCCTTCTTCCGCTCCTTCTCCTCCCCCTGTCATTCAAGCATCTATTCTTATGGATGTGTCTTCTTCTCTCCCTTCCTCCCTTCCATCTCCCACCTCTTCCATCTTCTTCTCTCTCTCACGGATCTGTCGCCCAGTATTCCCTCCATCCAATTATAGATCCCTTCCATTTCCATGACCTTTTCTTCTCTTGTAGTAAATCCAGGCCACAAGCAGAAGCACGTTGGACTCCTCACAATGCCACCACCAAGTGTTTCAACGTTCTTCCCGAGGCCTCTTTAGTTTCTTCCCCTTTCACTCCCATTTCTTCTTCTATTCCCTCTACTCCCACTCCCATAAGTCCTAGCTAGATTTCTAACCATCTGGGTCAAGCATAAGAGAAAGGTTCCCATCGCACCCATGGACTTCTCCATCATTCCAAAGAAGGGACCCAAGAAGCAGAAAGCTATAACTCACTTTTCTAAGAGCACTTCGGGGGAGAGAGTCATGGAGATTGCATACCCGGATCCCACCAAGGAAAAGAAGGATCTATCTCCCATAGACTTCACAGTGACTCAAGTCATAATGGGAACCTCATCTGAAATCCTACAAGGAGAAGCCTTGTCTGCTGTGGATGCTCTCTGTAAGAAGCTATAAGAATCAAAAGAGGAGAAGAGAATACTCAAGGAACAAAAAAACATCTCCTCCAAGCATTGCAGAGAATGGGCAACGCTCCTCCTATGACTGCCGCCAAACCCACTGAAGTTCTTAGTTAGGATAAAATAAATGAATATGCTAAGATTGGTGAACAAGCGCAGCAAAGATCATCCTGGATTGAGCGGATCCTCAGAGACAATGAGGAAATGATTAAGAAATTCACATTGCTCTACCAGGATATAGATTAAGCAAATAAGGAGCTGCAAGCAGTAGCAGGATCCCTCTCCGAGGAGTTAGATAACACCAGGTTGCAACATGAAACCTTCCAAGAAATGACTAACTGCTCAGCTAACGACCTATTAAAGGTCGGCATCATCGATCACCCGCGAGCACATAATAAAGCTCTCGTTGCATTAGATTATCGGGTTGATCAAATGGAATATATCCTGGAGAGGATAGATAAAATCAAGGATGAAGCCCTAGATGCATGATACAACATGGAGCAAACAATTACAAAGATGTCTCTAGGGATGCTCAAGTGAATCGTACACCTTGAGGGAAGCAGACGATACATTTCAGCGCTTCAAAGCTATAGTCACTCAAGGTTTGGTACCAAAGGTCACTTTCGACCGAGAGTCAATCAATAACCTATTGGCCTGCCATGATTTCATTGGCTTCTTTATCGATGCATGCGAGGAGTTCGCGGGTTACCTGACAAGCTCAAGAATGAAAAAGAAACTTGTGAAGTCATTGGTGACCATTTCAAAGGTCCAGATCATAATCAACTTCAGAAAATGATCAACAAGTTTATGGAATATTGAGCACAGTGTCACATCGACTCTCCTGATCAGAAGCAAGACACTCAGTTTAAGCAAAGAGATGATGAGGAGTAGTTTCTCCTCTTGTATACGCTTTGATCATTTTTGTGAAAATATTTAAAAACATGTTGGCATTTACGATGACATCATCCATGATGCAACACACTAGTCTTATGAGTTTTAAGTCTTCCCTACCTCACAACTATCCTTTCAATGTTATCTAGATCTTATAGTTTGTATTTACTTTATTTCAATTAAAATTATCTTGCAAGAGTTTATATCGAGATAGATGTTAAGGCCAATTAGGATCATTATGAGATGAGTACATTCGTTATGTTGAAATGTAACTATTTCAACATTCCGCATGTACTTATCCCTTAATATGCCTAATGGATCTTTTCATCTATTTACCTTCCCATTTAGTTTCTCTTATCTTGATGTTCGATTTTTAACCTTAAATTACCTTTTTATAATGATACTCTTTCATCCTCTAAAAATTAGGCTTTACTAATCTTAACAAATTAATGTCAAGTTTTAGGAAGGCCGAATTAAATATATATTAATATATATTTAATTATTCCTCCGATCAACTACGCCACTAAATAGCTATTTAATTTAGAAATTAAAAGACAATTGAATGTTATAATAATTGTCCAATTATCAGCTTCATACATTGATAAATATCAAATAAATATATTTAACAATTTATGATAAGTAAGATTTCTTAATTCTAGTATTTATCATTTACTCATATTGAGATATTATTACATACAAAGTAATCATCTCTTTATTAAAAACATAAATTACATATGCCATTAAGGAAAAATATATAACTGATATTGTAACTCTCACATAGTGAGGTTTGAATATTAACAATGGGTCCAAGATCCCAATAAATTCAGTCAAAATTCTAGGATATCATCCTTCTACAAATTGAAATCCAAGTAACTCATTTAGATCCATGCTATGATAAAACTTCTCAAGACATGAGTTTCCGCATATCCGAATGTGACGGCTAATTATCTGTAAGATTGGAGTAGTGGTATGATGTCAATTCAAAATGAACTGGCATGAATATTGCCTCCATTTTCTGATGCAATTATTTAATAAAATATGAAAGATATAAATGTTGTTTTATCAACAAGTGCATGGTAATACAACTGAGAATGTATTACTACATGTTTTCCATAAAGATACAACTATGAATGCACACAAATAGAACAACCAATTTCTATTTCAGCGATCATGTTTCCCTCTAATCACAAGGATCAAGACATCCTTATTTCAGCTTCAAACAATAAATATTTGACATTTAAAATTTTACATAAATCGTAGGAACAATATGATTAAGAAGAGTACATTTTTTTCTTATTTTTAATAAGTTACCATCACAAAAAAAGTAATCAAACCATAATCATTCAACATCCGAATTCAGATTATAACCACAAGCAAATCATGCTTTACATGGTACAAATTTAAATATTATTTTACTTACCCTAATCAATCAAACTATATGAAATCAACATTTCCAAATACCAATTAAACATATTCTCTCTAGGTAACAAAATCATATCATCCAAGAACATCATTAAAAAGAAAATCAACATTTCCAAATACCAATTAAAACATATTCTTCATATTATTTAATGAGCAGCTCATCATATCATCCAAGAACATCATTAAACGGAAATTAAAAATAATAAAACATATATCATTAATTTAAAACATAATTTTTGAGCAACTCAATAAAATGTCCAATAACATCATTAACAAGGAAAATAAAACATATTATTTCCATTAATGAGAAGCTCTATAAAACATACGATATATTCCTTTCAAACAATCAAAACACATTTTTCTTATATATATGAACAATACTATATATAAAAACATCGATTACAAATGTTCTAAATGTAAACAAACAACCCAACAAAAACAAAAATACAACACCATGATTACATCATTTAAACATACTCTTTCTAGTAAAAGAACAACTAATAATTTCTTTCATAAAATATCATTATATTAAACCCAATCATGCCACCAATTACTCCTTGGTACAACTCGGTCAAGTTGTCCTGGCTTTCATGCCCTTACCAAGACAAGCAATTTCTTTTTCACATCCATGCAAGAATCCAAGTCATATTGTCAGGCTGGAAGTTACAGGCTAAATGCCATTTTTTTTTTGTAGTTATTCACACATAACAACACACCCTCATTTATACATGAACCAATTTAGATGCCCATAATAAAAATTTTTGGAAAATGCAGCCCCATGCAAGAGCTTTGACATCCACAAATTTTCATTCAAAAGATCTCAATAAATTAAAAATTAATACTGCATATAATAAACCAAGAGGAAAAAAATACAAAAACCAACCCGGTTTGCATATCCATATCGATTTGGTTACCCAAATCGATTCATTTTTAAATCGATTTGTATACCCAAAAATCAATTTGGGTATCAAATTTTGTTTACAGAAAACACAAATCAAATTTATGTTAACAAAAATGAAAACCCACAAGCACAAATTGATTTGAAACACACAACTTCACAAAAATGTTTTCCTTCTTCTAAGTACAGGAAAAACCCAACTCCATTTTTTTTTGGGTACAATTTATTTTAATGCAGAGAAGGAATTTTAACTTTCATTTATTTTTATTTTTGTAGATCAAAACCCAAAACCCCATCTACATTTTTTTTCTAGGTTTAGCTAAAACCACACAAAGAAAACTTAAGAGAATATAGAATCCATCAATTTCCTTTTCAAATTTCATCTCCAAGCAATTAAATCAAAAGTTGTCCACAAATTCCTTTGATTGCCATTAAAACAGAATGTGTATTTCCTCATTTTTTTACAAATAATGCAGCTAGAGAAGGGAGAAGATATTCATGCCTGAAGTAAACCCAGAATCAACAACCTCTTACTCTTCCAGCTCCAACAAGTTGAATCCTTCCTTCCTCCAAAACTCACGTAGGTATCCCAGAAGGGAAGAATGAAAATAGACAAGGAGAAATAAAAAAAAAAATATAATGAAAGAAACTATAGTTGGGCAACATATTCGAGAATTTTTGGGCTTCCCAATGTTGGCACATGCATTAATGCATGCCACATACTTGTGTTATGTAAAGGTGTTTCACTTTACGAAACCCATGAATTTAATTTTAATATTAAAAATATATATATTTTTAATATAACTTTTGACTTACATGCCAAATCCTTCTAGAATATATATTACTAATTTTACAAATTAATATTGCATTTTTTTAAAATTTTTTTTATTTTATTTAAGTTGTTATCCAACTTAATGGTTAAGTTAAAATTAATCATCATAATACAAGTCCACATATTACCAACAATATATTATAATAATAATTATTTGAATTTCCACGTTCCATACGAAACATTCCAATAAACGAAAATCACCAAGTCCGTAAATAATAATTCAAATATTCTCATAAAGTTGGCTTGACATAGCATCGTCAAATAAAACAGAGGCAATTATTATTACGGTCATTGCAAAAGTTGAACAAAACAAAAGACGACTAAACCGATTAAAATAAAGTAACCGAAATACAAATAACCGAAAGATTTGTTATCATTTATGAACCATTTTACCTACGATCAAGGCCTAATCACGTTTAGGAAGGATCATCAAGGTGGGTGTGGGGTTACCCGTTCAGTAGTGTCATGCCCCGCCAAAAAGCTATGGGTCATGACACGATGAACCAAATGAATTCTTACACACAATGATGATCTCATCTAATCCTGATTAGACTTAACCTATAGTTAATTTAACTTACTAGAAATTTGGGATGTTACATACTCCACCCCTTAGAATAATCATCATCTCGATGATTTCAGGATAAATAGATAAACTAAACCCATCATTCATTTGCTACATAAATATATTTCAAATCAGCTTAGAATTTGTAACAATATCATTTCAGTTGAATCATAAAGGTCACAACAACCTTTATATATATATCTAGAAAATCAGTCACATAATCTATAGACATAACACATTACTGCTTAAAGCAAATTTTTTCAGGTTCATTAACAAAATCTTCAACAAGTAACTACTAATCAAAAAGTACCTTAGTCCCAATATTTAGTTGTAGGCTTATCTACAGGATTTTCTTATCTACACTTTACAGAAAAACTGAATTTAACACTATAACAAAAACATATTCTTAAAAATCAGTCAAACAGATGTGGAAAAGTAGTCTGGATATCTTCCAGATTCTCCCAAGTGGCACTTTCTTTAGAATATTGGTCCCACTGGACCTTGCATTGTGAAACCTCATGGTTTCTCAAGTGCAACTTGCGGGTTTCTAGTATCCTTATAGGCTCAACCGTGATTACCCCTAGATCCAGAACCTGCAATGAATCCCAATTAAGTACATGTGTTAAATCAGGTACATATTTCTTAAGCAAGGATACATGAAATACATTGTGTAACTTGGATAGAGCGGGAGCAAGTCTTAGCTTGTAGGCTATTGGTCCGATGACCTCTAGGACTTCAAATGGTCCTACAAACCTAGGAGATAGTTTGGCTGACTTGCCAAATGAAATGGAACTCTTTTTAGGTTTGACCCTAAGAAAATTTTTATCTCCCACGTTAAACTTTCTATCAATTCTTTTTAAATCTACATAACTTTTTATGTCTATTTTTTGCCTCTTTCAATCTTTCTTGGATTAATTTAACCTATTTTTCCATTTTGAAAGCATTTCTGGTCCAATCAGTACTCTATCTTTAGGATTATCCCAACTTATAGGTGTTCTACACCTATGACCATATAAGGCCTCAAAAGGAGCCATTTGAATGGAAGAATGGTAAGTGTTATTATAGGAAAATTCAACCAAGGGAAGGTACTCTTCCCATTTGTATTGTTGATCCATGCAATACATTCTTAGTAAATCTTCTAACACTTGATTTACTCTTTCGGTTTGACCATTAGTTTCAGGATGGTAGGCTAGAACTTATGTTAGTTTTGTCCCTAAGGCAACATACAAAGTCTGCCAAAATCTGGAAGTCATCCTTGAGTCCCTATCTAAAATTATTACTTCTGGAACTCCATGTAATCAGAAAACTTCTTGCACAAACCTTTTTGCAGTATGGGTGAATTATCCTTTAAATTACCTACTATAAAATGTGCCACTTTAGTTAATTTGTCTACAACTACAAGTATAACATCATGTTTATTTTGGGACATAGGTAGACCTTGGACAAAATCCATACTTATAACTTGCCACTTATATTCTGGCACGTTGTGAGGATATAATAGTCCTGTTGGATGTGAATGTTCAGCCTTTACTTGCTGACATTCCAGGCATTGTGAGACGTAAAGAATCACATCATTTTTCATCTTTTTCCAGAAGTATTGCTTTTTGATGTCCGCCATCATCTTTGTTACTCTGGGTGTCCAAGTAGGGAGCATCATGAAATTCTCTCATAACTTTATTTCTGAGTTCTTTACCCTCTGGTACATATATTTTGTTGTTATAACATAGAATCCCATCTATTTCCAGCTTGAAACCATCATACCTTTTGTCTCTCGGATCTTTTTCTAGAGATGTTTTAACATGATTGTAGTAGGGGTCATTGGTTAACTCATTTTTGACTTCATCTTTGAATTGGGTTCTTAATGTAATTATAGCAGCAATATGCTTTCTGTGACTTAAGGCATCAGACCACCCTATTCTCTTTTCCCTTAATGTAATTTATATCAAAGTCATAATTTTCTAGGAACTCCAGCCATCTTCGCTTGCCTTGCATTTAGATTTGGTTGCGTAAAGATGTACTTGAGCCCAAGATGATCTATTTTGAGTTCAAAAGGTTTCCCAAGCAAATAGTGCCTCCATACCTGTAGCGCATGAACAATCGCAACAAGCTCAAGATCATGTGGTGCGTAATTTACTTCATGCACCCTCAACTTCTACTTTAAAAGCTACCACATGCCCATCTTGTAGTAGTACTCCACCCAAACCTTCCCCTGAAGCATCGGTTACCACCGAGAAGTTCCCGTTTGGATCCGGAATCTTCAACACTGGAGCACTTGTGAGTCTACCTTTTAACTCCTTAAAGGCTTCTTCACACTTGTTATCCCAAAAAAATTTCTTACCCTTCTTTTGCAAAGAAGTGATAGGTCTGCTAACCTAGAGAAGTCCTTTACGAACTTTCGATAGTAGCCTGCTAGACCCATAAAACTTCTCACTTCGTGCACATCCTTCGGTGTTGGCCATTCCATGATGGCACTGATCTTCAAAGGGTCCACTGAGATTCCTTCTTTATTTATTATGTGGCCTAAGTATTGTACTTCATATTGATAGAAAGCACACTTAGATAATTTTCCATATAACTTATGTTTTCTGAGAATTTCAGCACAATCCTTAAATGTTCATCATGTTCTTCCTCATTCTTGGAGTATATTAATATATCATCGAGAAAGATAAGTACAAATTGGTCTAAGTATTCCCTAAACATGTTGTTCATCAAGTTCATGAAAGCGGCAGGTGCATTTGTTAGACCAAAAGGAAAAACTGTAAACTCGTAATGCCCATACCTTGTTCTAAAAGTGGTTTTATGGATATCTTCATCCTTGATTCGTACAGTTGATGATAACCGGATCTAAGATCTATCTTGGAAAACACTTTTGCACCCCCATTTGATAAAAAATATCATCGATTCGGGGTAGTGGGTACCGATTCTTCACTGTTACCTTGTTGAGCATTCGGTAATCAATACAAAGTCTGAGGGTCCCATCCTTCTTTTTCACGAAGATTACCGGTGCACCCCATGGTGATATACTTGGTCTAATCAGACCCAAGGAAAACAACTCATGTAATTGAGCTTTCAACTCAACTAATTTGGTTGTTGTCATTTGTATGGTGCCTTGGAGATCGGTTCCGTTGCTGGTTTGACATCTATTGTGAAGTCAAATTCACGCTTAGGTGGAAGTCTGGGCAACTCATTTGGAAACACATCTCTAAATTCCTTTAGGATGGGAAATGCTTCAATTTTAGGCTCATTTTCCTATCCGAATCTGTTATTTTTATAGCATATAGATGGCAGCCCTTTCACTTTTCCTTTTTAGCTGCATGGCAGAAATCTACCTAGTGACAAACTCTCTTTTAACACCCTGAACACTTGTTGTTTTCTATTGATCATCGCAACATGTTACACATTTTCCTAAGAAATCCAAGGTTGCATTATGTTGACTTAACCAATTTATACCTATGACAACATCATAGGATCCAAGAGGTGCCACATATAGGTTTAATCTTGTCGTGAACTCAGGTAATTCTAGTGGTGCCTCAAACAAACACTGATTCACTCTATGTACAACATTATTTCCATATTGTATAGTCCAAGTGTGTTCCATGTACTTAGCTCTTATTTTGAGTTTATCAGCTACTTTAGATGAAACAAAACATTCTGTTGAACCGGAATCAAATAAAATAGAAACAAGTTCTCCAAAAATCTTACCTGAGGTTTCTATTGGAGTCGCTTGCTTTTTTACTTGCTTATTATGGACTATAACATAAATCTTATGTTGTTGCCCCTCTTTATTTACTGTAGTAGATCCCTTCTGCTGGTTATTCCATTGTCCTCTTTGTGGACAATTTGTTAGTGAAATGATCACCACCGCACTTAAAACATCCACCCAGTGGTCCTTTTCTCTCAATCTTATTTCTAAGTTGAAACTTGTTCCTTGTTGCCCATTTTTTTATTATTTAACTTGATTCTACCCATGTTATTCCTCTTTTATTGGCAGGCCTGAACTTGTTGTTTCCCTTTTTCCATGTTGGTTTACTTGCGGTTGGTGTTTGAAAATTGTTTTTTCCTTTTATTTTCCTCTTTAGAGGCATAAATACTTTGTAACTTTTGTTCTTGCTTGATAGATTTTTCAAACATTGTTTCCATCGAGGTAGGTCCATGAACATCTACCTCACCACCAATGCTAGGATTCAATCCCATTATAAATTTTCTCACTCTAAACTTCTCATCCTTTTGATACATAGGAACATATTTCAGCAATCGAGTGAAACGTTCCCAATATTCTGTAATTGAGTACTTTCCTTGAATCAGATTTTGGAATTCTACCATCTTTTGGTCAAAGTATAGTTGAGGTAGCCATCTTTGATGGAAGTAGGCCTTGAACTGCTCCCACGTGATCATACCAGAATCAATTCCTAGTTCCATTTTCGGTTATCCCACCAGGAAGATGCTTCATGGGACAATTGGTAGGCTCCCCATACTACTTTTTTCTCCTCTTGAAAAGTCCCTAATCTCAAAATACTTTTCCATTTTAGAGAGCCAATTTTTATTACACCATCCCCAAGAGTTGTACCATCAAATTTAGGTGGGGATATTCTTTTAATGTCCCTTGCTAACTCAGCAACCAACCTTGCTTTCTTATTTTCCCTTTCATTCAGGTGCTCGGGTTGATCATCATGTTGCTCATCACCCTGATTCTCATCCCTACGATCCTCATCTTCTTCACCACCCTGACCTTGTTGTTCTATGGCAGCAACTTGGTTTTGGGTGTCATTCAAAAGGTTGAGGATTTCTTCTAACTTAGTAGTTGTATTATGGCACGTCATCATTATTTACCCCACTGTCACTTGCGATATTAGCTCTTGTTGTCGGCCTAGCCATAGTTTCTATTTTATAAAAGAGGATACTTTTTATTAGAACATGTGTCCCATTAATGTCCAAGTGTCTGAGCCTCTGGCTCTGATACCAAAATGTAACGCTCAAAATTACAAGAGCTAGAAAATGAGGATTTTTTTAAAAACATAAAAACAAATTACACAGCTACAATCGTACATATTAATTTAATCAAATTCATTAAATCAGATTTGTTCTTTTGATCTATCTGACAACATCCATGTAAGCCATGTGTGGCTGAGAAGGGTGTATCCAGATCTCCATGATCTCCCTTCGTCACTACTTCGAGTGACAATGCTTACTAGCATTTTGGCTCAACCTTTATCAGGTCATGGGAACCATGTGAAAGTCCTTGGGTCTACCACGAAGCTAGTTTCCGACTTCGTATTCCGGTATCGACCATTTCCTACCTCATGTTCAGTGTTCAACTTCCCATGATCAGGTTACTGACAATTTTTTTAATTGGAGGACTAGGTGATCAGACAATGCACAACCATCAATGCATTACTTTGGCCAAAGTTATCCACCATGTAGGTTATGGCTAAACTCAAGACAACACACTAGTCTTATGAGTTTTAAGTCTTCCGCCACCTCACAACTATCCCTTTCACTGTTATCTAGATCTTATAGTTTGTATTTACTTTATTTCCAATTAAACTTATCTTGCAAGAGTTTATATCGAGATAGATGCCAAGGCCAATTAGGATCATTATGAGATGAGTACATTTGTTATGCTGAAATGTAACTATTTCAACATTCCGCATGTACTTATCCCTTAATATGCCTAATGGATCTTTTCATCTATTTACCTTCCTATCTAGTTTCTCTTTTCCTGATGTTTGATTTTTAACCTTAAATTACCTTTTTATAATGATACTCTTTCATCCTCTAAAAATTAGGCTTTACAATCTTAACAAATTAATGTCAAGTTTATTGGAAGGCCGAATTAAATATATATTAATATATATTTAATTATTCCTCGATCAACTACGCCACTAAATAGCTATTTATTTTAGAAATTAAAAGACAATTGAATGTTATAATAATTGTCCAATTTTTGGCTTCATACATTGGTAAATATCAAATAAATATATTTAACAATTTATGATAAGTAAGACTTCTTAATTCTAGTATTTATCATTTACTCATATTGAGATATTATTACATACAAAGTAATCATCTCTTTATTAAAAACATAAATTACATATGTTAAGGCAAAATATATAACTGATACTGTAACTCTCACATAGTGAGGTTTGAATATTAACAATGGGTCCAAGATCCCAATAAATTCAGTCAAAATTCTAGGATATCATCCTTCTACAAATTGAAATCCAAGTAACTCATTTAGATCCATCTACGATAAAACTTCTCAAGACATGAGTTTCGCATATCCGAATGTGATGGCTAATTGTCCTGCAAGACTGGAGTAGTGGTATGATGTCAGTTCAAAATGAACTGGCATGAATATTGCCTCCATTTTCTGATGCAATTATTTAATAAAATATGAAAGATATAAATGTTGTTTTATCAACAAGCGCATGGTAATACAGCTGAGAATGTATTACTACATGTTTTCCATAAAGATACAACTATGAATGCACACAAATAGAACAACCAATTTCTATTTCAGTGATCATGTTTCCCTCTAATCACAAGGATCAAGACATCCTTATTTCAACTTCAAACAATAAATATTTGACATTTAAAATTTTACATAAATTGTAGGAACAATATGATTAAGAAGAGTACATTTTTTTCTTATTTTTAATAAGTTACCATCACAAAAAAAGTAATCAAACCATAATCATTCAACATCCAAATTCAGATTATAACCACAAGCAAATCATGCTTTACATGGTACAGATTTAAATATTATTTTACTTACCTTCCAATCAATGAGCAACTTAACAAAACTGTCCAAAATCAACATTTCCAAATACCAATTAAACATATTCTCTTTAGGTAATGAGCAACTCATCATATCATCCAAGAACATCATTAATAAAGAAAATAAAACATAATATTTTCAGTCAATGAGCAGCTCTATAAAACGTCAAAGAACATCATTAACAAGAGAAATAAAACATATTATTTCCATTTTATGAGCTCAATATATTCCATTTCCAAAATCAAAACACATTTTTCTTATATATATGAATAGCCCATCTAAACAATATAAAAACACCACGATTACATCATTTAAACATACTCTTTCTAGTAAAAGAACAACTAATAATTTCTTTCATAAAATATCATTATATTAAACCCAATCATGCCACCAATTACTCCTTGGTACAACTCGGTCAAGTTGTGTCCGCTTTCATGCCCTTACCAAGACAAGCAATTTCTTTTTCACAACCATGTAAGAATCCAAGTCATATTGCCAGGTTGGAAGTTACTAGGCTAAATGCCATTTTTTTTTTGTAGTTATTCACACATAACAACACACCCTCATTTATACATGAACCGATTTAGATGCCCATAATAAAAATTTCTGGAAAATGCAGCCCCATGCAAGAGCTTTGACATCCACAAATTTTCATTCAAAAGATCTCAATAAATTAAAAATCAGACCTGCATATAATAACCAAGAAAAAAAAATACAAAACCCCAACCAGTTGCATATCCATATCGATTTGGTTACCCAAATCGATTCATTTATGCAAATCGATTTGTATACCCAAATCGATTTGGGTATCAAATCGATTTGTTTACAGAAAACACAATCAAATTTTGTTAACAAAAATGAAAACCCACAAGCACAAATTGATTTGAAACACACAAATTCACAAAAATGTTTTCCTTCTTCTAGTACAGGAAAAACCCAACTCTTTTCTTTTTGGGTACAATTTATTTTAATGCAGAGAAGGAATTTTAACTTACATTCTATTTTTATTTTTGCAGATCAAAACCCAAAACCCCATCTGTTTTTTTTTTTCTAGGTTTAGCTAAAACCACACAAAGAAAACTTAAGAGAATATAGAATCCATCAATTTCCTTTTCAAATTTCATCTCCAAGCAATTAAATCAAAAGTTGTCCACAAATTTTTTTGATTGCCATTAAAACAGAATGTGTATTTCCTTTTTTTTACAAATAATGCAACAGAGAAGGGAGAAGATATTCATGCCTAAAGTAAACCCAGAATCAACAACCTCTTACTCTTCCAGCTCCAACAAGTTGAATCCTTCCTTCCTCCAAAACTCACGCAGGTATCCCAAAGGAAGAATGAAAATAGACAAGGAGAAATAAAAGAAAAAAAATATAATGAAAGAAACTATAGTTGGGCAACATATTCGAAATTTTGGGCTTCCCAATGTTGGCACATGCATTAATGCATGCCACATACTTGTGTTATGTAAAGGTGTTTCGCTTTACGAAACCCACGAATTTTAAGTATTAAAATTAATATATATATTTTTAATATAACTTTTGACTTACATGCCAAATCCTTCTAGAATATACATTACTAATTTTACAAATTAATATTGCATTTTTAAAATTATTTATTTATTTATTTAAGTTGTTATCCAACTTAATGGTTAAGTTAAAATTAATCATCATAATACAAGTCCACATATTACCAACAATATATTATAATAATTATTATTTGAATTTCCACGTTCCATACGAAACATTCCAATAAACGAAAATCACCAAGTCAAATATTCTGTAAATAATAATTCAAATATTCTCATAAAAGGAAGTTATTATTACGGGCATTCAAAAGTCGAACAAAACAAAAGCGACTAAAAAGATTTGTAGAAAGAAACCAAAATACAAATTACCAGAAAGATTCATTATCGTTTATGAACCGTTTTACCTGCGACCAAGGCCTAATCATGTTTAGGAAGGATCATCAAGGTGGGTGAGAGGTTACCTGTTTCAGCAGTGTCATGCCCAGTAGCAAGCGAGGTCATGACATGACGAACAAATGAATTCTTACACACAATGATGATCTCGTCTAATATTGATTAGACATAACTGATTAATTTAACTTACTATAAATTTAGGATGTTACGGATGCAATAAGAGAGAAAGAAAAATTTACATCTGCGGAGGAAGGAGGAGATATAATATCTGTTATATTTGGATTCAACACACCTTATCCAAAAGAAACCCTCCTCAAATTTCTGATTTTTTTGCGAAGTCTTCTCAATCTCGAGAGGAAGATGAAATGTAGCTCTTCTATCATCAGCGAGAATCACCGGGGTGGAAAACAACTTCAGAATGAAATCGTGCCACCTTTGTTGAAAGCAAAAAAAACACCTTCAGTTGTGTTATGACACTATCGCAGAGGGAAAACTAAATAAATGATGCCTTGTTTTTTCTTGAATTACACTTTGAACCATACGAATTTTCTACCTTGTGTGGTCGCTAAGGCTTACGTAGATATGTCTTTAACTAGGCACTTTTCCAAACCCAAAGTTGACCATGGACAAGATACATACGACACAAAGCGACATACCCACACTGGTGGCCGACTTGTTCCACTCACATCGAACGTAAAATGATAGACCTATCATTTTCTTCACTTTGATTTTTCCCATGCATCGTCGCATGTACCAAAGAAATACTTGGAGTCGTTAATCATTTTCCATTGCATCGAGGTCATGCCCTTGACTATGAAAGGGAACGCCTATCAGTGTAACTAGCAATTGCTCATGAGTTGTAAATTATGTTGGAGAAAATCTAAATATTTATATATTTATTTTCGCATAGGACAAAATAATATTGCCGAAAAAGTCTATTCTAAGAAAACATTGTTGGATTTTGACACTTTTCGGTATAGGCAACTTCAAAGGTGGATGCCTCGCTGCAAAACATACACCATTTAATAAATCACACATGCTTAATATTATTTTTGAGTAACATAGTAATAATGAAAAGAGAGGCTTTAGACATGTTGTTCCCTTAGAAATGATTGAAAGGAATCATCAAATTATGACAACAAATACAAGAGTTATAAAGAGACACGGTAAATTTTCTCTAAACATGGTATTTTGTACAAAACATGATGTTTGGAAAGTGTATCACTTATATACATTTAAATTTTACAATGACTACTTTGATTTTGCATCATCTAGAATATGATTTGTGTGCACATTCCAAAGCTTAGATGACTTATCCTTATTTATCTTGCATCACTTGCTTATATATCCATATTCTTGAGTCACTTACAAAAACTACTTGCAATAACACACAACAAAGTATGTCGAGATATTCATAACACTATAATATCGTGAATATTGTTTATTTGGTATTGTTTTTCAATAACTCTATGTAATGAGTTGTGTGAGAATAATGTGGGATATTGAGCTATCATAAGAATTATCTGTTAAACTAATCCTCTTGTATATAGTATCACAACATCTTATTTACACTGGAAATAATTTTCAAAGGTTAGTGTAGGGGTTCAATATTGTATCATTATATTGTAATGTGATCTAATATCTTACATATGGTACCAAAAAGGGTCATGTTTTATTGTTAGATGGTGTAATCATTATGAAGGGGCGACACTCTACTTTTTTATGAGACATCACTTTTAGACATGTGATTTTGTTTCACATTTATGTAGCGTTGATCCCTTGTAGTCACACCCTTGTATTCTTTGCGGGTTCCACACAATTCGTATTTACTTGGCCACATACTTGTGCTTGCATGTGATTTTTGTATCAAACTCAATATTATTGTAGTCTTGAACATAGTTCACTACAACATGCATCCATCCATAATGTACATATATGCATTGTCACTAACAATTTGTTCGACACTAAACCTGTCATACATGAGATTATTGTTTAACATTGTGCGGTTAATGCCATGCAAAGGTCAACAAGTAGATTGTGCCTCATGATTCATGGAATTATGGTATTTTCCAAAAGCCTTTCCATTTCAATGAAACCTCGTAGTTTGTTTTTCAAAAACTTGTTTTGTTCGATGGTAATGTCAAGTATTGTTTAGGTCTAATATATTTTGGATGCATGGGTCTAATGTAATATTATATAACTATGTTTTAAAAATATAGTCTTTTAATCCATTGGATTAGATTTTTTATTATGTTAATATTACAAATCTTATATTGCGTCTTTTCTCAAAAGTCATATTTAGGTGAATATTAGGTTGTGATTTTATTTGTTTAGAAAGCAGTGCATTTTCATTAAACTGACATCTTGTGAATTTATTTCTAAGATGGAAACTCCATTGCATAAATTCACCTGGTATTAACTTCCACACATGGAGAGTCAAAATTCATATGCACTTAATGAATAAAAACTTATGGGGACTAGTAAGTGCTAAAGAGAAACAACCAACAAATTTTAGCAAGTTATTGGAATGACAAAGTAGAGATGACAAAACTAAATCCATTATCGAGGCTTGCTTTAGGACAATGAATTACATCATGTGGATCTAGAAAATTCATACATAGAAATATGGGAATTACTAATTAAAATTGTTAGTGCTAAAGCAGTTAACACAAAATATTTTACGAACTTGCAAGTATTAAAACTCAAAATGAGTGATGGAATCGTGCAATGTCAACGCATATCAATGAGCCAAGCTCTCTCATGATAAGATGATGAAGTCAAAGCTCCTCTTGACAAGGATTTAAAAGCTATATTACTAAACAATTTGACTTCCAAATACAACTTAGTGTTGTTTTTACTCTTAGTCGATGCCTTCTAATTCATTAGAAGATATGATTTCATACTCTAATTGAAGAAAAAATAACTAAAATCTATATAAATGAGCAAAGTGTGGAGAAATCGTAATTTTTTGACAAAATGAAGAAATTGGATGTTTCTACTACAAGAAAAAGGACACACATAGTAAACATATAGATCTTAATATAATTATATTCTCAAAGGAAAGATTAAAACAAATGAAGCAAATATAGTCACTAAAAAGAACATGTCATTGAGGAAGAACCAAAGAATGATGATAATGGTTATAATTATGAAGAATTTTTATACTAAGTCGAAAAAATCCTTTGGAGTATGGAAGCAATGCATGAAAGAATTCAAAAAATGACCGCTTGTCACCACTAGTGATGGGTCCACCTAGTCATAAAGTGGCATTTGTTTTTAGTTGTGTTTTCCAATGTGTTGTGTTGTGATTTCTTAGTTTGAGTGGTTTGTTGAATAAATCCCTTTCTAATATTTGGGGAAATATCCATATTAAAAATATGGCTCTTGGGGGGTGGGAAAATATTAAAGGTAAACTCAATATTGATTGTTGTCCAAATAGTTCTAAGCTCCATAAATTTGTAGGATTTTAAATCCGGGAACCTAGGGAATGTGAACATATCCATAAAATTTGGCTCGCGACTACCCATTTCTAAGGGTAAAGAGACAACTCGATAGAGTTATACCTAATCTAAGAAATGTTTTTAGGGAACAACATTTGCAAGATATGTTTTCTCTTCTCCTATATTCACATTGGGGAAATGTTAGAAATAATCATAAAACTATACTAATGTGAGTATTGTTTGTTTGGTAGAGTTGTTCTAACAACTCTACAAAATAACTTGTGTGTGAGAATAACATGGGATATTGAGATATTATATGGATGATATGTTAAACTACTCTCATTGTATGTAGGATCACTACATCCTACTTGTAATAATATTTGAAGGTTAGTGTGGATGTCCAATAATGTATCATTCTATGTAATGTGATCTAATATCTTACCCATGGTATTATTCATAGGAACTCATTACTAGAAAGTTGCAATCCCACAAATTGCTTGTATTGAACCATTTGGGTGGGACCATACCATCCCACCATTTGGTTTCGTGCCAATCAATCAATTTTATCTCTCACCACCCAATGGTCACTTTTCCAAATCGATATCTTTTCATGGGTCGGTTCATATCACAAAGGTCGGTCTTGATTACAAATTAAACCTAAAAACACCTATAAAAGTAAGTCTAACTTACCTATTTAAAACACCTAACACTTTCAAGAACACACTACAAAATAGTATCTAAAACATTACAAGCTCTCTTAATCTCCTTCAAACAATACCACAAGCTAAGGTAGCCCACACACACGCATGAAGCCAACCAAACCAAGTTCAAGATCCTTGATTCTCGTTCTAGATAGACCCTTGAAATTAAAGCCAAGTAAAGCCAAGAGTAAGTACACCAAGTCGTTGTATCTCATTGTCAAAGGATCAAGTTGCCAAAGTAGTTACATCCTTATAAATATCACATACTAGGTGGAGAAATACATGTGGTTTGAGGAATCTTTTGAGCGATTCGATGTATGTGGCATATGGAAATGTCAACCCAAACACTCATCTTTTAATAAGGGGCTCCCACCCATGGTTAGGATTTTTGGGTGTTTCGTAACTTGAATCACCTTGATCATGCTTGATAGAATTGTGCTCATGCTAAGACTTTGGAGTGGGAAACTTGGTGTGCTTATAAAGGAGGGAAGTTAGAATCGTTGACCTAGTGAGAGATTTAGAACTATAGTAGTGGATTCCCTAATGGATGTGCATCATCTTGGGAAGATTTAGGAAGCCTTGAATGCCTTTTGTGTATGTTGCAAATGAGCATGTCAATAGAATGGCATTTGATTTCTAGGTGAGTAAATGAGGTGATGTTTACTTGTTTATATGGGGATTCAAAGGTACATTATCATCATAAGGCCAACCCAAGAAGATGAAAAGACCCAAAAATGATGTTGCATTAAAAAAATAGAAGATGTGTCGGTTTGGGAGTGTCTGCAAGTTGATCGAACTAGATTGTATAACCGATAAATCCATATGGTTTTGGATAGGGAGAAGGTGAATCAAATCTGAAAGTTGCACTATGATGGTAAGAGCTTAAGAATTGATTTCATGGACCCGCATTCAAATTTTTTCGACATATCGTGTATTGGAATAAGTAAGTTAAGAAAGAAATGATAAGATATCTTGAGTAGGGGTAGAACATGGGTGTTTTTATTAGCCAAGAAGAACAATTGCAATTAGTAGTGTCAAAGGGTAAATTTCCAAATATGAGTGTCTACAGTTTCTTTTCGTGCCATGGTCTCCACCATGCACAATCAAGTTATTTTTGCTAGTATAGGTTTTCAAAGGTAACCATGAATTTAACATTCCACATTCTCATGTATCTAATCATATATACAATACATATGTACACATCTATTATTTTGATCTAAGCACTCAAATTCTTTATCACATGTGCCTTAAGAGAGGGCACATTCATCAAGATATTGTAGACACCTAGTTTGCGGCACCCTAGGTGACCCACCTACATCCCTCACATTCATATCTCAAATATTAATCTAACCCTATCATTTAATCATAAACATATCCTAAGTCATATGCTCACCCCATAAAAACACATTTCTACCCCCGTAAAACTTAATTACCTATCTTAAACCCCCTTAACCACCTAAAACCTATTCTAACCCATTATAAACTTAACATCCTAACCTCAACTCCCTAAAAACCTCCTTAACCATTTCCACTCGCATCTAAGCCTAAAAACCTTATTAGGAATTGGTTAAAACCACTTCCAATTGGGTTTTCCCACAATTCCCAAATTGCCAACGACCCTAATAAAATCATCGATGATTATAAAAGAAACATCAAACCTCCCAGTGAGGGACATTCTAACATCCACAGTGAATATTTGTCCCTTCCAAGACAAAAACAACATCATTTCAGACATTTTGGCATCTCCAACACCCATGTTACATCTCCATAAGCTCTACAAATTATGTAAGAATCACACACCATCATTTTACAACATGTATTGATAAAGGTGAGTTTTTATCTTCGTTTGAACATTCAGTTTGTCAATACATCTTGTTAGATATCATATCAAATCTTAAATCATTCATTATAGGAAAAAATTACAATCTTTCAAAGGATCAACTTTATTACAATAACCGCCAACGATTTTCTCTAAATTGCTAGTGGTCGTACATAATCGTCGGTGATTCATGTCTTTTGGTCATTTCAATCATATTCATCACATCTAAAATCATTTTTTCATTCTATTTTCTATCTAATAAGTTGGTTTTCAAGATGTTCCTCTTGTAGATGATAGTGCCAGGTGAATCACATCCCATCACCAGCATTTATGATCTCCCGATCATCTAATAGCCCTTCGTCTAGGAACAGTTTGACATCACACATGAACTGAGCCTTTGTACCATTGCATTGACACATGAAATTGAAGACATTGAAGACCAACTCGAGATCATATAAGAAGAACGGGATATAGTTGAACAATTCTAGTTCGAATACTTCTTGGACTTTGAGCTCTCCATAGCCCTTTTCATGGCCACCTACCATGCTAAACAATATATTTTTATTCCTATAGAATTCTAGTCATTCCTCGTATTGTCAATCATATTATTATCATTATCACTTAATTTTTAAAAACAAGTTGACACCCTTTGAGGAAGCCCATTGGTTCATGGGATCGACCTTTGCCAAGAAATAAGTCAAATCTCTATCTAATATATATTTCATCATGTTGTCTTTGTTTGCAGGTTCTATTATCCATTGGAAGGAGGAATCTCTCACATCTTTGAAACCATTCATCCTGACATTGCACTGTAGATGCAAGTATCATTAAACCTTGATGTCTTCCTAGTTCTTTGTGTTTATCATACAATTTTCACCTAAGATTCACCACAAACATTATGACACTTAAGTGGGACTTAGTCCCATTTTCATTAGATTTCATATCTTTTTATTTCTTGTCAAATCATCTAACTTTTCACTGGAGTGCTTTACTCTTGCTTCTTCAAAAAATCATAAAATAATAAGAAAAACAAAAAGGAAAATCAAATACATGTGTGTTTCTTTTCTTTCATTTCTTTTAATAATTGCATTTTTGTTTGATTTGTCTTCATTGAAATCAACATTTCCTTTTGGATCTTAAAACAAACTTTCATACCGCTTGCTCATATATTTTAATTAGGGCTAAATCGATTGCATTAAAAAATTTCCCTCACACACAACCACACCACATCTTAAATCAAACTCGCATCTAAACAATTATTTCTAGGTATACCTATTTAGATTTCATCACCAATAGGGAATTTGAATCGATGTTCCGACATAGTATAAACAATTTGGTGGGTAGTATATCGCTAAGCACCCAACACCCTTATCGTTGCTGGATCATGAAATGATGGGGTAGGCCCCAATATCATGCCTTATACTGATACCAAAAAAATATGGGCGTCACATACCTTTAGGTATATCAAGGACTTTAACTTTAAACTTACTTGAAACTAGCCTTAACTAGCCTCTTTCGTAGTACCTTTGTTAACCATCCTTTTCACATTCTTTCAACTAATCAAGATAATCTAAAATTTATTTGTGTGTGTGTGTTGTTTTCATTTATTTTAAATAACCATTTTCCTTTTTTCTCCGTTGATTATTTGATTAGTTCATGGTTCTAACTAGACTATAGGCTCATTTTCAAAACCTCTCAAATATGGTAGATTCACTTCAACAATCTTTAGAATCAACTCGGTCTCATATGTAAAACATCCTAAATACATTTGATATGTTACAACCACCCTTAGAAATGAACCCGGAACCCCCATATTCCCCTAGCACTCAATCTTAAATGTAAGAGGATCCTTGCCTCAACCCTCCTCAAATCTTCCAGAGTGGTGACCTAGTCTTCGCAAAAATCTTAGACATTAATCTTGTTGCCCTTAGTGGTTACCTTTTTGTTTAAGGTGTTTGCATCATATACACCACTCCTTATCCAACACATTTCTTCTACTCCTATTGCTATTTTTTACCTTAATTCCATATCATCATAGAACACAGACAAACAACAAGTACCTACAACATTGGATCCTCGCATAATCCACACAGGTCATACTAATACCCCCATCCACATCTAGCCACACAACTTCCACTGCTCCTCTCCTCCTCCGCAATCTCGGCTCGTGTCCCTCTCTCTATAAACCCGTTGATCATGTCTCAACATGTTTCATCACAACAACCTACATCTTCTATCAAAATCTAGTCCTATCCATCCATGCATCTACACTTCCTATCAACACGAGTGTCATTGCTAGTACTCTCCCTTTCTCACAACAGGCATCCTTTATCGTCATCCCACAATACGGTTATGCATCCTCTCAATACATACTGCAACCAACACAACCTCTCATCAACACATCTCTCCTTCTACATTATCAATATATTCAAGCCTCTTCATAACCTTTAGTCTCCCAACAACCTCATAACTTCCTAGGGGGTCTTCCTCCTTTCCAGCATCCTACCTTACTATGTCACTTGTATCAATAGTCCACATGGGGTTCATTAACTAGGCAATATCCTAGCATGTGAGTTCATATTGAGGTAATTAAAATTAATAAAAGTAAAGTCAATATACCAGTAGAAAAGAGGGGGTGAAAGGGTTTAATTTATTAATATTTTGAATCGTGTATTCGGGTAGGTTAGAATGGTGGGCCAAAGGAAAGAGAGGTTTAATTTTAATATAAAACTAAAACATTTGAACCCTAGTTTTTAATACTAAATACCTTAAAATTGAAATTTAAGGAGTGTGGTCATAAAGTTAAATTATAATCTATTTTTGAATAAAGAAATATCAATTAAGATATTCTTAACCAAGAAATAATAAGATGGTAGAAAACTAGGATTGAGTATGCTTTTCAACACAAATGATATTATTTCATCATCTTAATTATTTGAAGAAATATTGATAAATGATTAAATATTAACATTTATAAGGTAATTGGTAATAGGTCTTGAATGGCTTCAAACTATCTTTCGAGAGAAAATACATATTAAAAAAATTGAGTGAGAAATATGATATATTTTATGTTTAATATATTAGGGTAGAAATAAAAAGGGGTAAATAAAATTGTCATGGAAAAATGGGTAAGTAAGGTACATGGAAAAATAGGGGTATTTTCATTATAATAATATAATGGGAGGGGGTATTATAAATTGAATAATTAGAGGTAAAAACTAGAATTAAGGGTATTCTTTAATACCCTTCGAATGAACATGTTATACCATACTTTTACTAAGTGAATCCCCGTGCAATAGTCAAACCTCCATATCCATAATCAATCCAACCCATCCTCTTTAAATATCCAACAACCTCTCCAAAATGATCCCATGCATGCATTAATAAGTAGAATCACAAGTCTCAAAGTTGTTATCATGGGACCTAAGACCACTCTTTCCTAGAGAGAAATATACAATGAACCTATCAATACATTTTTTCCGTTCAAATCTTATCTTCCTCATTGGGAACTACCTAAGTTTATCAAATTTTATAATAAGGAATATCCACAACAACATATTAGAGCCTTTTTCCATGTCTGTTACCTCATCACCCATGATTAATATTTGATGTTGAGGACCTATCCCATGTTGTAGGTCAGCCTTATCCTCGATGGTACAATAGTATTCCCCAACATTCCCTGTTCTCATTTGTGAAACTAACATAGTTATTTCTAGAACATTTCTCTATTAACATAGCATGTAAGATCTCTATCACTTATTTGTATGCTATCAAACAATTTGAAGATGATTATATCGTTGATTTCATCACCAAATGGTGAGGGATTGTCTACCAACTCTCCCTCTCCCTTCCACTGGATGATTTGATTGAGTTATTCACTCAATCTTGCACTAAAAATTTATCCTCAACATAACAAACTCAAGAATTTCAAACCTTTGACGATGCCTTCACTATGGCCTGAAAATTGTAAATTTGATCCCTCAAGGATGGTAAACTAAAATTACAATCTAAGAAACCCAAACCTGACCTCTCCTTCAAGGCTTCTTCTAACACAGAAAAATCTAAAGGTTCTACGAATGTAGTTGTTTTGGAAACCGCATTTAAGATATTTTCAGACTTTGAAAATCCGAACCTCAACAAAAATATACACCCTTAGGGGAGTCATACAACTCTATCTTTGACAAACTCCTTGTCACTTGTATGATTATGCTCTTTCCCATTCGACGTGTCAACGTTTCCACATCTAAACCTTCTTAGTATAGATAAAATAATTACTATAAATATCACCAAGTCCAAGTACATGACATCAAAAGGTGTTGATAATTTAGAAATGTCCTTTAATATCTCATTAGCAGTGGTGAGGTGCAATTGGGTAACTCGAATGCTCCTCCTAGCCAAAATTTGGATGTGTTTAAACAATTTTTTTCAAATCATCCTCCAACTCTCAACCAAACTAAAAACAACATCATAGGATATCATCACATCATCAATACCATTCATGAACTCTTACCCACACCCAACACATCATCAATCTCTACTAAAGACACCCTAGCTAAATAATCAAGCTCTCCGGATGGCATCACCACACACGATCCCAAGCCCATCCAGTGTCTTAGCCTTCAAAATCCATCACGTCCACTTCCACATAAATATCCAATACTTCCCCTTCAACATCAAAAGAAAATAAACATTTCGTTGAGATTTTGAATATCTCCTTCAACAACCACGTATCCATGCATTGAATCAAAAACCTAACAATCCCACATCAAAACAAACCACCTTCTTGACTAAAAAAGAACAGTTCTCACATGACCATCACCAAACCAACACAATCTATTTTCCCTTCATTTTGGGGCCACATCCATCCTCTAAACTTAAAATCACTGACACAAAATCCAAACTAGTCTCCACAACAACATCTAGACATACCACCTCAGAAACACATTGTGTGCCTTCTACCCCTAAATCATCCGATGACACTCATAATCCTACACCCTTGACATCATCTCAACAAGATCTGACAGGGTATTATACCAAAACCCTTGAACAACTCGTTCGATCATCAACTATCATATTACCACCTATCAAACTCTCCAACCCTCGGGGATGGAAACCTTCGTGGTAGAATAGCCGATAATTTTGTCCTTACCATAAGATATTAGGGCATTATAGTGAAGATTGCAAATCCCCTCACGTCATTTTCCAAATCCTTTCTAATAAAGGACTCCTCCCAATCAATAAATATCATTCGAGTCCACTCGTCGAATCAACAAAATCAAATAATCATATCACACCTGCTCCTCAAGTTCCTAAATCGAATAATACAAAGAAATCATCTGAAAACCCCTTTGACAAAATGGTGGCATCCTTCACTAAGAAACTACATTTTTAGAATGATGTTATCCACATAATCACCATATCCCGCGCACTCTACTTGAGGTCCCAAAATCAAGATAGGCCCAAAGTGTCTATCTTCATGGTTCCTATTAAGTCACCTAATCCATCATCATCGAAGGATAAATTTTCCATACTCACATCCCCTCAGAATCAGTTAACATCATCTATTCAAAATAACATTCTTAAATAACTACATCACACTCTAGTAAAAATGTCCCTCTACGAGCTCGTTCAGAACTCTCCCCAACATCATCAAGCCATGATCAAAGCCCTCCAATCAATCTTAGTTCCTTCCAATGAGCCCTAGCGCTTTTCCAACCTTATTGTTACCTTTAAGATGTTGGATACCATTGCATTCAATGACTCGAGATCTGTCACTCCAACCGGAAGACCATGATCTTCCTCTTTTCGTCACCGCCCAAATTAATGACACTCTTATTAAGAGAGTTATGATTGATAATGGTGCTAGCATAAACATCATATCATCTCATGCGTTCAAAAAATCCAACTACATGACACTATTATCAATCAATCACCCATCTTTCTATGTGTGTTCAATGATAATATCACCCCCACACTCGGGCACAATTATCCTACCCATCAAAATAGGTCCAATAATCCTCCATAAACTCTTCTACCTTGTGGAAGGAAATTTCCAGTATAACATGTTGTTTTTTCGTCCCTGGATACACACAATGTGTTATGTCCCATCCACTCTTCACCAGTGTCTAAAATATAAACACGAAGGTAAGACCTATTGACCCAAATCCATTTAAATCTTGCCACATAAAATACATACCTAATGATGTCATACTTCCTTTGTAAGATCCTACATCTACAAATGAAGCTTCCATGAGTTCTTCAATCCCCACATCCAAACTACAAAACAATGACTCTTTTGACAACATCATATAACACCTTTCATTGGGAGAGTACCGCCTTGTAGCCCTTAATACACTTCTCACACCTAAAACATATGGGAGACCTGACAAACAACCACTGACAAGCCTAACATAGAAAACATCATATCCTTTCGCCCTTCGTTCCTTTGAACACGCTTAGTGTACGGAGGCATTAACAGCCCTTTGACCCATCTAGACATTCAACCACATGTAAAACCTTTCTCCTCAGATTTCTCCTTCCTAGATAAGCCTCGGTGCTCACCCAAAATTACCTTCATTGTTGTACTGAAAAGGCTTTGGACTTGGTCATTATGAACAAGGTCTACACCATTTCCCCTTTGAGAACTTCGCAAGCCTTATGAGAATATGGTTTAGGATTCAAACCATCCTCCTCCAACTAATTCTCGTTAATGTGAACATCCCAATTTTCCACATCGTTGCATGCATAAAACTTTCCTTCATACATTGATGATATCGTATCTATCCCTCCTAACTTTTTTAGTCAACACCATCACACTTTAACCACTAACTTTACATAATGATCCTCAACACCCATATAGGTTAGGATGGTATTTTCATCATGATAATGGAGAAGGTTGATAGTAGGAGAATCCTCTTCCATCTCGACACATTTACCCTCCTTAATTAATCCATTGTGAACGTTAACATTGGCTCATCTGTAAGAGCCACACATTGTCAAAATTGGCAAAGCCTTAGACTCGCATGAACTCTAAGAATTCACTACTTTCCTATCTGTTGGTGCTCATTTTGATCTCGCACCATTTTGCCCTAATTTTCCTCTGTCTGTATGTTCTGAAACATTTTGTCTCTTGATGTGGGTGTTCTGAGAGCTTCTACCTCCACTTGAATGCCTCGAGTTGTTTGTAAAATCCATTGTCATGTCCCTCCTTGAAGGAGTCTCTGAGTTTTCCTTGTTTTTGCCCTAAATTTTTCAAAATCCATGGGCTTTGTCATTTTTCCTATTTTTCCCCAACCATGGAAGCTCGAGAAGGATCAATTTATATATGTATGCCTTTGAAAATCCAAATCCATGGTCGAAAGATGCTTGGAACCATGATTCACTTGGTTTTGTTTCAAAAAAATTCATCCTTAGCGAAAAAATCGAGTTCTGGGCATAAGTGGTGAATTTCTTTGTTTTTGATGGTCTAACGGGTGTCTTTTTCTTGTCAAAGTTCTTCCTCAGCATTCAGCGGTCACGTGGCCTCTTCGATTGGATGGGGTGCGACGGGTTTGTTTTTTCAACTTGTTCTTTTTAGCTACTTTGGCAAAAAGTTTGAACCCACCCCACGGTCCCACCTTTGATTAAAGCAAATTTTAAGTGGCAGGGAAAAAGTCTTACTTTGACCCCGCAGAAGGACATGTGGAAAAGCTAATGGTGGAGATGCGGGCCTTTAGAGGAAAGTTGGATTTTTGCCCTTTTGGTAAAATGGAGTAAAATTCTAAAATGGAAGCATGCCCCGCCAATCATTTTGAAGCCTTAAGGTTTTTGAAGTTGCGCCATAACGACACGTGGCGAGCCCGTGCTCATTCAAGGTCTCAACTTTTGGGGACCATCTCAAGATGCACCATTGTGACGTGTGGCGCTTTAAAATTCAAAGGAGGCAGGGAAGCGGACCATTGGAGGCAACTTGGAATTTTTGCCCCTTGATTTTCAAAAGACTAACATCATCAAAATGGCCCGCGGGCCCGATGGGGAAAGGTCAAAGCTTTCTCCAGTCAACGGTGGAGGTGCGGACCTTCGAGGAAAATTGGAAAATTTTCTTTTGTGGAAAAAGGGAGTTAAAAGTGAAAAGGGAAGCATGGTTCCACTGGGACCCACCTTAGGGCACGTGTCAAGATCTTTTCTTACGGGTGGAGGTGCGTAGCAAAATGTGAAATTTCTACATCTTTTTCAAAAGTTGTAAAAAGAAAAGGGGACCCATTTTTGAAACTATTTTCCCGCCCATTTATAAGGATTCAATACAAACTGCAAAGGGGCATATCTTTCGACTCAGGGCTTGAAATATTATAAATTTGACATAGTTGGAAAGATCTGGACCTCCACTACACCATGAAAGCATAAAATATTACTTTCAACAGGCCTTGATGGGAAAAAAACTAAAAAACGGATTTCATGCCATTAAAGTGGATCTAGGTACTTCTACTAACCGTTTTTTGATATTATTTGCCATTCTTCCTCCTATAATACGCCAAAGCAAGCATAGAGGATTTAAAAAAATCAGATTATGGACAGATTTGTAGGAGCATTAACGACTAGTGGTCGCACTGCCATCGATTTTCCTTTTTCCTCTGTTTTGGTCACTTCTGATATAAATACAAGAGCTTGGCTCTTGGTAGAGGGAGGAGGTTGGAATGTTGGAGTGTTAGAGGTCGAATCGATTTTCTAAAAATGACTTCCATCTTTTGAGGGACTGCTTGAGAGACATGTATGTCTCTTTTGTGTTAAACTTGATCATGTCAAGGTGGTTATGAGTGTACACCATTGACAAGCTCGAGACTGCTCAGAAACTATCCCCGCCGATAAGTTTAATCAAATTTGAGTTATTATGTGTTGACTCTGAGCATTTAGTGTCTGCTTTGTTTCAAAATGTCTGCAAATAGTTCTATTTGTTCCTATTGCAATCTTATACTGAAATTTTTGTGAAATCACACAGGATCTCGTCCCTGTGATAATTTAATGGTATTTGCAATTTCATTTCAAGAAGAGCCTTCATCTTGGATGAGATAAAAAGATTTAAAATCAATTCACTGTCATTTGTTGATAAAGATTGTCTGTAAGTATTTGGGTGTACCTTAGGCGTGGTTAATAAAAAACTATAGTGTTTAATTGAGTTTTCCAATTCAAGCCTTCGTATTGGAGTCTTAAAGATTATGTGAAAACGTACGACTTGGGGCTCCATCAAGCACACCTTCTCGTCAAGGAACGCCTGACTGCTCAAGCTTTATGTTGTGAAGTTGCTCATTATTGTGAAGTCCCTCCAAAGATATAGTATAATCAACTTTATCCTGCTTCACCTCCTACCAAAAATTCACTTAAAAACAATTAATCATACCCATACTACCCCTGTTTGTCATGTATGTATACAAATGCATAATTTTTATCATCAAAACATGCAGAAACAATTAGGTTTTCATTGTCTTTAGTGGCCTGAACCTTGCTTAGAAAATATCTCCATTATCTAGAGTGACAACTTGTGAGAGTTAGGTTTTGTTGCATTGATCATATTTTCTTCAAGGTCTTCTTAATAATCTCACAAGGAAGGATATCTCCATCTCCTCCATAAACAACAAGCTACAAAAAGGGTCCTCTCACCCTGGTTAAAAGGCACAACCATAAAGTAGTGAGGATAGGTCAAATCCTCTTGAGGGTGCTACCCATTTCTCCACATCTGAGTGACAAAGAGCAAGTTGCATTTCATCCCCAGCTACTAAATGACACACTATATGCTCTGCTTATCTCTAAGCTTCCTACCAAACTTGTGATACTTGATTAGCTTCGAGGGAGAATAAATTTGGGTACCAACACTATCCAAAAATAGTCAATCCTTTGCATGGTGGTATAGTGATATGACTCGCATGCATAGACCCTAAAATCATAATCCACAATATCATCACCATCCCAAATGCTAAGCTTGTGAAGTAGAAACTTCAAGGATGCATCTTTGCATCGCACTTCTAATCAAAGAATAAATTCAATGTCTTATTTCAACCAACTTCATACTACCCATTGATTATCCACAATGGTTTCTAACATCATGCCCGTCACTAAAACCACGGAAAATTTCTCATCCGCATAGAATTCTAATAATTGAACCTTGATTTCCCAACGATGATTTTCCTTTTCCTAACATTGACTAACTTGTTGATTTAATAACATGCCACAAAATTCTATCTCTTATGGATGGTTTTTCTAGTTATAATCAAATTATCATCACACCTGAAGATCAACATAAGACATCATTTATCACCCCATGGGGAACCTTCTATTATAGAGTAATGCCTTTTGGCCTGAAAAATATAGGAGATACTTATCAACGTTCCATGACCTACATCTTCCTCAATCTTATCCACAAAACCATGGAAGACTACGTTGACGATCTCTTCGGTAAATTCAAATACCGAAGAGACCATCTAGTTGTCCTTGACATGATATTTTCACATCTTCAACAGCTTCTTCCCTAACCTTAATCATGCTAAATTCATATTTAGAGTTCTCATAGGAAAAATCCTTGGATTCATATTGTTTATCAATGGAATTGAAGTTGACCCCGCTAAAGTCAAATCCATTCTCGAAATTCCTCCACCATATAATCTTAAGCAAATTCGTAGTCTTAAAGGAAAACTTCAATCTATTTGAAGTTTCATCTCACAATTATTAGACTGTTGTCATCCCTTCCATCATCTTCTAAGAAAAGATATCCACTTCAAGTGGGACAATAATTGTCAACATGCCTTCGACGCCCTCAAAAATGTCTTTTATCACCACCAAGACTTGCACCTCCACACAAGGCCAAGCCATTCTATATTTATATCTCTACAAATGACCATGCCTTGGGATCTATGTTTGCACATCGAGACAAACAAGGTAAGGAATGGGTCATCTATTACATAATTTGTACCCTTCATGAGTACGATAATTGTTATTCAAGTCAAAAAAATTTGTTGCGCCTTGTACTTTACAACTTCTAAACTTTGTCACTATTTACTTAATCACAAACATATGTAGCCATGAATTTCAATCCACTTAAATCTATACATTCCAAACCATATCACAATGATTGCATCACTAGATGGCTTATGCTCATGACTGAATTTGACCTTGAGTTCATCTCTCAAAATCCATCAAGGGGTAGATCATTGATGATAAGTTCACAGAAAGCTCCTGTTATCCAAAATTCACCTGGGGTAATTTTGGATAACTTGCACAAATTCCTTCAAGTTGGAGCAAGTAGAAATGGTGAAGGGCCAAATTTTGGGTTTTGGGTACCTCTTTGCTTTCCTCTAACTTCCTTGTCCAAGAAAAATCCAAGGAGTTAGTAAAATTTGCAAAAATCAAAAAATGAAGTCAAGGGCTTGTTTTAATGCATTGCGGGTCTAGAGGTTATGGATGGTACCAGTGCAGATCGTACCAAGGTTTGTCGTACCGAGTTCGGGTCTGATTTGCAAAGAAGGTAGTGTATTGCAGAAAATGTGATTTTTTTTGTCCTGGGCGCCTGGGGATGTCGGGATAGTCAGACCCAAAAAACCCGATTTTTGAAATAGCCGCAAAAGGAAGATACTTGCGGGTGGAGTGGAGAAATCAGTCCGAGATAGTCATGACATTGGGATGAGTGGGACTCATAAAGTGGAATCGCCACACAAAGATCCAAACAAAGTGGGATGTGGGTGGAGTGGAAATCAACGGCCTCGATGACCTAGTCAACGATGGACGCCCGGGACATCAAGACGATGCGAGACCCACAAAGCTGAAATAACCAAAGCAAGAAGGAATCGGGTTTTTCAGAGGAAAGAATCCCACACGGCCCAAGTGCGGCTTGGGACATGAGTTCCTAAAAACCCATAATAGCCACAAAACAAAGGAAAGTTGATGCCCAACCTCCGAACTTCAAACAACCACAACTTTTGACCCATAGCTCTGTTTTTCACAAAATTTAACTTTTCAGAACGAGCTCGATAAGTTAAATGACTAGTCCCGTTAAATGACGAAATCCTGCAAACCCAAAACAACTGCTTAAACTCAGAATGCCATATCTTTTGCATTTCTCAACAAAAACGCACAAAATTGGTACCATTGGAATCGTGGTTTTGAGACCAATGCACAAATATCAAGAAATATAGAATTTGATGATGAATCGATGGTAATTTTGAAGAAACATTCCTAATTTAGAATAGTATTTTATTTGGTAGTTGGGATGCATTTAATGAAGCATGGGCAGACATTCTTCACTGCATGTCATTAAGTTATGGGACAAAGATGGGGCCATTTTACAAGAAAAATACCATCATTTTACTCCATTTATGATATCTACAAGTGGTGGGGAGTCGATTTCAGGATTCTCTCTCTCTCTCTCTCTCTCTCTCTCTCTCTCTCTCTCTCTCTCCTTTCAGAATTCTATAAATTAGATTGTTGGGCTCATTGTAAAAGGGAGATAGTTTTGAGTAGCAAAACTCTGTCAAAATTTGTTTCATGAAACCAAGTTATGTAGGCCCTTATAGTGGACTCCTTGCATGGTGATCCAGGCCCTTATTTTGTAACAAATTAAATTGTGCATATCAATGAAGCAATAAATATGAGTTTTTGGATGCCTCTTCCCCTCGTTGTGTTTGTTTGCATTCTTCTTGCCTCTTCAACCTCATGCAAATATATTGTGTCTATCTTATGATCTTGTAGGGATTCATTATCATTGTGTATGTATGAAATATTTTTGTGAATGCATTTGCTAGACTATGGAGAATTGTTATCACCCCTTCTAGTATGCACTTTTCTTCTATTTTTCACACATTGGATATTATTCTCATACCCTCCTTTTCTAGTGTATCACCGCTTTAGTGTAGGATTTTTTTCATGCACTCTCTCTCTCTCCCTGGTCCTTGGAAAATTAGATTAGAAAAGATAGTTTTTCCTACATTAGAGTAGATTGTGGCAGGTAGTTTAGGAGTAAGAACCAACTTTCTCTAAAGGTCTATCTCAAGTAGCAAGTCCCAAAACTTGGAGATAATACCCATGTTATCTAGTCACACCGTGAGCTCAAGCACACACACTTGTGTAAACCATAGGGTGCTATGATTTGGTGATAATAACTCCCCTTCCATATAATAGATTTCCCTATGAACACTTCCCTGATGAATCAATCAACATGCTCGATCAATATTATGCCCCTCTCAAAATGACCTTGTTCTTTGACGGGTCTAAATGTAGGTAGGGGGAGGTGCCATAATAGTTATAATACCACCATAGGACACTCCTATTTCATTTTCATTAAAAATAAACTTTGAATGTATTAACAACATGACAGAATATGAATCCCTCATCATGGGACTTCAGACCACTACCTTTCTAGGTGTACAAATCCTAGATATCTATGATGACTCACAACTTTTCATCAATCAAATCAAAGGAATCTATCAATGTAAAAATGAGGTCCTTCAGAAATACAAAACCATTGTCGAGGGTCTCCTATAACTCTTTGACCATTACGAAATCCAAACAAATCCCCACTCATCCAATAAAATCGTAGCCAAAATGGCTTCTCTTTCCTTGCTAATTCCTTTATCACTTGATGATTCCAAATTATTTGTCACCGTACACAAACTAAATCGATCATCTTACACCAACACCGATCTTATAATTATCAATAATATAGAAGATAGCTCAACTGATACTTGGTATAACCAAACACATGACTATCTTTCCACCATAAAAACTACCTTCAGACTCAATCCATAAATGGAAAAGATCCATTCAACAAAACATATCTTGTTGTGTCATATTAGGAGGTATCCTTTACAAAAGAGGTTTGACAGCCTCCTCCTTTGATGTCTTAAGACTTCAGAGGCTCATCTAGCTATCCAAGAGGTCTAGGACGACATATCTGGTGGATACTTTAATGGTTTGGTTGTCACCAAATGTAGCTTACAAATGGGCTATTATTTAATAAAGATTGTTGTGACTACATTCAGAAATGTATCAAATGTCAACAAAGCATGCCAACCTCACACTTGTTCCTATTCATGATCTTCATCTAGCTCAGGATCTTTAGCCCTTATCACAATGGGGACTTGACCTCATCGGCCTTATCAACCCTCGATCATCGCAATGACACAACTCCATTATTATAGAAAAAAATATTTTACAAAGTGGGTGGAAGCAATTCCCCTTATTTCTACTAAAGAAAATAAAATCGTCAACTTCATCCATCATCACATTATTTTTTTCTTTTCTATCCCTCATAAGCTCATCACAGATAACGAAAAATTGTTCAAAAATAAAAAAGTTCAAAAAATTTGTGACACCTACAACATAAAATTTATCTTTTCTACACTATACTATCCATAAGCCAATGGTCAAGCAGAGGCTTCTAACAAAAACTCAACAAAATTCTCATGAAAATTTTAGATCAAGCTAGGAGGGATTGGCATCTTCAAATGCCCTCCATCTTATGGGCCTATTGGACTAGCATTTGTACCCCTACAGGCACTACACCCTTCTCTTTAGTCTACAACACAAAATTTGTTCTTCCCTCGAGGTTTAGATTCCATCATTACGAATTTCTATCGGATATTTCATCTCCAATGAGGACTACCATCAAGAATGTTTATAAAAACTATTGTTGTTAAATGAACAACATTTTACCGAACTTTAACACATTAACATATATCAAGAATGAATCAAACGTGCCTATAAATAACATCTCAAGCAACGTGAATTTAACATTGGTGATCTTTTTCTCAAAGAAAACCAACATGTCACTAACATGGAAAAGAGAAAACATGGAAAATTTACTCCAAACTAGATTGGACCATATATTATCACTCATAAATATGGGTCTAGGGCTTATCGCTTAACCTCCCTCGATGGTAAACCTAAAATGGAGCCTCTTAACGCAATGTACTTGCGGTCATTATACTATTAACTTATCAACTCATGAGATCTTACTTGCGGTCATTAGACCGTTAACTTATCAACTCATGAGATCTTATTCAAACTATGACATTCATCCATAAACCCACACATCCTATCTCTCGTAATGATTTTGAATCATGTGGTATCTCCCACCAACATATCATTCATGACCTTGAATATGAGCACCATGGCTCTGCTCATAACATATTCCTCATGGAAAAGTTCCTTGGTCACGATTTGGGGAACCATGTAATCATTACTCTCACCATCCCCCTGTCTTATCCTATTGAACAACATGGAAAAGACATAAGTGTATCTTGCACGCTTACTCATACCCTTCTACGTGGTTACCCTAGGGTTCCCCTCAGCTCAAAATAAAAATATTTATGGTATGCATACAATCAAAATATAGACCGATCCCTCAAATGACAACTATAAAAGTAAACATGTAAAATAAAGTTGTAGACCACTCCCTTGAAAGATGACTACAATAAAAATCAAAAATCAAAAAAATCGTAGACCACTCCCTCAAAGGATGGCTACCAAATCAAATTCACAATAAGGACTTTCTGTGTATACATCATCAAGGACCGAAAATCCCAATTGTATCAAAAATATACATCATTGGTAAGGGATTCAAAAGAGCCTTATACATCAAAATAATATATATAAAAACTACCGATTAAACTGAATGTTCATCAAAAAAACCCCTACACTTCTCCCCGAGCTCCATACATCCCCTCTGTCTAGTCCTCCCTCCGTAACTCGTGGTGGTTAACCCATGCTCGTAGTACTACCCGATAGAGCTACATGTTGGTGCGTTAAAAACACCATATAACGAGGCTCATCTCGGTATCCTTCTTCACACTATATCCTTATAGTACTATAAATCCTCGTACAATGCCTAGTAGTTGGCGATACCCACACTACCAGGTGGTCCCATATTCCCACACTTCTATGCCCTAATAGCCTATAGATCAGCTCCTAAAATCAAGGGCTTATCACCCCGAAGGCCTTTCACAAGGGCTCTCTGTCTCGCCCGTATCTATCTCTATTAACTATGGCATGTGTAAGCTCGCATGTATAGTAGTAAGTTGTTTGTTCATCCCATATCTCTCATGATTCAATGTGGCTTGCTCATCCAACAACATAGCCTTATTTGCCTCTAATACTACCACTTAATCCTTCTCATCTCCACCCTCATCGCCAACACCCTTAGGTGTCACCTCCACATGATCCTGCATCTGCCTCTCAAACCCATCTAACTACCCCTACCACCATACATCATAGGCGTCCATCACTATCGCATCATTATATCCATTCAATACTCCCCGAGCATTTACCATCATGCCTACCGCTCCTCATCAACCATGTCAATTTCCTTTTGGATAGCTAAGAACACTACATCATACTCTACATCATCCCAATGATAGGCCATTGATGCCTCTGACACATCCTTAATAAAACCAAACTTCCATCGAACATGACCAAATCTAATCATCTCCCATTGATCCTCCCTCGGGCCTGACACCCATCTATCTTGTTGTTGTGTCATCAACTCCTCTCTCGCACTGTGCCATATTAGGAAACTTTTCTAAGGCCTCCAAATAACATCCCCACCCTTTAGGTCATCTAGAAGTTATATGTAATAATCCTCACCCCTCAAAGGTCCCATAGATGGAAAATCTAGTCTCCGTCACATGAAACCAACTGGATATTGTAAAGTGACCCATAAAGCCCAATGAACTCCTCGCAGCCAAGCCATAACAATGTGCTCGTAATCCCAACACTTTGAAAAAATGACACATCCACCCCGAACCTACATCTAGTGCTCCGTAACCACAAATCCCTCGTAAACATGTTCCAATAGAACAAAGGCCCAAGAAAACATTTTCATGTGCTCCAACATATCACCCACAACACCTGACAACATCTATGACAATCGACATCTGATAGAATTTGGCAAGGTGTAACAATCAATACCTATCATCATCATGGTCATCAAGGCTCAACCCTCCTCATCATTACTATATAAGGCTCCATATGAAAATCCCTCATAAGTGTAAACCACAACATAAAAATCAACCCCATACAATTGTTGCATTACAACCCCCTACCTACCTCATCAATACTATAAACATGCTCACCCTATACTAGAACACATAGGATTTGGTGCACATCCTCTAGTGTCAAGGTCATCTCGCTTATCGAAAACCAAAAAGGTCTCGTAACATGGTCTTATCTCTCAAACAATGCCAACAATAAACCCATGTCTCTTTGGATATGTCCGTAATGAGGAATCCCTCCCAATCCAACACCCTCTAAATCAGCTAATCATCATTTGACAAAAGCAATCACACATCATCAAGTATCTTTGGGATCATATCCCATATAGTCAAATGATCCCTAACCTACATCCACAATAAAACAACAACAAATCAATAATTAATCCAAAATCAATCAATAGTCAATCCAAAATAAATCAACAATCAATTAAAAACACTTTAAAATTAAAAACATTATGCAATCACCAATGACTCTATTAGGATCGCTGACAAACCTACCAAAATTGTCAACGACTCATCTAATTACTAACAATTTCATATGAAATCGCTTGTGGTTTCTTCGATGATTCCAAATTTCTTGAAAAGTAGAAAAATATAAACAAAAAAATATAAAAACACCACCTACCTCGGCATGAGTGGGCCTCTGTTGCCTCCGCACACCTCTAACTATCTCCATCTCACTTAAAATCATGAAAAAAGAAAAATTATGGGTTCTTAATCTCTTAGGTTCTCAAATCACAAGTGAACCAAATGAGCCCCCAAATTGCTTTTTATATCAAATTTTCTATTACCTACCCAATCGACAACGATTGGACTAATCACGATGATTGTGTCAAATCGACAACGAATGTCTCCTATTTTATCCAAAACATTATTTAATTGGCCTCTAAGAGTCATCAAATCATCATTCCTTTCCAAAATTGCATACTTTTCAAGTATGTGCTTCCTTTTTTGGGTCCCAAGACCCTCTAAAAATAAAAATCAATCTATACAAATCCTGCCTTTATCAAATCCATTTTGGATTTTTCATTTATTATGGATTTTTCATCCATTAGGAAACATTTTCCTTGACATTTGTTAAGTCATGTTTCTATAGGACATAAACCCATTGGTTCCCTTATCACTTGAATTCTTGGTCACGTAAGCCCACCTTTGTGGAAACATACTTTATTAAGCACCGCATCTCCTAATACACCGTGGGTATTATACACTTTCGGAAAATTTTCCCACATTTTATTCCTATGAATCATACATCTATAGGTTACGAACCCATTGGTTCCACTGTCACTTGATTCTCTGGTTACACAAGCCCACCATTATGACAATTTGTTTTCATGCATAGTCTTTTAGCATCTTAAATGAGATACAACATCAAACAAGCCTACCTCATCTAGCAACATATTCAAACTAGTGACCATTGCACTTTGTCACAATGACCCCTAGTTTGAGGGGAGGCCACCTATCCAATACAAACTTCAACATTCTAATCATTTTTGTCTAATGGCTTGTCCATCACAAACCACTTGACAAAAAGGGGAAAAATTAGACACTAGGTTTTCGGAACCCTAGGTGACCCACCTACATCCATCATATTCTTATCTCAAATATTAATCTAACCCTATCATTTAATCATAAACCTATCCTAAGTCATATGCTCACTCTGTAAAAACAAATTTATACCCCTGTAAAACTTAATTACCTATCTTAAACCTTCCTAACCACCAAAACCTATTCTAACTCATTATAACCCTAAAAACCTAACCTCCCAACTCCATAAAAACCTCCTCATCCATTTCTACCTACATATAATCCTGAAAACCTTATTGGGAAGTGGTTAAAACGACTTCCAAAGTGGGTTTTCCCCACAATTCCTAGATTTTCAACGTCCCTAATAGAATCACAAGCAATTATAAAAGAAACATCAAATGTCCTAGTGAGGGATCTTCTGACATCCACAATGGATCTTTGTCCCTTTCAATATTTAAATGACATCATTTTAGGCATATAGGCATCTCCAAAGACCTCGTTACGTTTCTAGAAGCTCTACAAATTATGTAAGAATCCCACACCATAATTTTACAACATGTATCAATAAAGGTGATTTTTTATCTTTTGTTTGCACCTTCGATGTATGTGTTAATACAGCTTGTTATATATCATATAAAATCTTAAATCATTCATTTTAGGCCAAATTTTCATTCTTTGGATGGATCAAAGTTTTTACAAGAATCGCCAATGATTTTATCTAAATCGCTAGTGACCGTATTAAATCGCTAATAACCATATATAATCACCAATGATTCCTATCTTTTGGTCATTTCAATAATAGTCATCACATCTACAATCATTTAGGCATTTTTTATGTCTAATCAATTGGTTTTCAAGATGTTCCTTTCTATAGATAACAATGTTAGGTGAATCACATCCCATCACTAGCATTTATGATCTCTCAATCGCCTAACAACCCTTTGTCTTGGAACAGTTCGAAATCGCACATAAATTGGGCATTTGTGTCATTACATTAACACCTAAAATTGAAGACATCGAAGACCAACTTGAAATCATACAAGAAGAATGGGATGCGGTTGAACAGTTCTAGTTTGACTACTTCCTGACTTCAAGCTCATCGTAGCCCTTTCCTGGGCCACCTACCACACATAATAAGATATTTCTATTCCTCCTAGGAGTAATATTCATTCCTCATGTTGTCAATTATCTTATTATCATTATCATTTATTTATAAAAATGATTTGACACCCTTCGAGGAATCCCATTGGTTCCTGGGATCGGCCTTTTCTGAGTAACTCGTTAAATCTATATCTAACACCTATTTCATTTAGATGTATTTTTATAGGTTCTATCATTCGTTAGAAGGAGTCTCTTGTGTATTGACATCCATTCATCCCAACATTCCACTGTCAAGACAAGTACAATTAAACCCCGTTGTCTTCTAAGTTTTGCAAAGCGTTTATCATACAATTGAAAATTGATATTCACCATAAATAGATATATTATACACTTATGAGTAGACTTCCAAGTTTAAGAACTTGTTTTCACAGAGTGCATATCTTCATAAACATCTCTAGGTATATAAATTTTCAAATATCGTGCATAGGTTCAAAACCATAAATAAATACCAAACTCGTATGGATGTTCCTAACCCTACCACATACCTCCGCCACGGGTTAATTTTATTGTATTTTTCTACATGTTCATATTTCTACTTACAAATACATGTTTTCAGCAAAATTCTAAACTCGGTTGACATAGTTTAGAGAAATTTACAAGGGGCATGTATTTTTCCCTCTTTCACTTCAAGATTTAAAATTTGGTTACAAAATGCGGGGTTTTGGGGGCATCGGCCTCATTCTCCATCATTAGTTCAACATATTACACACTCCTATTCAATTGTGTGGCACATGGGGATCACATAGGATCACGCATTCTATTTTATAAATCGTGTGTATATATACATATATATATATACATACATAGATACATACATACATACATATGTATATGTATGTATGTATGTATGTATATATATACATACATACATACATACATTTATATACATATATATGTATGTATGTATGTATATATATATATATACACACACACACACACACACACACACACACACACACACACACACACACACATATAATGGGCTTAGATCGGCTTGCAATAGTGTTGTTCACAGAGTTATGGAAAGTATGAAGCATATAAGTTCTTCATACATAGTCTTTCTTATCTTCTTTTAAAGGGGAATAAATTAGGGCTACTAAAATATTTAACATATGGTCATCTTCCTTCATGGGATGTTATGATGCCTCTCTCTTCTTATCTCTCTACCTTCTATTTGGTGTTGGGTTGTATGCACCAAATACTCTAGTTTTCTAATTTATCACAACTGGGGACTTAGCACCCCCAATTCTTTGGTAATTTTAACAACATAATCCAAATATCCAAGTGCAATAAAATAAATGATATCTTTTCCTTTCAGAACAAACAAGTGTATTCCTTCCATGTTTTTCATCTCTTTATTTCACTTTGTGAAAGTTCAAATTCTATATTTACATTTGAGTCATAGTTTAATTTTTACTCGGAAATTTACTACACACTATGTTGAAAGTTTCACCGTAGATCATACCAACAATAATACATCTTAACGATAAAAATTATGAGCAAAGACAAAGTGTGTCTACACACTCAAATATATTTTCATTTAATCATGTAATTTTCACTTCATACATAAAGGGAGGGAAATGTATAAACTCAAATTTGGTAATTTATCCTCTTGGCATTGTTGGTTTTGACAATGTTCCTTTTCTAAAACAAACACCCAAATCCTACCCCCACCTAGTACATCTTGATATCTCTCTCCCAACTTGTTTATCCCTATACATTGACGTGTCATCACATTCTAAATATAAATGCATAAAATTATAACTTAACCTCTTCTAACATGATGCAACTTATAGATTTCACTTACTCTGCAATCATGTCTAAAACCATACGAGGGTTAAGATGTAATTCCAATTCCTAGCCAACTTGTATAGTCTTGGATCAACACATCTTCCAACTCTATTTTTAATTGCATTATATTTTTTGGGTATTTTTATCCTCTTTGGCCGGCCTTTACGTAAAAATTACCTTCAAAACCCTATATAAGAAATTTTATATCACCTCATTCACTAACTTGACACTCTCATGAGCTCTCATTGAAAATACTAACACAAAAGGATCCCTAAATCTTCCCAAAGTTGATGCACATTCACTAGGACAACCACTATTATAGTTATAAAGAACTCAACTAGGTCAAGGAGTTTAACATCTGTCATTTCCAAGTATGCAGAGATGCCAACTCAATGTATTAACAAGAACACAATCATCTCAAACATGGTCAAAGTGGTTCAAATTGTCAACTAGCTACATTCATATAAATATTACATGTTATGTGGAGAACTACGTGTGGTTTGAGGCCTCTTCAAATATACTTAGTGGCATTGTAGGTGATGAAAGGATTACAATTTAACCTACACACTAACCTTCTTACAGGGTCTTCCACCCATGGTTATGGTTTGAGTTCCATTCAATTGATTTCAAATGGTTTTAGGATTGTGTGACACTTAGGGTTTGAAAACGAAACACATTTCTAGACCACCAAAGGGCATATAAAGTTACATAGCCCCACTCTAACAATGTTCAAGACCTATAGTAGGTCCATCACCGTACATTCAATCCTAACAAATTTGTATGGTTCCGTATAAGGGTACTTTCGGTTGTAGTCTCAAGAACGAAGCATCTTGGGTTCATTACCCCCAATTTGTCAAGTCTGTGTACCCAAATGGTATCACACTATATAGATAAGTGTATCTCTCCTCTTGTGTATTCTAGATTGTATCATATCGTTATCACTAATTACAAGTATTGATCCATTATTGTGATATTGCATGATTAATATTTGGAAGTTAATTAATCATAATAACCCTCATAATAAACCTTACATTTATTTTTATTGTTGTATATTCCATAACATAAATATCTAAAAACATAAAAAGGTGTAAATAATGTGTTAAATTAGATGATTCATGCATAGTAGATATATGAAAGGTATTGTAAGCATCTTTTGGTGTTGAAATAGCCATGAAAGAACACATTCCATAAGCAGTTGACTTCCTATTTGAATCAAATAACCAACATGACCAAGAATAATCAAGGCCATGGAAGGATATGATTATAATTTTTCTCTAATAGGGAGCATAATTCTTAACATTTACAAATTACTTAGTTGAAAATGATGCATAAGATTCCTCCTAAGACAATAATTCAATTAAAAATATATAATATGCCATGCATGTATATTCGATAATAGGTCAAAACTTGCGCCCCATTGTCTATATGCTAAATAATATCCTATTTATAAGTTCTAAATAGGATAATCTCATGAAGAAATGATTAAGCACTCTAGCATAACTAGTAATACAATAATTTCATTTCCAAACAACACAATAAATGCTTCAAATTTTGTAATTTGATGTTATAGATTTAGGTTTCAACTTGAACTATACCCACAACGAAGAAGGAAAATACGATAAAAATGGTGGGATCCCTACTTAAATCTTATTAATGTACATTTATGGTTATGGTTCCATATAATAATACATCTATAATGTTAGTATTCTTTTTATGTGGGTCTCTAGGGTTTTCGGATCTTCTTTATCATATTTTCTTGTTTATTGTATTTTGGCATGCACACTAATATGGTTTTAATTTAAATTTAAAAAGTATATAAATAGGGTAGTTAGTACAATTCTAAAATAATCAATAAATGAATATAACATTTATTATGTTGCATTGATTGGGTCAATGGAAGTGATAAGGGTTGGGTAGTTGCATTATTCTTGGTTTGTTGCATTGATAATTGTTCCTTTCAAGGGTTTGATAGTAATTGCGGGTTAACACACAAACCTAAAAACATCCTCTATATTTATTATAGTTTTGGAAGGTGTTGTGAGATATTATAGTTTTATGAAAGAAGAGAGATTTCATAGAGATCCATGCAAAATTTAGGAAACGTGAGTGAGGTTTTGGAGCCTCAAGGAGATGAACATGGTTATGGAATCAAATTTTCCTAGTTGAAGGATATAAAAACTATATTGCTACAAAAATTGTAAATGAACAAAATAATTTTAATAATAATTCTTTGTTCATAAATTTTTATGGCCCTTCTTTGCTTTGTTGTTTGGACATGTGTTGTGTTTTCTATATTTGACAATCGTCTCCAAAATTGTGAGAAATAAAATATTTGTTTAAAATTAATTGTTAAATTTAAAATATTGTTTTATGCAATTAAGTCTAGTATTTCGATATATAATCTCTTTAGATCTTAATAGTAACGTTTATGTGCAAATGTATTGCATTTTAATTTAAAAGGAAATTTTAATTTTAACATAAGCTATGCAATCATGTCTTGACCATAATTAAATTGATTTGCCTCTAAAATAAAAGCTAAATTACAACAAAATAGTCCAATGGGTTCAAATATCCCTATCTTTTTTAATTACTCTAAATAATGAGCCCTAAAACACTTGATAATAGTGTGTTCCACTTGGGGGCCAAAATTAAAAAATAATGACTACTAAATAAATGATCCGTAAACACTAGTAGAAATCCACTACCTTTATAATTGTTAGGATAAAATTTATTATCCTAGTATTTAATTATGCATAGTTTAATAATTATTTAATTTCATTAATTAAATAATAAATGGTTATATTGTTACATGGTTAATCAACCATATTTGTCTGTATGCACATTGTTATATTGTTTTAAACAATATATTTGTTTTTATGTAATTGTTGCTTCCCGGGTGATTTGGAAGCTTGTTTATTCTGGTTTTTGGTTGCACCTGTGCAACTCATTTTCCCGGATGTATTTGGCTGTGCAATATCTATAAATATTGCAGCCCATCCTCTGTACTTTTTTACTTGATTGAGATTAATAAAATAACACAGGCTTCCGTCCCTGTTTCTCAATCTACATTTGGTACCAGAGCGAAATTCTGGCCCTGTGAAGGTGTGGAAGAGAGAGCAGCAGAGAGAGAGAAGATTGGAGAAGAGTATGCAGCAATAGAGAGCCTGTGCAGCCTCCTGCAACCTCCCAGCCTCATCTCTGCCTTTCCACATCCCCGATCGTTCCATGTGTTTGGAACGCAAATTTTTTTTGCACTGGCGCACTCAGCACCAGGCAAAAATTGCTCCAGGTATTGATAATAAAAAAAAATTCCCAATAAGGGTTTTGTTTTACTGTATTTGGAATTTGCTTGGCTTGTTTTGGAGGTCTATTGAACACGCCAAGTTGGGGATATAGTAGATCGAGCTTTGTTTTAAGCATTGGGCGAGCCATTGTTTGGGGTCGAGCCCACACACCAACCCCACGAGCTTGCACCGGTTTCATCTAACGGTGAAGCCTTGACAATAAAAAATAGCGACTACAGATCCTCCTCGCGGCCTGCTGGACGTCCGCATCCACCTGCACACAAAAGAAAACAAGAAAAAGGCGGCAGCAGCAGCAGTGCCCGTGCCACATACTCCTCACGCGACCTGCACAAGCAAATGAAGGTTAGATAGTAATAAAACAACAAAAAACGCGGCCTGTACAAGAGAAGAACAAAAAAAAGACGCGCCCAAGCAAAACAACAAGCAATAAACAGTAAAAAATATGGCCCAGGCACTAAAAAACGCGGCCAGGGAAATAAGAAATAGCGGCCAAGGAAAAAACGCGGCCAAGGAGAACAAAAAACGCGCCCAAACACAAAAAACGCGGCCTGTACATGCAACAGTGCGTGGAAAGGAAAAAAACGCGCCATAGGAGAATACAAAGGCGTGGAGGTGAAAAGAAAAGCTTCAGATCCATTTTTAGGCAAAGACAACCCTAAAAACGCCTCTTCACCAGCATGCGCCACGTGGCATTCATTTTCCAAGAGGTAAGTCAATTTATTTGTCAATAAATACAAATTCCTTCCTTTCATAGTCCAAGCGCCCCAAGTGGGCAAGTTGGTTAGTGCATGTGCCTTGGGAGTGAGAGGTTTGAGGATCAAATCCCACCAAAAACACTCAAAAACTCTCCTTTTGCATCTGGCGGAAATTCTGGCGGAACTGCTAAACTTAGCAGGCTTTTTTGAATTTAGTTACAACTAACTAAATTTAGCGGAGAAATCCCTAACTTAGGGTAAAAAAAAAAATTTCTCCTATCTGGTCTGTTTTCTCATTCCAGACATTTTTTGCAAAAGGAGACCCACCTAAAAATTGCATTTTCAGCTTTTTTTTTGCAATTTTTAGCATTTTGGGTTCAGGAGGTCACCAGGACCCCGAAACTGAAATTTTTTGCCTGTTATTCAAAATTGTACTGTATATTGTACTAATTTGCAGGTTGCCATAGTCAACTGCAAAACTTTGTAACTGCTCAGAAACTGGCAGAATTGTAATAAAAAAAAGTAAAATTGGTTCTGTAACACTCACGAGATCCTAGATCTCATTCGCAACGTTCGGTATATACAGTGCCTCTGGGAAGCGCTTACGGGTAAAGCCGTCGCGACTACTACTGCACTTAATGCCTAATATAGCTGCAACAACGTCGTCTGGGCATCGTCCCTATAAATCGACGGGGAGTAATAAGGTCACAGTGCACACACTATGAACCATCCCATCCGTCTGTGAATGATTGCAAGACATAAATCCGGACTGAGAAATTATCCGAGTATATAGCGAAGTTACGCGTGCGTATGAGGATATTTCTTTGAGCCGGTGTCAATAATCACACAGACCCCATCAGTACTGTCTTGGTACCACGTATCGAATTCTTTCACGTACGTTAACGCCTCTTTCACGTACCGCCGGGTATATAGAAAGGGCGAGCTTCTTCCACGTACCGATGGGTATATCGGAAGGGTGCGTATATAGAAAGGTTCGGTATATCGGACTGACGGTATATAGATTGGGAGACCTTATACCTGGAGTGATAAGAGCCAAACCCTATCAGTGATCTCTGCAAAATGGGCACCAATGCCCCCAAATTTTTTCTTCCGGATTCACAATTGCTCAGAGGAAGCAACTATGCTGCTTGGAAGACAAAAATAAAAACACAACTTGAGTTTGAAGAAATCTGGCCTGTTGTGACTGGTACTCTAACCAGATCACCAACGGATGCAACACAACAACGACAATTTGATAGAGCAGATCAGAAAGCAAAACTCATCATCTTGTTTGGAGTGTCCGACGATGTGCAAGCCCACATTCGAGATGCCACATCAGCAAAAGAAGCTTGGGATAAGCTGAGCACAATATATGAGGCCAAGAATAAGAATGTCATACTCAATTTGCAGAGTCAGTTACATACATTGAAATTCAAACAGAATGAGAAAATTGAAGCCTTCCTAAGAAGAGTTGCAGAGTTGAGGGCTTCACTTCTAGCCCTAGGAGAAGAGGTCAAAGATGAATCTCTCATTCCCATTGTTTTGAGAGCTCTCCCCTCTTCTTACCGCATTTTTGTCACAACTCTAAACTTGTCAGATACAACAATTAGTTTTGACAAGCTAGTAAACTTACTGCAACAAGAGGAAGCAATGCACAACAAGGATGATGAAGAGGAGCAGGCACTGTCTTCACATCAAAAATGGAAAGGAAAAGGTAAAGGAAAACCTAAATCCTATCAAAAGTCCCCACATCAGAATCAGTATCATGGGGACAATCAATGTAAGAAGCGATGTCCAATTTGTAAAAGAGGACATGACTTGCAAGAATGTTGGTTTAACACATATAAGAAAGGTTCATCAAGAAATTTTGGACCTCAACAACAAAAACTTACAAGGGACATTCAAACAATTATCACGGGCAGAAAAAGGGGAACTGGAAAAGAAGACCCCACCAGCAAGGTAATATTGCTGAGCAACAAGATCAGTCAGACAATGAAGACTTCTTGTTCACTGCTCGATCAAGTGAACCATCCATGTCATCTAGTGACGTCTGGTATGTTGATTCGGGAGCCACTCGACACATGACCGGCCATAGAGACTGGTTTATTTCAATGAGGGACACGCCATCGAAAAATCATGTTTCGTTGGGAGATGATTCTTCATATACAGTTCAGGGGATTGGAAACATTTCTCTACCCCTTGGTTCACGAAAATGCAGACTATCAGATGTTCTATATGTCCCTGGGTTGACAAAGAACCTTCTTTCAGTCAGTCAACTCCTAGATCACAACCTGAAAATTGACTTTGATAGTCAATCCGGCAAGAAAATGTGTTTGATTCGAGATAAATCCAGAGGCTCGAAAATAATTGCAAAAGCCTCAAATGTGGGACGAATGTTTCAACTTGATTTCATTCACAAAAATGATCAAGCACTCGTGGCTAAAAACTCCACCTCAGCTCAGTTGTGGCATCGGAGATTTGGTCATGTAAGTTTCAAATATCTCGACACACTTCGCCGGTGTAATATGGTACATGGGCTACCATCTCTTCAGAAGGATACAGACAAGTGTCCTCACTGCTTAGCAGGAAAACAACACAGAGTTTCATTCCAAAAGAGTACTTTTCGAGCTCATGGTAAACTTGACCTGGTTCATACCGATCTGTGCAGCCCAATGCAGCCAAGTCATTCAGGGTTCCAATACTTCATGCTCTGTGTTGACGACTATTCACGGAAAATGTGGATTTTTTGTCTTCGCAAGAAAAGTGAAGCCTTTGAAACATTCAAAAAGTTCAAAGTGGCAGTTGAGAAAGAAACTGGTCGTCACATCAGAACTCTCCGCTCAGATCGAGGGGGGGAATTCACCAGTGATGAGTTCAGAGACTATCTACAAACTCACGGGATTCGTCGACAAATGCCTCCTCCACACACACCGCAGCAAAAATGGTGTTGTCGAGAGAAGAAATCATACTATCATGGAAATGGTGCGATGCATGATCGATGATTCCGGACTTGCAAAGACATTTTGGGCAGAAGCAGCAAAAACAAAGCAGTGTATTTGTTAAACAGAGCGCCCACAACTGCTCTTGATGGAATTACACCACAAGAAGCATGGTCAAAAAGGAAACCATCCATTGCACACCTCAGAGTATTCGGGTGCAAAGCCAGCATGCACATACCCAAAGTAAGGAAAGAAATTGGACATGAAGTCACAAAATCTCATCTTCATTGGATACAGTGAAGAGACTCTTGGGTACAGACTGATGGATCCTAAGACCAGAAAAGTCTACACAAGCAGAGATGTTGAGTTTTTCGAGAAGAAGGAAGCAGAGACTCCTCCTCCGGACTCGCAAGATGTAGATTTTTCACCAGTTGTAAAAACTAAAGCTAATGTTCCCTCAGAAGATGAAAGTGATGATGGGGATGATGGTGTTGATCAGATAGAACCACAACCCATGGGAACAGCTCAACGTATGCCTAAATGGTGTACAAGTACATTACGAGATGCAAGATTGGATGCTCCACCGGATACATCCACCCCTGGACCACGGACTCGCAGTAAAGCAAGAGAAGAAGTTAACTTTGCTTTGATGAGTAGAGTCATTGAATCAGACGAGCCCTCTACAGTCCAGGAAGCCCTACAGTCAAAAGCTTGGAAAGATGCCATGGATTCTGAATATCAATCAGTGATGAAGAATAACACTTGGCAGCTTGTTGATCTTCCACCAGGGAAGAAACCCATTGGATGCAGATGGATATTCAAAACTAAGTACAAAGCAGATGGGACAGTGGACAAGTGCAAAGCAAGACTTGTAGCAAAGGGGTACGCACAGAAAGAAGGCATTGACTATGAGGAGACATTTGCTCCCACAGCTAAGATCAAAACGATCAGGATGATCTTTGCTCTAGCTGCTCAGTTTGGATGGAAAGTTCACCAAATGGACGTAAAAAGTGCCTTCCTGAATGGAGATTTGCAAGAAGAAGTCTACATGACTCAACCTGAGGGATATGTTGTACCTGGTCAAGAAGAAAAGGTATGCAGACTCAAGAAATCTCTGTATGGCCTCAAACAGGCACCCCGGGCATGGTACATCAAGATTGATGAGCATCTCGTACAACATGGATTCGTCAGAAATCCATATGATCCCAATCTCTACCTCAAAAAGCAAGGGGGGGAGATGGTGATTGTTGTAGTTTATGTCGATGATCTAGTCATCACTGGCAGTTCAGTGAAGATGATTGATGAAACGAAGAAAGATCTTAAGCGATCATTCGACATGACAGATCTCAGGCTTATGCACTATTGTCTTGGACTGGAAGTATGGCAGAAAGAGAATCACATCTTTGTTTCTCAGATGAAATATACCAAGACAACGCTCGAGAAGTTTAGGATGATGGATTGCACACCAATTGCTACACCTATGGAGAACAGATTATAGTTATCTCGTTCAGATCCATCTCCTGAGGTAAGTGCCACTCTCTATCGGCAGCTGATTGGGAGTCTCATTTACCTGACCTACACTAGACCAGATATCAGCTTTGCAGTGAGCTATCTATCCAGGTTCATGCAGAACCCAAAATTTGTCATTGGAAAGTGCAAAGCGCATTTTAAGATATCTCAAAGGATCGGTGGATCTTGGTCAGAATACAAGAAGAATGAAAACTTCTTGACTGGATATTCGGATTCAGATCATGCAGGTAACATTGATGATATAAAATCCACTGGATTTGTATTCTTTATGGGATCGGACCAATATCATGGGGAAGTAAGAAACAACACTTTGTTTCTCGCTCTTCCACAAGTTTGAGCATCGCTTCTACAGAGAAGTCATGTCGTGAAGTGATTTGGCTACGTCGCATACTGGAAGGACTTGGAATACCACAGGACAAACCAACTACCATGTATGTTGACAATGAAGGTGTTCTCAAACTTGTTCGCAATCCAGTTTTTCACGAGAGAACAAAGCACATTGAAGTTCAGGTTCATTTCATACGCGAACATGTGTTGAAGCACAACATCCAGCTTCAGTTTTGTCCAACGGCTGAACAACGAGCAGATATTTTCACAAAGTCACTTGCACGTGACAAGTTCGAGTTGTTCAGAGCATTTCTCTCCTCATCTCTTCAGACAATGCACAATTAAGGGGGGGAATGTTAGGATAAAATTTATTATCCTAGTATTTAATTATGCATAGTTTAATAATTATTTAATTTCATTAATTAAATAATAAATGGTTATATTGTTACATGGTTAATCAACCATATTTGTCTGTATGCACATTGTTATATTGTTTTAAACAATATATTTGTTTTTATGTAATTGTTGCTTCCCGGGTGATTTGGAAGCTTGTTTATTCTGGTTTTTGGTTGCACCTGTGCAACTCATTTTCCCAGATGTATTTGGCTGTGCAATATCTATAAATATTGCAGCCCATCCTCTGTACTTTTTTACTTGATTGAGATTAATAAAATAACACAGGCTTCCGTCCCTGTTTCTCAATCTACAATAATTGTTTACAAGGATATTTTAATTCTTGTCGAGTTCATTTTTTTTTTATCAATTTGAACCGATTAACATTTGATCCAAATGTGTTTAAAAACTGAATTTAATCATTCATATTAGCTATCCATTTGAACCATTTTTTATTTTCAATATACCCGATTTTATCGATTTTTGTAAAATGTGTCGATCGATTAAATTTGCATTCAAATATGAATTCTCGATTATAAAATTTGCAAATAATATAAAACAAGATGTAAAAATCGAAACACAAACACCAAAATTGTTAACGAAGTTCAAAATTCCTACATCCACAAATTCGATGAACCGATTCATTAAGTTTTACTTACAAGTACAATTCAAAAGAAACTCACATACATTAATGAAACTCAAAACCTGCATAAGAAGACCCTGAGAACTCGTGTGCTTTGAAAATAATCAGTGTTTTCTCTTTGTGTTTGTTCTCGCCCACAAGGAAAACTTCCCTTAAGATTATTTTCTTCCAGCGACTTGCTATGTAAAATAACATCATGAAAACTCCAAATTGGAAGAATAAATACGTTACTAGATTCTTCTTTGAATTCTAAGCATTTTCCCAGTTTACACCAAGATCTGGTTTTTCCCTTAAGTGCTTCAAAAAGGTAGATTTCTAAAACTACTCTATTTTGGCTCAATACATATCAATGGACTTTGTCATTTCAAATGTCAACTAGCACATTTCATATCTTGTTGATATTTGGTGGCGTGGTGGCGAGCTATATTTTTGGTAATTGGTTCATTAGGAGTTTGAGCCCCTCTAACCACCTTCATCGATGTTATACACCAATTTGGTAAAATATCCCACATTCACCGCATGGAGGAGGGAAGTATAATTTATATTTAATGGGTCGAGCTATTAATGTGGCTATGGGCTACATTTTATTAAGCACCACATTATGGCTAGCATGGAGATTTGAGCTAAGTTTGACTCGACCATTGTGTTGGCCATTAGTTGTCACTAAGTATGTCCTTGTTAAGTGGACTGCCTATGTGGTAGTGGTCTAATAAATCGGCGAGTTGGCTCATAATAAAAATTGGTCTCCATACAATGCATACCATAATTACAATATCCTGCAATATATCCCACATGCATCCTGTAAATACACTAAGAGGAAAATATATACAATATTATGGTAATAGTATAATGAAGTACGATGACAAAGGCACCCTCCGCTAAAAACGTGTGTGTGTTGCCTGGTGAGGGCCACCAACAATAAATAGCGGGGCCCAACCGTCTTAAAACGAATTTCCAATATTGGAGTGACAAAATCATTTATAAAACTTTTTTAAAATTTTATTTTTCCATGTGTCATTGTTTGATTGGTCATTTGCCTCTACATTTTCTCCTCTAACTAGAAATTTTGCAGATGGTAACTTTCTCAAATGGAGTCCATTTTTCACGTTCTTACAGTGAATGAAAGCTCTTAAAGTATTCTCTTTGCATCTTGTAATGATCTTGGGATATTTAGGGAAACTTTTCCCACCGAATTGATATCTTGATTGAATCTCCCACTAAGAAGGATTTTTTCCACAAAAATTTGTTTTCACCCATGTAGGTCTTTAATTCCCACCTTTTTATTTCCAACATTTCATTCATGTATTCATCTTATCGAACAAATTAAATTTCATCAAAGTAATTTCCTTGATGCCGTAAAAAAATAAATTAAAATAACCAATCTCATTTAATGTCCATGGTCATTTATGGGAAACCCAATAAAGACTCTTGATGACCTAAACCGTATTCGCTACCTTGATAGGTAGAGAGATTCCCTAATCACAAATGTGCATGAAATTGCTACCCTGGGATATCAAGTCCATTACACATATCCCTATCTCTTAATTGTCTTGTGAGATGCGCGGTGAATTCTCTTTAAATCCTGCAAATAGACTAAGAGGAAAATATATAAAATATTATGGCAATAATATAATGAAGTATGACGACGAAGGCACCCTCTACTAAAAAAGTGTGTCGACCATGGTGAGGGCCCCAAACTAGTAAATAGTGAGGCCCAACCGTCTTAAAATGAGTGTCTAATACCGGAGTGAAAAAACCATTTTTAAAACTTTGTTTCAATTTTATTTTGCCACTTGTCACTACTTGATTGGTCATTTACCTCTACTTTTCTCCTCTAACTAGAAATTTTGCAGATGATAATTTTCTCAAATGGAGTCCATTTTCTGCGTTATTACAGTGATCGAAATCTCTTAAAGTCTTATCATCATACTGTAATGATCTTGGGAGATTTAGGGAAACTCTTCCCACTAAATTAATATCTATATTGCACCTCCCCACTAAGAATTCTCGTCCAAAAAAATTGTTTTCACCGATGCGAGATCTTTAATTCCCACCTTTTTATTTCCAACATTTCATTTATGTCTTCATCTTATCAAATAAATTAAATTTCATCAAAGCAATTGTCTTGATGCCGTAAAATAATAATAATATTAAAATAACCAATCTCATTTAATGTCCATGGTCATTTCTATAAAACCCAATCAAGACTCTTGATGACCTAAATTGTATTCATTACCCTAATAGGTAGAGAGACTCCCTAATCAAAAATGTGCATGAAATTTCTACCTTGGGATATCAGGTCCATTATACATATCCCTATCTCTAAACTGTCTTGTGAGATGCGCAAGTGAATTCTCTTTACATCCCTGCCAAATACACTAAGAGGAAAATATATACAATATTATGGCAATAGTATAATGAAGTACGACGACAAAGGCACCCCTCCACTAAAAAAGTTTGTCGACCTTGAATGAGGGCCCCAAATAGTAAATAGCGGGGCCCAACCATTTTAAATGAGTGTCTAATACCAAAGTGACAAAACCATTTTTTTAAAAAAAAAATCAATTTTATTTTGCCATGTGTCGTTGCACGATTAGTCGGTTGCCTCTACTTTTTCTCCTCTAACTAGAAATTCTGTAGATGGTAACTTTCTCAAATGGAATCCATTTTTCACGTTCTTATAGGTGACCAAAATATCTTAAAGTCTTCTACTATATTGTAATGATCTTGGGAGATTTAGGGAAACTTTACCCACCGAATTGATATCCAGTTGCACCTCCCCACTAAGAATTTGTCCACAAAAATTTGTTTTCAACCATGTAGGTCTTTAATTCCCACCTTTTATTTCCAACATTTCATTTTGGAAAACCCAATCAAGACTCTTGATGACCTAAACTCCGTATTCATTACTGGTAGGTAGAAAGACTCCCTAATCACAAATGTGCATGAAATTGCTACACTGGGATATCAATTCCATTACACATATCCCTATCTCTAAACTATCATGTGAGATGTGCAAGTGAATTCTCTTTATATGTACATGTGTGTTCTAACTTCCCAAAAACACAAGGTTTAAAACTACGAGACAATAACTATTGAAATTGGTAGTATTGATTGACTATCCTTTCCTTCTAAGATATCTCTATTATACGTTTCCTCAATGCCTTACACACCACACCTGCTTTCTCCTTTTAATGATTGAAAAAAATGGCTCGTGGTTGAGGAAATAAAAATTTTGCATTGGTTGTGAGTGAGATCAAGACTATAAAGTGGAACGCATATAACATATATTATTTGGGAAAAAATAATCTAAGCCATGGAATAGATGTGGGGCATTCAAGTATTTAATTTTCACCTTTTTATTTCAAGCATTTCATTCATCTCTTATCCTCCAAATTAAATGTCATCAAATTGATGGCTTTGATGTTGTAATAAACAAACAAAATAAAAAATACCAAAATTATGTTGTAAAATAAATAATCTTGAATCAGATTGTATATCTTTATTCAATACCAAATAGGTGAATATATACAAGTGGAAGTGCATGAGGAGTTGTATAGTCAAGTGGCATATGGAAAGAACAGATGGGTGGAAGATAATGTAATATGCGAACATTCCCCCCTTATTATATTATTTTTACAAAAGTAACCCTCAATCATCATCATCATCTTTTGATTCCGGTACTTCTTCTTATGAGTCATCATCTTATTGAGTCATGACGTGTCCTTTCTTCTTTTTATGGCAAGGATGATGTCTAGATTTCTATGAATCACTATAACTAGATGTACTATCATCTCTGAGTTATGGATGAAAAGGTTGGCTCGATATGCTTGTGCAATGAGATGCGGATGCTCGATACCAATGTCATAAAATAAAGAATCTTTAATTACATTGGATATCTTTATTCAATACCAAACATGTGAATATATATAAGTGGAAGTGCATGAGGAGCTTAAGAGTCGGGTGGAATATGGAAATTTAACAAACGAGTGGAAGATAATGTAATATGCCAATGAATTTGAGCATTAGATTTAATACCTAAAGCGTATTCGTTAATATCCCTATCTCTAAACTATCTTGTGAGATGCACAAGTGAATTCTCTTTATGAGGTATGTGTGTTCTAACTTCCCAAAAACACAAGGTTTAAAACTACATACAATAACTATTGAAATTAGTATTATTGATCGATTATCCTTTCCTTTTAAGATATCTCTATTATACGTTGCCTCAATGCCTTACACACCTCACCTGCTTTCTCCTTCTAACAATTGATAAAAATGGCTTGTGGTTGAGGAAATAACAATTTTGCATTGGTTGTGAGTGAGATCAAGACTATAAAGTGGAACACATATAACATATATTATTTGGGAAAAAATAATGTAAGCCATGGAATAGATTTGGGGCATTCAAGTATTTAATTTTCACCTTTTTATTTTAAGCATTTCATTCATCTCTTATCCTCCAAATCAAATGTCATCAAATTGATGGCTTTGATGTTGTAATAAACAAACAAAATAAAAATACCAAAATTTGTCATAAAATAAATAATCTTGAATCGATTGTATATCTTTATTCAATACCAAATAGGTGAATATATACAAGTGGAAATGCATGAGGAGTTGTACGGTCGGGTGGCATATGGAAAGAACAGATGGGTGGAAGATAATGTAATATGCGAACATTCCCCCCTTATTCCATTATTTTTAGAAAAGTAACCCTAAATCATCATCTTCATCTTTTGATTTTGGTACTTCTTCTTATGAGTCATCATCTTGTTGAGTCATGACGTGTCCTTTCTTATTTTTATGGAAAGGATGATGTCTAGATTTCTGTGAATCACTATAACTAGATGTACTTTCATCTCTCGAGTTGTGGATGAAAAGGTTGGCTCGATATGCTTTTGCAGTGAGATGTGGATGCTCGATACCAATGTCATAAAATAAAGAATCTTTAATTACATTAGATATCTTTATTCAATACCAAACATGTGAATATATACAAGTGGAAGTGCACGAGGAGTCAGAGTCGGGTGGAATATGGAAAGTGAAGAGACAAGTGGAAGATAATGTAATATGCCAACGAATTTGAAGCAGTAGATTTAATCTACTTGTTTCTCATTTGACCAACTATTGGAGTGGTTCAATTATCATTGAGTATTTATGTAACCCATGTTTCTCTACAATTACTCGAGCTTAAAACTAAAAGGGGGCTACAAGGTGATAAAAATAATGTGATATGGCTTCAAACCTTGAATCTATTCTATTTTCCCTGTTCTTTATTTTATTCCCTTTAAACACATATTTCACTCATGTAAATAACGCAAGTAAGATCGAGGAAATAAATTGGAGCACAAAAAGCATATGTTTTTTGGGTTAGTTCACACTAAGTCGTGGAATAGGTATCAAACATGCATGTATTTAATTCCCAAGCTTTTATTTCAGAATTTGTATACATGTCTTCAAATTTTCTAACAAATTAAATTCCATCAAATTGATAACCTTGACGCCAAAAAAATTAAATAATCCCATTTTATGGTTGTTGTGTTGTTGCCATTAGACAACCCCACCACATCCCAAGAATGATTTTCCTCAATACATATTTTCTAGCATCTATTACTCTCTCTCGCTTTGTGTCTCATATCTATCTTTCCAAACATCACATCATCCTCACTTCACACTATGTGCTTCATAATACATATTTCATAGCATCTACTCTAAATCACATACAACACTCATTTCCCAATGATGCATTCTTATTATATGGTTCACTTTTGACTATTGAGGGGGCATTTATAAATGAACCTCATCTCATTCACATCCACTGCGGGGCAACGTGTCTCCTCTTATTTGTACAACTTACACATCAAAACACACCATCACACTCGCACACCATTTTGCATATCTTGGTTACATCTACTCTTGTTAGCTTATTCTACTTACATGTTACACTTTGTTTCTATGCTAGGCGAATTCTTAGTATGCCATTATCTTTTTTTATATAAACATGCGCATTCACTTGGTATATTGAGGTGAATAAAGGACTTCTCACATATTCTTGCATGTTGCATGATGCTCAACATAACTCTTCACCAATCCCACAGAGGCTCCTTGAGGCATCTAACTTTACTATTATCATACTCTACAAACTACTGGTCTTCTTGTTTCACTATTTACTCCTAGTCACTTTACCACTATACTTGTCGTTGATTTATACATGCTTTGACATAATATCTATCTTTCTAACATACTAATGGGTGCTTCATGTGTAGCATTTGTCTTGCAGGATCAATACAACCATGGTTATTTATCACTTCTTGTTTCCTATTATTTGTGGGATATGCCCTATGTCTTGTTTGACTATTGTTTTCTTATGGCCGCTTTGATCCCGATTGTCTTGTTACATTATGAGCGATGTTCCATGTATAAAACCTTCTCTTCATGGTCCATCTTGTCTTTACTTGTTACATTGTCTTCTATTGCATGCTAGCTCATTTTCACTAAATCTTGTTACTAACCTACTTTGTTTGCATGTGTCTTTGTTTCTACCATGCATATCCCTACCCTGCATATATGCACTTGAGATATGCATATTAGTATCAGTCCTCTCCTTTAGACCGCATTATCCTAAATTCATCGCATGCACCCCAAACGAGGGGGCATATATTAAGTGAACAAATCACCCCTACAATAATTCGAGCTACGGAGACAACACAACACAACACATGCATACAATTATAGATTGGCTCGGAAATAAACTTGGGTCCAAAACACAGAAAGCGAGACACTAGTGCCCAGACATGGACAAGATGCAGGTGCTCGCTTGTGTCCCCCAGCACACTTTTGTCCTAGGGGAAAAAAACATTTTCTCACTCCGTGTGATTTACAACAATTTTCAAATCTGTTCTCCAAGAGCAGCCTCGCCTCTAGTGACAAAATTCAATCTATCGATTACAATTAGAATAGTCGGAACAAAAGGAACTAATTAGGGATGTACCATCTGTAGTGATGCTTATTCAAAAACGTCATGGAAGGAGAGAAAAACTAGACCTCTCTCCCCAACACTCTTCTCTTGGTGTGAGATCACCCAAAAGCTATAATTTGGCATAAGATCACCCAAAAAACTTACTCTTGGTGTGAGATCTCCAAAAAAAATTGCTCTTGGCATGAGATTGCCCTAAAAGCTCGTACTTGGCATGAGATCACCCAAAAAACTTACTCTTGGTGTGAAACCGCCCAAAAACCTCACCATCGGCATTCAAATCCAAAAATCCAAGAAAAACATGATAATTTTCTATCTCATAATCTCTCATACATCATGTGCACACTTTCTTTAACACACTCTTTACATACTTATAGACATATTACTCTGATTTTTCATATACACAATTTTGACTACTCTTTTTCTCTTCTTTTGCAGGTCTTTCCTTAATACACAACAAGATACAACTCACATCAGTAAACACAAGCTCCAACAACACGCTACTACACATACACTTCAACCCAGTGGTCTAGCTCGCCTTCCTAGTCTCCATGCTTCACATTTCGATCACTTAACGTTTCACTCATCCACTCGGCATGCCATCGACTACACTCTTACCTACAGGATTACAAGGTACACATCTTCCATCTAATTTATGCTATTGAGTATTCACTCAACAACATAAGGGGGAATGTAGACACGAAATCTATGCACTTAGGAGTATTTCTAGGTCCTAAAGCATATTAATATATACATGATTCCTAAGCAAGAAAACTAGTAATTGACAATGTCTTTTGGGCCTTTTGTTTTGTCTCTTATACTTTTATTGATCATACACACCCTACAACCTTGTTGGAATTTAACTTATTTATCTTTTATGGCCTTGGAAACTAGCGCCCGGATGCTCTTATCCCTTATGGGTGCTCCTAACCCTTTTGATATTTTTCTCACTCTTTTGGGTCTCTTTTACCTTTTGGTCATCTTTTACACTTTTGGGTCGCCCTTCTAGTTGTCAATTATAAAATTCAATCAAAGGAATCACATACACACACACACACACTTTTACACACACACACACACACACACACACACTTAGTTATTGCTCTCAAATAAAGGGCAAAACACTAACATTATCTACTAAAGCACCTAAGCTTGCATCTAAAGGCACAAGAGCATTACAAAGAATCCATCCAAAGCCACATCCATACAATGGACAAGGGCTACATCACACTACATACACAACATAGGGGGAAATTTCATTCTATTCATGGGATAATTTTAGTGGCAAATATTCATAATATGGTGAAAATTTAATTTTAGGAAAATTTGAAAAGGTAATTTTTTCGGAGCGGGTCGGTGTCTTGTTCACCTAAAATTTACAGTATATATTTTTTGGGGTCGGCTTTACCTACATTTGAAAACATATCCTATAAAAACCTAGGTGATTCTTCGGGTAGTATACTATGGTACTACCACCAGTACCTTACCAATATCGTGAACTCGCATACTCTAAGCACCAGAGATTGTTGTTAGCCTGTTAGTAGTTTAGAGTCGGGCAACAGATGATATTTGCTGACGCATGACAAAGGGGTTAGCTGATGACGCGTGATAAGGATATAGTTGACACACGACAAGGAGGTATTGCAGACACGTGACAAGGGGGTTAGTTTTTGACGTGTGACAAGGATATAGTTGACACGTGATAAAGAGGTATTGTAGATGTGTAACAAGGGGGTTTGTTGTTGACACACGACAAGGAGGTATTGCAGACGTGCAACAAGGGGGTTAGTTGTTGATGCATGATAGGGATATAGTTGACGTGCTGTTAACGCATGATAGGGATAGTTGATGCGTTGTTGACGTGTGATAGGGATATAGTTGACGTGTTGTTGAAGCGTGGCAGGATAGTTGATGTGCGATAAGGGGGTTACGTTAACGCGTGACATGGATATAGTTGGCCACGACAAAGAGGTATTGCATATGTGCGACAGAATTTAGTCTTTGACATGCAACTTGGTTCTTTTGTTGACATAGGAATCTGTTCAAAATAATGGAAGGTGCTAGTCCTCAGAATGCGAAGACACTAAAAGTAACTAAGAAATCTCAGAAGTCCCTATTCAAGTATTTTGGAAACTTTCTTTGATACAAATATTGCAACTAAAAACAACCATATAGTTGTCACGAAGGAATCGAATACTAACTATGTGGAAGGTAATATTGAGGTGGACATGCATTCTACACAGTATCAAACAAATGACACCTACGATAATATACCAGATCTTAAAGATATAACTGTTGAGATGCTAGATCCTGAAGATATTCTTCTTGTTGGGGTGCAACCAAGAGTGCATCAAGATATCACACATACAAATACTCAGAAAAATGGAACACAAAAATTAAATTCAAATTTTGGTTCATGAAAGAGGAAACCAGTGATTGTGATATTGCTCAAAATTATACTCAAAAAAGTAAAACATTGAAAACGAACAAGAATATGTGGACCATTGGCAGGACATACAAGTTTGATTGGGCTACCAAATTTCCATTTATCAAACATGTACAATCATCTAATTTAGAAGATATCCCATTTGAATGTACATGTACAATATGTAAATGAAAATTGGGAAAGCAACAAAAAATGCAAATGAAGCTAGATACTATAAAAAAACATTGTGGAAAATAATATTTGACTGTAACGGGACGGATGGCCAGAAAATCAAAACACACAGGTGGAAAACTGAAAAAAAAATGCATGCATGTTAAATACGTAGCGGATTATGAAGCGGAGCAGAAAAAACGCAAACATCTTGTGGAAAAAGGAGGAACGATCACATCACAAATTGGTAAGATGAATCAAACAAATCTACATGCAAAACTCATACAGTTCTCTACTTTATTTCACATACTAAAGAAAGGAAGAACGATTTCAGATTTCCTCAATTTCAAAGTTTTGTATCAATATAATGGAATGCCGAACGTACCTCAGTCTCATTGGTCTGAAAGTAGTGGATGGGAAATGGCAAAATTCCTTTTGATGATAGAGAAGGAAGATTTGAAAGATAATGTTAAACAATCAAAGTTTATCTCTCTTTTTTAATGAATGAAGTGATGAGCAATGACAACACTACATGGGTATGTATCCACATTTATTCTTTAGAAAATCATATAAGGACACCTCATATCTTTGGGTGTTATGCAAATGGTTGAAAAGCTGTAATGCCAAAACCCGCATAAAATAGTTGTTTCTCATTTGAAAGATATTGCTTTGGAATGACTACTTATGAAATTGTTATGAAGTTGGTATGTGTCGGAGCAGATGGTGCATATGTCATGCAAGGTCACCTTGAATAGGGTGTGTGTTAGATTACAAACAATAGTGGCCCCATATATGCTACCAATTCAACTGTATGGCTCACTGAGAATGAATTTAGCGTATAAAATGGTGAGTAACTACGAAAATGTTGCTAAATTAGAAGACCTTATAAGAGAAATTCATGCCTATATGGCAAGAAGCCCAAAGCGATTTCTTGAGTTCCAGAAATTTGCAATTGGAATTCTGAGATGGAAAAAATCTTGAAAGATGTTGAGACAATATGGATCTCTTTGTATGAACTGCGCACGAGTTCATGAGGAGTATCCTTCATTGATTGGTTTCTTGCACAAATATCGGCATGAAGTTGATAGGGTGAGAGACTTGTTGTTCTGTTTAAGCTGATTTGGAGACATTGCTTACATTGGTTGGTATTCTTCCAATATTCGGTAGGAGATCAATACATTGATGAAGCATGCACTGAGGAGATTAATCTATATTGTAGATTTTATGCGGATGAGAAAAATGGTATGTCAAAGTCTTGATATCTTTTCTTGTTCCCAAGATAGTTTTGATACATCTCAATTTTTCGAGAATTTGAAATCTTTATTAGATCTTTAAAATCCTAGTAACTATTTGAGATTTAATATTCACGATCACCTCTGCATCACTGTTAATGGGAGGGACATACCACTGCACATTTTGCAAAAACGTCAAGATATTACATGATCGGAACGAGAAGATGTTCTTGTGACACGTAATCTCTTTGAGTCTGTTATAGTTGAAACAAGAATAAATCTTAAAAAAATTAAAATCCTTATCATCATAAATTAGAGAATGTTTCTCTAAAGATAAAATTCTTGAAGCAATGGGTGTGATGAATCCTAATTTTTGGAATAATGAAGGTGGTCATGCAGACTTTGTAAGAAAGCATTTCCATAAATCCATGGGTACAATAATGGAACATTTCACAAAGACTTCAGAGTTCAAGGGTATGGAAATCAAAGGTATACCAAATGTTGATTTATTAAAGTTTCAATCAACAAATTTTGTAACAACAATGAGGAACCAATATAAAAATTTAGATGAACCTTCTGAAAGTTGTGTTATTACAAGTTTGTGGTGAGGAATCTATCAAAGTTCTATCTTATAAGAAGACATTGGTGAATATTTCAGATTATATGAGTTATGCCAAACAATGATTTCGGGGTCTGTGGAGGACGAAAGGGTTTTTCAGTGCTTTATCATTTATAAAATTAAAACTGAAAAACAAGTTGGATAAAAATATGGGAAGTTGCATGAGATGTTATGTATCTCACTACTCCATGTAAACCTTTCCTTTCGACAGAGAAATTGCGCATTGGAATTCCATTTGCGAAAGAAGAGGTGTGAATAATACACTACTACAACTACAACTGTTCACAATAATGAGAGTGGAATTGGCACATCATCACACTCTACAAAAGAAAACATCAAGTTTGAAGAAGCTATTGATAATGGATTGTTTCAACTTTAAATAGGTATCTCCTTCACCTTACTTTTATTGTTTTTCACCTTAAATTTTATTTCAGCTCTTGTTATCATTAAAGATGTTACAGGTATATATATTTACATTTATTTAAATACAATTATTTCATTTTTTTTTTTGAAAACGTGGGTTGACATCCATCCGAGGAAGCTAGTACTTCTTGGGATTGTCGACAATGTCAGACAACTCACCCATCTATCTACTTATCCATTTCTCGTGTTGAGTTTTCTTAAAACAAAGATTTAACACACTACGAATGATGATTTCATAGCCATCTAAAACACTAGAGGTAACTTAAACCCTATCATATAACATTTCTTGATTTTTACAATTATGTTTAATTTAGTTTTATATTTGAAAAATTATTTGATATATTTTTAAACTTTGTGGGATAAAATTCTTTGGCGTAAAGCATTTGAATAACACGATGAGATCCATCTCCACCATCGGATTCGAGCTTTTAGTGTGATGGAAAATCATTTGGTATCGTGAGCGAGCGATTAAAGCACACATGACCACGAGTAGTGTGGCGATGGGTGACCTCCGGGAAATTTTCGATGTCACTGCTTCCTAATGCTGTTGGGCCTGATTGGGTGTATACCCGGATCCATCATGGGGGAGGGTGTTGGTGTAATTGAATAACACGATGAGATCCCTCTCCACCATCAGTTTGAGCTTTTGGTGTGACGAAAAATTGTTTAAAAGGAGCGATAACCAGATCATGCCAAGCCAAGAACACAGATGCTAATCAAACATCACGATCAATAAGATAAAATTAATTCGCCAGAATAAATTTACATAAACATTTGCAAACAAATGTGCAGCAATATCATATATTATTATGGAACTCAATGAAATACAATGAGAATGGGCCTTGCTTATATAGGCAAGGAATAACAATCTAAGAACCAGTCAAGGTCGTAGATCAAGCCATAAATCATGGAAAGAACTAGTCATCAAAGAACTAGTCAAGTTCATAGATTTATGAGATAACTAGACATCAAGGATCTAGTCAATACCATAGATCTAGGAAAGAACTAGTCAATACCATAGATCAAGGAAAGAACTATACCTAACAACTAGATAATATCTCCTAATATCTAAATAAATAAAAAGAAATATCCACACACATAAGTGGGTGAGGATAAATACAATAATGTACCTAGGTGAACATGAGCTAAGGTAAATACCTACTCTAACACCCCCCCTCAAGTGAAGCTAGGGGCCAAAATAAAAGTGGCATGTCCATAATATGAGTCCCGACAACTAGGCCTGATGAGGTACTCATGTACAATATATCCATGAAGAAATCTCAAACCAAAAGAAGGAAAGAATCCTACTAGAAGGAAAGAGAAAAAAGAAGAAGAAGAAGGAAGATGTTCTCATGAACACCCCCTAAGAACAAATTCTGAAACCCCAAGCATTCCACGCAACTCAAGGTAGCGAGGTGATGTAAAAGGCTTCGTAAAGATGTCTGCAACTTAACTCTTTGAGTCGAAATGTACTCCAAGCAAAGAACTCCATCCTGAATGTGTTGACGAATGAAGTGGATATGTATCTCAATATGCTTGGTCTGGTGCTCAACTGGGTTGCGAGAAATGTGAATTACACTTTGGTTGTCACACCAAAGTACAGTTGATGAATCTTGTGGGAATCCAAACTCTGTCAATAATTGGCGAAGCCAAAGAATTTGTTGACTCGCTATAACTGCTGCCCTGTACTCTGCCTCTGAAGATGAAAGTGCAATAGCTTGTTGCTTTTTACGCCCAAGCAACTGGAGAAGAACCAAGACAGAAAAGATAGCCAGAAGTGGAATGCATGTCATCAATAAAACATGCCCAATCTAAATCTGTATACCCAACCAACTGAGTAGAGCCCCTAGTGTAGTGTAGGCCAAAGTGGGAAGTACCATGCAAATAAGCGCAAAATCCTTTTAGCAGACTTGTCAGTGACTACTATGAGGAGAATGTGCAAACCAAGATACAAGCCCTACTGCAAATGAAATATTAGGGTGAGTATAGGTCAAGTACATGAGACTCCCAACCAACTACCTATACAATGTAGGATCACAAAGTGGTGTGGTACATGTGGATGTAAGAGTAACTCCAGACTGAAAAGGTAATGGAATTGGCTTGCAATCAGCCATATCAAAGCGCCTAAGAAGATCATGGGTGTACTTTTTACCGACTCAAATGAATCCTCGAATCATGCGAGAAATCTGCAAACCAAGGAAATAATGCAATAGCCCAAGATCTGTCATGTCAAATTGTGTAGAAAGATCCCTCTAAATACTCTGAATGTGGGAAGAATAGCTGCCAGTAAGTAACAGATCATCAACATACAAGACAAGTATCACAATATCCTCACCGACATGCTGGAGATACACTGTATGATCGGAGTGGCAATGAACAAAACCAGTAGATAGAAGAAAAGAATCCATCTTCTCATACCAAGCCCGAGGGGCTTGTTTGAGACCGTAGAGAACCCTTCGGAGCCGACAAACAAGAGAAGAATCCTGAACAAATCCAGCCGGCTGCTCCATATATTTTCTCTTGTATATCTCCATGGAAGAAGGCACTCTTCACATCCATCGGTATACTGAGCCACCCCGTGATGCAGCAATAGCAAGTACAATGCGTACATAATCCATCTTAGCAACGGGTGCAAAATTCTCGAGTAATCAATACCTTTGATTTGTGAAAAACCCTTTAGAACAAGACGGGCCTTATACTTGTCAATGGACCCATCAGCTATGTATTTGGTTCGGTATACCCACTTACACCTAACCATCTTTCTTCATTTAGGAAGAGATACCAAATCCCAAGTATGATTCTTCATCAAAGAAGAATACTCGATTACCATCGCATCATCCCACTCCAAAGTATCCCATGAGCCTTTGAAAAAGAATGTGGATCCTCGAAACCGCCTAACACAAAAGTCCGAACTCCGTAGAATGTGCGTGATGATGCCTAGTGGGTGGAAGATCCTCTATGAAAGATGTTGCCTCGTAAAGCAGTAGTATGAGCCCACTTAGGTATAGTGAAAACATCGGTGGGAATAGGATCCTCAACGACATATATATCCTCCTCATCAATCTCCTCAAAGAAATAATCCTCAAAATGAGATGAAGAAGAAGAAGGAATGGAAGAAGATGAAGAATCATGAGGAGTAAACGATCATCAAATTGAACATGTGTTTGAAAAAGAACATCATGTGTATCGGGATCTAAAAGACGCTAAGCTCTCATGTCCTCACATACCTTACAAAGATCAAGGGTTTACTCTTCTTATACAAAGCTTTCCTTTTCTTCTTTGGCACAAAGGCCCAAGCATGGCTCCCAAAGACTCAAAAAAATGAGACATCCGGCTTAGTGTTGGACCAAGCTTCCTCTAGAGTCAAATGCTCAAGTGCTCTGTGTGGTGTGCAATTTTGAATATAGTTAGCACAATTAACTGCTTCTTTCCAATAGATAGGAGGTATATCTCTAGAATGCATCATACAATTAGCCATTTCCTTCAAAGTTAAATTATTCCTTTATGCTAATCCATTCATTGTTGTGGAGTATGAGGAACATAATCTTTGGTGAATAATGCCTTGAGTTGCCAAAAATTCAGAAAACTTAGTACTACTCCCCCATAAGTACTCCCCCATTATCGGTGCGAAGGTTCTTTATGCTAATAGAAGATTGTTTCTCGACCAAAGCCTTGAAGACTTTGAATTGTGAAAAAATATCACTTTTCTACTTGAGAAAATAAACCCAAGTACTCCTCGAGAAATTATCAATAAATGTAAGTGCATACTTAGCTCCATTGAAAGATGGGGTAGGAAAAACCATCAATTCACTATGCACAAGCTCAAGTGGTGAAGAAGCTCTCTTAGAAAATTCTTAGGAAAAGGATCTTGGTGTTGTTTCCCTAATGCACAACCATGACAAACTCCCTCAAGACAAGAAACTCTAGGAAGACCATCTACCATACCATGAGTGCTCAACTCCTTCAAATATCTGTAATTGAGATGTCTAAATCTTTCATGCCAAAGCTTACTCTCTGAATCTAAATGAGAAACCAATCCTGTCCCTATAGAAGAAGTGTCATCAAAACCCTCAAAGTGATATAGTCTAGAACTATGATCAACAATACTGAGCAACAAGTGAATAAGGCTCCAACAAAGTTCTTACTTTTGCCCCATGTGGTGTAAAAGTCACTATTTTCCTTGACCAGAATGACAAATTTGATATATAGAAAGCAAATTTGTAGTGATGTTAGGAACATATAGTGCATCTTGGATATTTCCACCATCAAGTTGTATATCACATTTTCCCTCAACAGAAAGAAAGGAAGAATCTCCAACCTCAATTTTAGAAGTAGAACTCAAACCTAGAGAAACAAAAAGACTCCTTGGAAAAGTCATGTGATGAGAATCACCAGAATCTATAACCCAATTGTCTGTAAGTGGTGACTGAGATCTTCCAACAACATTAAGTGCTTTTTCATGCTGATTAGAAGGAGGTGGAGTGGAGATAGAAATTTTGTGTTTCTTGATTGCATCCTCTAAGGCTTGCATTCACTTATAACACCTATGTTCTTCATGATTACTAACCCCACAAAAAGAGCATGAATGGCTAGACTTATTCTTGGATTTAGAAGACTCCTTGGGTTTTGAGTTGTTTTCTTTGGGTTTAGGAGCATTTTGAGATGGAGAAGGTGTGGATTTGGTTTTATTGTTTGGTTTTCCCTTGCCCTTAGGATTAGATGCAACTAATGCCTTTTGAGAGGTGGAAGACTCAAGGTGAGACAATTTGGATTCTTCCTAGTAAGTCTTTCACAAAATGTTTCTAAGTTAGGCATTTTGAAGGTGTCACCTAAGGCATCCATGCTAGAGAAAAAGGTAGAAGCAAAAATTTGGAATGGTCCTCTCAACTTGGATAAAATCAAGTAAACACACTCTTCATCTTTCTTATCTCTTCCACTCCCCTTCAACTGTGTCAACAAATGCTTGAACTTGGTAAGCTAGTCTATAATTGTTGAAAATCTTTAGGATTAAGAGAGGTGATCTCAATTTCAAGTTGCATGTCTCTCATATGATCCACCTTACCAAATAAATCCTCCAATTTCTCCCATATTTTGAAAGGAGAGTCACACTTTTCCAAATGAAATAAAAGACTATCATTGACATAAGTTCCTATCAAACCCATACACTCATCAAATTTACACTTGGTACTGAAATTTCTCATATTCTCTAGTGAACATTGGTTGTTCTGAAGAAGTTAAAGCCCATAATCCTTTCCACTTAATTATTGTTTCCATTCTTGGTTTCCATGTGTGGTAATTATGTGTTGTTAATGGCTCAACATGATCTAATGCAGAAGTAGATAAAGATGTCATCCTCAAAAATCACCAAAAGAAATGCAAGAACCAAGCAATGCAACAAGACCCCCAAATAATGCAACAAAAGCCCCCAGATTTTGGCACTTTATAATGAGTGCGTGTTACAATATGACACTTTATAATTATAGTGTGATTCTCAAAATAAATATTTCCAATGGAAAGAGCATAAAAACTACGCACTTTTGCAAAAATGGCACTCAAAACCGAGTTACCGATCAAAAGATATAAATTTTTCAATATTATGCTCCACTATTTATTTTAGTTTTCACAAAAATAGAATAAAATGCTCTTGCCTTCACCACACAAATAAAATGAAAGGGGAATGGAGTTAAGCACCTACTAGTAGTAATCACAAACTTTAAGCCCTCATATGACCATACCATATAACGTGAATTCCGAGGCAAATCGGATCTCAAGAAAAGTATGTTTCTCTGCACAAAAAAAAAAAAAACGCAGCGCCTCCCAAAATGGTCGAGTTTACTGCCGATCTTAAGGTTTTCCACGCTTATACGGATCCAATGGAAGCCTCTGTTTTGCATAAAAATGCATGCAGCAACAAAATACAAGTAAATCCCGAATATATGAATATATAAAAAATTATTTACAAAATAAAACTTACAGACGAATGTCAATAGCAATCTCCTGCTCTGATACCATAAAAGGAACGATAACCAGATCATGCCAAGCCAAGAACACAAATGCTAATCAAACATCACGATCAATAAGATGAAAGTAATTCACCAGAATAACTTTACATAAACCTTTACAAACAAATGAGCAAAGCAATATCATATATTATTATGGAACTCAATGAAATACAATGAGAATGGGCTTTGCTTATATAGGCAAGGAATAACAATCTAAGAACCAGTCAAGGTCGTAGATCAAGCCATAAATCATGGAAATAATTAGTCAAGTCCATAGATTTATGAGAGAACTAGACATCAAGGATCTAGTCAATACCATAGATCTAGGAAAAGAACTAGTCAATACCATATATCAAGGAAAGAACTATACCTAATTAGATAATATCTCATAATATATAAATAAATAAAAAGAAATATCCACACACATAAGTGGGTGAGGATAAATACAATAATTTACCTAGGTGAACATGAGCTAAGGTAAATACCTACTCTAACAAAAATCACAATATCAAATTTTACAAAGAGGAATATTTTTTCATATTATACAATTCATCATCTGCGATCATGCTTGAAGCTAAATCTATGTCCACATAAAATTCATCATTATCTATATATATCATATCATTATCATATCATAATCGACACTCCAATTATTATTAAATTCATCATATCATTATCATAATCCCGACACTCCAATTATTATTAAATTCATCATATCATTATCATAATCCCGACACTCTAATTATTATTAAAACAATTATTTATCTATTTTAAATGTGCGGAAACGTCTCTGTCTAACATATTCCATTAAAAAAAACAGTTATCCATTATCATCATTCATCATCATCTATATCCATTCTAATGTCATCATATCATTACAAGTATAGAGAAGAAGATTTTGAGAACGTTTAAATGTCTCTGTCGTATTACATTCTAAATTTTCTTAAAACAATTATTCATTATCATCATCCAAATTCTATGATCGTGCTTGAAGCTAAATCTACATCCACATACAATTCATGATAATCCATATCTATGAGACTATTATTCTATTGTAATGTCATCATCCACATCTAATGCAATCATCATTACAAGTAGAGAAGAAACATAAACACCATATACAATCTAGAAATTCTATACATAATATATAGGAAGTTATAAAATTAAAGATTATATAGTATTTCAAATTTTCAAAGGCTATCAAATTCAAGTTTTAACTTTCAAATCCAGATAATAAAATTCAAATGCCATGACCATCACATTCAATGTTGCAAAATTTCAAATATAGATTCTATTTTTCAAGTTTCCACACTCAATAATGAAAATTTTCAACCCTCAATTTTTGTACCCCTTTCCACTCATGTACTCCTTTCCCCAATGGCTTCTCTGCTGTACCCCTTTCCCCAATGGCATAAATAATCCCAAAACTTATGAGATCTTCCGCAACACTGTCTAGATTTTTTAAAATTATTTCTTCTTGCTTTGTCGCATCTCCATGGGATAGCAAATTTGGATCAACAGTTGCCTTGGTTTTGAATAAAATTTCAGGGTCAAAGCCATGCTCTTTAATTATCCACTTCAGTGTATTGTTTTGTTTGTTAACCAAAACAATATTTTCCTTCAAATTCTTCACTGCGGATAAACTGTTCTTCACGGTTTCCAAGTGAACTTGGAAAACCTTTGCTTGACTCTTCAAATTTTCATATTTCAACTGCACAAAAAAGTGATGTCAATTCAACATATTACTAAAATAAGAAAAATTCAAATTAACAAAAAATATTGTTTGAAAGTGATAATACTTACGACCGCTCTATCTCTCTCGGCATTTGCAACTACTACCAGATCCTTGTCCTTAGACCATTTGTTAAAATATGTCTGGGCCTCAGCACTAATATTTTCCAATTTGTTTAATGTCTTATCCAAAATGTCGTCTTTATAGTTGTTTTTATACGTGACAATCCCACTTCTTACTTGGGTAAGTAAGGAATCCATCTTCACAGGTTGATTCTGAACTGCAGCGTATAAACTATGCCTTTGCCGATAATTTTCATAACGACTTATTATCTCATTGATAAGTATTTTAGCCCTTCTCTCCCATTCTATGAGTTGATTGATATGAGGTAGAATAAACTCATCAACATGGGATTGACAATCATAACCAATTAAGTTCTCTAAAGGAAAATGTAGAACCGTTCACGATCGTATATGAAGAAGATGATCTCGTTGGAGAGGTATGGGGACTTTTGGGTTGATTGACTGCTACTTGTTTATGCCTTTGGGTGGCTTGATCTTGTTTGTGATAAAATAAATCAATATTCAAACAAATAAATCTAAAGTGAAATGTAATTCAATATGGTAAATTATGTTGAAATAGAAGTATACCTGTTGGCCTTGAATCATCTCACGTGTATTGAAAAATCCTGTTGGGTCATTGCTATTAATGCCCAAGTAATCTTCATCTAAATTTATATTATTTAAAACCGATATGCCCGTTCTTATTTGGGCAAGCCACCAAGTGAGAGGGTTGGAATTCGAAACGAGGAGGCAATGTTTAGTGTCTCACTAGGGGCCGAAGGAATTGGCATGCGTTTACCAATGTTCTTTTTTCCCGATCCTCTGGTTGGCATTTTGAATATTATTGGTGGAGGGGTGGTGCCACTGTTTGTACAGAAGGAGGACTGCAATGTGCTGAAAAGTTCAAGAAAAATCATATGAAAAACTAGAAAACTATGCAAAAACTACGAAATTAAACGAAGTACTATTCAAAACTTGTACCTTGTTGTTGAGGGGTAGCTTGTCAAGGTGCTTAAGGTGGCTATGTTGGAGTAGTAATTGGTGGTTTTTGAGTTGTCTGTTGCTGGGATTGCTGAGGTGGTTATTGAGAAGACACAAATGCATGCGACTGAACTAAGTGAGTTGGGGAAGATAGTTGACTTTGAGAAGCATGCGTATGGTCCAAAGTCCCTGCAATGTCATCAACATACGATTGTATGTCAATTCAATATGGTAAAATTTAAATGGGAAAATGAAAATACAAATTTGGAATTTGTAAATAATACATGTAAGGGTATTACTTCTCTGGCGTTTAACAAATTCAAACGGTTGGCGGTTTGGAGATGAGTGAGCTTCCATTTTAGATTGTGAATCTCCCGACGCCTCAGCGTGTTGTTGGCCTCTTCCTCTTGATGCCGCTTTTTTCGAGGAAGGGCCTCCATAAATCTTCTCTGCAAATAGTAAATAGTTAATACTTGTTGTCAGTCTAATGTCAAAATACAAACTTTATAGTTTATACATGTTGTTCTTCAAATGGAATTGACAAATTCATCAATGCCTTGTCCGTGCAAGTGGGAATTGGTTTGTCTTTTAAATTTAAAAGAGCCTCGTAATAAAGGCCAAGGAGATAGTTTGTGGAGTAAATGAATGGTTTTTTAAAGCTTTGCATTTGTAATGTCAGTTCTTATTTTTTTATAAAAAGGTGCACCAATCAAATTTTTGCTTTGCAATAGTTGCAAGAATGTATGCAATGGCCCAGTTTGGTATATCTTCACGACCTGCAAAACTATTCTAGATTGAAAGAAGGAAATCATAGCAGCAAGAAAGTGGTGTGCAATTCCTTGCATATCCACACCACGTCTGGATTTATTGACATGAGCTGCAAATGCCAAAAAACCATTGGAATTAATATAAATTTGAATTGTATCAAAATCAAAAACTAAATACAAAATGACGAATGAAAACAGTTTACACTTACAATCAACATGGAAACCGAAAGTCGATTTGAGATATTTCTTATCGTCTTCGACAAGTGTTGCCTTCGTTGTAACAATGGGTAAATTTTTGAATGGGAGGCCTGTAAACCGATGAATATCAGCTGGGTCGATACCGAATTGAAACAATCGGTCGTCGTCCACAGTAACATTAAATAGGTCGTCCTCTATATTGTACGAGGAGAGAAGGTAGTTCAAAATATCTTGGTCTATTTCAAAATGGGGCATCTTAATGAGCCCACCAAACTCACATGCATCGATCAAATCCTTGTATTTCAAAGTCATTTGTAAAATAGTCTGGATGTGGGGGCACAAAGGGTTCCTGTAGAGTATCTGTCTGTGGATAGGGCTTGTGGGTTGAGTGGATTTTCCTATTGATTTTTGTCTTGAGCTTGGGATGCACTTCAGTAGTTGTCCTTGAGCTTGATTGCACTCGGCCTAGATAATGGATTCCTGTATACAATAAAATTCGAGAGCTGGAAAGTGTTAACGTGAAAATAACCGGCGAGAGGGTATTTATAGGACAAAACTAGGGTTTCAAAGCCTCGTTGACGCGCGTCAACAAGACTCGTTGACGCGCATCAACAAGGCTCATTGACGTCTGTCAACCACACGCGTTGTCTGCAACTCGAACTCAGCTGATCTCTCGACTAAAAAAAAGTGGGCGAAAATTTAGTTCTGAAAAATTGGTAAATTCTTCTTTTAGTGAAACCAGTATCGGGGATATTCGCCAGGTATTTTCCACCTCCAATTTCCAAGAGGTCTCTTAAAATGAAACCTGTTCTATTCAATCTCACACATTCTATACATTTGAGCTATATTCTAGAGCTAGATCATTATCATCATGCAACTTGTATGAGGGCATCCTAGGGCATCATTACACGCACATTCACACATAACTACATGGAGTCAAAAATGTAGTGCATCACTTGGTACTAAATTCACTCTTCGGGTGACCGTCGCTTCTGTTCGATTCACTTCACATTTGCATCCTTTTTATTAGATTTGATGTGGTTTGTGGACATGTGCAGGTAGACAATTATTTTGCAAGTTACATGTACAATCGACGATCTAGGAGTGAAACTAGAGCGATAAAGGGAAACTAATATGAGCTCCTCCGCATTTAAAAGGATAAAACCTTAGCATTTGATTGCATACTAACGCCCATATCGGTCACTAGCACTTGGGCGCTCTTGTCATCTAATTGTTGCTTTTGTGTTGCGCATCTCTCGAGTATCAAAACTTCTAGTGAGCTTTTGACGACATTGCTTATAGTTTGTTTCAACAGGTTTTCCTACCCGAGATCATCTCCAGTTGTGCGAAATCGGGTAATTCACCCTCTCTCTCTCTTGCTTAGGGTTTCATATTATTATTTTCTTATTGTTTGTCTTATTATTATTATTATTATTTTGATTGAAATCTTGCAAATCCGCGGACCGCCTTCCCCACGGTGAAATGGACAAATTTCTTAGGCTAAGCAGCCCAATCCCTTATTACGGTGCATCTCTCGACTTCGCTTGCAGCGAGAATCGAACCCCGGAGAGGCTCTTTAAGAGCCAAGCATATTCACCATTGAGTCAACAGTCATTCGATTTATTACAGATTATCACTTGTATATCATTAAGTACATTAAAATTACTCTAAAATTAGATTTAAATTAAATCAAAATCCAAAGCACTGCATCTACTTCCCGTACAAGTGGTGGTAAATAATTTGAAAGTAAAAAACAGAGTGTGACACATGATCAGTGAAGGACACATTAGACCCACTTCAGTGAACGCCGTTTAAAACAATAAAAGGAAACGTACTTACCTGCACACATTTAAATAATATTGAATCACATGCAAAGAAAGTACCGAGTGAATCGTGACACTGAACTCTGAAGGCGACTACACAAGATGTTTTTCCTACTAAATGAGCTGTCGCCTGAGTAGCAGACTGTACCACCTCACTGCTTTGCAGATGCCTGCTGGCCTGTGGTCCTACTGCAGTGCCTACACTCATTCCTCTTATCCATCTCGAAACGACCAAAGATCTTGCTACCGACTCCAAAAAAATAAAAATGACTAGATACCTATGAAAGTTATCGCTACAAATCTATCTTAATTTAGAATCCCAAGGAATAACGTGTAAAGCATAGGATTCATGAGCTCTGACGCCTCACCGCACTTCTTTCCTTTAAGTAAGATTGTTCCAGTCGAGGCGCCTCCTGAGTGTAAGTGTTTTTCTGTGGGAATGGAGGGTAGTCATGAATTATCAGAGCCTCAGCAGCTTCTTCACTTGCTCTACAAACGCCACGATTACGCTGCCAACACCATCTTCCTGGAAGTATGTAATTATTTGTAATAATGCAGGTCTTGTTTGTTTGTAGTTTCTGCATCCTCTTTATAATTTTCATTGTGTTGTGTTGTGTTGTATAGAAATACATGGGACTGGGCAGGCGTGGCAGAGGAGAAGGTGGCAGAGGCTTTGCAGATTTGAATATTACGTAGGTTATAGTATATATACCTATCGTGCTGGTGGAAGCGGTCGGAAGCTTCCAGTGGGCAAGTTCAAAATTTGGCTAACATTTTTGTTTTATTTTAGTACTTCTATTTAGTATTTGTACTCATCCCATCCCACCAGATGAATACAGATATAATAAGAGATCATTTTCATTGTAATTTGTGGGCAGTTTCACAGTGAATTCAGAATTTATTAAACATTTCAATGGGTGAATGTTACAGCATTTTAATTTAAACGAGAAATTGATATAAAATGGGTTATGTTAACGTTCATAGCACTAATGTTTTGTACTCCACCCAGACAATTCACAGCTAAATTGATGAAGCAAGTAACTAGATCTCCAATCTTAAAATGAAAACAAAAAAAACTTAGTTTCAGTTTGTCTTTCCACGGGTCTTATTTTTTAATTTTACGATGAATGCCTTTGTAATCCTTTATATTAGAGTCATTAAAAATGTCGTCGCTTTGGAGTAGGCCAATAACTAATTTTTATAGTGACTGTTTTTATAATCCTTAAAATTTTGTAGTGTTTTGCAAAGTTGTCTAACAAAATACTTAAATATTTCATAAGGTAAAATATATGTTTTTCTTGTGGATAAAACACTTTTAGGTCACGGTCCCATGAAGGGGTAAGGCACTAGATTTTTAGCAGCTGCTGCACAAAATTTTAGGAAAAAATAGCAGCCCTGCAGTTCCATGTACTCTTAATATTTTCTGCAGAGCCAAAATGTGAAAGGAATAATTTTAAGGAGGTAAGGTAAGCAAAATTTCATGGAAATAGTCTTGAACCATTTTTAGGTGGCTGAAAAAAAAATGAATGAAGGAAGAAAAATTACAGCCTTGACCCATTGCATTGTTCAAAGCTATGCTGCTGCTCCATCTTTTCAGGTGAAGATTCTATTTTATGCAGTCCACAAAAACAAATATGGAACACTTGCACTTGCATATGTATAAAAACTTTCCATGGGACCGCTGCCTTTTTAATTGAAAACTTTACATTTTTAATTGAAGACTCGCAGGGGTTAAATTTGAGGGCTGCCTATGATAAATTTTAAATCTTGCTCTTCAAAAATCTAAAATAGAGTAATTTATATACTGTTAATAAGATTTTTAAAAGATTATTTTATGTATATTTAACTATTTCTAATATATATTTGTATAGTTTACTCATAAATCTATATAAAAAATGACTTAAAATTTGCAAGTTACACGTGATGGTTTTCTCAAATATTTGTAAGTATTTTACGATTAAAATCGTGAAAAACATCTAAACAACCATCAAATTTAACCCTTACCTGTTATTAATATAAAATAGGTGAAATTGGATTTATTTTCCCACCATTTTTTTGGGTGGATAAGAGCATTGTTATATAATACAAAAATTAGGTGGAATCAATCACACTCTTGAATGAAATTACATCTTTGAAAAGGACTCACAACTCACTTCAAAGTAGCAACATTAGACTTAAATCATCATTGCAAAAATAAGTGTGATTTTAATTAAAAAGGGTGCAACAACCAAAACATAAAAACAAAGAAAACTATGTATAAAAAATGAACATGGTGGTTGATGATAGTGGATTATTTAGTTTATCTCCCAAATTATCGATGCTAGGGTGAGAGCCTTATCTAGGATGAGGTCTCAACTACCATTTTAATGTTGTTCCCCTTCTTCAATATTTTATCAAAGGGAAAATAACTAAAGCCAAACTCAAGAATTTCCCCTTGGAAGCATTAGGTCTCATCTATCATTTTATTGATGTTGTTCTTCTTCATTTTATCAAGGGAAATTTCTAAAGACAAACATGAGAATTTCTCCTTAGGGAACATCTCAACCATTACCAACACCAACACCAACACCCCAGTGAGGTGGTCAAAGACATCACCACTAAAGCTAGGTGAATTCTACAAAGTCTATTATAAATTTATTTTGTCCAACTCTTTGGGAGATCTCATTAATTAGAGATATATCAAATTCATTCTTAAAATTGAATGTCAAGATTACCCATTGGAAACTTATTACTCTTCTTAATGGCTCCTTTAAAATCAAATTACATACATCTTCTTCTTTCAAAAATTTCAAACCAAGTAAACATTTTTTTAATGTGTTAGTGGATTTTCACATCCTACAAATTAACATGTTTAACCACATACTTTTGAGGCAATATTATCTTGTAGAATGCTTATGAGCTTCATCATAATACCCTTTTGGAGATTTAAAAAAGTATGAAGACAATAAAAGTATACATGTGTGTGGGGGTGGGGGATACAATTCCATTTCATGTTTTTTTATTAAGATTTTTGGTTCTAGTTGTATGCTTGCAAAATGTGTCTCTATAACATGCACTCTTAGATCATTCGCTCAATAAGGGTATCGAGGAAACGAGTACGAAACACACATGTCCCGACATGCAAGGGGATATACTTTGGGCTACAATGAGCACTAAGGTCGCATACCTAGATGGCACTAATCCCTACACTAGGTCAACCTAGGGTTTCCAAGGCCCATAATCAAGATAGAGGAAAGAACCCTATTGAGATATCGGTGGTTGGATGTGGAGAGGTATGTATCAACCATAAATGAAATAAGCATGCATGATATAACCGAAATGTAAGTGATGATAGCTAACACACCGATAATGAATAAGAATATTATGCTAACTAGCATCCAAACATGTACAACACTAAGCTAACATAGCATAATGAAGAAGGAAATGAAGTTATATATGCAAATGACAAGAAATGGTTAGAGTACTCATTTTGTCCTGTTGGGTGGTCAGCGATGCATCTATCTCTCCAAGAAGCAAGATGTCGGGATATAGTTCGCTATTAGGTGGAGAATGGGAACATCATTCCTATCCTAGACTCATTATAAGTGACCTAATAGTGCAAACAACCATCCAAGAAGAAGAGTATCCAATCCAATCTAAGAAAGATGCAAGATGAACCAAGAGCTAGGTGAGTAGATGCGAAGATGGCATAAAAGAGTAGAGCTAGTGGCGGTTTTAAGTGATTCTAGCTTCCTTTTCTTATGAGTGTCAAATGAGGTGAGGTTATATATAGGATGCCATCACTCGCAGGATATGGCGTCGACCAAGGGAAAACAAAACTAACACCATCGACCCACGGGTGATGGTGTTGGCCATAGATGTTGAAAAGAGGTAAGGTGTCGTGAAAAGAAAAAGAAATGTGTCGTAGATCATGGATATGGATGAACAAAGTATAGAGTGATGAGATGCAAGAAGGAAATCGTGGATGTGATGTGCATGAGACCTAAGAAGACAAGGATACCTAGTGTAAGGAAAACTAAGGCCAAGACCAAATAACGACACTGTGTGTGTGTATTGTCTCTAACCCATAATGGTTACGTGAATAACCATTCCTCATTCTTAAGCAGAGGCCCCTTAAGGCACCCACTCTAGAAATAGATGCATCAGTGACCCTTATCTAGACAAAGGAAATTTTTAGTAACATGTATGAAAGATGAAAAGTGAAAAATTAGCTATATACATATGCCCCAATCATTGATCAACGCATGTTGTAATAGTGAAACATGGTGTGGTCAATGGACAAAGAAAATTGCAGAACATCGATAATGAAAGTAAGTATCTTGAAAGAATTGCTAAAAGGACTAATTAAAATGAAATATACCCACCAATGCATACCCGATAATATCGCTCATTCCGCCACGTGTGTGGACGTAATGTTACAAGAACCTTTGAGAAGAAAAACTTAAAGGAAACACTAGAGGATCATTAATAAAATAAGACATAAATCATCTAGCCAGGGGGCCCATGGGACGGATGTCGCGATATCATGATGTTGTGATGATATGGTGTCAAAAATAGGCAAAAATCAAAGATCGTTGAAAGTAGTTATGTAATAGGGAAAAACAAATGGCATGAGATCATGGTCATAACACAACAAACAACACATGATGTAGAGTTCGAGAGAAAAATGGAGGTCATTGGAAGATTATGAACAATCACGACCAATTTTGAATAGGAATTTTAAGTTTTATATAGTGATTTTTTTTTTATTTGGTTATTACTATTTTTGGAATTGAGAGAACTGAGATGTGGAATTCCAAATTTGAGTGTATTTTGATGTCATGGGAGACCCAATCCAACACCTTTTGGTGGTGGACAACACAAGAGATGATGGAGATGGCATTGAATTTAGAGGACGTACATGGGATTTTGGGGTTATCGATTAGAGGCACCCACATGTATTGTGATCGACACCTCATTTTACAGAAGCGAGACCATTGGCCACATGGGCTATAGGGAGCAAAGTACATATGATAAGCACATGTTGTGTATTTGACTCAGTTGCAATGCAAGCAACATGGATTTTAGACATCTGGAAGGTAATGATGGGGATTGTGGTGGCATGGATAGTGTGCCACAAGGTAGATGGAGGCATCCCGTTGTTCTTGGTTGTAGTGTGTAGAGATGTAGTCAATCATGAAGTACTCTTTAGTTTGGGCACCATAATATGGGTACAACTAGTACATGATTTATATAGAGTGAGGCGCATAGCTTAGAGGGTCGTGGGACCCATCATTTCATTGACAACCTAGATTTATGAGAGGTTCCCTACATGCATGAGGCCAACAAAGGCACCACATGTATTAGTAGTAGATGCCTCAAGATTACTTCATGGGCGCAAGGGCTGATAGTGAGAGCACTCCCGGTACATCGACCACTAGTGCAAGTGGGTCTAGGTGCCATGGTATGACATCCCTACATAGGGAATGTAGAGCATGTGGCCCAACTAGCCCATGGATGCTTTCTTGGATAATATGATAGAGGTGACAAGACATTATGTTTATTAGGTGGAGACCCACATAGTGAGTAAGGTCTGAGACATTTTTGGCGACCAACACCAATGGTTGTACCACCATTGCCATCCCGCCAACGTCGTCATGTTAGGGAGGTTACAAGAGCATAGGTTCGAGTACCAAAACTTTGACCCCGTAGTATATGGGAAACAGGCGTACCTGGTCGGGAGGTAGAAAGGTGCGGTGGGGATGCTAGGCCCACCACAAGTCATAGCATCAATGGTTTGGAAGAGAGATATGATGGAGGATCCACATATACAAGCCACATACTAGAGAAGGTCCCAGTACTATGAGGGGAGTTGAATAGCCAACACCATGGCTCAAAAAGCACAAGATGCGATGATTAGGTAGAGGACTTTTTATTCCATTCGGATGTTCATATGGTCATGCATCCGAGATAGAGCCCCAAACGAAAACGGTGATGAGATATGATTTATGTACCCCAAGACAAGTGGGCATATTATGTAGGAGCTAGACCTCATTGTGATGATGAGGCAGAGGTGTTAGGTGGTTGAGGAGATGACAAGGCCATTGTGGAGAGACCCGAGATGCAGGGTATGAGTTATATAGTATGTTAGATGATTTTGATAGACATATGTGATATTGTTGGTGACATGTAGCATTTTTGGTTTTACAGAGCGGACGATGAAGGAGTGGTACTCGCTGATCGAGAGCACCCACCATGATATCCTAGACTCCATGTTAGATGTCCAAGATATTACAGTGATGGTGGATCTGCAAGCAAGACTTGTCGGCCGAGGATTTGGTGAGATCATTTTTTTCAAGTGGGCGAGGCATCCAGACATTACTGAGATATATCGAGATATACAGGCGCATGTGGCTACCAATGTATGGTGGGAAAAAATGTGTCTAGACAACATGCACTCTCATCATCCATTCAAATAGGGTATTGAGGCAACGAGTAAGAGACACACCAAGACCAGAACACATTGGATAATATTAAAGGGGGTACAGGGACTACTAATATCACATATCCAAAGGGAATTATCCCTTACACTATGAGAACCTAATGTTTCCAAGGCCCTAGGTCGAGAAAGAGGAAGGAACCCTATTGGGATATTAGCACTATGGGGGTAATAAAAGACAAGATAAACATGTAAAGTCTATGCTAACCAAAGTAAAGCATGTAACATAAAGTAAAGAACTGAATACAATATGCTAACCTAGCATGTGTGAAAACATACTAAGCTAACATAAAGTAATAAAAATGATGTAGGAGACTACTCTATAAAAATGATAAGTTGAGTTAGAGCACTTACTGTTAAGGGTAGGTCGTTGATGCATCTATCTCCCAAAGGACCATACACCAAGAGAGAATAGCTTTTGGGCGGAGAAGGGGAAACAATCCAATCCTAACTCACTATAGGTGACCCAAGACAACAAGCAAACCGATCCAACCAGAAGAAAATCCAATCCAAGAGTCAAAATGTAGGAAATTAAAGAGTTGAGAGAGAAAATGCAAGTTGTTGCAAAAGAGCAAAGCTAATGGTGAGTTGTATGAATTTGTGTTATCTAATTGATATGATTTGTCCTATGTTGTGAAAATGTCTTTTTGGTATTTATATCGACGCCATCGTCCGTACGTGAAGGTGTCGACCAGGAATTTGAAAATTCACGGGAAATCACGTGTAGGCGATGGTGTCGGCTAGGGAAGAAAATTCTTAGGGGTGTGAGAAATGTGTCATGAGAAATAAAGGTAATTCAAGGAAAAAGTAATTTGGTCATGAGAAAGTAAGGTGTCGGAAGAATGTGAAGGAAAGCAAGAAGATAAGAGAGAAAGAAAGACATAAATAGGACCAAAACCTATTCTCTCTCCATGAATCATCCCTAACCCATGGTTACATGAATAACCATACCCCTATCCTGGAGCGAGTCCCTTGAGGCACCCATTCGGGAAATAGAAGCATTAACGACCTCTAACTCGAAAATATAAATTGTTAGTAATAGGCATGGAAATAGAAAGCATGAAAAAATAGGTGTATACATATGCCCCAGTCATTGATTACCACATGTCGCAATATAAAAACATTGTGTAGTCATTGGATAGAACGATACATAACATCGAAACTAAAAGTAGTGCTAAAGGTAAATAAAGGACTAGCTGAAATGAAATATACCCACCAATGCATACCTTGATAGTGTCAGTTGTCCTACCACGTATGGGTGCAATCCATGCTGCTAGAACCATGGAGAAGCAAAACTGAAAATAAACACTAGAGGATCATCAATAAAATAAGACATAAATAACCTAGCTAGGGGCCTATGGGATGGATATCATGGATTGAAATTGGCGATATAGGGTTGAAAAGTGTGATTTTTGGCCAAAGAGCAGGACAATGCATATAATATGTCAAAAGGAGTGGGAGAAGATCATGATCCCAACACAATCGATGATGGATTTTTTCAAAGATCGAGAACTAAAATGATGGGTATTTAAAGATTAATGCCAATTGGAATGGATTTTGAATAGAGATATTAGCTTTATATAGGATTTTTATTTTATTTTCTTATTACTATTTCTAGAATTAAGAGAATTGAGCTCTGGAATTCAAAATTTGGAGATTACACGCGATGATATGGCACAGTATGTGGAGGAGGCAGAAACAGAGAGGTGGGGAAGCTCAAGACCCACAAGATATTATTGCGGTGGAGAGTTCGGATGAGGGATCCGATGGAGGACCCATCGGCCGGACCCCAAAGATGGGAGAATAGTAAAAGGAAAGTGTTCACTTGGTCCATGACGATTGAAAATGATAAAAAAAAAGTCCATAAAATGTTGTAGAAGAGAGCGATTTTTTTGGGCGATCTCATGCCAATAACAAATTTTTTGGTGATCTCATGCCATGGTAGAAGAGTGTTGGGGAGAAAGGTCTAGTGTTATTCTCCATCCCTAACTACTTCCCAAATTAATACACCGGTGTAGATGGTGTGCTTCTAATTCTTGGAGGACTATATTTGTGCTTTGTAAACTATAGAAAAATGCGCTAATATGAGAAAGTAACTATAAGTACCCCCGATCATAGGCACTCAGAAAGGTCATGAGCACCCATGTGCTCATGTCCGTGTCTCAGGCGTTGGCATCTGCTAAACTGAGGACCCAAGTTAGAATTTGGGTCATTATGTGATTGTAACTTTGTGTTGTTCTTGTGTTGTGCATGCATGTATCTTGAAGCTGAGCTATTGTATGGGGTGACTGATTCACCAATATATGCCCCCTCATTTGGGGTGCATGCAATGTCACTAGGAGGATGTGGCCCAAAGGAGAGGACCGAAAATGATGCCTTGTAGGGGGAATGTGCATGGTAGAAACCAAGGCACATGCAAACAAAGTGGCTAGAAACATGTGTTAGTGCAATCAAGAAAATATGCATATAGAAGACAATGTGTAAGCTAGCAAGCAAGAAGACAATGTAGACCACAAAAGAGGGTTTTAAACATGGTACATCACTCACAATGTTTCAAGACAACAGGGCTAAAGCAACCAAAAACATACAAGCAATGAACACGCAAGACATAGGGCATAACTCGCAAACAATGGCTTACAATATAAGACAAGAGAAAACAAAGTGTTAGAAAACCATGGTGGAAAATAGTTCTGTAAAGAAAATGCTACACATGAAGTACCCATTAGCATGTTATAAAGATAAAAAAATATGTCAAAGCGTGTATGTTCCGATATAGAGTAGTGTGCTAGTAAGAATATGAAGTAGTATATAAAACGAAATAATAACACCTTTAGTGTGTACGAAAGTAGACTCCCCTACGAGCCTCGGTGGGACTGATAAGAGGTACAATGCCAAACATCAATGTTACGTGTAAGGATCTTGAAGAAATATGCATCCACATCTAGAGAAAAAGTGAACCCACATGTGTATATGATAAAGATAATGACATACAATGTATCTGCTTAGCATGTGAAGAAAAGTGTACATGTAACTAGTATAAGAAAACAAGAAATATAAATGCAAGATATGTTGTGAATGAGTGATAGGAGCAGCGTGCCCCCTAAGTGTATGTGGATGAAATATGAGATGAGTTTCATTTATAAAAGACCCCTCAACATTCAAGAATGAACCATATAACAAGAGTTCTTCATCATAAAATGGTTTGATAATGTGCACTAGAAAGATAGATCAATGAAGCATAGAGCATAGAGTGTGTGATGGTGAGGTTCATGGATGTAGTATGTCCTCAACAATAAAGAATGAATCGTAGCACAAAAGTGTGTAATCGGGTAATAATGTGATCATACAAAAATCACCTACCAAAATATGGAGAGGCTTGCAAGGACTGATGGAAGCATGTGAGGTGGTAGCAGGGTGAGTGTAAGAGCCAAACTAAATGTCAGATGAAATGGTGCCAATGATAGGAGATGTAGTGGTAGGAATATTAACATGTTGTGATTTAGGTGTTTTCATTGATGTAAAATCATATTAATGACAAAGAGAATGATGGAGTGGAGTCAGATAATGCTCAGAATGAGGGTGACATGGAGATTCAGGTATGTTCTTGGTTGCATAAGTTGATTCAATGAGAATTGTTTGTTCTAACAAGCCTAATCAGGTGACCTAGCTAGCCTAGGTGATGGTGCATAGTGGTTGGAGCTTATTGGTAGCTTGAGGAGAATGTTGGCATCATGGAGATCATGTTTGGGTAGTGTTTAGGCACTCACATGAGTTTTAGGGGACATATACAAGTTGAAGACCAAGTTTGTGTGCTCGTCTGGACTAGGTATGGGTGTTAGGAGGTATGAGGATGAGTTATAGAGCCATGTGTGCTCATGTATTTATGTAGGTAGTTGTTTCATGATGTACCAGGTATGTTAAAACCTTTTTAAAGAGTTTCTATGATGAGTTATAATGTTATTTCAGTTAACCCTAGCCTAAATAATGCAAAACCCTAAGGTTAGTCATGTAAATGAGATGAGATGGAAATATGGAGAGATATTTGTGACATGGTGATGATTGGAGATATTTTATTATGATGTGTCATGATTATGTGGGAAAAATTTAAGGTTTTGATGATGTGTATTTTGTAATTTATATCAGTTTTGGTGAAACATGGTTAAGAAGAAGGTCATTTCTAGCTCAAATTGCACCTTCTGATGCTCACCCTGAATTGTGTGCTTTACATGGGACATTTTGGATTTTAGGGATGTTTCTACATTGAGTATATAAGGTTTCACAAAAATAATGAGGTCATTTCATTGTCACATTTTTATGAACGAATGTTAAGAAGGTAAACAACTTTTTATGTGCTTGAAACCCTAGCTCAAAAGTGGTAGGAGATAAAATAATCATAAGTTTCCATAATTTATTTAGTGTATGGATTATGATTTGATGATGTAGAGTACTTCTCCATGTTTCTAGAAAGGTATGGTAGAGCTTGTGGTGATGAGTGGACCCCACTCAAATAGGTATATTTTTGAAGAAGTTCAATTTGGGACAAGGTTTTCCAAAGAAGTTGCAAAATAAATTGACATTTTTTTGAGAATGTGAGTTTTTTATTGATGTACATGGTGGTTTTAGGTCATGATGATGCATAAAAATGGAAAAGTATACCCTATTTGTGAAGACTAGTCAAAGGGTAATTTTGGGGTAGTTTCAGGTAGTTTACAGAGATGAGCTTGGTTGAAGGCCTTCCACTTGGATTTGGAAGGATTTACAATATATTATGGAAATGTGATTTAGATATATTTCTAGTGGTATAGGTTTTGTTTCTTGTCGAGCTTAATTGATGGATCTTTCGGTCAATTTTGAAGAAGAAGGTAGCTGCCTTTTCAGGACATATTTGTTCTTGCTAAAAGATTGAGTTGTTTTAGGTATGAGATGGATGAGTTAATGTTTTATATATATGGAGAGTGAAGAGGGATGAATTTTTTTCCTATTGAAGGAATTTTTAGGTCTTTAATGTGATAGAAAGGGTGTAAACTAGCTAAGTTTGTAAAACTGGTTTCCGGGAAGCATGTTTTAGTGTAAAGAAATGTTGTTGTGGTTTGATCATATGGATGTTTCGTGATGTATAAATTACATGTATGTGTTCTAAAGGTTATTAGGTTTCCATATAGTGGTAACATGCCATATTTGAGTTGATATTGGGTGGTATTGAGGCCCAAAGGTAAAATTAGGGTGTTGGAAATAATTGTTTTGAGAAGGATATGAGCTAGTGGGCCCATTTAATGAAATATTTGATTGTTTAAAGTAAATGTGCGACCATGTATGAATTTTTATGCTATATTAATCATGTGTGGTGAATTTTAATCTTGAATAAGAATGGTTTTGATATGAGTGGATTTTTCTCATCCTAGTGATGGGGTTTGAGGCATTTTGGTGCAAGTTGGATGATTTTAGGCATGACCGACCTACATGGGTCATATGTGAACATTTTTATGATTAAAATTGTATGTTATGAATTTGAATTGGTTGATCTAAATTAGGAAACCTATCTCTTGAATTTGATTCAAGGAGAACTTATAAAAGTGATGTTTTGGGTGTTATTTTGCACTAGTTGAATAAATGTGAAAAGTGCAACACTGTGCGTGAGATTTTTCAGTACTAATGAATTTTTTTGAGATATGAGAGTGCATGAAAATTTGAAAATTTTTTTCAATATTTTTGCAAGGGTTTAAAGCATTGAGAGGTGAAGACAAAGTGCAAGTTTGCAAGTTTGAAGACCTAGGTTTCAACAAGGGTTTGAAGGAAAGCGAGCTGAATAAGTGATATCAAATCATTTGTGGCGAGAAAAAATACATCAGATATATTCATAAAAATGTGGTTGAGTTAGTGCTTGATCAACTTGGGGGTTTTAGCCTCCTTGTGGAGTTGGTGCTTCACAAAACCAGGGGTTGGTGCTCCTCGTAGGGTTGGTGCTTTATACTACATTAGGGGTTGGTGCTCCTTGTGCGGTTGATGCCTCACTAAATTTTAAACATAGCAATATAAATTTTATGTTTCATTGGGTTTTATTCCCCTTGAGGGTTTCCAACTTATATCTTGTGTTATGGTATTGATTCTCTTGTTCATGGTTGATTGCATGTATGTTATTTGATGTTATGTACACATTAATAGTTGAATAAGTGGTTTGTGATTTATGTAAGAAATATGAAATTCAATTAATTTTTTAAGTACTGATTCACCCTCCCTCTCTTTCCATTGTTCTTCCAACAAGGAATCACTAATGTTGACAAATTAGGCAACCAATGACATGTGGTAGCACTACTGTGAGGTGGATGAGATGGTGTGGTGATAGATGCGCTAAGGTGGAGGGTGCAAATGGATAATGATTTTGAGGAGATGGTTGATTGAAAATCTTAGAAGTGAGTGGAGGGGACAAGTGAACAATGGTGGAAGCACACTTATATGGAATGGGAGAAAGGGACCACTCATAAGAGCGAGAGCCAAAGGCAATGACACCCTTAACTTTTATTGTAATCTGCAACTTGTCATGAAGGGCACAACATGCATCATCACGGTGGCCATTGATTCAAAGGGAAATTTTAGTAAGGGCGATCACGTTTCGATGCAAGTGATGAGAAGGATGATGGTGAGTAGAGGGTAAAAATTAATTTGCTTATCAAAAGCACATGGAAGACATCATGAGGTTTAGCAACATGTGAAAAATGTAATGGTTCCCAAGTAGGAGATGGAGAAGTCTTAGGTGGAGACCGATTCAATGGAGGATATGGAGGATGATTTTGTGGTGGAGGGGATGGAACTTTCATGCGAGGTGGAGGAGATGGAGAAATTACCTAGACACAAAATCACGCACATATTACTATTTTACTATACCACCAAGTATGTTGTTATATGTATGGATCTTGAGTAAGAAAAGTATTCACTAGTGACACACTTTGTAGTCCATCTACTTACTTTTAGTTGTTTCTAATGTCTCTCTCTCATATTTGTCACTTTTGACCTAGTTCGGGTTAGGTCACGAGGATCCCGTTGTCAATCATCTCATATTTGTTGTCAACTATCCCAGGACACTAGCGCCTATACGCCGTATCCACACGGTGGGCGCTCCTGTCCTCTTTGTTCTTGTTCACATTTTGTACATTTGTGGTTATCCTTTTCAATTTTCTTACTATTATCCTAAGTTCCTAGTTGACATGTCGTGTCACTAGTGTCAAAATTCAAACAAGAGATCCCTATATATACACAACATACATACCATGATAGGGGTGGGAAATTATAAAGGGGAAGCATATCTATATATTATCAAAGGGACTACATTTTTGGGCTGATTACTCTGCATACACTACATAAGAAGGGGATGTTCTTAATTCCATCCCACACATTTACATTTTATCTAGCATTATCCCACTATCTTGGTGTCATTGGCGTGAGGGAAACCTAAAGACACTATTTCACACATAAGCACACAAAACTACATGGAGTCTGGAATGTAGTGCAACTCTCGGTTATAACTTCATCCTTTAGATGACTGTGGAGGTCATTCTGACTTTAAATATTACATTTTTTATTCCAATTTGATGTATTTGTGAGCTTGTGTAGGTATCTAGGGTTTTGTTGCATATTATAGGTACCTCGGCGATCCAAGTGCAACATACAAGAGATCAAAAATGAACAAATGTAAAACCCTAATGACACAGAAAAAGTAGATTCTGAGTATTCACATAGTCATTAGTGCCACAGGAAGTGGTTCTCTAGAACAGAAGCCTCACCCTATCCAAGGCACCCATGTCCAACTTTGTTCGCAGCTCTTCCAGAAATTTTATCAAGTATTTCCGATGTTCTTCCCATCTTGTTCATAAGTTATTCTAGCTCATATATGTTCCAATATAAGAAAAAAATCAGATAAGTTCCCTATCTCTCCCATTTCTTATATGGTTACATATTTAGAGTGCTTAGCAATTGTATTTTGTTGTATATTATCATAGTGACTATGAAATTAGATTTAATATTCATATTTTATTAAATCATTTTGTGAACCCCTCTTAGAACTCCTTTCCCTATGATCCGTCATCACCAATCATGGCACTATGATAATTCTTCAGGAACCCCTCGTGCTATGATTATTTACTAATGCATGACCTTTAGTTTGGTGGATGTAATCTGAAACAAAACAACAACATAACACAAGAATACCATCGACTATGATAAGACGGAATGATGACAAATCTGAAATATCAAAGTAAATTATAATATTAACATGAAATTGTTACAATCTCACCCATGAGGTACTTCAACAAGACTATGGGAGAAACTTTACAATTACACCTCTCGATGGCTTCTTCAACACACCTTTAACTGATGGCTTCCTTTGCACACTTCCTACAATATTTCTCACTACTTCTTTCTATGCTAAATGAGGGGGGTGGCCTCTCTATTTATAGAACTTCCAGATTATCCATCCTATCTCTAAGATAGGATAAGAAATCCACTCTGACGAATCATATTCCATACCTTAACTCTTATCTGTACATGTAAGCTTATCTCTTAAGATAAGATAAACCTTATCATTTTACATGGGTTCCACATTTTTAGAATTTTTACAAATAAAATACACAAAATATTTATGACCTCACTCCTTGTCCTTATTACCAATATAATATTTCTAATTCCTAATCATGTAGACCCTACTTCTCTAATTACCCAAACTTTGACATTTTTAACATTACTAGGACCACTTACGACAAATATTTACTTTTTACAACATTCCTATCAGTACTTTGACTATTACCGTACTCCACATTATTGGCGACATTGTCACTGTGACGGCGCCGTTATCTTCTATCGACGCTACTACTAATTATACTTAACAACATCCTATTCCTAATGAAATAGAAATTATGGAGGAAAATTTTAGTGTCGATAGATCCGAATGGAAAACCTCATGGCTAAAAACAAGTCTTCCTTTCCTATACAAGATATGCATCATATTAGTGTGAATCCTATCCTTATAATGTTGTACAAATCTAGCTACTTATTTCCCATGAACACAATATTCGTAATATTTTTACAAATCTAACGCGAACATCGTTTCACCCGACTAAAAATTTTCACTAAATGCTCTCCACGTTCTTTCATAGGCATTTCAAGTTACTCCACCTTCTTCTATTTCTATTACAACACATGATGATGCTCTTATTGATTATATGTTTGGTCTTGATTGTGCCACTGTAGATGTAAATAATGTTATTTCTAATGTTGAAAATGTACATATGCATGATGATGTTTCTAATACTAGTCAAGATGAATGTAAATTTGTATATCATGTTTTTATACTTCTGAAAATATTTTCAATGATTGCAAAGATATATCTTATGATAGTTCTCCTACTACTTCTCTATATGTTAATGAATCTCTTGATGAAATACTTGCATGTGAAACTTTGTTTGATAGTGATGTTGATTATATTTCTGATCATGAACATGTTAGTGAGGATGTTACTTATCTTAAGACCACCGAATGTGAATTTTCCTCTCTCGCTTTCTACTACTTGAGGTTTATTTCAAATAGCATTCATGATGATTCTACACCTCCTACTAATTCATCTATTATCATTTCTTAATGATTCTACTCTACCATTTCTATCGATATTCCATGTTCCTCTCCTCCTCTTCCACCCCTTTCTTCTTCTTCTCTAGATTTATTCATGTTTATTCTACCATTCCTTCTAGTACAACTCTTATTTATTTTGTATCTACATCTAGTGTTCCCATAGCGTCTTCATCTTCGCGCTTCTTCTTCTCACATCCCCATGATCACTCACAATGGAAAAATTCAACCTCTTCATGTGCCTCTCACTTCTTCTACGATTCCTTTACATGATATTTTATTACTCATACATGTTGTTGGCCATTTATAATCTCAAGTTCAATCTCTTACTCTTGAAAGAAAATCCTACTATGCTTTCATTAATAATAACTCTCTTCATGGAAATCCTATTCCAAAGAAAATTCACAATTCATCTTTTCCTAAGGATTTTATCATGCCTACATTTTCATGTTTTAATGGCACTAGAAATCCATATTTTCATCTTAAGCATTATCGTTTAGCTATGGATTCTTATTCAAATGATCTATTATTACTAAAATCTTTTTGTCATAGTCTTGTTGATGATGCTCTTCATGGTATACCCATTTTCCTTATGGATCTATTAGTACATATTGTGACATGGAAGATGTTTTTCTTAGATGCTTTATGTTTAACAATGGTCCTAGAGTTACACATGATCACTTACCTAGCTTGCATCAAGGAAAGAAAGAACCCATTCTAGATTATATTTTATGCTTCAATTATTGCATGCATCAATTAGTATTTTAGCCTATTGATCTAGAGAAGCAATTTATATTTTTTCATGGCTTGATTCCTGCATTGAAAGAAAAATTACAATATGATACATGTGAATCGTTTACACTTTTATGCTATAAAGTCATTGATTTAGAACAAGATTTAATTGTTGCACATGTTATAGAACCCCCTTCTATTCCTTCTACTGCTTCATTGTCTTCTACTTATTCTCCTCTACCATCTATTAAGCATCCTCCAAGGTCTCCATCTCCTCCACCTCACAAGAAAGTTCCATCCCCTCCATCACATAAGTGTCCTCCATCTCCTCCACCGCATCGGTCTCCACCTAAGACTTCTCCATCTCCTACTCAAGAGCCATTGCATTTCTCAAATGTTGCTAAGCCTCATGATGTCTTGCATGATTTTCTTGATAAATGCTTAATTAACTTACCTCTAATCAGCATCATCCTCCTCATCGATTACATCGCAACACGATCGCCCTTATTGCAATTTCCACTACATCAATGGCTACCGTGACAATGATTATTGTGACCTCCATGAAAAGTTGTAACAATTAGAAGATAATGGTATCATTTCCTTTGGCTCTCACTCTCGTGATCGGTCTCTTTCTCCCATTCCACATAAGTGTGCTTCCACTGATGTTCACTTTTCACCTCCACCGCTTCTAATATTTTAACTTTTCATCTCCTAAAATCATTATCCATCTGTGTCCTCCACCTAGCACATCTATCACCACATCATCTCATCCGCCTCATAGTACTACCACATCTCATTGGATTCCTAAGCTGTTGGCATTGTGCTTCCTACCACTACATCTCCTATCATTGGCACCATTTCATCTGAAATTTAGTTTGTCTCTTACACTCATGTCATTATTGTCTCACATAATTCCACCATTCCTTTAGGCCTCTCCATCTTTGGTAGGTGATTTCTTATGATCGAGTCATTACCCGATGACGTACTTATTGTTTTATGGCTCATTCTTGATTGTTGAGGGTCTTATATAAATGAACTTCATTCTCTCCTACACATGCTAGGGGAATCACTTTGCTTCTCCCCCTCTTCATTATACTCACACATTCTTACATACATCATTTACATCCCATGTTTTAGTAATGCATCATTTTATTATACCATGGCCCATTCATTCTATCTACTACACTATACCACATACATCTATTAATATTTATCACATAGTATCCATTTTCATTCCTACATACAATCCAATTTTAAAGCATTACCGCATCATCATCTATTTCAAATCAACATAATCATTTACGCAATGCAAAATTAAACATCACAAACCAACATATGAGAAACAATCATCACATCACATATTATGAACATCAAAAAAACACAATAATACCAATCTATCCATATATATATATATATATATATATATATATATATATATATATATATACAAAAATCATAGTTTCAAAAATACAATCATTGGGGGCAAGCCCCCATGCATCGCTACATCCATATATATCATACATCATCATCGTTGTCACTATAAATAATCATAGAGCTCTAGAACTAGATGCTTCACCGATCAACCTATGCCATCTGGTCCCACCTCTATATCTCTCCACATGTCTCGCGTAATATAGCTACCTCAACCAACTTTGTGAATCGGCCTTGCAACTCCACATATTTTGTGAATACATCCTGAGCTAGGGTCCCTCCTCCTACGACCTATCTAGCTCACTTCATCTCTGCTCGAGCCTCATCATGCTCACTATATAATATAGTGCATGTGTTGCTGCTATATAGCCACCAACTCAAATAAATGGGCATGCTCACCCGCGATCGCATCCACTCACTCTAGCATGCCACCTCTCATGAGCACATCATGGTGACACATTCCATGTCAATGTGTGGATCGATGAATCAATGATCAAGGAAAATAAACATCACTTGTAACTATCTAATACCACATTAGTTATCACACACATTTACAAATATACAACAACCACGTAACAATCAAAAATACCAACAAACAATGCTTATGCTTAGTTAATCCTATTGTTAGGTGATCTCCATCAAGGCGTGTACCTAACCCTCTACTCCTCCAACCAAGTGGTCCACCCGCCGCATCTACAACAACTAAAAATAATATCACCCATAAATGTGATTCCCACTAGGTGCTATAGGTCCTAGGTACATCTTGCATCATCCACAAGTATTGGCTTTATGGCCGCATCCATCTCATCTAGACCAGGATGCACTAGTTGTGCTCCTAAAAACCCGAGCCCTCACTTTGGGCCTCCTTGGTGCTTTAGTTTCTCTCACCCATACATATGGTTATGGGGGCATGTCCTGAGCCATACCAAACTACCATGACACATGCTCTTCCTAAAACAACTTAGTCACTCTAGGAAATCGATCCGCTAACCACATGGTGCGTTGAATGCATCGTAACTCTACTCCATCCTCAATCCAACCACCATAATCTCTATATGGCCTCTATATGATGGCCCCTAGACCCATCGATCAAGCATCAATCTATAAGTAGTAGTATTTAGTCTCCTACTACGTGTGCATGTCCACCTCATTGAAAATATCTCAAGCCTCGCCCCATTGGCCTATGGCCCACCGAATTGTATCAATATCACAATGTGCTCATATGCCCACACATGTAATAATGTGGTGGTTCCTAAAGTGCACCCCCATGGTCCTCGTATGTGAATCTATATAGATATTTGTATAAATGGGCCAACATGCACATCACCCATGCAAATCTGGTCCTATGCTCCTTTATACGCTAATAAATCTCATGCATCTTATACAATATGCCCACTCTGCCACCCTCTACTACGTGATGAAGCAATCACAAGTGCAATAAAATTATGCAACTATAGAACACATGATCTCAATATGACATCTAGACTAATATGGTTCTCGATATGTACCAATGTCCCCGTAAAGTATCACCTAGCTTCCCTCATTTTCCTCCTCGAGTGTCCACTATAACCATCACCTATACTCTCTCACCCACAACTAGTAGTCGTAATATATGATATACATCCTCTAGGGTCATTGTCATCTCCCTAGTAGGAAACCAAAAAGTACAAGTATCTACACACCACCACTCACACAATGCAGTCACCATAGGAATATTATGGGGTACCTCCCCCAATCTCGCTATGTGGCACCGACCAACATGGTCTAAGTATACCCCACTTTGCCTCAGATAAGCCCAAAGTCAATAATGTTTTCAAATTCTGACCTCTACAAAACTCCCTCAAGTATATATCTCTCTACACAACACAAACACCAAAAATTGTGACGTTTGTACAAAACAGTTAACTCATAGCCATCAAAATCCACATATTTCACATTATTTCATCAAAATACCCTCTGGGCCGCCAACACCTAGGAACATGATGCATGAGTGCATCTAGAAATAGTTCACTTGTGCTTGGAACTAGGAACTGGCGTCCCAAGGACGTCAATGCCTTGGTCCATCCCGCCAAGTTAGAAACTCCCAAAAATTCAAAATTTCAAATTTTGCAAAAAAATCAACAAAATCAAACAAATTTCACCAATTTTTCCAAAAATAATCATACTCACCAACTCATTTATGTCTCGTGATGCCACAAGCAACAAATACTCTCCTGAACCTCGTCAACCTCGTTGCCCTAATCTGTGGCATCCTCACAATATCATAGCTCAAATTAGAAATCAATCACGGTTTTAATGAAGTTACTATTCACTTTTTACTATCACTATATATAGAAATTTTCAATTTTCCATTTACTATAGTTACTATTCGCACTCATTCTTCCAATTAATACATGACACATGGTTTTTCTCATATCTTGAGCTTCACTACTCCATTTTCTTCCCCATTTGTGCCATTTGGTTTAGAATCTCTTCTCCCACCACATTGTACAAATTACATATTTCTATATTCCAATCTCGTGTAATCTTACAACATCTTCTATACTACATCTTGTTCATCATTACCTCTTTTCACCTCTACTTTTAGATCAATTCTCATTATCTCCACCCCTTGCCCTTTCACCGAAAGGGGGCATAAATTGGGATCACCCTACGATCCCTCCCAGGATACTATATGATTATTCGATACTCCTAATACATCATTATAGAAAAATTTTCATTCACACTATTCAAACAAAGGAACAAATCAATCTATTTAAATATTTTCTATCTATTCCCCTAATGACCTAATATGGGAAAAAAATGTGAAAATATCTTCGTGAGTAATCTATCACACACATCCAATTTCAAAGCAATTTTCCAATATTCAAATCAAATCAATCAATCGATCAATATGATATAGCATACTTTACACATCTCTCCCAGATGACCTAACTTGGGAGTTACATCACTTCATTATCTTTCCCAGATGACCTAACATGGGAATTATTTTACATCACTTCCAAATGACCTAACATAGAAGCCATCTAGCACTATAAAATTTCCACACCTATGGGAGTGGGTAAAATGAGACATCATTGTCTTTCCTATACTAATCTTATATGGGTTATTCAAATCAAAACTAATAATGGATCAAAATGGAACTAAATTAGGTATTTATCCATCTATAATGGTTGGACCTTTTGAGGATGTAGTCATGGATGGAGAGTAAAACTATACCTCTCTCCCCAACACTCTTCCTCTGGCGATAGGATGCCTAAATCCTCCCTTGATCGAAATTTTACAAAATCGGGTTGGGAATTGATCACTCCCTACCCCTTCAAATCTCCATTGAAAACAATTCAAAATCTCTAAATTCTCCAAATCAAATCATCAATTTCTCCAAGTGCTCCTTACAATGGTTTTCTTTATTTATTTACCACATGGATCAACACATTGATCCATAGTTCACCACACTATGTGTTCTTATAGTATGCACATACTTCTACAACAGTGAGGATTCTTCAAATTCTCACATGTATGTTCCTTACTTCCTTTTACTACTTGAATTTCATTCAAATAACATAAAGGGGGAAAATGTAGACACAAAATTGTACACATATTAATATTTTACTATACCACCAAGTATGGTGTTATATGTATAGATCTTGAGTAAGAAAATTGTTCACCGGTGACAAACTCTCTAGTCCATCTACTTGCTTTTGGTTTTTAATATTTTCTCTCACTCTCACATCTCGTCAATTCTGCACCCAATTTTCTTCAGTCATCATGGATCCATGTATATCAATCTTCTCACACTTGTCGTCAGCTATCCCAGACACTAGTGCCTAAATGCTCCTATTCACCTTGGGCGCTCTCTGTCCTCTTTGTTATTATTCAATTTTTTTACATTTGTGGTTTGCCTTTTCAGTTTTCTTAGTCCTATCCCAAGGTCCTAGTTGAATTTCATGTCACTAGTGTCAAAATTCAAACAAGATATCCCTATATATACATAACATACATACCATTATAGGGGGGAGCAATTCTAAAAGGGAAGCGTATCTACATACTATCAAAGGGACTGCATTTTTGGGATGATTACTCTACATACACTCGTCTGTAGAAGGGGAACTTTTGAATTCCATGTCACACATTTGAATTTTATCTAGCATTAGCTCGCTATCTTGGTGTTATTGGCACGAGGGAAAACTAAGGATATTATTTTACACACAAGCATGCAAAACTACAAGGATTTTGGAATGTAGTACATCGCTCGGTCATAAGTTCATCCTTTGGATGATTTCTAAGGTCAGTCCAACTTCACATATTACATTTTTATTCCATTTTGATGTGTTGGTGAGGTTGTGTAGGTAGACAGGGTTTGTGTTGCAAATCATAAGTATCTCAAAAATCCAAGTGTGACATACGGGTGATTAACAATGAACAAGTGTGAACCTAAGCAACACATGAAAAAGTAAATTATGAGTATTCACACAACTACCAAGGTGCCAGGAGTAGTCTTTGGTGCCCAAACGCCTTGCCCTATCCCAAGAGCCCATGTACTGATTTGTATGTAGCTTATAGAACTTATATAAATCATTTATAACATTCTACACAACATGTTCATCAGTTGCTCAGTTTAAATATATTCTAGGATAAGCAAAAAAAGTAGATAAGTGCCCTATCTCTCCCATTTTCTTACACGGTTTCATCTTTAGAGTGCTTAGTGATTGTATTTGCTTGTATATTATCATATTGACTTTGAAATAAGATTTAATATTAATATTTTATCAAATTAGGAAGGATCTTATTATTATTAGCTTTTTGATCAATATTAAAGACATTCCTATTTGAAGAAGCCATAAGAGGAAGGGTATCTAAGACCCCGTCATCCGTGGCATTCTTATTCTTTGATTTTTGGAGTATTTGTATGTGTTTGGTTGCTTTAGGAGGATCCTTATAAAAATCCATCATGAATTAGTGTTGCCTTTTAGCTTGTTCAAAGGCTTTATATAATGAAGTAGGAAAGAACAACCAAACCTTATATTGAAGGCGAGGTTCTAGGGATCAAAGGAAAAGTTAGAAAAGGATATCATTTGGCATATTATGTTTCGATTTAGTGGATAATGTCTTCTAATGTTTGATAAAATCTTGAGTTGTTTTATTCTCATATTATTGACATTTAATGAAAGCATTTTTGTTATTTTCAGTAAATTATGATATTGGAATTCAATTTCCCCTTTATATTGAGGAAATTGGTCAAGGAATTTATGGATCTCAAGTGGAAGATCAGAGGTATCATCAATCTGATCCTCTTCCTCTTCATCACCTAAGATGTTATTGTTGCGGGTGTTATACTTTTTCTATTATCTCCTACCACACAACAATCTAAGTAGAAAGGAAACTTAGGTTTTGGACGAATAGTTTCGTTAGGAAATAAGAGATAAAATATGCAGAATAATCCCTTACACAATCGCAATAGTAGAAACTAATATGCAGAAAATATTATAGATCTCAAATAGAAGTACGTAATAAATAACACAACACAGAGAGACAAGATTTAACATGGTTCACCCAATTTGGGCTACGTCCACCAAGAATCACTTGCTCAAATTTTATTACAAGCCTCCACTCTCTCAATACAATACCCAGATCCGTTTGGAGCTATGCTCAACAAACTCTACAAAATTCACACCCAAATTCAAAGCACATCTGCAATACATTTGCTTGTCTATCTATCATATGCATAAGACCGTATAAATAGACAATTGCTTAATTAGTTTGATACAAAACCATGGGTATCAAAACATGGGCAAAAAACCATGGGTATCAAAACAATACCGAAAAACCATGGGCAAAAAACCATGGGTATCAAAACAATGGGTACCGAAAAACCATGGGCCCAAAAACAGCCCATAACGGTTACCCATTACCCATGGGTTAATAAACCACCCATGAAAATTTGCTTCTGGGGCTTCGCCCGAACCCCCTTGACCCGCTCACCGGTGAGCGGGACCGCCGTAAAATACCCGAGTGTAACACATAGAAGGTGTACCACACTCTAACATGAAAATAAGCTCCACAAACATAACAATCTCCCATTTGAGACTCGATTTCCACCGAGCAAGCTTCTCAACCCTTCACTTTCATCCATGAAGGCCAACCAAAGTTGAACATAGCTTTAGTTTTCCCTTGTGACCACCTTGGTCATCATGTCTAAGGTGGATTATGACTGGTATGAATCTTCTCCAACTTCAACTTATCTTCCTCCAAAGTTGTCTCGATGAAGTAATATCTCAACCGTATATGCTTCATTCTGGATTGGAAAGCGAGTACTTAACTAGGTGTATGGCACTCGACTATCACTATGCAGCCTTACATTCCTCCTGCTTATGCCCCAACTCCTCAAGTAATTATTGTAACCAAATCATCTCTTTGCTTGCCTATGTGGCAAAGCAAGCATACTCAACCTTCATGGTCGAAAGCCACCAACCTTCGTAGTCGTGAAATCTACTCACCGCTGTCCCACCTATAGTGTAAATATAACCCGTCGTGCTCCTCCTGCTATCTACATCTCCACCATGTTTGAATCTACATAACCACGTAAAGTGGTGTCTGATCCACTATAGCATAAAACTTTCCCCATGGTCCCTCTCAAATATCAAAGGATCCACTTTATCGCTTTCCAATGCTCTTTACCTGGATCACTCATAAATCTACTCACAGCTCCTACTACATGGGAAATATCAGGCCTAGTGCATACCATAGCATACATCAAACTGCCAACCGCTGATGAGTAAGGTACCTTGGACATATGGTTTCTTTCTGCTCTAGCTAGGACATCGCTGCTCCTTTGATAACTTAAAATGGCTGCCAAAGGAGTCCTAACCGGTTTAGCATCTTGCATATTAAACCTATCTAATACCTTCTTAATGTACTCTTCCGAGATATAGCCAGCCTTCCGTTCCTTCTTATCCCGAGTTATCCTCGTACCAAGGATTTGTCCTGGCAGCCCCCAAATCCTTCATATCAAAGGATTCACTTAGTCAGTTTCTTGACTACTTTTATTTCTTGCCTGTTTTTACCTACAACCAACATGCCATCAACATACAAACACAGAATAATATAACTTCCATTCTCAAATTTCTTTGTATACATGCAATGGTCGAATGACATCTCGATATAACCTTGCTCCATCATGAAGCTATCAAAATTCTTATACCATTAACGTGGAGCTTGTTTGTGCCATACAAGCTCTTCTTTAGTTTGTACACCATCTCCTCTTTACATTTGACTTCATTTCCTTCTCAAGCCGCATATATAGATTCTCCTCCAAATCACCATGGAGAAATGTAGTCTTTACATCTAACTGTTCTAAGTGCAAGTCTTCCTGCTGCCACTATTCCAAGAACAATTATAATAGAACTCATTTTTACTATAGGAGAAAAGATCTCATCAAAATCTATACCTTGTTTCGTGTAAACCTCTTGACCACCAACCGGGCCTTATATCTTTTCTTTCCTTCTTCTTCATCTTTAACTCGTACAACCACTTGTTCTCGCAATGCTCTTTTGCCTTTCGGTAGCTTCACCAAATCCCAATCTGGTTCTCTATGACATACTTATGATCCTCATCCATGGCTTGCTCCCACTTCTTACTGGCATCTACCTACATTGCTTCATCAAAGCTCTCTGGCTCTCCACTATCAGTGAGTAATAAATAATAAAGAGAAGGAGAAAAACATTCAGGTTCTTTTCTTACCCTAGAAGACCTCCTCACTGTAGGAGTTTGGGGTTCCTGTTGAGTAGGTTCTTGAATTAATTCATGGGTCATTGTCCCATCCGGAAGATCCTCTACCACTGCATATTCTTTCTTGGATTCTTCCCTATTTTCCTGTAACTATTGCTTATACATGACTTTCTCATTAAAGACCACATCCCTAGATCGAATGATTTTATTGTCCTTAATACTCCAAAATTTAAATCTGAAGTCATCACCACCATAACCAATAAAAGTGCATTTTTCTCATTTAGCCTCTAGCTTGGTCCTATCATCCTTGTCAATATGAAAAACACCTCACATCCAAAGACTCTAAGAAATGAGTAATCAAATTTCTTACCATACCAAGCCTCCTCAGGTATGCCTCCATCCAAGGCACTTGAGGGTCCTTTGTTTATCAAGTACACAACCTGTGCTCACCGCACGCCCCAAAATAAAAGGCGGTCCTACATGTATCCTCATGCTCCTAAAGCACATTCCATTATTGTTCATTGTCATTTCGACACCCCATTCTGCTGCGCAGGTTCTGAGGCTGTCTTTTGCCTCTGGATTCCATTCTTAGAACAATAATCATCAAATTCATTGCTGCAATACTCCCCTCCATTATCCGACACTGAGACATTTTAACTTAAGACATGTTTCATTCTCTACCAAGGATTTCCATTTAATGAAGTATCAAATACATCAAATTTGTTTCTAATGCAAAAACCCAAACTTTCCTTGTTGCATCATCAATAAAAGTAACATAATAACTCGAGCCCCTAAGAGATGATACGAGTTGCCCCCACACATCGAATGTACTAGCTCTAACTTACTCTCTTTCTTCGTAGGTCCAAGCTTGAGAAACCTTACTCACTTTTGTTTCCCATATATGCAGTTCTCACATAAATCCAAACCTATTTCTATATATCCAGAAAATTCTTCTTTATGATGTCCATGCCCTTATGGCTCATATGACCGAGCCTATAGTGCCATAATGTTGTATCTACATATGAAGCCACAAGATTACAATCATTAGTACTATAAGTGGTTAAATACAAGGTTCCAACCTTCTTACCTCTTGCCACCACAAGAGCACCCTTGGTAACCTTCCAAGAGTTAGCTATAAATATCACAGTACAACCATCACTTCCCAATTGCCCCGCTGATATCAAATTTATCCTTAATGTAGGCACATGTCTGACATCCTTCAATAGCCATGTATTCCCATTCTATATCTTAACCTGAACATAACATTTTCCAACTATACTGCAAGGCTCATCATCACTAAGAAAAACATACCCAAAATCCCCTTGAACATAATCAACAAAATAATGCCTATGTGGAGTAGCATGAAAAGAAGCCCCTAAATTTAAAACCCAAGATTCAATAATATTATGCAAAGAAAGAATCAAAGCATCCTGGTATACATTACCCGATGCCACATTTTCCTCCTTGTTTTCTTCATGTTGTTTCTTCTTGTCCTGAAGCTCCCACATGATCTGCTTTCGCATAGAATTTAGTTTTGGAATAGAGTTGCTTCTATCCTTTCATTCTCTTGAGAAGCAGATAAGGGTTAGGGCTAGGAGGAATACTGTTGAGTGTTGGGAAGGTGTGTGCGTACAGTAGAAAGATCAGATTGATTGTGAACAACTCCTTTTTGTCTAGGAAGGACTACTTGTAAGTAAGAATACAAGACCACCAGATCTTAGTTAGACAATAAGTGAGGAACCGCCTTAGGCCCAGAAATAGTAGGCTTCCTTTGAAGGTGGTTAGTTCCCCTTTAAATATGAATTAAAGCACATGATAACAAAGAACTACAAGATATTACTTACTAGTTCTGATGAAGATACAGTGTCTAAGGAATGTGGTGGCGGCAGTGAGGCTTAGTTGGGATGATCCGGTATTGGAAAGCAAGCCGATGAGGCTATTCTCGGTCTTTTCCAATGCTTGGACGAGTGTGATAGCGATCCAGTTGCTTAGTTACAATCTTGGGCTCGATCCTCTTCTCTGTAACTCTTCTACCTGTTTCACTTCTCTTTCTCCTGCCAAATGAATTCTGGATCTTCTCTTTTTGGTTGGGGTAGGTCATTAACAGGGAACCGATGGCGGTTACATAACCGACTGGCAATGAGTAGAACGTGTCGGTTAGGTCAAAGTGGCTATTTTTAGTAAAATATCTATCTTTCCCTCCTTTTTTCCCGAGGGATCAGTTGTGGGCTTGGTAAAGTCATTATTAGGCTCGTTTTGGTGCGGGTGAGGGGTAATGAGTCATAGGTGTGGGTCTGGACCAAGTCATAAGTCTTAATTAGGTTGGTTTAGGGTTAGGGCTAGGTCACGGTGAGGTGGCGAGATGAGGTGGCGTGGTTGGAGATGTGGATTTATTAATTATAAGGTAATTAATAAATCATTAGGTGTGTAAAGTTTTAGGTGGTGAGATAGGGTTAGGTTACGGGATGAGATACGGGGTACAGGGCGTCGTAAGACCCAAATTTGGTGTCTACATTTGCCCCTTGTTGTCATGTGGCTTGTATGTTAAAGCTGCACTGACAATAATAAAAAGTGGTTGCCCCAGTTAAGGGTATAGGTAATCCCCCTCAAGTCTATCACAGATGGAGGTGACATGAAATCAGGGATAGGGTTGATAAAGGGTAAATGATGGTGAGATGCTGGTAAGATGGTGGGGTAAGTACAAGGAAGCCGACGCACATTAAAATGTAGTAGTGCAACTAGAGTACATGGTTCAAGAGCCAAACAAGAATTCATAAAAGTGCAAAGGTCGATAGTTTATCCAAACAAGGCTGATATAATCCGGTATCCAAGGCATAGGAAGTAGCTCCAGAGAATATAACGTGGAAGGTATTGGAATGTTTAAGCATGTTCAATGAGTACAAATGGTTGGTTTGGTTGAGATAAACATCACGGTCTCGGCCTAAGCAAAGCTGGGTGGCGAGATCAATTCAAGTATCCTAATCATGCTAAAACACAAACAAGTGAGCTCGATTGAACAAACAGTTACATTATGGGTGGATAGAATCATAATTTGTGGGCTTCGGTCGAGGTACTTAAATGGTGTGGCCGTGGGTCGGGCCGATTGGTTGTTGCGGCCCGGGTTGGGCCAATTGGTGCGTTGCGCGCCTGGGTCGGGCCGATTGGTTGGTTGCGGCCTTGGGTCGGGCAGCCAATTGGTTTGGTACGCTTGAGTCGGGCCGATTGGTTGGTGCGGCCTTGGGTCGGGCTGATTGGTTCGGTGCGGCCTTGGGTCGGGCCGATTGGTTAGGTGCGGCCTTGGGTCAGGCCGATTGGTTGGTTGTGGCCTTGGGTCGGGCCCATTGGTTTTGTTGTGGCCTCGGGGTCGCCAATTGGTTTGTTGCAGCCTTGGGTCCGCCGAGTGGTTGGTTGTGGCCTTGGGTCAGGCTGATTGGTTCGGTGCGGCCTTAGGTCGGGCCGATTAGTTAGTTGCGGCCTTGGGTCGGGCCGATACCTGAGGCACAAGGTGTACAGGCAGGGCAAGGCCCACTTATATTAGGAGTCGGGAACAGTCCCACAAATGGCATGGTGGCACGGGCCCGATACATGGAGGCGAGAGCGGAGGCCCGTTATTACCGGGGACGTCTTAGATGGTATGGGGGCCAACTATCAACCATATGCGCAACTCACAGAGCCGAGAAGTCCTCGAGTCACAGGTCATAGGGGGCCGCAGCCACAACCGGTGGGTCAGTGATGGGTAGGAGGTGAGATCGCACGTGGGCCACCCGAGAGACGAGCCGAGGGAGGGGAGAGAGCCGAGTCACCCCAAGAGTAGAGATAGGTTTTTTTATAGAGACGGTCTGCCCCAAACTCGGTGTGTATATAGAGGTCTGCGTGCCCTCATAGGATTGATGTATTCATGTTTGTTATATATACCGGCCTCGTGAGCCGAGTAAATGTTGTATAGTTGATACCGCACTGCGAGCAGTATATTTTTGACATGAGAGGTGGCTCGTGAGCCGAGTCAAGATTTTGACAGAGAGCGGCGCTGCATGCCGACTTTGTATTTTTGTTTGTATGATAGAGGCCCCATGCAAGGTAATTTGTAACATTGTTTTGATGATATATATAGATGATGAGGTTGATCCATATGGTGTGTGTAATTGTGGATTTGGTGCATATATTATAATGCTTTATATTTTTGTGTTGATGGTATTGGAATGTTTGTGATGTATATATAAATGATGTTGATGATGTTTTAATGATATGCATATGTTTTGAAATATTGATGTTTAGTATGATGATGGATGTTGATAGTGATGTCATTATGCGGGGAAAAGAGGGGCGCCACCAAAATTTTGCAAAAACAAAGAGAAGGCTTGGATATAATCAAAATAGGTATAGGGTGACCGATATCGGTTAGATAACCGATGTCGGTCACTATTGACCGATACCGGTTAGATAACCGACATTGGTTATGTTAAAACAAGCTTTTCTAAAAATAGAAAAGCTGGGGAGGCAATTTTAGATTCTTATTTTTAGAGCCATGCAACATGTTAAATATGAGGATGCGAGGCTGTTGTCGTCCATACAGGGTAGTTGCATGGGAGAATTGAGTGATAAGGAGGAAAGAGGCAAGTAATAGACTTCACACCTAAGTGTAACGCAACATGGAGACCCAAAACAAGGGCCTCGTATTCCGTTGTATTGTTAGTGCAGGGGAAATCGAGCTTGAATGAAAGAGGCATAGGTTCACCTTCAAGAGGAATGAGAACAATGCTGCCCCTCCACCGCGCTGGCATTTAGATCCATCGAAGAAGAGGGTCATTGGATACGACACATCACTGAGTGAAAGAGTCATGATGAACTCATTAGGGAAAGTAAAATTGGTAAATTGTTTCCCGGGTAGGGTCTTCCGCGAGTTGGTCATGCGATAGTTTATCCTTTGACTGATTTCTTGTGTACAAACTCAAGGTCGAGGTTAGCAAGGAGCATAAGCCATCGGGCGATGTGTTGGTTTAGATGAGGTTTGGCGTACATATAATGTATGTGGTCAGCGTGGGTGATGACAAAAGTTTTGTGATTTAGGAGGTAATGTCAAGTTTGGTGGCCACAAATGATGGGCTAGGCACAAATTTTCTACATGTGTATACCTAGTCTCATAATCCACAAGAGTATGGATTATGTAATAAACCGCTTGTTCTCGATGCTCGATTCACGATGTGCGAGCATGGCTCCTACAACATGGTCGTGGCAAAAAGGTAAAGGTAGAAAGGGCGATCGTCCCGAGGTGGGGCAAGCATGGGTCGCTACAAGAGCTAAGCTTTAAGAGCCTCAAAGGCTTGGTGGCACTCCTCGCTCCGGTGAAATACAATGTCCTTTTTAAGGAGATGATGGAAAGGTTGACATCGATCCGAGAGTTGTGAAATGAAACTTATTTGGATAGATTGGAGTTTTCCTTGTAAACTACGTAATTATTTGAGGTTAGTGGGTGGGGGAATTTCTAGGATAGCTTTGAGTTTAGTTTGGGTCGACCTCAATGCCATGAAAAGAGACAATTAAGCCAAGGAGTTTTCCGAAAGGACGCAAAAAGAAACATTTTTTTGGTCAAGACGAACACAGATATTGAATAAAGCATCGAAAATAATAGTTAAAACATCGAGATGTTCACTGCGATGTTTGGATTTTCCAAGAAGATCATCGACATAATCCTCGAGGATAGTGTGCATAATGTCATGGAAAATATAAGTCATAGCCCGTTATTGATAGGTCGTATCAAAGATTCTTAAGGCCGAATGGCATGACATGATACGAAGGTCCCTGTGGGGTAATGAAGGCGGTTTTATGTTGATCGGGCCGGGCTACAAAATTTGATCAGATCCCGAGAAGCCATCCATGAGAGAAAGCATCTCATGGTCACAGTGAAATCAACAAGTTGATCAATGCTAGGTAAGGGGAATTCATCCTTTAGGCAAGCAAGGTTAAGGTCCCGAAAATCCGTGCATATCCGAAGTCCCCTGCCGCTTTAGTAACAGAATGTACAACATTAGAAATCCATCTGCAGATAGTCAATAGGTAAGATGAAAGAAATGCAGAAAGGAGGCATTCAAGCTCTTATTTCACCAAGAGGGCAATGCGTGGATACATTTTTCTTAGTTTCGTTTAATGGTTTAGCATCCGGTTTGAGTGATGTTATGGACAACAATGTCGTGGATCGATTCTCGGCATGTCACAGGCGCATTTGCGACCAAGCAAAAGCTTGATTACGAGCACGGAGGAAGGTAGTGAAGGCGGCTTGTTCCATCGCTACGTCAGAGAGATTATCCAATCTTTAAAATGTGAGGATCGTCCTCCATGTGGATGTTGATTTCTATAGTTGATTCATTCAACATAGTTTGGGTGTCCATGGTAAGGCACATTCAATATAAGAGTCGCTCTGCACCAAGGTAGGTGAGGATGGAGTCATCATCCTGGCACTCCACAACATTAATTGAAGGCGAATATTCTTCAATCATATCTGGATACAAAAGGGGGAGAGAAGATGGGTCCTCACTATCGCATTGATAAGTGAGAGGACCCAAGAAGATAGCATTCACGAAAAAAAAAAGTTAGGAGGGATAGATTCGGGGTCTATTGAGCGTGGGTGATGATGGTTCTGGAAGGGGTGACTTCATTGTTTTCCGGATACAATTAACATGAGGTTTCTTCGGTGTAGGTGGTTCAAAAATCCAAGACCACGACGATATTTGTGTTTCGGGTAGTTACATGTGAATGATCGTATGTCGGCCTTGTTCATAAAGACCGAACCAAAACCCTTCCTGTGCATGTTGGTCAGAAGGTGAGGTCGAAATGATGTATGGTTAGATATTGAAAATCAGATTGGAAATGAACCAAACCAAGGGGAGGTTTAGGAGTGACAGAGGATGTGTCGACACCCCCATATGTTAAGTTGGTGTGGCAATTAGGTGGTCCGTAGGAGATCACCTCCCACTTGATGGTCATAGGTAGGATGTGCATGTAATCGTCCGTACTCGTGGGGTATGGAAGGTAATAACATTGTATAGGTGGTATTCCCTAGCATAAGGCTTTGAAAAACATCTACCAAGGGATCTGAAGTTGGGATGTTGTCCGCAGGAAGGAAGTGGTATTCGCGATGGTGGATTCATTAGTCGAAGGTGTGAGTGTGGTTAAGGTGGATGGTCGAGGCGTGGTCAAGTAGATGGTTGGGTTGGATCAATGGGTGCCTTGATCGGTACAAGCACATCATTAGGGTGATATAACATATTGCAGTGTTTTGAAAGGGGAAGCGTCGGCTTTGACGGTGTAAGACTTCCCCTTATACTCGAATTTGATGCATCTATGTAAGGTGGAGGGAATGCATCCCATAGCCTGGATCCAAGGGCGGCCTAACAATATGTTGTATTCGAATTCTCCTCAAGGACATAAGAGTTTGGGTAAGGTACGTGGCCCTACATGAATGTTAAGGATCACGGTGCCTAAGGTAGAAGTAATAGCATCGTTGAATGAACGCAACATGGTGGTGTTGGCACACATGCAGCTAGAGAGGATATTCAATTTGTTGGAAGGATTGGAAGAGATGATGTTTAGGCTAGTGCCCCGCCGATCATAACATGATGTACCCGGATGTCCCGGGCGTAAGCCGAGATAAAAAGAGCGGATCGGGATCTTTCGCCCCAAAGACGACAATTTCTTCTTCGTAGAAAAACTAACAAAGAACGGCTTGCTATTATACAGGAAAGAAGTGGTTGTGGAGGTAGGTTGTTTGGTGAGAGAAGCGACGTGGTTAGGTGTTAAAATGGAGGCGAAGGGCAAGGTTTCATTAGGTAGACCTTTATCCTCAAGGATCTCAATTAAAGCTTGTCGATGCGATTCGGATGTTTGAATGAGATCATAGAGTGTCATTTTGACGGGAGATTGGTGAAGTTGCTTTTATCATGGTGTAGTGGGCAACTCCATCGAGACGGATAGGCAGTGTCCATGAAAGACCACTTTAGGTGGTGGTGTGATTGGGACGGGTAAGGAGAAAGAGAGGCCGCAGTGTGCTTTCTTTAGCTTTTCCATTGTTTTTCCGACCTCACGTAGCAATGTTAATCATGTTGATCTTGTGAATACAAGAGGAGGAAGATGGTGGGGTTTGGGGTAATGATGATAGATTTTGGTGAGGAAGGGACAGTGGTATAGGAGAAGGGATCGAAGCTAAGGACTTCTCTCTCCGTAAATTATCTTTCTTAGGCCGTCTATCCGAGATAGGTGATTGGCAAAGGATGGCTTTCAAATATTTGCATCCTTTTACATTGTGTCTCGGTGTGCAATGGTAAGCACAGATTTTAGATTCATCATAACCTATAGGTCGAGGTTTAGATGGATCATAGAGTCCGAGCAAGGGTAGGAAATGGTCGTATCCCCTACCAACATATCAAGGATCTTGGAGTAAGATCCTTTGAGCACGCCAAATCTGAGGATGAAGAGGAGGTCGTTTCATTAAGTAGGTGAGATTTTTATTATTTTGGTAATGGTCAAGTACGAGTGGTTCATATGGGTGGTGATTTAGGCAAGGGAATTTGATGATTGGTTTTAACGAGGCGTGGTTTCTTCGCATAGAAGTTATGTTTATTTGGTTAGATGATGAGGCCCTAATCGACGTGGTGGCGGGAAACAACCATGGGGAGGGAGGAGCGACAAGAAACAAGTGTGATTGCACAACATCACAAAGACCCTGGATGCAGATCAGGCTTCTAGGTTGATCACTCAGGCATCCAGTGTGATTGCACAACATGGAAACCTCTCTCCAAGCGTGGGACTTGTGAAACTGAGAGAGGAATCTCCAGAGAAGGCCGGGTTCCCGCTCCTAAACTACTTGCCACAAGCTATTCCAGCAAGGCAGAAAGCTAATCTAATCCTAATCTAACAATGCCAAGGAGAGAGAGAGAGAGAGAGAGAAAGGAAAAGAACAAAAGCCTACACTAAAACGGTGATACACCAGAGAAGGAGAATGTTGAACATCTATCAAAACTGCCATGGGACAAAGAGAGGTGAGCAATGGGAAGGATGGATAGATGCATCACAGCCCAAGGATAGATTTCACACAGTAAAATGTCCCAAAACTCCACGAACACAACTCCAGATTTGCAATGAACATTCAAACATGCACAAATACCGCAATGAAGAGAGGCAAGAAGAAAACAAGCAAAAATGAGAAAGGATGGATGAGATGCATCACAAAACACATTTTGTTGCTTCGTAAGTTTGCCTATTTAACATCATTTCATTAGTAAAAGGAAAAAATGCCATCACAGAGTAGGGAGGAGGTTCGAGCTCCATTTTCAACCCTAGAGAAGAAAAGAAGGGAGGGCAGAGCTGTAACAGATGAACCACTTTTTTAAAATGAGCCAAATCGGCTTTTTTACATTGCATGGGTCGAGCCCAGGGACGTAAACGTGGGAAAATGTGTAAGCCCATTCCTCATCGGGATCTGCAGATGCATTAAAACGGCATGGGATACCTTACCAACCCATACCCTGCCATCTCTGACCGATTTGGAGGAGAATGCGACCCATTCTGCATTAATTTGGTCGCTGAAATGTCACTTCTAGCCGTGCTGAAGAAGAATGTGACCCATGTGCATTAAACTGGTTGTTGAAACGTTGCTTCTGGCCATGATCACGTGTCAGAGCTGTTTCTCAATTTTCTCTCTCTAGACTGCACCAAAATTCAAGATTGATCCTAGAATCATGTAGAGAATTTCATAAGCTTTCCGTTGATATAAAGAACGCAAACCGAGTTTTGGATCGAAAGATATGATGATCTCGAAGATTTAGGCACTAATGCACCAAAACGGATTTTGAAATCTTTCCGCGCTCCGCCACCTGGATGACACGTGTCAAGCGCTAATGGACGCATGATTCTCTCTCTCTCTCTGTCTTTCGGCGGGCTTTCTTTTGAAATTTCCTCAGGCCCTAGCTTGGACACGTGGCACTATCCCATTGGTTCGGCCGCCTCGAGACCTGCCTTTGACTTTTGGACTCTTTCCCCGCAACACGTGTCGTGATTTGGTTGGTTCTCGGCCCTTCGGCTCCTTCGCCTCTCTGCGGCCCGATGTCCTGCATCGCTTGGGCCAAAAACATCCAATCCGCCCGAAATGGGCTTCCTCGTCCCTCATTTAGCCGATGACACGTGGCATTTTTTTGATTGGCTTTCGGCTCCTTCGGCAATCCGCATCCTCTCGCATCTCGCGGCCCGATGTCCCAAAGACGAACTTTTCCTGCTTCAGGCCAACCAAGGTTTCAAGGCTTTGCGGCCCGTGATGTCCTATTTGCTTCCTGATCGTTTGTTTCATTTGGCTGATCCGGCCGGTTCCGTGTACTTCAGCGTACTTTGTCCTGAATCGTCCCGCCAGTGCCAGCTTAGTCGATTTTCTTCCCTTTTGGCCGGATCGCCTTGCCGCGCCGCCGCCGTCCTTCCTGGCCCGACTGCCTCGGTCCGGATCTACAATTCCCCATTCCGGCCGAACCGGCCGGTTCGGGTCCTTCACGTACCTTTGTCCCATATGTCCCTTTCGCTTCACGGGCCGCCCGGAGGCTTTTCGGCCGATCCGCGCCTAGATGTCCCAAATGTCCCGACTGCCCCTAGGACTAGGACTTAGTCATTTTTTATGATTTTTCCTAGATCAAGCTTGTTTTCTGCAACCTTCTCACATTTTCTCAGAGCTTGCTCTCTTCAACCTAGACAGGAGAGTTAGAAAAAATCTGAGGGGACCCTGGAAACATGAATTTTGCCCTGAATCAATCCATTTGCCTGGGACTTGAGAATTCTGATGCATGTTATCAATTTAAACCCTGGGGGGTGAATTTGGATAACAATTTGGCGACTCGGGCATCTGTCTCGCTAGATGAAGTTACTGGGGCTTTCTCGAAGCATCCATTGGGCATGGAGTCATGAGTCAGAATCTGCAACCGATCTCGAACTTTGAAAACCTCCTCCGAGCCACTTGAAACCCACCTGGACATGGAGTTTTCTTCACCAAAATGCCATCAAATGAATCGCAGAGAAAACCAGCACAACAAAAACTATGTACGTAATGAAAATCATACATGCTCTAAAATGAAACATGCAGAGTGTGCACAAGCACTTCTTTTCGCTAAAGCAAACCTACCTACTCTATTCTAACCGGAGCAAAGGCAAGCTAAACAAACCCCGCAATTGGTTGTGAGAAATAGCTTCCCTTTCTCAAAAGTGGCAGCCATGCAATTGATTCGGGAGTTGAACATGGCTGGTGGATGAATGGAAAATCAACAAGAAGTTGGTCTTCTACCCAAATCATCAAGGTGTCAATGAAAACAAATCCAATACCTCTTTTAGTTGCTCGCATTTGGATCAAGAGGTATGGCAGCTGATCCTTGGTACTTTGAGGCTCACCCTCATGCTAGAAGCAAGCATGATTGGTCAGGACTTCTCCTTTGGCTCCAATGAAGCCAAATACCGACGGGCAAGGTCCGATCCTTTGAGTATGCCCATTTCCCCGATTTTTAACTCCAAGAATGGAGTCTTCTTGGACCTTCTTGAATGGATGATGTGGAAGAAATGGCGAAATTCCTCTGTCCTTTCTCTTCCTCCAACGAAGAACATGAAAGATTAAAATCTTCCAATCTTGGTTCCAAAGAGTTATAAGGTCGCAGTCGCTACAAATGAATGTTCTCCTTCATGACAAAGCAGACTCAAGTGTTTGGAATGTGGATGATGAAAGAGAATATGGTGGAAACTCAACCGGCTCTTCTCCATCAAAACAGTCCTCCAAATCGGCTGATAAACCGCCTCATGGTTGTCTCCGCTACAAATGCTCAACTTCCTCCATGGTGTCTTCTTGATCTCAGAACTTGACCACCATGGTTTCTTTCTCCCTTCAACATTGATTTTGAGAGGTCAAACTCCTCTTTAGCACTGGAACTTGAGAGAGGTGAAGTAGAAAGAAGAACTGAAGGTTCTCCTGTAGCCTGCTTTGTGCTCAAAGCTCTTAGATCTCGCACTTTTCTCCCCACAGCCTGGAATGTGCTCCTCTTCTTTTGGATTTGGAGCAGCTTCTCCTTCCTCTACTACTCAAAGGAAATCTTGCTCTTGATATAACTCTTCCTCCAGCATGAAGTTTTTAAGTCAAACTCTTCAATCTGCTGCTCTAGAGGACAAGTTGGGACTGCAAGATCTTCTTCTTCTGCTGCAACAAAATCAGCCCTGGCCACCATTTGTTCAACCTTAGCCTCTTCTGTAGGTTTAACCATCAAGGGGATCTTTGTCATCCCAAACTTGGCAGCCCAAACCTTCAAGTCGTCTGTCATTTCTTTTCTGTTGGGCTCCTCTTCTTGTTGTCCTTGATGACTGATTTTTGCAATTTCTTCTTCCCCACATGAAATTGGGAATGCAAGAGGAGGGATAGGTTGAAACTCAATTGATTTGGAAATTTTTTGTGGTGGTGAAGGAGATGAAATCTCTTGTTTCTTTAGAGGAGGGGGGATTTCTTTTAGCTCTTGTGGAGAGGATGACTGTTTAGAAGGGAAAAGGAAAGAAGAAACGAGATGAGATGGAAGACTAAGAGGTGGAGACATGGATTCAACATTTGGGACAGCAGATGGAGAGTTTGAAACTTGACACTGCTGAAATGGAACAGATTGGGAAAGAGGAAACAGAAAGGCATGAGATGGTGTGCTTACATCGCTGACAAGGTTGTGAATACTCCTCTCATAAACCTCTATTTCTTCAATCCACTTTGCAAGCAATGGCAAAGTGTTGCAATCATGAAGTCCAGCTTCTCGAGGGCTGAAGTGTCTTGAAAAGGGCCTCCCCATGGACAAGGAGTCCCGTAACCATTCCAAAGCTCTCATTTGAGCTATTGAGCCTCTGATCGCACCATCTTTACCTCCATCTTTTGGATCTTCTCCAATGCACCAGCATCTTGATCCGATGGTTCTTCATTGTATGCACACCCTGCTCGGGAAAGCTCCATAGCCAAACCGACTTTGCACAGCCTGCTCATATGGGTATGCATACTGATCTTGAATCTGCTCAAAATGCTGATTTGGAGGATTTGTAAAACATGTTGGAGGTGGAATATACTGCTGTTGTTGATGTGAATTCCATGATGGAAATGAAGTCATGATTGCACAACCTCATGGAATGGGAAAGAATGAAAGAGATGGAAAGAAGGATGAATGGAAAATGAATGAAAATGAATGGAAAGGAAGATCTGCAACTTCAGAGATGGGTTGTTGACCAGATGGAGTCGCCAGATGTGTTTGCAAGTGCCTCCAAAGGCTGAAATCTTCACAGGAACACACCAACCTGCAAAAGATGAAGTGGAAGACCTCTAAGGTCCCACCGGGCGTGCCAAAACTGTTAGTGCAAAATCACAGCACCCCTGGATGCAGATCAGGCTTCTAGGTTGATCACTCAGGCATCCAGTGTGATTGCACAACATGGAAACCTCTCTCCAAGCGTGGGACTTGTGAAACTGAGAGAGGAATCTCCAGAGAAGGCTGGTTCCTGCTCCTAAACTACCTGCCACAAGCTATTCCAGTGCAGGCAAGCTAATCTAATCCTAATCTAACAATGCCAAGGAGAGAGAGAGAGAGAGAGAGAGAGAGAGAAAGGAAAAGAACAAAAGCCTACACTAAAACGGTGATACACCAGAGAAGGAGAATGTTGAACATCTATCAAAACTGCCATGGGACAAAGAGAGGTGAGCAATGGGAAGGATGGACAGATGCATCACAGGCCCAAGGATAGATTTCACACATAAAATGTCCCAAAACTCCATGAACACAGCTCCAGATCTGCAATGAACATTCAAACATGCACAAATACCAATGAAGAGAGGCAAGAAGAAAACAAGAAAAAATGAGAAAGGATGGACTGATGCATCACAAAACACATTTTTGTTGCTTCAAAAGTTTGCACAGAACATCATTTCATTAGTAAAAGGCAAAAATGCCATTACAGAGTAGGGAGGAGGTTCGAGCTCCATTTTCAACCCTAGAGAAGAAAAGAAGGGAGGGCAGAGCCGAACAGATGAACCACTTTTTAAAATGAGCCAAATCTGGATTTTTACATTGCATGGGTCGAGCCAGGGGGACGTAAACGTGGAAAACGTGTAAGCCCATTCCTCATCGATCGCAGATGCATTAAAACGGCATGGGATACCTTACCAACCCATACCCCCGCCATCTCTCGATCGATTTGGAGGAGAATGCGACCCATTCTCGCATTAATTTGGTCGCTGAAATGTCACTTCTCGGCCGCCGTGTCAAGAAGAATGCGACCCATGTGCATTAAACTCGGTTGTCAAACGTCTACTTCGCCATGATCACGTGTCGAGCTGTTTCTTAATTTTCTCTCTCCAGACTACACCAAAATTCAAGATTGATCCTTAATCATGTAGAGAATTTCATAAGCTTTCCATTGATATAAAGAACGTGTAAATCCGAGTTCTAGATCGAAAGATATGATGATCTGAAGATTTAGGGCACGAAAAGACCAAAATGGATTTTGAAATCTTTCCCGCGCTCTACCACCGGATGACACGTGTCAAGCGCCTGATTGGTCGCCCTGATTCTCTCTCCTCTCGTCTTTCGGTGGGCTTTCTTTTTGAAATTTCCTTGTGGGCCCTAGCTTGGACACGTGGCACTATCCCATTGGTTCGGCCGCGCTCGAGACCTCGCCCTTTGACTTTTGGACTCTTTCCCTGCGACACGTGTCATGATCTCGGTTGGTTCTCGGCCCTTCGGCCTCCTTCGCGTCTCGCGGCCCGATGTCCTAGACTGCTTGGGCCAAAAACTTCCGATCCACCCGAAATGGGCTTCCTCGTCCCTCATTTGGCCGATGACACGTGGCGTTGTTTGATTGGCTTTCGGCTCCTTCGGCGATCCGCGTCCCTCGCGTCTCTGCGGCCCAGATGTCCCAAGTCATTTAACTTTTCCCATTCCACCCAAACGGCCGATTCGCGCTTTGCGACCCGGATGTCCCATTTGCTTTGACTGCTTGTTTGTTCTCATTTCGGCCGATCTCAGCCGGTCGCGTACTTCACGTACTCTTGTCCCGAACTGTCCCGCTCAGCAGTTAGTCAATTTTTCTTCCTCTTTCGGCCGGATCGGCTTCTCGCGCCCGCCGCGTCCTTCTGGTCCGACTATTCCGGTGCTACAATTCCCCGTTCCGGCCGGTTCGGGTCCTTCGCGTACCTTCGTCCCATATGTCCCTTTGCTTCACGCCGCCTGGAGGCTTTTCACCGATCCGCGCCTAGATGTCCCAAATGTCCCGACTGCCCCTAGGACTAGGACTTAGTCATTTTTTATGATTTTTCCTGGATCAAGCTTGTTTTCTGCAACCTTCTCGCATTTTCTCAGAGCTTGCTCTCTTCAACCTGGACAGGAGAGTTAGAAAAAATCTGAGGGGACCCTGGAAACATGAATTTTGCCCTGAATCAATCCATTTGCCTAGGACTTGAGAATTCTGATGCATGTTATCAATTTAAACCCTGGGGGGTGAATTTGGATAACAAGTCCCTTCACGCGATGGAAGTTACGGTAAGTCATTTTCTTTATACCAAGAAGGAATAGTGTGGGTGGAATGAAATCCGGAGTGAGGTTTAACAAGAGGCAAGGTGATAGCTCCCGCTTTAAGCAATTTTTCTAAGATCACACCATAAGTTTCTCCCAAGGAGTGTAGTTGATGGGCTCGGCTTTATACTTATAGGTGGCTTTCGGATGGGTATTGCATAAAGTGCTTGAGATTTGACCGATCCACCGCGTGTACCTGTACCCTTTGATTTTGAAGCAGCCATGCGTGAGAGTTGGTGGTGTTGGATTTGGTGGTAGAGTCTTGAGTCCGGAAATTTGAGCTTTTGTGCAGTAACCTCAATTTCTCTCTCTCTAAGGCTCGAATCTCTAGTTTTCGAGCCATAGTAAAGGCCTCATCAAAGGTGCAAAGAAAGTTTGAATTTGGAGGGTGGGAGAAATGTGTTTAGCGCGAGCCAGCGTAAAGAGTTCGATGAAATCGTCCAACGAAATTTGTGATAGACTCGCCTTCAAATTGTCGGATGGCATAGAGGTCGGTAATGGATACTTTCTTGGCAATATTGATGGAGAAGTGATCTAAGAAAGATTGGGCTAATCTGGTTAAAGGAGAAGATTGAGTCTTGGGCTAAAGCATTGTACCACTCCAAGGCAGTTTTTGATAAGGACATGGGAAAGGTATGGAGTAGTAGAAGGCCGTCATGAGCAATCGATCGAGATAGCGAGGCATGTCTAAACGATTGCACATGTTGTTGAGGTCCTCCTTACTATTAAAGCGAGTAAATTTCGGTAATTCCTATTGAGGAGGATATGTATGAAGGGGACAGAAGGATGAATAGGTTCCCGACAAACTTGCTCGTATGTCAGTGGTGCTACGACTTCCTAAGCGAAGCCTCAAGATTTTGCATCTTTTCCATCATCTTGTTTGATTAAATCATTGGTTGGGTTAGATGATGGTGTTGTCATTGTAAAGCAGAGGAGGATTGGTCCAAGAGCCGCTACTTGCATGGTGGTGGGATTTAATGTTGATAAGATAATGGTGATGAATGTGTTGGGGCAGCCGAATAAGGGTGTCCTATATAAGAGGTGAGGCCACTTAGGATGAATTTTTGGAAATGAAAAGGTGGGCGGAGCTGTGAGGGAAAGCTCGTGTGTATAGGTGGCGAGAGAAAGTTATAAAGAGATGATTTTTATGAGAGAGATGAGGTAGGGTCGGTGGGACGGTATTGACACGTGGGGCCCAGATTAACGAAAGGAAATCCAATTGGTGCAGTATGAACCACCGAAGCTACCGAGCTAGGAGACGGGGCTAAGGATGAAGACAAGGTGGCAGCGAGTTATTAGGTGGGGAAGGGGCTAAGTGAGCAGCGATACTAATAGGCATACCATCGAGGAGCTGACCATCGGGTGCACGGTCAGGGGTATGAGACAAATAATATCAGACGTTGTTAGGATTAAGATCGAAAAATTTGGCAAATTCCTTATCTCCGATAGGGATTGTGGGAAAATTATTGGTATCCGTAGGATTCCCCCATAGGATGCGAAGGGGTGACTCAGAAAAGGCATGGAAAAGGCATGTGAAACCATGGTTACAGCTTGTTTCCGAGTGATAACAACCATAGACAAGAGGACACATCGGGATGTAATCAATGAATGCAGGAAACAACAACAAAATGTTGGAATTGATAGGTTGCTAGTTTGTCAAAAACCGTTAAACATAGTAACCGATATCGGTCAGATAACCGATGTCGGTCAAAATGTAGGGCGTCGCGATTAATCTGAAGTCGGTAGTATAGGACTAGTGTTGGTCACTGTGAGAGAAAAGAGAGGATGTAAGATGCTGCTGGTTTGGGGATAACAATGCTTAATATACCTACCAAATTGTCTTGAAGTGATCACAGAAACAGTGTATGACAGAGAAACAGAACTAAAAAACAAGCAAGATGCACAAGCAAATCAAGAGACTAACCCTAGGATTAGTTTTAATCACTTTGGGCTTATGCCTTAGACGTCGATGATGTCAATTTTAACAAGAGACCTAAGGAGATGTCAAGTTTGTTTTGGCTCATAAGGCTACCTCAATCGTGGTGGAGGAATACCGCAGAAGGGGGATGTTTGAGCTGTTGTGTTGATTATGATGTGATTTGGTATGTGTTGTGCAAAAGTGAGAGTAAGATTAATTTCTCATCAATCTTGTGGATATCACCCCCACGTGTACGACCTGTTACTTAATCTATGTTCACTAGAATTAAAAATAGCAAGCAAGAATGTGATGCACGTGTTTTAAACCCAAATCGAAAGTGATATTCGATGAAGCAAAGAAGATGACTTTCACTAATGCAAAGATGTGAAAGAAAACAAATTCTTTTACCAAAATGACAAAATATTTTGTGAATATTTGGAAGAAAGAAACAACAAGTGTGCTCCCTATATGAAAGAAAGCAAGAAAGAAAGAAACGAAAAGGGTCCCACCGGACGTGCCAAAATGTTTCGCATCAATTTAGATCCGAATAGAGTTGCTTCTATCCTTTCATTCTCTTGAGAAACAGAGATAAGGGTTAGGGCTAGGAGGAATACCTCGCTGAGTGTTGGGAAGGTGTGCGCATCCGTAGAGAGATCAGATCGATTGTGAATAACTCCTTTTTGTCTAGGAAGGACTACCTGTAAGTAAGAATACAAGACCACCAGATCTTAATTAGACAATAAGTGAGGGACCTGCCTTAGGCCCAGGAAATATTAGACTTCCTTTCGAAGGTGGTTAGTTCCCCTTTTAATATGAATTAAATCAAATGATAACAAAGAACTACAAGATACTACTTACTAGTTCCTGATGAAGATATAGGTCCAAGGAATGTGGTGGCGACAATAAGGCTTAGTTGGGATGATCCGCTATTGGAAAGCAAGCTGATGAGGCTATCCTCAGTCTTTTCCAATGCTTGACGAGTGTGACAAATGATCTAGTTGCTCGCCATCTTGGGCTCGATCCTCTTCTTTGCGACTCTGCACCGCTTTTCACTTCTCTTTCTCCCGCCAAATGAATTCCGGATCTTCTCTTTTTGGTTGGGGGAGGTCATTAACAGGGAACCGATGGTGGTGACATAATCGACGGTGGTCGAGTAGGCTGATGTCGGTTAGGTCAAAGTGGATATTTTTAGTAAAATAGCCATCTTTCCCTCCTTTTCTCCCGAGGGATCGGTTGTGGGCTTGTTCAAGCCATTATTAGGCTCGTTTTGGTGCGGGTGAGGGTAATAAGTCATAGGTGTGGTCCTGGACCAAGTCATAAGTCTTAATTAGGTTGGTTCAAGGTTAGGGCTAGGTCACGATGAGGTGGCAAGATGAGGTGGTGGGGTTGGAGATGTGGATTTATTAATTATAAGGTAATTAATAAATCATTAGGTGTGTAAATTTTTAGGTGGTGAGATAGGGTTAGGTTACATGGGACGAGATACGGGTACATGGGCGTCGTAAGACCCAAATTTGGTGTCTACAAGTCCTTCTTTGCATGCCTAGACTTTCCATAGTGCCAGCATACTATCTTGCTTTTGGATTTTGACCTTGCCCGATCCTTTGATTTTCCATGGTTTCCTCTATTCTTCTGTCTCCCTCTAGTTTCCACTGTCAAAGCATTCCCTAAAGTAGAAGATTCACCAAAGCTTTTTCTTCACATTTCCTCGCTTAGAATCACCCCTACAACATCCTCAAACTTCAACTTTGAGTTAGCAAGAACCGAGTTGCTTACCACCATTACCAGGCTATTCCAACTCTCAAGTAAAGAGCATCAGAACTAATAAAGCCCTAACTTCTTCATCAAATTCTATTATAACCGAAGCTAGCATATTTACAAATCGTATTAAAATCATTTAGATGATCTACTACTAAACCATTCTTATACATCTTCATATTAAACAACTTTTTCATTAAAAATATCTTATTAGAGGTAGAGGGTTTTTCATACAACTTCCCTAATGCATCCATCAGTTCTTTTGTAGTCTTTTCCTTTGAAAAATTAAATAATACCAAAGATGCAAGACACAGCCAGATCATTCCAAGTGCCTTCCAATCCAAAAATCCCATTCCACATCTATCATACTCAAGGGTTTGTTCACCTTCTCGACAAATGAGTATAAAGATCCTTCGATAAAGGTAATCTTCCATCCGCATCTTCCAAAGACTGAAATTCTGCCCGTTGAATTTATCAACCCTAGATCTTCCATCATCTCTGTCATAGCTCCCACTCAAGCTAAAAACTTTCCTTGCGATTCAACACTTTAAAGAAACCAATATGCAAAGAGAAACCAATATGCGAAAATATTACGAGATCTCAAATAAAAGTGCAAAATAAATAACACAACATAGAGAGACAAGATTTAACATGGTTCACCCAATTTGGGCTACGTCCACCAAGAATCACTTGCTCAAATTTTATTACAAGCCTCCACTCTCTCAATACAATACCCAGATCTGTTTGGAGCTATGCTCAACAAACTCTATAGAATTCACACCCGAATTCAAAGCACATCTACAATACATTTTCTTGTCTATCTATCATATGCATAAGACCATATAAATAGACAATTGCTTAAGTAATTTGATACAAAACCATGGGTATCAAAACCATGGGCAAAAACCATGGGTATCAAAACAATGGGTACCGAAAAACCATGGGCCCAAAAATATCCCATAATAGTTACCCATTACCCATGGGTTAATAAACCACCCATGAAAATTTGCTTCAGGGGCTTCACCTTGAACCCCTTGACCCGCTCACCAGCGAGCGGGCCCACCATAAAAATACCCGAGTGTAACACATAGAAGGTGTACCACACTCTAACATGAAAATAGGCTCCACAAACATAACAGCTTTCTAGAAATGATTGTTAATCGAATTAGAGAGCCCCAAGGAAATATACTCTATGATCGAGTGTTGATTTGACCTAGAAAAAACTTATAAAATAGGCTACCGACATAATTGACCACCGTAAAAAGGTTACACAAGGGCCAAAGGCATCTTTGATGGATTTTGGATAGAATAGATAGGATCGACCCCATACAAAACTAACATAGGGGCCAAAGGCATTTGTGATGGAGTTTGGAAAGAACAAACAAGATTGTCTCTATACAAAATTAACATAAGGGTCGAAGGCATCCGGGAAATTTATTTTTTAGGGTTTTCTAGATTTTTAAGGGCTGAAATAAGATAAAAATGAAAATGGGTGCTTTTAACGAGATGTATTCTCAATCATAAGGAACAAAAGAAAGATTCACATCGGGTTCACCAAGGATGTATAGTGGGAAAACATTTCTCTAGACAACATGCACTCTCATCATCCATTCAACTAGGGTATCAAGGAAACAAGTAAGATACACACCAAGACAAACACACAACAAATAGAATTAAAGGGGGTACAGGGACCACTAAGATCACATTTTCAAATGAAAGTAACCTTACACTAGGAAAACCTAAGGTTTCCGGGTTCCCTAGGTCGAGAAAAGGAAGGAACTCTTTGGGATATCAACACTATGGGGGTAATAAAATACAAGATAAACATTCAAAGTCTATGCTAACCGAAGTAAAACATGTAATATATAAAGTAAAGAACTGAATACAATATGCTAACATAACACGTGCATAAAATACTAAGATAACATAAAGTAAATAGAAAAGATGTAGGAGACTACTCTATACAAAATGACAAGTTGAGTTAGAGCACTTACCTTTTGGGGGCAGTCATTGATGCATCTATCTCCCAAAGGACCATACACCAAGAGAGAATATTTTGGGTAGAGAAGGGAAAAAATCATTCCTAACTCACTATAGGTGACCCAAGAGTGCAAGAAAACCAATCCAAAGCAAGAAGAAGATCCAATCCAAGAGTCAAGATGCAAGAAATCCAAGAGCTAAGTGAGTAGATGTAAGTTGGTGCAAAAAGAGTAGAGCTAATGGCAAGTTCCCTGTATGAATTTTTGCTATTTGATTGATATGATTCATCCTATATTGTGAAAATGTATTTTTGGTATTTATATTGATGTCATCGCACATGGGTGAAGGAATCAACTAGAATTTGAAAATACATCGACATAATCTCTTGCATGTGATGGCATCAACTAGGGAGGGAAATTCTAAGGGATGTGAGAAATGTGTCATGAGAATCAAAGGTAATGAAAGGAAAAAGTAATTTGGTCATGAGAAAGCAAGGTGTTGGAAGAATGTGAAGGAAAGCAAGAAGATAAGAGAAAAAGAAAGACATAAATAGGACCAAAATCTATTCTCTCTCCATGTATCATCCCTAACCCAATGGTTATGTGAATAACCATACCCCTATCCTGGAACAAGCCCCTTAAGGCACCCATTCCCATAAATAGATGCATTAGTGACCTCTAACTTGAAAAGAGAAATTGTTAGAAATTGGTATTGAAATAGAAAGCTTAAAAAATTAGGTGTATATAACCAACAACATAGATGTGATGTTGTAGATTCTATTATAGGTGTAAACATCCCTAGTACAAGAGCATATAACTCACTTGATAGATGCCCAAAGAGTTGTGGTGTGGGTCATGTCATTAAAGACTCAACCGGTGAGAGCACGACTGGGGAGAGGCCTCTAGAACATAATCTAGGTGAATTCCCTCACTCACATAACGAGAGAAGATACCGCGATCCCATCGGCCCAAAGCATCCAAAGACCCCCCATAGGGGGTGAGGGTGCTTGAGTCATATTATAGATGGGCCAGAGCCATTTTGTATGATTTTTGTCAATGTATAAAATTGATTCAATATATACACACACACACACACATATGATTTTTGATGATATTTAGTGATGTGTATGTGATGATTTATTTATCATTTTCCGATTTCCACATGTGTATGTGATAATAACATGGTACTTAGGAGTAATGATAATGTGATAGATAGGTAAAGCCGACGAGAAGGGATCGATAAGATAGCCCAACTCACTCGATGTGAAGAAGAAAAGAGGTGGAATAAGCCAAGACATCCAACAATAGGATGTTAGGGCACGGATGGTGATGAATCAAGTGGATTTGAATGACCCAGGAAAGGATGCAATGAGATTTTTGAGATAGTGTGATAAACCCAAGGGATTGAGAGCCCAAACAAGGATAGAGGATGTTTTTGTAAAACCCAAGTGGGGTTGAGAGCCCAAGTGAAGGTGAGGGATCAAACTAAAGAAAGAAAATAAGATGTAGTCAAGGTATTTGTAGGTAACTATCCATGAGGGGGAAAATATCACAATGTATCGGTGATGATATGGTTAGCTTGATTCAAAATTCTTCTCTAGCACTTGGTCATGAGGTCCTCGATGGTGTTTTGTGTAATATCCACTTGCCAAATAATCTTCAAACCATGTGACGAATAATGTATCATCAATATGATCCTCTAATCGAGTGAGAACATCATGTTGAATAACATCCATAGTGGGATGAGGATCATAATGAAGTGGAGGTCCATAGGTAGGTTTTGGTCTATCTGGTCTAGGGTAAGGTGGCTAGTTCCGAGAGGAATTAAATCCACAATTATGATTGAGAGATGAGGTTTTGGGAATGGGATGCTTACTATGAAAATCTTGACAGTTGGCGTCGATGTGCATATAATATTCATGATGAGAGTAGAAGAAAGGAGATGAAGCAAAAGAATATGTAGCATTTTTGGTTTGGTCACATTTGACCTCAACTTTGAGCTTCTTCATATGGTGTCTATAGGCTCTATAGTTAGAAACATCACACCCAGAGCCTCGTGCCATGTGCAATACATCTCGTTCGTAGAAGACTGAGGAGCCATAAGGGAAAGAGGTAAGTGGAGAGATATCTTCGGTGAAAAAGGATAGTGAGAGTATATTATAAGGGCACCGATGTGATGGGTAAGGATGGTGTTGATGAAGCAGTGTGTCATCTAGTCATCGAGGCATGATAAATAGGATTGTCACCCATGAGATCATCGATTCATAGTCAAAGTTGGAAACCCGATATTTTGTCAAGGAAAATGGGTCAGCTAAGTTTATGTTGGTATGTGAGAGTGTGACTGGTGGAGAAATATGAGGCTCATGTACGGTGGGGAAGAATCATCAATCAATCATTGATTTCAAGGCTCATCTTGTACTAAGGTGATGTTTGTGTCATGAGTGATTTTTGTGTAGAGTTTCTTGGTAATGTAAGACTTCCCAATCACGAATTTGGGTGTAACAAGATAGATGGGGATCATATAATGTGTAACCATCATTTATATTTGATATGGAAGCATCTATTACGTAGGATTCAACTATGGTCTTGAGTTGGACCATACACTCCCATGGGGGATGTGGTGTTTGTGAGATAACTATAGAGTCAAAAATCCTTCTTGTGAGGTCACAGGAAGGAAGGAGGTAACTAAGATATGATGAGTTCATGAAGGTTAGAAGTATTTATTATGAGTGTGAATTCATCGGGATCATCATTTCTCGATTATAAGATATTGGGAGGTGTGTGCACTCGACCAACTTAGGATGACCGACATTACCATGAAGAGTATCTATAGGGTAGTTACAGTTGATACGATATTATAGAAAGGGGTTGATATGTCCATTTTTTGAAGTGTACCATAATTCCAAGGGTTAGTGTCCCTTGAATATTATAAATATCTCGCAAAGAGTGAATTTCACACATTGACATGTGGAAGAAGCGATGAACGCACATATGATGAGTCCAAGGCCTCCCTAGGAGAATGTTATAAGATAATGGAAAATTGAATACCATAAATTTGACACAAACATTCCTAGGGGAATGGTGATGGGTAACCAAATACACCCCATCGGAGGCATCTTTCAATGATCGTATCCTTGGCAAGTAGTTCTTTTGGATTTTATCGATAGAATAACCAAGAGCTTTGATGAAATCTATGAGGCCACACATGTTCCTATTCCCTCATTAATGAGAGTACACTTAACTAAAGTGTGATCAATCTGAACTTAAATGAAGAGTGGTGAATCATTTGCACAAAGTAAGAGATCATATAGAATCATAGAAACTATAGGGAAATGAGTGCATGAATGAGCATTCATAGTGAGATCAATATGAATGGATAATTCCTCACATTTTATCCTAGGATACTTTCTTCTAAGCCATGTAATGTAGGAATTTTCCCCAAAGAGGGAGGAAAAGGGATGTTCATGTCAAATAGTGAAGTCATGAGATGCTCATGATGGTGAGTCAACGTACACATAAGCTCCAAGAAGGAAAATACATCAAGAATTTTGGAAAGTTCTTTGAGAGGATCCAATCATCATGACAAGATTGTGTAGTAGGCTAGAGTCCATGAAAACATATCGAGAAAGAGCAAGGCTAGTTAGAGAGACTTCTAAAACTTATTTTTCTCAGTTCCTACATCATCAGCCTTGCAAGTTTGATTTGCAGAGGGGTTGAAGGTGTTTGTAGGTAGAGATGTAGATCAAACACATTCAACCATGTAGGAGAATTCCCATAGGGTCAATGATGTATGGAGGAGGAAATTTATTGCTTTGAGGATCTTTATTCTAAGGTACATATGGATATATGACCCTGTGAGTTTGAGGTTGGAATGCTACACAATATAATCTAGTTCTACGTAATCTATGACATGTTTTACATCATTGATTGTGACCATATTTTCAAGAGGGTAATACATGTCAACTACATTGGTTGTAGCATTCTCTTTCTTTTTATAACTTTCAATGACATCATGATTATGCATAAGATTGGAAAATATCTTTATATTTTCATTAGCCTGGTTGATGGCTTCATGATGATCCTTCTTTTGAGTTGCGTCATGAGATTTGACTAAATCGGTCAAATGCTCATGATTGATGGTTTCATAATCAAAGTTGGGTCCTAAAAATAAACTTGAAAAACCATTCGAGTGCATGAAAATTCTCATGTGAGTGACCCCAATTAATGTGCCACAAAAAAACTTACTCTCATCATGCCAATGAGGAGCAGATGAGAGAAGGATCTAGGATTTTAGTAAACAATATAAGAAAGCGAATTAACTCTTCCTTACTTAGTGGTTGATGAAATTTAGGTTGGTTTGTTGTTAGGTTATTAGTCAATATTGAAAACAATCCTATTTGAAGAAGCGACAAGAGGAAGAGTATCTAAGACTCATCATCCATTGCATTCTTATTTTTAGAATGTTGAAGGATTTAGACTTGTTTGTTAGTTGGTGTCTTGGATGGAGCCTTCTCAAATTCCCTCATGAGATAGTCTTTCCTTTTGGCTTGTTCAAAGGTATCTTTTAGGGAAGTAGGAGAAAATACCTCACCTTGTATTGAAGGCAAGGTTCAAGAGCTCGTAAGAAAATTTGAAAGAGGCTATCATTGGGCATGTTATGTTATTCCAATGCTTGATAAACTTGATGCTTATGTTAATTTGTTCTCATATTATTGACAATTGATGAAAGTGTTGATGTTATTTTTGAGTAGATCATGATATTGGAATTCATTTCACTAGGATTTCACTAGGGACTCTAGCTTGACTATGGAGTTAGGAGGTAAAGTATGGTACCAATCCAAAGCATCTCCTATAAGTGTCTTTGCTAGGAGTTTTGGTGGTAGCGTATGAATTGGTTCTGATCCATTCTTTGTAAATATTTCCAAAGGCCTTGATATGAAGGGTGGGATCAGTAGACCCGTTGTAAGAGATAGATGGAGCAATTCCACCAATATCCATACTAGCAATATAGGGTGCTAAAGGCTCTTGTTGGACTACTTGCAAGACTTTGTTTTGAATGGGGGTTGAGTGATGGGCACCCCATTAGGCCCATTTGGAAAAGGAGGGGGTGTGGTGCCCCAAGAGCTCATTGGAGGCGGTTGAATAATTGAGCCATGTTGGCTTGCATTTGGAGAAATTGAACCATCATAGTGGATTGTTGTTGGTTCATTTTGTCAATAAGTTAAAGAATGAGGTTGGTAGGATCAGAATTGGAGGCATTTTTAGATGAGCCTATCTCAACATCATTCCCTTTTCTTCCCTATGGTCAAGTTATTTGGAGACAAATTCAAGAAGGCACTTACCAATAATTTCTTTGATTCTCCCTTGTATTGAGGAAATTGAGATAGAAATTTTTAAATATCAAGAGGATGGTCAAAATTATCATCATTAGTTTTCTTCTTCCTCATCCTTAGGTGGGCCATTGTAGTAGGTAGAAGGATTATTTCTAGTTGATCCTTTGATGTAATAATCCATACAAAAAGGAAACTTGGCTTTAAGATGATATGTCTCAGGAAAAGTCTACACAACAAAGTTAGAGGATCACAAGCCCAGATACTCCATGATGGAGTGTTGATCTAGATAGATAAGAAAAGGTCGAAAAACAAAATTGGCTATACAAAAACGTACACATGGGCTAAAGGCATCGGAAGTAAATTTGGTAGGATAAAAAAATCAGCCATGTAAAAAGTTGCACACATGTGCCAAAGGAATTCAAATATAAGAAAACAAAAATAGACAAGCTCACCCGGGGGTGATGGTGTCTGTGTGGATGGGTTTATGAGGTTTTGTGGTTTTTTGCATATATAGATGAATTCAAATTTGAATATGGATGATTTTAAGGAGTTTTGCTTAATAAAAAGGTCTTGTAAGATTCACATCGGGTTCACTAGAGGATATATGCAAGACAAAATGTGTCTTAATAACATCCACTCCTAAATCATCCATTCTACAAGGGTACTAAGGAAATGAGTAGAAAACACACAGTACGAACATACAAGGGGATATACTTAAAGGGGTTATAGTGAGTGCTAAGGTCACATATCTAGAGGGAAATAATCCTTACACTAGGTCAACCTAGGGTTTCCAAGGTCCATAGTTCAAGATAGAGGAAGGAAACCTATTGAGATATTGGTGGTTGGATGTGGAGAGGTATGGATCAACAATAAATTAAATAATCATGCATGATATAACTAAAAGAAAGTGATGATAGCTAAGGAGTTGATAATGGACAAGATTATTATGTTAACTAACATCCAAACATGTACAATATTAAGCTAACATAGCACAATGAAGAAGGAAATGAACTTATTTATGAAAAATGACAAGAAATGGTTAGAGCACTCACCTTGTACCTATAGGGTGGTCATTGATGCATCTATCTCTATAGAAGCAGTACACAAAAGAGAGAGTTATTATTAGGTGGAGAAGGGGATCACCATTCCTAACCTAAACTCACTATAGGTGACCTAATAGTGAAAGAAACCATCCAAGAAGAAGAGTATCTAATCCAAACTAAGCAAGATGTAATATGAACCAAGATCTAGATGAGCAAATGGGAACATGGCACAAAAGAGTAGAGATAATGGAAGTTTGAATGATTTTGGATTCCTTTTCTTATGAGTGTCAAATTAGGTGAGGGTATATATATGACACCATCACCCATGAGAGACGACATCATCTAATGGAAATACAACATCGATATATCATCTCCCATGGACAATGGTGTTGGCCATATATGCTGAAAATACATAAGGTGTCATGAAATGTAAAAGAAACATGTTGTAGATCATGGATATGGATGAGAAAAGTGTAGAGTGATGAGATACAAGCAAGAAATTGTGGATGTGATGTGCATGAGACCTAGGAAGACAAGGATACCTAGTGCAAGAGGAAAACTAAGGCCAAGACCAAATAATGACACTCTCTCCATGTACTATCTCTAACCCATAATGGTTACGTGAATAACAATTCCCCATTCCCAGTAGGCCCCTTAAGGCACCCACTCTAGAAATAGATGCATCAATGACTCTTATCTATAAAAATGAAATTGTTAAGTGACATGTATTAAAGATGAAAAGTGAAAAATTAGGTGTATACACTAGTCATATTAAATTGTATATGAACTAATGAAAAAGGAAAAATGTTATTATATCTATTAAATCAATTGAATGATCATGTCTCAAAACCAATTTTACATTTAGGTTAAAAACCACATTCTATTAATTAATTGTAATTATTTACATTCTCCTTTCCTTTCTAAAAAGAGATTTCTTTCAATTTTATCCCATTTATTTATACTAATAAAATACTTCATATTAATCATGACAAAATGTAATTATGTTGATTCAAATATCATTGATAGATCAAGTCTAATTTTAAAATATAAGAATAATCTAGTATATACAAAAATTAGAAACACTCTAAGTGCTTGAGATAGTTAAGGTTTGTAGATAAATATTGGATTTTTCATGATACTAAAGATAATTTCTAGTAATAGAAAATAAAAATAACGTGCAAATCATCAAGGAAACAAACCCCATAAATTCTAACACAAATGGAAAATTTTCCAAGATGATCAAATATGTACAGTATCTATTTCCACAACTAATTCCCTAAATGTACGTGGATGACACATGTCTACATATGTGCAAGTGAATAGATGAATTTTTTTCTTCAATAAATGAGCCTTAGAAAATTTGAGTACTTTTTCCCTAAATTCACTTTGTGATTCATTGGGAAAGTGTTCTCCTTCAAAACCCTAAAATGACATCTAAGATTATAAATGCATAAGGAAAAAGGGGATTTTGGGGCCTATGCTAAAGCAAATAAAACCCAAGGTAATTGATAGATGAAATCATGGTTAGGGTTCCTAATGAAAGAGGTGCCTCAGATTACATGACCTTAAGAACAACATACTTACACATCAAAATATCACAAGTCTCTTTAATCATTAACAATGGATGTTAAATCTAACTTACAAAAACAAAACACACATAGTTCCCAAACACATTTAAGACAATCAAACATTATAGTTTTTCCTCAAGTGAATCAATCCCACTAGCCCTTCCCATACATACACACATATCTTTAATTGAAGTATTATTTAAAATTACACTTTTAAACACTATTTTCTCACATGATTTGATTACATTTCTTAAATATGAAATGTGTTAATAGAGAGATATATAGAGACAACAAAAATTTACAATAGTATGCCTAGCTATACATGTTACTCATAGAAATATTAGATGCATTAAAAACATTAAATGAGGTGTAATTTCAAAAGTAGGGTATGTCTAATCAAGATAAATTACTTCAACACAAATGACAATTTAGACTCAAAAATACAATCAAAGTAGTAAATACAAAAATCCTACACTATGTAATGATAAGGTACCGATAAAAAAACTCTTGAAAGCTCAATAAATTGGAATTAATCTCAGGGTTAGAATGATTACATGAATATACATGATTTTGAAATGTGATAGAGGTTTTGAGCTTGTGAAAAATGGATATGCAGAGTGTCGTTAAAGTTTTGTAAAATCTAGAATGTTGAAATTGAGTGTATGATAGAATCATCCAACCTATAGACACTTAAATTTGGAAATTTACCCTTTTACACTTCTAATTTTCATTGTGATCCTTTGCTAAGACAAATAACCACATCATATCCCCACTCAGTACATCTTACTATCACTTTCCTAACTTGCTTATTCTCATACACTTATGCGCTAGAAAAATCTAAGTGTAAATGCATAAGATCAATACTTAAACTCTTCTTTTCATTGTGCAACTTCTAGATTTCATTCAACACATTCATGTCCAAAACTATATAACTAGGTCAAGATGTGGCATCCAATCTTGGCTGAGTGTATGGTAGTTTACTAAGACATCTTCAACTCTACTTTCGATTTAATAACATTTTTGGGTCTTTTCATCTTCCTAACTCAACCTTATCATAATTATTTATCTTCATAACCCTATATAAACATGTTAACACCATCTTATTTACTCACTTGGAAAGAATATAATAAAACACTTGGCACTTTTATTACAATACATACCAAAGGCATTCAAGGCTCCCTAAATATTCCTAAAGTTGATGTAATTCAACTAGGGAAACCATCACTATTGTTTTGAAGCACCCAAGTAGGTCAATAAGTTTAGCTTCCCTCATTTCTAACACACTAAGATCCATACTTAAAATTCTTATCAAGAGAAAAATCATCTCATGTATGTTGAAAGTGGTTCAAGTTTCCAACTAGATGCATTCATATAGATGTTACATGCTAGGTGGAGAACTATGTGTGGTTAAAGGACTCTTCATAATAGTTTCAACATAGGCGGTGCATGAAGTACACTTAAAACCAATAAATTTAACCTTCTTGTAGGGTCTCCCACCCATGGTTAGGGTTTGAGTTTGATTCAACTGATTACAAATGTTTTCAAGATTATGTGACAATTTGGGTTTGATAGTGAAAAATGTTTCTAGGCCATTCAAAGAGAGAGAAAGTTGTAAAACTCCAAATCAATCATATCCAAGACTATATAATAGGTCATGAACAATACAATCATTCATAGCATGCTTATACTTTCCTTAACCAAGTGATATCTTAGTTATGGTTTCTAGAACAAAGTTTTATTAGTCTATGTTCTTCCATATTCCTTAGTTGGTGCGCTCATATCTCGTTTATATCATTTTGTGTAGCTAAGTGGGTAAGGCACCAAAATGGGGGGGGGAAAAAGTGGACAAAAATTGAAATGAGTTACAATGTATGCATTTTCAAATAATGCGTATGTGTTATCATTGTTGTTAGGTTTGGTAATTTCCAAACCTAAAATGTGTATAGGATATTAATGTTAATAAATGTTTATGTGTTATAATGCATACGTGTTACTAGTGTTATGAAACGTGTACACATTTTTAATTTTATGAATTTTGGAAGGGGAAGGGGGCATATTTACTAAAATAAATGTTAAGTATAAGAAATAATAAAAGTATACTATTTATTTTATTAGGCATGTGCATGGAAATGGAGGACCAAAAAGTGGACAAAATCCATTTTTGGCCATTTTACACACATACGTACTTATGTTATGACTTGATTGCATTATAACATGAGTCTATTATGGATATTAAAAAAATAGGCTTGTCCGAGACCCATCTATTTCATTTTTTATTTAAAAAATGTGTTTGAGTAAAAACTAATCGAAAAATAACACAATAGGTTCCATGGAGCTAAATCTTTGTATGCACAATGAATCAACGATGAAAGATAGTCCACTGGGTAAGTTTTGATTGAATTTATGGTAGCTTTAGTGATTAAACCTATTTTTCTTGCATTGTTCCAAATTCATTTACTATTTTTATTTCAATGGATCCAATCTCTTCACCTAAAAACCCCCTTCATGTGGAGACCAAGATGAATAAATCCTACCTCAAAAATGTCATTCAATTCCTATAAATCCTCCTAATACCCAAGAAAACCTTTTAGGGGAGATTCATAAAGTAGATTTCAAATTCAAGGTTTAATAGAAACCCTAAGAAAACCCCAATTCCATGAGTACCCATCACCAATCTCTTGGATTATCATTGGAGTCAATAATTTCTAATATTGCTGAAGTGTCATGTCAAATAAACATTTTATTAGAGTATCCATAAGGATCTCTTATAGAAAATGAATACACATGTAGTTATAGAAAGTGAAATAACTAACTAGTATGAAAGTGAAAATTATTACTCAATATGCAACAAAACAAATATATCTCCAAATATATTATTTGAGTACCTCACAAATGAGGATGTACATATAGGAGAGTGAATGTGTAATTCCTCCATGATTAGTGGACAAAGATCCCAAGATAGAATTGTAACTCCGGCATATTCAAACAAGGAGTAACTCCCACTTAGCTAAAAATGATGGCCAAGTGTAATTCCTATGACTAATTCCAAGAGTAACTCCTATGACTAAGTACACCTACGCAAGATAACTCTTAATCTATATGAATAATCCATGTGGACCAGGAATAATCCACATAAATAAATAAATGGAATAAATAATATCCTACAGTAACACCCCCTTAAGTGTAGCTTAGGTGGGAAAAAAAATAAAGTGGGTCCCGACAACAAGGCATGATGAGGCACCCATGTATAATGCAACTCTCAAAAAGTGAAGTAAAGTGAGAAAACCTAGTGGGAAAAATTCTTCCCCAAAATGGAGATAAATAATAAATGTGAATACTAAGAATCCTTACTAAAAGTTACAACTTCTTGTAGCCACCTTGTATCTTGCAAGCTATAGCCCATGTTTGCCTCCACAAATAAGAGAGATAATATAAACATAGAATGTCACATAAAAATATTGTAGTAGGTCCCTTTACAACAAAAAATGTATCTTCCTTTCGGAACTTTCGGAAGAAAGATACACATAACAAGAAAAATACTGGATTCCAACTCAAGTGGAATATAGGTAGGAATTAAAATGTATAAGTGTGAAAAATCATCAAATGTCTCCAAGCGAGTGCTCAAATGTGCAAAGTTAGATCATTAAATTCAAGCCTCATTGTATAAGATGGAAATGCAGAAGCATGAAATGAAGGAGGGAGAGCATGAGGGTTTATAAGTACCCTCATTACATCCAAAGAACAATGTAAAACTACATAACAATTTTCAAATAGAAAAAAAATGTCCTCAATGGTATCATCTATATCTATAATATGGGACTCTAAATTAAGGACACAATGTCCAATAGAAATATGTCCCAATGAGGTGAATCCATAAGACATGTGTGATCCTACTAAAAAGGATCAAAGGAGGGTCTTGAATGCATAAAAGGAGTAGGTGGAGGTTCCTCATCCATAATCTTCATAAGTGATGGTGGAGTTGCCACATCCTCTAGAATCATGTCTTCTCAATCAATGAAATGAATAGGAGTACAAACTATATGAGGAGTAATAGGTGCCTCACGTAAACCACTGCAAGTGTGTCCTCTCTGGGGGAAATAACCATAATAAAAGATTAAGTAGGAGAAGAGAATACCAACAAATCCTTTGAAAATCACCAAAAATATCATCACAAATAAGGGTATGAGAAGGAAGGGAACTATATGAATAATAGAAGGTGGAGCAATAACGGATCCCCAAAGAATGCCGCAAGTATGTCCCAATCTTCCTTTGGTGACGTGGCATGTGTAATGTGAGACTGTAGGTAGTCTAAGATGTTGAGGTGAATACAAAAAAGGGCCCCAACATGTTTTTCCTCAAACCAGACAATGTATTTCTCCTTAGTGAAAATATGAGCACACATAACACTAGTAGTGACTATGTAGAAACAATTTATCATCATATGTAACTTCATAATCTCATTCCATGTGTTGTATTTTTGGTGTTGAGTGATTTGACGAACCATGAAGCCATATCATAAGAATATTTTCAAGGAGTATGAATTCCTCCCACAAATAGAAAACCCTTTGTCTCAAGTCACCAACTGACAAACTGGAAAAAGTGGATGTCGTGTAAAAGTGAAGATGCATCCAAGAAAATAAGAAGATATAAGGTGATGTTTTCACAATAAGGAGAAACAACACATGTATGTGAACCTAACAATCACATGTTAAAGCATGTATTAATTTAAAATAAAAAAGTTTATAAAATCTTTTAATAAATGAGAATTGAATACACCTAATTTCCCTCAGTGTTATCATAATGAGTCTAAATAGCATATGTGAGAATTCATTCATTTGTTCCTAGCATGAGTTATTGTAGCTCATAAGATTGCCGAGGAGACTTTGTAACACTTGATATTTCCATGGAGTTGATGTAGTACTTGAGCCTACTATGGAGCCATTGTACCACTTGACCCTTCTATGGAGCCAATGTCACACTTGAGCCCGATATGGAACCAAAAGTAGCACTTGAGTCAATTACGAGGACAATTTGTTTTCAGGGCCTCTGTGTATATTTCAATATGGGGTATGTGTAAAATATTATAATATGTTTTTAATTTATTATTTGAATGTCATCATATGGTATCAAGTGAATCTCTATAGTTGTAATCTATACAAAATTGTTAGAAAAGTCCACAATATGCCCCCTTTTGAGATGATGGATGTTTGAAAGAATTACTTAGCTCAAAAGAGAAAGAGTTAGTCATCTAAATTACAAAATCATAACATTGAGGATATAAACCATATATATTATATCAACTAACATGGTAAAATGAGTAATATTCATTATATGCAAGTATTTTATAATAAGTAATATTTGTCGTTGAATCATGAAGTATGTCATGAGATTGTCCAATATTATATCAAATCAAATAACGTTTATCAAGTAGAGTAGTATAAAAACAACACATGACTCAACATATAATGAATCTATAGTGACTATGAGATGATACGACACAATATGACATGATAAATTAATTATAAACAAGCAAAAATAATAATATATTAACAATTTGACTTGTGTTATTAGTTGTTAGTTGGTGTACAAAAACAAGCGTGTGTCAAACCTTTGTGCCTAAAGAAAATAATAATAATAATTAATGCTCCAAGAAAACTTGTAAGTAAGAGATATATTGATCCATAAACTAAGTGGATACTTCACCAAGTTTCACTAGCAAATATACTTATAATTCCACCTCAATTAGTGATATATAATAGACTCAAAATCACATACATACATAGCTAAAATATTTTAAAATGAATGTGCAACTCACATAACACACAAGGAAAGAGAGAAATAAAGCATATATGAATGTAATATTTACCCCTAGAAACCCAAGAAGGAAAAACTCTAGCATGTAAGGCAACAACACAAGGAAAGAGATAAATATTATATATAAGCATATATGAATGTAATATTTACCCTAGATAAACCCAAGAAGGGAAAAAAACTCTAGCATTTAAGGCAAAAACACCCCCTTCAACTATGTAATTTATAATTTGTATAACATATTTTCATATTCATGTCCTTTTGACAAAACCCCACTTCTCTCCCTCTCCAAAATTTTTACAATATTGATTTACCATTATATAGTCCCTATCACTCTCATTACATCACTAGCATAGATTAATTTTGGCTAGGAATTTAGTATGAAAAAGACCCTCAACTAACTTGATTGAATGGATATCATCTCTTCCATAACTCCTCTACTCATTCTAAACGATTTTGACATATTCCAAAACCTTAATCATTCCTATTGCCTTAAGAACCTACAAATAATTAAGTTTCGAAAAAAAAAAATCAAAACATTTGTAACCATTTTGTTCCATGTGTTTTTATAAATCATGGTGGAAGCACAAGTGATGACAAGTGGTTGTTTATACTGCTATTAGGTTATTACACAATTTTCTCCTACATACACCGATGGTTGTGTAAGCTGTCACATGGATATCATGTAATAACCCCTTTTATATATATATGGTTTCTTTTAAAGGAAAAAACCTTATTTTAAGGAACTAAAAACTCTTGGCCAAATTCATCAAGGAGATCCATATAATTTCCTATAAAAACTTAGCCATTGTTACATATAGGTCTGCAATGTTTTTGCAAGAATTCGATACAAGTTCCTATAAGTATGAATCACATTAGTTGGTATAAATGAGATGCAATTTTTAATATTCCTCCTAATTTAAGGTTTTCAATTCCATATAGGCTTCAGAAACGATTAAGTGAGGGAATTTCTTCCCCGCATCTTCTCTAGAATACCATTTAACTTTGTTAAGTAGTTTACCCTTTAACCCAAAAAATCCATTGTTCTTTCTCTCCTCTTTGTTTTTTCCTTTCCTTTCACTGGAATACAACATCCTTCACTAGTTCCATCTTACCACAATGAGAAAGGTATTATGATAGAAGGTACCAAATGTACCAAATAGCCTTGATATTCATCAGTATAACATAGAAGGCTCAAAATGAAATAAGTTCTCAACATTGACAATTGAATACATCTTCATGCAAGGAATAAAATCAAACCTAAAAAAATTCTTGACCATTTTTTCCATAATTTAAAATGGATCATAACTCAAATGCTTGATATTTTTAGCAACACCTTGGAATATATTTATACTCAATTACAACCATACCTTTTCTCTAATAAGGAAAATATTCTCAATTCTATAATAATTATGACATGCTTTGTACTTGGATTGTAACTCCTTTAACCTCTCTTGCACATGGAGGTGAATTTGTTGAATATTCTCAATGAAGTATTTAGATTTTTTGACTTATAGTTCCACTTTCCCATTTTCCCTGCATGATTATCACTAAACAAATCAAATGCACATGTAGGTAGATATCTATAACTAGTTTTAATAGGATTTTTACTTGTAGAAACATGAACAACCCATTTAGAATAATATTGATATATACCACATTTTCAAAACATGTTCTGGAATGCTTCGATCTGTAACCTATAAAGAGATGTACCAATGTTTTATTTAAAACATTTTTGAGGTAGAAAGTGGTATAATGATTCAATTTTGTGTCCATCTTCTCCCATAACATAGCCCAAAACTTTCCAAATACTATTTAGTCCCAATATGAAATATTGAGTTAGGAAAACTAAAATGAATCCACAAATTGGAAAAAAAAATCATCTACATCACTTCCCTTAAGTTTTTTTGCAAGGAATAAGAAAAAAATCTTCCTAAACTAGTTTACATTCACAAAAATAGTCATGCCTTCTTCCTGGTTACTAGGCTTGCTAGTGCTAAATAAAACACAACCTCTTATAAACTTGGAAGCATGAACTTGCACAATAGTCCAATAAACATACATTTGTAAATATTCAATTGTATTTGTAACACCAAATTGTCTTCGCAACCTTGGAAGTATGTGATTTCATCTTCAAGTGAATTTTTATTCACTAGGAACACAAAGCTTACTCATCTTGTAGAGAAACATATCTTGAGGTAGTACTCTCCTTAATCTCAAAATCTATCTTGGGGAATTTTTTTCAAGGAATGGCTCCCCAAAATGTGAATCTTTCTCATATCCTTCTATGTAAGAAGCACAAAAAGGATCGAGAAGAATTATAGTTCCCATAGTTGAAATAAAACAAGGTCTAGAAAACATATCAAACAAATGTTTAATCACACATTTATTATATTTTATTTATCAAATGAAAATGACACAAGAAACCCATCCATTTATAGTTTCTATTTTTTTCAAATTACAAATATTGAAGAGGTTGATGATCCATGAATAATAGTTCACTTACCCATGAAATAGTGCTTCCATTTCTTAACCACTTGAATAAGAGAATATTAGTCCTTAGCATATGTATAATAATTTAGAATTGTACCATGAAACAACTTGGAATGATAACATGGGGCATACCTCCTTAAATTATGAAAAACCCTATAACATAGTAACTAGCATTTGTTTCCACCTCAAAAGGTAGATGCAAGTTAGGAAAAGCTAAAATTGGAGCATGGATAATATTAACTTAATTTTTTTAAATGCATCTTATTGTGTCTTATCGCTAGTAAAAGTATTACCACCTACTATAATAAATGTAAAGGAGTAGTAATGGAAGAGAACCTCTTGATGAAATTTCATAGATACTTAAATGCACAAAAAATCTCCTTACTTTAGTCACATTAGGAAGCTTGGGCCAATTCAAAATGGTGTCTATCTTGGTTGGATCAATCCTCAATTCCCAATCTCCAACGATACTCAAGAGACACATCTGATTGTTAAGAAAACTCACACTTCTCATTAAACACCAATCGATTCTCCTTTAAAACATGTAAATATGTTTTAAATGAATACCGTGCTCATCAAAAGTCTTATTAAAAACAATAATATCATCTATATATAGAATGAAAAAGGAATCAATAATTTATTTCATTACCTCATTCATTAACTACATAAAGGTAGACAATGCATTATATAGCCCAAAGGGTAAAATCAACCACTCATACAATCCTTTCCTTGTCTCAAATGTTGTTATTAGAATGTCTTGTTCCTTAATTTGACTTGGGTGGCATCCAAATTTCAAATCAAGCTTAGAAAAGTACCTAACATGTGCACCTAATCTATAAAATTATTAATCACTAGAAGAGGGTACTGCTTTTTATGGTTATATTATTACTTTCTTTATATTCAAACACACACTATCCATGTGCCATATTTATTAAGTACTAATACAATAGGACAACCACATGGAGAAGTACTAGGAGAGGATTACACCTTTATTAATAAAATATTGTGATTGTTTTTTTACCTAATTAGCATAATTAAAGGAGACCTTTAAAAATCGAGATGTAAAAGGGTTATTTAATAGTAAATGTATTTCATGCTCAATCGTCCTAAAAGGTGGTAACCCTTCAGGCTATTAGAAAACATCCTTGAAATATTGTACCAAATCTTTCATTTATTTTTACATTTTATTAGTAACATTACAAGAAGTATTAAATGTAACACCTTCCTTATCTTGAATATATATCAAAAGAAATAAAGCATAAATAGGATCAAAATGTCCATTTTATCCATTCGCACACCCAAATCATCCTTATACACACCTCTTTGTATAACTATGTCTTCATCTCCTCATGTGTATTTGAACTAAAATTTTATAACTTTATCATTGTGTAAGTATTAATGTATTATTTTAATTATGCATAATTAATTATGAATTGATTATACCATAAAATTTTCTTGTAATGAAACCTTACATCCCATATTTCTTATATTATATGTCATATATTTTAAAGGTGTAAATACTTGGTGAACCTAATTCATGCTTGAATCTATCAAACCTAGTTGCCCTAAGTTTTCTCGCTTCTAATTTGGTTTTAGTTCTATCAATCTTATAGGATTTTTATTCATATTCAATTTGGATTTAACCTATTTCATGACGTAAAACTAATATTCACATTTTCCCCTAGGGTATCATGTTTGGCCATCCTCTATGGGTGTCTTTCTAAGGCTTCCTAATTTCAAAAACACATTTAATTGCATATTTAAAAATAACGACTCTATTTTTATATTTATTTGAGTTTTTATTATTATTTTGTATATATCAAATGGAAATGTCTTTTTGTTTGGCATAATTTTTAGAAATTCAAAATGTCTAGTTTTAGTAATAAGGAAATAATCAGATTTTTTTTTTTTTCAAATTACTTGGAGGTTGTTGTTTTACATATTCATATTATAAAGTACCTCTTTTAGTTTCATTGAGCTCATTTTTATTTTCATAAATGGTCTTTTTAGTAATTCGATGATGATTTCCTTTTGTTAACCGTCAATTTTGGGTCCTATCCTCTATGGTTTCTTTACTATCGGTCTCCCATTTTCTAGTTAGTGTATAATTTATAATCTATTTGAATCATTATCTCTAATTTTATGCTATCACAACCCATTCTTCTAAGAAAAATTTATTTCTATGAGTTCATGCAAATACACCCCTCACTTCAATATGATGCTACTCAAATTTGCAAAATGACTTAAGACCCACCCTAATGCAGCCCCCAATTGACATGCTTTGTTGTTAATAACATTATTTCCAAAATCTTTGGACCTTTTCCCCACAAGGATCCCACTACTAGTGATCAAAATATTATACATAGTCTTTAACACATACATGATATACACTCTAATGATGGTTACAATTATGATGACGATCTCAATAATAATTCTAATAATATTATATATGATGATACTTTCGTATTTCGCAACTTCATTTTATTGTAAAAATAGTTGACATTAGCTCTCCCAAATCCTTAGAGCCATGTTTCGATGGTGATCTTCATTTTAGGTATGCATCTAGTGATAGTGATTGGGTTAGTGATGATCAATCCCTTTACCTCGCATTGTCTTTCCAAGCTACCTAATTATCATAATCACAATCTACCTAATGACATAGAATCCATTAAGTGTGTATTGAGTCATATTTCGATGATGATGACTCTCCCATGGAAGGGTCAATTATACACATATTGTACGGACTATTATTACTACTAGCCATTTTGATATTTATGTGGATGTGATAATGATGATAAATGTTCTTAGATACTTCTATAAATGGTGATGCACATGTTTATTTTTATATTTCATGTAATAATGATGTTTCTACTTGTGTCTCTACTCTCTCAATTATATTCAAAAATATATTCGATATATGTTTCTTCTATGCCTCTTATAAATGATAATATGAAACATGCTAATATGTATTCTAGGCCTATTACAAAGGTGGAACACATTAATAGCTATCCACTTATTAATCCTTATTGAAATCAAATTTATTCAAAAGGAACTTGATATGCCTAATATTTCTCTCACTCTAGATCCACCATCTACCAATAATCATAATAATGACATTTGTCATAAGGCTATCCTAAAATCGATAAAGTTTAATCAAATTATTTTCAACTAAAAATTCAAGCTATGAGTATTGAAATGAAATCACTTAGGGAAGAACTAGAACACATACAAAAATATTCCACATATTCATTCACATTCCCATGATCACATTCCTACTCCATATGTGGAGATTAATTTTAATGTTATGAATGATTATCTTATACTTTAGTGCGAGTCAAGGTTTTAAATCATGGAAATACTTCTTATTATATTAAATCTAAACTATAGCTACTATGAGGAATCCTCCTCTCTCTAAGCGTAACACATTATGTTTTGATAAGTATCTTAACCGTTTGCATGATATTTTACTTACTCTACTTGATAAGTGATTGATTGACTACCCTATAATGAGCACCATCCTCCTCACCAAATGGAACACAAAAATAATAAATTATTTACAAGTTTTTTCGTATGAATGGGAACCATGATAATGATTGTTATGCACATGATTAGAAGCTCAAGTTTCTCAAAGAAAAAGGAATTATCACCTTAGACACACATAATGCTAGTATATCCTCCCCCGTGATATCAAATAGTGGATACAATCTATGAAGGTGCCCCTAGAAATAATGGTTTCTAAAAAATCCTCTAAGAGATGAACCTTAAAGAGGGATCTTAATAATTGACCATTAAAAGAATAAGCTCAAATGATTTGCAAAATAAAAGTGATTTGTACTAAAAATAATCAAATCAATCGTATATCTTATGTGGTAATGATCACGAAACCGTATACACAACCAAATAATAACTCACATGTAATTTATGAAAGTACATATTTGGGGTCTAGAGTGTTCATACATCCCTTATTCAGCTTAAACTATTATGACCTCTCATTCGTAGTTAGTCATGACTATCTCCTTGATAGAGTTGTTATTTCCTAAATGTGACATCCCTTATAAGAACATTGGCATCATATGAGGATATCCTTTCATTCTAAGAATATATTTCCTCTCACTCTACATGTTCCCACACATATTTTTGAGGGTGGTATTTCTATTTTTTCGCTACTAGTTATGATGATATCCACAATAATCATATGAATTTCAAAATTCAATGATAATATCACACCAATTCAATCACAATGTGTGTTATGAAAAAAATTAAAATCATTACCAATCAAATTAAATCTCATATGACAATTTTGTATCTCATTTGTTTGTCTCTTTGTGGAAGAAAGTCTTTCTTTCATTTGATGAAACTATCTTGCTTATTGGATCTTAAGGAAACTCAATCCAAAGTTTTCCACTCATAACAATTTTAATGGGTCTATCCCTCTTCACTTTATTATTTCACATACTATGAATTCTATATATTTTATAAAATATTATCCTTATTCCAATATGAAATATTTGAGGCCTACACTTCCTTCACTTTATGGATCTCTCCTTCCTTCTTGTGTGGATCTTATTGGTTATATATTATGCTATCCTCTTTCGTGTACATAATAATTTTCAAAATAATTTAAAAATATTCAAATAATCATATAATACATTAACATTCACATATTTGATAAACTTACAAAATCCAGACATGTTCATGGTTTGATTGGCTATCTTGTTACTTCATACATTTTGTTTTCCGTATTGGTTTGATGGATATCACACTTTTTATATACTATTTACATACATGTGTTCAATGCGGTATACTAAGCTTAATGTAGGACACACACAAATTGATTTATGATGATAGGTGTTGGATTGGTCCCTTCCCATTTGTGCTTATATTTAGGGGCATCTAGTACATAGTACATGATTTTTTCATTACACTTACTTAATACTTACTTATTACACTTGATTACATATATTATGTGTATGCAATATATTGAGCTAACATGACGAACACATGTTTCTAGTATAACACTAACCAATGTTGTTATCTTTTCTTTTAAGATCACTTTTTGTTATACTTGTTTGATACAATGATATCAATACTTGCTTATGTGGGTTACTTAGTTTCTTATGAGTTCCTACTTGATTTCTTATAATATATGGCTTGTGTGCATTTCTTGTCTTGTGACACTATTGATGTCCCATGTTTGTGATTGTATGCCTATCTTGTGTGTATACACTTTCTTCTTTGTTTGTGGCCTATAATGACTTTTGTTGTCATTATCTTGTGACATCATGGGTGTCACATGATTATGAATCTATGCCTTCATGTGACTCTGTCTATACTATTGATCATTTTTTCTCAATGGACTATCTCTACACTATTGTTTCTATCTCTATATAGTTGTACTATTACCACTCTTTCTTATTACACGTTATCTTTATTGATTCTTTCTACATTACTATTGTTACTTTTATACACATTTACACTAGTGTTATTGTTTCTTGTTAATTTTTGCACGTTGCTTTCTTTGTGCACCACGGTATCCACTATGAGAAACCCATTTTACAAATATGGGATCCAAATGGTCACCACCATTCCAACCTTCGTTGTGATCATACTATATTATTAGACTTATGATACATGGGTACCCATCTTATCTATTTGGGATGTGTGCTTAAATGCTTTATCATATGCATCCAAAAGTTTGGGCATTCATTGGAATATATTTTACATCTATAGACCAATTACATGATACAAAAATAGGTTTTTATAGGGTTTAAATTTTTAGAAACAAGTAAGAATACTAAAAAGTGATAGAATTCAATATAGGTCAAAATTATACGTGTTATAGTCAATATTGAATATTGTAGTATGATCCTAACCACATTATATTCTCCTAAAAGGGGTTAGATTCTAATAAATATTCAATATTCACATATTCTATCGATTATTTATATACTTCTTATACAAGTTTAGACACAATACTCACTTTAGAGCATTATATAGGGGATATGAGTACTTCATTCCTTCTCCTCAAAACTACTCACACATAGTTGCAAGAACATGGTTTGGGGGCATGTGCCTTTGTATCCTCTATATTATTCCAAAATTTGTACACTTAATCTCAACTATACAACACATAGGGGCATGGTATATATATATATATATATATATATATATATATATATATATATATATATATATATATATATATATATATATATATATATATATATTACTCACTTTAGAGCATTATATAGGGGATATGAGTACTTCATTCCTTCTCCTCAAAACTACTCACACGTAGTTTAAGAACATGGTTTGGGGGCATGTGCCTTTGTATCCTCTACATTATTCTAAAATTTATACACTTAATCTCAACTATACAACACATAGGGGGCACATATATATATATATATATATATATATATATATATATATTGTGTTGTTTATTTACAAATTTTGACCTATATTTTCTTACAATGCTATGGTCCATGGAGTTGTGGAAAGTATCAAAGTGGATAATTTATTCATAGTAAATCCTTCCTATCATCTTAAAAAATTAAAGGGAAGATATCAGGATATTAAACATTCGATACATGATGTTCTCTCTTGATAGGGTTATTTATTTTCTCACTCTCTCCCCTTCGGTTTTGGGTTACATGCACTCAACACTCTAGTTTATCCTTCGACGCAATTGGGGATGATCACTCCCAATCCTTAAACATCTTAGTGATAATTATAAATCTCCAAAGTAAAAAATGAATGGGAGCTCCTCCTCCACATAACAAACAAGTGTATTCCTTTTATGTTTTTCATATCCTTTAATTTACTTAATGCAAGTTCAATATTACAAAAGTTACAAAAATCAATTAATTGATTTATAGTTCCATTTATATCATAGACATTGACTATACTCTATATTACAGGTTTTACTATGGAGTGTGTCGACACCAACACATCGAAGAAGAAATTGTTGACTAAAGACAAAGTGTGTGTGCACATTTTGGTATGTTTTTACTTTAAACATGTAACTTTCAATTACACACTCAAAGTGGGGAAGTGTAGACAAGTTCAAAGTTGGTAACTTATCCTTTGATAATCAAAAGTTTTGATATATGCTCCCTTGCTAAGACAAATGCTCATAATCTAAGTCCAATTGTTACACCTCTTTCTTAAATTTCTCATCTCCACGCTCTCTGTTATATCATTAACATAGGGGTTATTATTTAATTAAAGTATAAAATCATCTATAAGGATCATTTGAGAACTTTCTATTTCACATCACATCCTTCCTATCTAGTATCGTATAATTGGCCAAGATAAGTTGTATGATCCTGGATGACTTGTATGGTCATTACCTTTTAATATTATGACTTTATTTTCAATTTAAATATATTTAATACATCATTTCTATCATAGTATTGGATAAAATCATTGGATCAATGAATACACCTTTGGTTCACCGAATGTGAGACAAGTAAATGCATAAGGCCACTAAAAGTAAATAAAATCATAATAAGAGAATTATTTTGAAGCTTGGTATCAATCTATCAACACATAACTTGTATAAATCAAAAATGAATATGTACAAATAGGAGAGTGAATGTGTAAAACCTCCATGAATAGAGGTCAAAGATCTCCCACCTAGAATAGATAACAAATAGTAATACCCACTAAAGTGTAACAACCACCTATAATAGTGGTAAAAGATCTTCCACCTAAAATAATGATAAAAGAGTAACTCCCTATAATAATGGTGTTCAAATGTAACTAAATATGACTAAATACACCTAAGAAAGATAACTCCTCAAGTGCAGGAATAATCCATGTGTATAGGAATAATCCACAATAAATAAATACGAGGAAAAATAATATCCTACTTAATACCCCCTTAAGCATAGCTTATGTGGGTAGAATAAGTGGGTCCCGATAACAATTCGATGAGGCACCCAAGTACAACGTAACTCTCATAAAGTGGAGAAAATGAGAAAACATGTAGGGAAAAACCTCACCCCTAAAAGAAATAAAATATGAAGAGGGATAAAAAGCCCTACTAGAAGCTAAAATTGCTTATAACCTCCTTTACCCCTGCAAAGGAGCTCTTTAGAGTGATTGTGGATCATAAGAAAATGCAAAGTAGAGTAGATCAACATAAAATAATGAATGTGTCCACCAAGTTCTTAATGGATTTCCAAAAAATGTGTGGTTTTTATATAAGGAACAACGATGCTCATACATAGTAGATGAGCTAGTTGCTCCATGTAATGATGGTGCATCGAGAAAAATGGAATTTATCAATATGTTTCTCAATAAGTGGCATAGATAATAAATCTAGAGAAGTAGATGGAGGGGTCTTGAGATATTATTCAACTAGTGGTGGAAATAATATATTAAGAGACACAAAAATAATTTTATCAAAATATGTAAAGTGAGAGTCCAAATACATATTTGCATTGTCTTGTAAGTAGATATCCCAAAGAAGTGGATCTTGTCAAAATGAATAACCCTGTTGTGGAGAATCATTTGGAAGCTTTTGAAGAAACAACACTAAAATTTGAATTAGAAACAAGAGATGTAAGAACTTCCATTATAAACTCTTAGTGTAAGGAATCTTTAAAAGCTCTGAAGGAAAAACTATGAACTATGAACAACATGTATGGGAAGGAAGCACTCAAATGTAGGATCTTGTTGTAAATAATCTCTAGAAGCTCTAAAAGGTGCAACACTAAAATTTTAGGTGGAAATACACATAACAAGAAATATCTCAATGATAGACAAGATGTCGAAGGAGGAGAATCAACAATAATATCGATATCATCCATTAGTGAGTGGTTATCTAAGGAAACATCACTTCTAGATGAAGAATCAATATCTCTATAAAAATGTCGATTAAGGTCCATGTAGTGAAAGGACACTCGGTGTACTCAAGATGATGTTAAATTTCATCAAATACTTTCGAGACATATTAGTCTATAGACCATGTCATTTTATTTAACCAATCGATGTTGGTATAAATGTTTAAGGTGTTTTTGGTTTTGATTATATGATAAGCACAAAAACTAAAAATATGGAAAGGTTTAATGATACATGCACCTATAATGAAATATCACGATGAATGGATGTAATAGACAAAAGAAACTCCTCCTTCTAGTGGATGAGATCACCTACATGCAAAGACAACTAAATAAGGTAGATATTAGACAAAGAGATGAGGAGTTTCTTGACAAATGCCAATCTCCAAGAGCTAATAGGCTTCCTCGAAGGGTGTCAAATTTGTTTACAATTAAGTGATAATGATATGAAATTAAATTGATAATGAAGTACTAACTAGAATTCTAGAGGGATAAACAGATCTTGTTCTATGTGATATGCGGCCCAAGAAATGGGCTACAACAATCTCGAACTCCTCAAAATAATTGAAACAATATTGTTCAACAACATCTCATTCTTCTTGTATGAATTTAAGTTGATATTTGATGTCCTCAATTTTGGTGTCAAGGCAATGACAAAAGGCTAAGTTTTTATGCGATGTTGAATTTTCCCAAACAAAGGGATCTTGCACAATTGGAAGATCGTAAATGTTGGTAATGGGGTGTGACTCACTTGGAACTGTCATCTATAGAGAGACACATCTTGAAAATAAGCATATTAGATAGAAAATAGAATGATAAAATTATTATAGATATGATAAATATGATTAAAATGATAAAAACATGGATTGCTTTAGTGATTATGTATGGTTGTTGGCAATTCTTTGTGAGAAAGTTGATATTTTTATAGAATGCGATTTGATCTAAAGTGAAAAATTTATAACTTGATGTGGTATCTAATAGGATGTATTGATAGAAAAATGTGAAAACAGATAATTAAAACCCACCTTTGTTGATAAATGCTATAAAATGATGTTGTGGGATTCTTACGAAATTTGTAGAGCTTCCAAGGATGTAATAGGGTGTTTAGAGATATCATATGTCTAAAATGATGTCGTTTTATCTTGAAAGTAATGTAGATTTTATATGAATGTCAAAATATCACTAACCGGGAGGTTTGATGTTTCTTTTATAATCACCGCTTGATTTTGTTAAGGTCGTTAGCGATCTGAAAAATGTGGAGAAATACCACTTGGAAGTGGTTTCAACCACTTCCAAATGGGTAGATTCGTGTGCTTGGGTGATTTAAAATGGTTGTGAGGATGTTAGAGTAGTTAGTAGGTGAGATATTTAGGGTTAAAATGGGTTAAGATGGGTTATAGGTGGTTAGGGAGGTTTAGGGTGAGTAAATGAGATTTACGGAAAGAGGTGGTGGGTAGAATGTAATTTTACAAGGGTGAGGTCATAATTTATATGATAATGAAAGGATTTAATATTTTTAGTGTGAGGACTATGGATAAACAATTATTTACCCCTTTTTGTCAAATGGTTTATGATGGACAAGTTATTGGAAAAAAGCGGGTGAAATGGTCGATTTGTTTTGGATAGGTGGTTCCCCCTCAATTGTGGGGTCATTGCGAAAAAGTGCAATGATCATTGGTTTGAATAGGTTTTGGATGAGATAGGATTATTTGATGTTGTGTTTCCATTTAAGATGCACAAAGACTGGGAATGAAAACAAGCTACCACAAAGGTGGACTTGTGTGCAAATATTCCAATGATAGGGGAACCGATGGGTTCTCCACCTATAGATGTGTGACTCATGGGAAGAAAACAAGAAAAGGTTTATGAAAGCGTATAGTATCCATGATGTCTCGGGAGATACAGGTTTGATAAATGATGTTGCCACAAAGGTGGGATTACGTGACCAAGAAGTCAAGTGATAGGGGAACTAATGGGGTCTCGACCTATAGATGTATGAATTAACGACATAAGGGAAATGTTTCCTAATGGTTGTGAAATCTAGAATGGATTTGAAAAATGAAATCTTTGTATAGTTTGATGGTTTTGATTTTTAGAGGGTCTTTGTGCATAAAAAGGAAGCACGTACTTGAAAAATGTTTTGATTTGGAAAGGAATGATAAAAATAATGGTTTAATGAGGATCATAGGCTAATGGAAATGTTTTAGATGATAGGTCATTAACAATTTGACATAATCATTGGTGATTATCCCAATTATCGGTGATTGGGTGGTAGAATAAAATTGATATAAAAAGTGGTTTGGAGGTTCATTTGGTACAATTGGAATTTGAGAGTCTAATAGACTAGTAAACCCTAATTTCTAAGTTTTTTGATTTTTGGTGGGATGGAGGAAGTTATAGGTGTGAAGAGGCAACAGAGGGAGGATTAGTGGGAGTTAATCAAATTTAGTCGTGTTAGGCGACAATTTGTCTTGATTTAGGGTGTCTAAAGGCGAAGTGGTCTATCAAAGGGATGATGTAAAGTCTAATGTAACCTTGCCGTATTCTAAGAGAAATTTGACATAGATGATGAGGAGGGGGTAAGTGTGAAGGTAGATGCTCATGGAGCATTGATAAGATATGATGATGTAGAAGTTACGGAGTCCTATGTTACGTGATGGCTTGGATAACTAGATGGGTTTGAGAGGGCCTATGTGGAGGTGAAACATGAGGGTGGTGGTAGTGGTGGTAGTGAGGGTGGAGATGAGGATGATAGGGTGGTTGTAATGAAGGTATTTGTAGTGATTTTAGAGGTGAGAAGGCCTTGTGGTTAGTTGAGCGGGACACACTAGTATCCGAGAGAAATAGTGTGATTGGTGAGTGAGATGGGATGAGTCGGTAGCTTGTTTTTGTATAGAAATATCTCACATAGGAAATAAGCTGATAGAAATTGATATAAGTGAGACAAAAGGCCTTGCGAAATTAATTTCAAGTGATAGGTTCTTTGATCTTTGTGGGATGAGCTACGGGATGTTAGGGCTTAAACTAGTGGACATATGGGACCAACTGGTAATCTTGTTGTATGATTTATACACTTATACGATGGATAAGAAATTATTGTGAAATGTTTTCTTATTTACTATTCTAGACACATATAGTGTATGATGGTAAACTTATTTATATGTATGATACTGCACATGTGGCCTCATACTTAGATGTTAATGTATGACCCATAATGGTTAGTCATACTAGGATCATAGATAAATATGAGATAGTTGGATCTTATCCTTTTCGATATGGGGAAAAATTTTGTGTAGAAAGCATAGGGAAATGGATTCTTCCTGATAGTTCCCATGGTTTTCCCCCAAATTTATTGTATATTATACAAGATGATTGATGAGAGAAGTTTATATTTTGGGAAAGTTGATCAATGCGGGAATATTTCTTGGGATGGTTGCTTTTTTATTTTTTATGAGGGTTGATTGAAGTAGGAAGCCCCTTTTTTAGATATTAGGAATGATCAATGGAAATTCCTTTTTGTGTGTTTTGATTGGGTATCCATCCTTGAGGGTCTACGATTTTATTTACTTTTGATTTCATGGTAGCCATCCTTCGAGGGAGTGGTCTACAACTTTATTTGACATGTTTAATTTTTATAGTCATCCTTTGAGGGATCGGTATATATTTTGATTGTATCCATCCCATAGATTTTTTTATTTTTTGAGTTGAGGGTGACCCTGGGTAACCACATAGAAGGGGATAAGTAGATGTGCAAGCTACACACATATCCTTGCCATATCATGAAATAGGATAAGAGAGGGGATGGTGTGAGTAATTATTACGGGGTTCCCTAATAATGAGAATGGAAATTTTCCATAAGGAATATGCTATGAGAAGATCCATGGTGCTCGTATTTAAGGTATTGATAGGTATGATGACAAAAATACCACATGATTCCAAATCATTATGAGAGTGATAGGATGTGTGGGTTGATGGATGGAGATTTCCGTTCAAATAAAGTCTCATGAGTTGATAAGTTAATAGTAGAATGAACACAATTATAGGGTGTTAAGAGGATATTTTTAGGTTTACCATCAATAGAGGCTAGACGATAAGCCCCAAACCCATATTTATGAGTGACCATTTCTAGAGAAAACTTTCCACGTTTTCTCTTTTCCATGTTAGTGATGTGCTAATTTTCTTTGAGAACAAGATCACCAATATTAAAGTCACGTTGTTTGAGATTTTTTATTATAGGTGCATTTGATTCATTCTTGATATATTTTGATGTGTTTGAAAGAAGTTAAATGATGTTCATCTAGTAGTTCAAGTTGTGATAGGCATTATTGATGGTAGTCCTCATCAAATATGAAATCTCTTGAGAGAAATGCATAATGATGGAATCTAAACTTCAAGGGGAAGAACAAATTTGGTGTCGTATACTAAGGAGAAAGGTAATGCCTATAGGTGTTGGAATCTAGTTGATATGCCTATAAGGAAAATGGGATTTGGAAATGCTAATTTATACCAACTTGGTCAACAATTTTAATGATAATTTTGTTGAGTGTTTTGTTGGATGCTTCGGTTTTGTCCATTTTTTTGTGGATAGTAAGGTGTAGAAAAGCTAAGCTTGATGTTGTAAGTGTTGCAAAGTTTCTGAATTTTCTTGTTTTTGAAGGATTTTCCATTATCTATGATGATTTTATGTGGAATACTAAAGTGACAGATAATGTGATGATGGATGAAGTTGATGATTTATATTCTTTAGTTGATATAATGGGGTTGTCTTCCACCCATTTTGTAAAATTTGGTTTATATGATGATGAAACTATGTCATTATGATTAGTGAAAGGGATTGATAAGGTTGATAATGTCAAGTCCCATTGTGAGAAGGGACAAATATCTTGAAATGGTTAAAGAGTGTGACTAGGGATATGTGTGAGGTTGGAATGTTGTTGACATTTGACACATTTCTTGATGTAATCAAAAAAATCTTGATTAAGTGTAGGCCAATAATAACCTATGTGTAGGATGTGTTTGGTGAATAGCTAAACCATTGAAGTGCCACCACATATGTCATCATGGACCTCTTGGATAACTAGACAAGCCTATGAAGTTTTAAGACACTAGAGGAGGAGGTCATCAAACCCTCTTTTGTAAAGGATACCTCCTAGTATGATGTAGTGAGACACATGTTGTTGAAAAGATATTTTTCCATTTTTGGATAGATCCGGGGTAGTTTTCTAGTGGAAAGATAGTCATATGTCTGGGTATACTAAGTGTCGGATGAGATAGTATCTATGTAATTGATGGTTCAAGATTAGTGTTGGTGTAGGATGGTTGATTGAATTTTGTATAAAATGACAAAGAGTTTGGAATCATATGGTGATAAAAGGATGAGAGATGCAAGTGAAACCATGGTGTCTGTGAATTTGTTAGATAAATGAGGGGTGGTTTGGATCTTGTAGTGGTCAAAGAGTTGTAGGAGTTATCTTAAACAATTATTTTTTATTTCGAAGGACCTCGTTTTACCTTGATATATTCCTTTGATTTGATTGATGAGAAGTTGTGAGTCACCATAGATATCAATATTTACATACCTAGAAAGGAAATGGTTTGGAGTCCCATAATGAGGGCTTCATATTCTTCCATGTTATTAGTACATTCAAAGTTTAGCTTGAAAGATAATGGAATATGAGTGTCCCAAGGTGGTATTATGACTATTTTGTACCTCCCCTACCTACATTTGGACCATTGAAGAACAATTTCATTTTGAGAGGGGTGTTGTCTTGATCGAGAGTGTTAATTGATTCATCATGGAAGTGTTCATAGGGTAATTGATTAGATGGAAGGGGAGCTTCTGTGAGTTGATCAATGACCTACCCCTTAATGGATTTTTTAGAGATGAACTCAAGGTCAAATTTAGTCATGAGCATGAGCCATCTAGTGATGTGATCATTGTGATATGGTTTGGAATGTATAGATTTAGTGGATTGAAGTTTGTGACTACATATGTTTTGTGATTAAGTAAATAGTGATGAAGTTTAGAAGTTGTGAAGTATAAGGCACAACATAACTTTTCAACTTTGAATAGTGAGTTTCGTACTCATGAAGGGTGCGGCTTATGTAATATATGACATGTTCCTTACCTTGTTTGTCTTGATGCATAAGCATGGCTCCTAAGGCATGGTTAGTTGCAGAGATATATAGATAGAAAGGATCCCCCTCACATGGAGGTGTGAGCATAGGTGGTGATAGGAGATATTGTTTGAGGGCATCAAAGGCTTGTTGAAATTTTCATCCCACTTGAAGTGGATATATTTTATGAGAAGGTGAAGTAAGGGTTGACATCGGTTAAATAATTTGTGAGATGAAATGATAGATAAATTGAAGTTTTCCTTGAAGACTATGAATTTTCTTAAGATTAGATGGTGGAGGAATTTCAATAATGGATTTGAATTTAGTGGGGTCAACTTCAATTCCCCTAATAGACACTATGAATCCAAGGATTTTTCCTATGAGAACTCTAAATATGCATTTGGTGGGATTAAGGTGAAGGAATAACCGTAGAATACTCACAAAAGATCATGTGAAGGAATAATGGGTATATGGTCTCTTCGATATTTGGATTTACCTAAGAGATCATCAACATAGTCTTCTATGGTTTTTTGGATGAGATCATGGAAGATGTAGGTCATGGTGTGTTGATAAGTAACTCTGCATTTTTCAATCCAAAGGCATTACTCTATATAGAAGGCTCCCCATGGGGTGATAAAGGATGTATTATGTTGATCCTCTAGTGTAATAAGGATTTGATTGTAACCATAGAAACCATCCATAAGGGATAACATCTCATGTCTTGTTATTAAATTAATGAGTTGGTTGATATTGGGTAGAGGAAAATCATCTTTGGGGAAGGCGAGGTTCAAGTCTCATAATTTCGTGCAGATGCACAATTTTCCAATGGATTCCATGAGAGGTACAATGTTGGAAACCCATTATGGATAGTTAATAGATAGTATGAAGTTTGAAAAAATAAGATGTTGAAGTTCTTCTTTGACTAGAAGTGTGACACGGAATGCATCCTACAAAAGTTTTTACTTCATTGGTTTGACACCCAAGATGGTAATGATGTTGTGGATAATGATGTTAGGGTCTATACTTGGCATGTCATTGTAGGACCATGTGAAGACTTGACTATGTTTGGTTAAGAAAGAAGTGAATTACTGGACTTCATGAATCTAAGGATTGGAAAATTTTGAAAATGTGTGGATCTTGTGGTGTGCTGATGTTAACATCAGTGGTTGATTCATGGAGAAGCATAGGTGTGTCGGGAGGAATTATAAAGATAATTTTACTCATCACCCATGTAGGTCAGGATAACATCGTCATCATGGAAATGTAGAATGTCAATAGTAGGGGAATATTCTTCTATCATATGTGGTAATATGAGAGGAAGATTTTTAGTTGTACCATCAAGTTGATAAGTCAAAGGTCCAAGTGTGATGGCATTGAAAAAAATTAGATGGGATGGATATGGCATCATCAACATTTTTGTTTGAGAGGATGGGTTTGATGATGATGGATGTGGTTGTGATTCTGATATGGATGGTGATATATTGGGAGAAGGTACTTTAAAGCTAAGGTTGTATTTCTTGTGAGGTTCTCTTAGGTCTTCAAAGGGTATTTCGTGAGGACCCTACTCATATGACCTAGAATGAAGCCTTTCCACGCATAGCGATGGAGGCAAGTTTGGGAAAAGGCGAGGTTTATCAAAGAATTAAAAGTCTAAGGAAAATGGTTTATGGTGTGGTGGATTGTTGAGGTGAGATGATGGATGGTCAATGCCTCTATACACTAACTATGTTCTAAGAAAATGACGGGCCAAAGGAAATGATATTTCCTACATTGGGCTCATAGAGTGGTTATTTGTCAAGTCTCTTGTATGTTTTAGGTGTATGAAGTGTGTTAAGAGCTAGAAGGAAATATTCCCCCAACGTTAGATGTTGCATGATGTCTTTGAAGGATCAATCATCTAGTAATTTGGATGAGGGGATGGAAGAACTTGTTGAATCTTGATCCAAAGAGGTAGAATCTTGTAGTAGGAGCATAACGTCATTAGGTCTATAGGTCATGTGACATAATTTTAATGGATTTGGGTTAGTATGAACTAAAGATTTTACCTCATGTTCATACTTTAGACATCGATGTAGTGTTGATGGGATACAATGCACATCAATATATCTAGTGAAGACCTAGAAGTATATTATACTAAAAATCTGCTTTACAAGATAAAAGATCTTGTGGAGGATTTTAATACCTATTTTGATAGGTAATAATGATTGTACCCAATGTGGGTGTGACGATGTTGTTAAAATCATGGAGCACAATAGGTGATTGGGAAACTATGGTGTTTGGGTAATTGAATTTTATTAAAGGTGTGAGATGATATGATGTTTATACTAACACCATTATCGATCATAATTATCTTAATGAGAGTGTCGTTGATTTGGGTGGTGATGAAGAGGAAGATCATGGTCTTTAGGTTATAAGGATGGGATTTCAGAGTCTTAAAATGTGATAGCAACAAACATTTTAAAAGTGCCAATGAGGTTGGAAAATGTTGGGGGTCATATGATGGTATTGAGATGGATTGAAGAGCTTGATCATGGCTCGACACTATTATTGTGAAAGTTTTGAACAAGCTCATAAAGAGACATCTTGACAAGATCTTGATGTAATTATTTGATGATAGCATTTTATATGGATGTAGTGGATTGAGCTTGAGGTGCCGCAAGGATGGACACCTTGGCTTTATAATCTAATGGGTTGGGTGACTCGAGAAGGAGTGATGGAGATAAATACTTTAGGGTGGTCTTTCAAATATTGTGCATGCATTCTTATGGTAGTTATACTGAGACATCATCTATTTGGAAGTGAGGGGATTTTCTAGAGGAATTCTCATTTTTGTTAGATATGATATCGAGTGATGGTTTGGAACTTATATATTTATAGGTTTGTGAAGTCGGTTTGATTTGATGTTTGGATTTGGTTGCATTGAAATTCATATATGGAAGAGGATAAGTTTTATCTTATGGGAAAAGTCCTTTTCAATGAAGACTTCAAACTATGGTATGTAGGGCTTTGTAGTCCTATGTATGATGTCATGGTATTTGATGATAATCATAAATGCCTCATAGTTATACTAGGAAGGTTTCCACCCCTAAGGATCATAGGGATTAATAGGTGGAAGTTTTATGACTACTAATCGGATGATTCTTTCAAGGATGTTAATGTAATATCTTGATGATGAGGATGACGGATGGGGATATCGTTTGTATTTTAGGAGCATGAGATGCTTTAGTAGTGTTATGTGAGGTACATTTAGGTCTTATTTATGGATGGGTTTAGACTTTGTGATGGTGATTGTAAACTTGGATGAGGGATGAGGTCCCAAAATTAAGGGTAGGGACATGTTATCTCATGGTGTGTTTGTCTAGTGAGTATTTTGTAATATTCCCATATTTATAGATGGGTGATTTGTGTATTTTTGTGTCGGATCACCAAGAATTTGGGCTTGGTGTTGGGTGACATGGTCTTGGAAAGTGTTATTTAAAATTTTGATGACAAGATTCTTTTCTAGTGATTCGAAGGAATAGTATGGGAAGTTTATGCGTGGGTAGGTGTGGTAGGTTTTGGATGTTGTGATTTGGATGGGCTCGAGATCTCATTTATGAGGGAATTCAAGGAATGGTGTTGTTTAGTATATGCTCTTACTATGGAAACAGGCCTAGTTGTAGATGTGGATGAGGAATTAGTTGACAATATTGATGGTGTGATGAGACCCTATGACATTAGACTAAGGTTGAATTTTGATTGGGGATGATTTGGGAAGGATTGTTTAAATATATCGAAAATTTGATTTGAAGGTGTGTTTGGATTGTTAATTATAATTCACCATGGTCGATAAGGTATTGGAGGAAATTTCTAAATGAATGACATTTCTCGATGTCATGTCCTCAAACTTAATGGTATTTATAATAATCATTGTCCCTATACCATGATGGTTTGGAAGTGGATATGTTGATGGGCTAGATAAGAGGAGCGTAATTATACAAGTAGTAAGATTTTTTCAAAACTAACGCTATAAGACTCTCCTAAAGGCGTGTATTTACGTTGAGGCTTGGATAATTTGGAGTCCAAATGACCTTTATATTTAGTTTTGAAATGACTACATTTTGAACCCTTTAGATTTGTAATTGTTAGAAGAAGTTTAAAAGAGGACTCAGGTTTTGGTTTCTTAGATCGGAGTTTGACCTTACCTTTCTCGAGGGTGGGGAGTTATAGTTTTAGGACATGGTAAAGGTTTTGAAAATTTTTGGAAAGATTGAATCTGGAGGGTTGATGATATGTGTTTGGAAAAGGATCAAGAAAATAACTCGATCAACTCAGTTTATGGAAGAGAGAAGGATAATTGGTTGATAATCCCTCGTCACTGGCAACAAAATAGACGAGACTCATCTTCAAATTTTTGATGGCATAGATATCAATGATGGAGATCTTACAAGTGATTTTGATGGAAAATTTCTCTAGGAACAACTATACAAGTTGTGAAAATGAGAAAATATAATGTTGTACCAATCAAGGGCATGGCCACTAAGGACATGGGGAACCCTTAACATGAGATCTGTTCATGGGAAATAAGATGAAACACATGATGGAAATCCTTGATGTGTTGTTGTGGGTCCTCCTTACTATAAAAATTTGATGAATTTAGGGAGTTCCTAGTGTGGAGGATAGGCCTTGAAAGGCACATATGGGTGGATAGGATCGTTATAGATTTATTTGTATGAGAGGTTATGTTAGATTTTGGAGCCTATTTTCATGTGTGAAAGTGTTGAAGAATGTACACTAAGAGTACTATACACTTTCCATAGTTGTCTCACTGGGGTTCAGGGGCGCAACCCCAAAAAAAAAAAAAAATTGGCCTTAAAACGTGCCCGATATACCGGAAATGTGCTTTTCTCATATGGGTGGGATTTTTGACCCATAGGTTTATGGGATGGTTTTGGCCCATGGTTTTAATACCCACGGTTTTGTAAAACTACTTAAGTAGTTGTCTACTTATATGGTTTTATGCATATGGTAGGGATAATGTAACATTACAGATGTGTTTTGAATTTGGGTGTGAATTCTGTAGAGTTTGTTGAGCATAGCTCCAAACAGATATGGGTATTGTATTGAGAGAGTGGTGGCTTGTAATAAAATATGAGCAAGTGATTCTTGGTGGACGTAGCCCAAATTGGGTGAACCACGTTAAATATTGTCTCTTTGTGTTGTGTTATTTTATTCTACACTTTTATTTGAGATCTGTAATATTTTCTACATATTAGTTTCTATTGTTGTGATTTTGTGAGGGATTATTCTACGCATATTTTATCCCTTATTTCCTAAAAATTGGTATCAGAGCCTAGTTTGGTTTGTTGAAGTGTTGAATCGCAGGGAAATTTTTATCTTGAGTGGGAGCTATGGCTAATGATGGAAGATCTAGGGTTGATAAATTAAACGGGCAAATTTTAGTCTTTGGAAGATGCTAGATGGAAGATTACCTTTATCAAAAGGATCTTTATATTTCATTGTTATCTGAGAAGGTGAACAAACCCTCGAGCATGACGAGATGTGGAATGGGATTTTTGGATAGGAAGGCACTTGGGACAATCCGGCTATGTCTTGCATCTTTGGTATTATTTAATGTTTCAAAGGAAAAGACTACAAAAGAACTTATGGATGCATTAGGGAAGTTGTATGAAAAACCCTCTTCCTCTAATAAGATATTTTAATGAAAAATTTGTTTAATATGAAGATGTCTGAGAATGGTTTAGTAGTGATCATTTAAATGATTTTAATATGGTTGTAAATATGCTAGCTTTGGTTACAATAGAATTTGATGAAGAAGTTAGGGCTTTATTAATTTTGTGCTCTTTACCTGAGAGTTGGAATAGCTTGGTAATGGTGGTAAAGCAACTCGGTTCCAGTTAACTCAAAGTTGAAGTTTGAGGATGTTGTAGGGATGATTTTAAGTGAGGAAATGCGAAGAAAAATCTTTAGGGAATCTTCTACTTTATGGAATGCTTTGACAATGGAAACTAGAGGAGACGAAAAAGAATAGAGAAGTCGTGGAAAATCAAAGGATCGAGCAAGGTCAAAATCCAAAAGAAAGATAATATGTTGGCTTTGTGGAAAGTTTGGGCATCGAAGAAGAATTTGTTGGGGGCTTGAGACAAGAAGAAACAATAGGAAGAAAACAAGGAGGAAAATGTGGCAATGAGTAATGTATGTCATGATGCTTTGATTCTTTCTTTGCACAACATTACTGAATCTTGGGTTTTAGATTTGGGGCTTCTTTCCATGCTACTCCACATAGGCATTATTTTTTTGATTATGTTCAAGGAGATTTTGGGCATGTTTTTCTTAGTGATGATGAGCCTTGCAACATAGTTGGAAAAGGTTTTGTTCGTTAAGAAAATATGTAGAATGGGAATACTTGGATATTGAAGGATGTCAGACATGTGCCTACATTAAGACAAAATTTGATATCGGCAAGGCAGTTGGGAAGTGATGGTTATACTTTATGATATTTACAGCGGACTCTTGGAAGGTTACCAAGGGTGCTCTTGTGGTGGAAAGAGGTAAGAAGGTTGGAACCTTGTATTTAACCACTTATAGCACTAATGTTTGTAATCTTGTGGCTTCATAAGTAGATACAACATTGTGGCACTATAGGCTCAGTCATATGAGCCATAAGGGCATGGAGATCATAAAGAAGGATTTTCCTGGATATACAGAAACATGTTTGGAGTTCTGTGAGGACTGCATATATGGGAAACAAAAGTGAGTAAGGTTTCTCAAGGTTGGACCTACAAAGAAAGAGAGTAAGTTAGAGTTGGTGCATTCTGATGTATGGGGATGACTCAGGTATCATCTCTTGGGGGTTCAAGTTATTATGTTACTTTTATTGATGATACAACAAGGAAAGTTTAGGTTTATTGTATTAGAAACAAATATGATGTATTTGACACTTTTGTTAAATGGAAAGCCTTGGTAGAGAATGAAATAGGTCTTAAGCTAAAATGTCTCAGGTCAGATAATGGAGGGGAGTATTGCAGCAATGAATTTGATGATTATTGTTCTAAGAATGGAATCCATAGGAAAAAGATGGTTCCAGGAACTCCGTAGTAGAATGGGGTGTCAGAAAGGATGAACAAAACAATAATGGAATGTGCTAGGAGCATGAGGTTACATGCAGGACCGCCTCTTTTTTTGGGTAGAAGCGGTGAGCACAACTATGTACTTGATAAATAGAGGACCCTTAAGTGCCTTGGATGGAGGCATACCCGAGGAGGCTTGGTATGGTAAGAAAGTTGATTATTCATTTCTTAGAGTCTTTAGATGTGAGGTGTTTGTCCATATAGACAAGGATGATAGGACCAAGCTAGAGGCTAAATAAGAAAAATGTAATTTCATTAGTTATGGTGGTGATGAATTTGGATATAAATGTTGGAGTATTAAGGACAAGAAAATCATTCGATCTAGGGATGTGGTCTTTAATGAGAAAGTCATGTATAAGCAGCAATTATAGGAAAATAGGGAAGAATCCAAGAAAGAATATACAACGGTAGAGGATCTTCCTAGATGGGAAAGTGACACATGAATCAGTTTAGGAACCTCCTCAACAAGAACCCCAAACTCCTATATTGAGGAGGTCTTCTAGGGTAAGAAGAGAACTTGAATGTTTTTCTTCTTCTCTTTATTATTTATTACTCACTGATAGTGGAGAGCTAGAGATCTTTGATGAAGCAATAGGTAGATGCCAGGAAGAAGTGGGAGCAAGCCATGGATGAGGAGCATCAGGCTCTCATGGAGAACTTGACATGGGATTTGGTGAAGCTACCTGAAGGAAAAAAAGAGCATTACAGAACAAGTGGGTGTAGAGAGTCAAAGAGGAAGAAGGAGGAAAGAAAATATACAATGCCATGTTAGTGGTAAAGAGGTTTGCACATAAAAAGGTATAGATTTTGATGATAGTAGTAAAAATTACTTCTATTAGAACTATCTAGGAATAGTTACAAGACTTGCACTTAGAAACTGACTTGATGTAAAGACTACATTTCTCCATGGTGATTTGGAGGAGGAACTATATATCAACAACCTTGAAAGAGGTCAAAGGTAAAGAGGAGATGGTGAAAGAAAAGAGCTTGTATGGCTTGAAACAAGCTCCACGTCAATGGTATAAGAAATTTGATAGCTTCATGATGGAGCAAGGTTATATTAGATGTCATTCTGACCATTGCGTGTATACAAAGAAATTTGAGGATGGTAGTTATATTATCCTTTGTCTGTATGTGGATGACATGTTGGTTACAGGTAAAAACATGTAAGAAATAAAAGTACTCAAGAAGTAGCTAAGTGAATCCTTTGCTATGAAGGATTTGGGGCAGCCAAACAAATCCTTGGTATGAGGATATCTCGGGATAGGAAGGAATGGAAGCTGACTTTATCTCAAGAAGAGTACATTAAGAAAGTATTGGAGAGGTTTAATATGCAGGATGCTAAACTGGTTAGGACTCCTTTGGTAGGCCATTTCAAGTTATCAAAGGAGTAGTGTCCCAAGACAGAGTAGGAGAGAAACCAAATGTCCAAGGTACCTTACTCATCAACAGTTGGTAGTTTGATGTATGCCATGGTGTGCACTAGGCCTGATATTGCCCATGCAATGGGAGTAGTGAGTAGATTTATGAGTGATCCAGTAGAGATCACTGACAGGAAGTAAAGTGGATCCTTCGGTATTTGAGAGGGACCATGGGGAAAGTTTTGTGCTACAGTGGATCAGACACCACTTTGTGTGGTTATGTAGATTCAAGATATGGCTAGAGATGTAGACAGCAGGAGGAGCACGACATGTTATGTTTACACTATAGGTGGGACAACAAGTAAGCTAGAGTTCACGACTATAGAAGATGGGTGCTTTTCAACCACGGAGGCTGAGTATGTTAATACCACGAGGCAAGCAAAGAAATGATTTGGTTACATTAATTGCTTGAGGAGTTGGGGCATAAGCAAGAGGAAGGAAAGTTGCATAGTGATAGTCAGAGTGTTATACACCTAACTAAGAACTCTACTTTCCACTCTAGGACAAAACATATACTAGTTAAGGTACCATTTCATCAGGACAACTTTGGAGGAAGAGAAGTTAAAGCTGGAGAAGATTCATACTAGTTAGAATCTTGTAGACATGATGACCAAGGTGGTCACAAGGGAAAAAATGAAGCTGTGTTCAGCTTTGGTTGGTCTTCATGGAAACTAGTGAAGGGTTGAGAAGCTTGCTCAGAGGAAAACTAGTCTCCAAGTGGGAGATTGTTAGGTTGTGGAGCCTATTTTCATGTGTGAAAGTGTTGAAGACTATACACTAAGAGTATTGTACACTTTCCATAGTTGTCTTGTTGGGGTTTGGGCGCAGCCCTAGATTTTTTTGCCTTAAAACATGCCCGATATACTGGGAAACGTGCTTTTCTCATATGGGTGGGATTTTGACCCATATGTTTATGGGATGGTTTTGGCCCATGGTTTTAATACCCATGGTTTTGTAAAAACTACTTAAGCAATTGTCTACTTATATGGTTTTATGCATATGGTAGGGATAATGTAACATTGCATATGTGTTTTGAATTTGGGTGTGAATTATGTAGAGTTTGTTGAGCATAACTCCAAACAGATCTAGGTATTGTATTGAGAGAGCGGTGGCTTATAATAAAATCTGAGCAAGTGATTCTTGGTGGACATAGCCCAAATTGGGTGAACCACGTTAAATATTGTCTCTTTGTGTTGTGTTATTTTATTTTACACTTTTATTTGAGATCTATAATATTTTATGCATATTAGTTTCTCTTTGTTGATTTTATGAGGGATTATTTCACATATTTTATCCCTTATTTCCTAATAGGTCATTTTTGGGTACCATAGTGGCAATTTCAAGGCTAGTTATTCTCTTTAGTAACGTCTGTATGAGATCATTATGAGGTGGATTTGTGTTTAAAGGAGTGGCTTGTTATAAGTGTGGGGTTTCATTGTTGATACAAGTGATATGGTAATGGAATATTTTAAGGGGTAGGAACACATGTTGGAATATTGTAAGTGTCTTGGGAGACTAATTGTTTTGAGGGTCGGATGTATTAATAAGGGAAAATAATAGAAGTGTGGATGGAAGGTTATGATGATTGTGGGATATATTTTAAGAGGAGATGTAACTATATTGTGAGACAAAGCGAGGTAGATTTTTGTATGAGAAGGGGAGAGTACTAGCAATGAAACTCATGTTGATAGGTGATGTAGATGCGGGGATGATATGACTAAATTTTAGATCGAAGAAGTAGGTTATTGTGATGAAACAAATTTGAGACATAATCATGATTTATAGAGAGAGGGACACCAATTGAGATTATAGGAGGAGGGGAGTGATAGAGGTGTGTGACTAGATGTAGATGGGGAGGTAGTAGTATGAGTTTATGTAGCTTGCAAGCTAGATGAAAAAGCTAATGAAGCATGTTCCTATTGGCTAGCCATATTATGGGATGATATGGAATTAATGTCAAAACTAGAAACAAGAGCGGATGAAGCAAGTGATGACATCTATGTATCACTAGTAGAAGGGTAAGAGAGATTTGTTTGATGAAGGGTTTATACTCGAGGTCATAAAGTTTGGAGTAGTCACAAGCATCGAAGATGAGAAGATGGATATATTTTGGATAGGGGAGAGTAAGTGATACACATACTTTGGTAGAAAGGTAGCTACAAAGGAAATGGGTTTGAAGTGTAAGAGTTCTATGAATACTGGATCGCCACTTTGGAAGAGTTGCGAGAGGGTTAGGACAAGGAGATTTTGATGTCACATATTGAGTACTAGGAGAATGCAGAGGTTCTTGATCTATTTCTAAGGATTTTTGTAATGGACCGAGACATGTTTGGGATGTTTTGCATATGAGACTGGGTTGATTTTAAGGATTATTGAAGTGAACTTGCCATATTTGAGATGTTTTTAAGGTGAGACAATAGTCTAGTCAAAACCATGAACTGATCAAATAATCAATGAAGAAAAGAGTAAAATGGTTGTTTAAAAAAATGAAATAAATAACACACACACACAAAGAAAATTTAAATTATCTTTATTAGTTGAAAGGATGTGAAAAATAAAATATGGTTAATGAGGGTACTATGGAAGAGGTTACCTAATAGTGGTTTTAGGTAAGTTTAAATTTGAAGTACCCTATATACCTGAAGGTATGAGAGGCATAGATCGTGTTATTGGTGTTGATATGAGGCGTGATATGGGGCCTAACCCCTCACTTCATGGTCCGTGGTGATAAGGGTGTTCGGGTGCTAATCTGATATACCACCCACTAGTTTTTTTATACTCGAGCGAACACCGATTTGGTTTCTCCCTTAGTGATCAAACCCAAGTAGGTAGACATAGAAAAGATTGTTTAGATGCAATTTTGATGTTTCATGTGGTTTGGTTGTGTGTGAGGTGAATTTTGTGAATGTAATCGTTTAACCCCTAATTAAAATATGTGATCAAGAAAGATGAAGGCTCATTTTAAGATCCAAAAGGAAATGTTGATTTCAATGAAGACAAATCGAGAAAAATGTGATGTTGAAAGAAAATGAAGGAAAATAAGCATACTTGTGTTCACTATTCCTTTTTATTTTAATTTTTAAAATTTATGTGTTCTTAAAGAAGTGATAGCAAATAAATCTAAGCTGAAAAGTTAGATAATTTGAAAATAGTAAAAACAAGAAGATATAAAATATAAATTAAAGAAGAAGGGTTGATTGTGTCCCACCCAACATGCCATAATTTTAGGTGTTTTTGGTTTTCCAATTATATGATAAACACCAAAAACTTAAAAGATGACATGTTTTAATGACACTGCGTCCGACAACACAATGTCGGGATGAATGGATTCAATATACACAAGATACTTCTCCTTACAAGAGATAAGAGAACATACACACAAAGACAACTAAACAAGGTAGATATTAGAAAAGAGATGACAAGTTGCTCGAAAAGGATTATCCCAAGAACTAATGGGATTCCTCAAAGGGTGTCAACTCATGTTATAATTAAGTGATAATGATATAAAAGTAAATTGACAATGAAGGAATGGATGGAATTCCAGAGGGATATATAGATCATGCTCTATGTGATAGGTGTCTAAGAAAAGGATACAACAATATTAACTCAAGTCAAATTAATCGAACCACTGAATTGTTTATCAACGCCCCATTGGTCTTATATGACTTTGAGTTGATCTTCGATGTCTTAAAAATTTTGGTTTCAAGGTGATGGCACAAAATGAATTCGAATTATTCCCGAGTGTGCATGATCAAGATCGTAAATGTTGGTAATGGTTTGTGAATCACTTGACACTATCATCTATAGAGAGAAACATCTTCAAAATAAGAAAATTAGATAGAAAAATAATGACTAAATGATTACAGATACGATAAATATGATTAAAATGATAAAAAGACAGGGATCACTAGTGATTTTGTATGGTTGGTGGAGATTCGAGATAAAATTGTTGGCATTCTTTGTGAGAAAGTTGATCTTTTGATAGAATGTAAATTTGATCTAAAGTGAATGATTTATAACTTGATGTGGTCTCTAATAGGATGTATTGATAGAATGAAGGTGAAAATAGAAGATAAAAACTCACCTTTGTTGATAAATGCTATAAAATGATGTTGTGGGATTCTTACAAAATTTTCAGAGCTTCTTAGGACATAACAAGGGTGCTAGAGATACCAAGATGTCTACGAAATGATGTTGTTTCAGTCTTGAAAGGAACAAAGCTTTGATTTGAATGTCATAATATCCCTAACCAAGAGGTTTGATGTTGCTTTTATAATCATCGACGATTCTATTAGGGTCATTGATCGATAAAAATGTAAGGAAAACCCACTTGGAAGTGGTTTCAACCACTTCCAAATGGGTAGATTCGGGTATTGGGATGAGTTAGAATGGTTGTGAGGATGTTAGAGGAGTTAGGAGGTTAGATGGTTAGGTTAAAATGGGTTAACATGGGTTATAGGTGGTTAAGAAGGTTTAGGGTGAGTAAATGAGATTTATGGGGGTAGAATGTGATTTTATGAGGGTGAGATCATAATTTATAGGATAATGAAATGGTTTAATATTTTGAGTGTGAGGACTATGGATAAACAATATAGGGTACTAAAAATAGGTTTCTACAGTAAATAATCGTTGAGTTCAGGAACAAGTCTAAGGAGATTGGCCATTAAATCATGAATGATGTAGTGATCAAGTATCCCTTATTTCTAGGAGAAATAGTTTTTTGAATATAAGTGAACAATAAAATGATGAAAATTAATAGACATGATAAAAAACCTCAAAAATCCTAAGATGAGGAACTTTATAATTTAGTGTTAAAATCTACAAACCCTCATAAATGTTTTCTAGATAAATCCCTAAATATTGGTGCAAGTGAACCTTAAAAGGCCTAAAAGTACATTGTACTAATAAAATATGAATATAAAAATGGCACCAATGCGTAGAACACAAAAAATACACAATTTCAAAACAAAAGATCGCCTCAATACAAGCTATGGATCAAAAGTTATGAACTCTAGAAGGTTATGCTATTAAAAATATAATATTTTAATGATATCCTTTTTGTAGGGTACATGTGACACCTAAATGTCCAAAGGGTAAAGAATTGAACTAGAAGGTACAAATTTATGACCAAAGGATAAAATATTCGCACCTGAGGTACATGTCCAAATGGTAAAGAACAACATCTAGAAGGTACATATATGTGACCAAAAGATAAAACACTTCACTCATAAGGTACATATCTACATCCATAGGGTAGAGAACTACATGCAAAAATATAAATCTATGTCTAAAGATCAAAACATGCATTCAAAAGGTACAATTGATGATACAAACGTTGATTGCAAATATCCAATTTTATGGTACTTGTATAAAAATAGAGAGAAACATAAAAATTTCTTAAAAACCGTAAAACTGATATAATTTCTACCCCAGAAAAATGCATGCAATTATATGGATTTCTTGAAAAATGCACCAAATACCCTTACAAATGACCATAATTGACTATCTCGAACTAGGTCGAGTTTACTGAGATAATAATATGTTTTTATTAAAATTACATTGGGTGATAGATGACATTAAAACCAATTATAGAATGAACTATTTCCCCAATATTTTTTTATTCTCCAATTCATCCAAGGATATAAGAGAAGAACATACTCAGAGAATAGAGGATTTAACATAGTAAACTGCAAACAAAAGATTTTATAACTAATAACAAATCGAATACCGGACAAAAAAATACCAACATAGGTTTGATATCATATCAAAGTATTGGCCAAGATCACTGGATCAATTGAATGCATCAATTCATCAAATGTGAGACAAGAAAACACATAAGGTTGTTGAAAGTAAATAAAATCACAATAAGAGAATTATTGCACAAGCTTGGAATCAATCCATCTAACACACAACTTGCATATCTCACAAATGAAGATGTACATATAGGAGAGTGAATGTGTAACTCCTTCATGAATAGTGGTCAAAGATCTACCACCTAGAATAGTGATCAAATAGTAACTCCCATTAAAGTATAACAACCACCTAAAATAGTGGTCAAATATCTTCCACCTAGAATAGTGATCAAAGAGTAAACCCCACTAATAATGGTGGTCAAATGTAACTCCATATGACTAAGTACACCTACACTAAATAAACAATCCATGTGTGTAGGAATAATCCACAATAAATAAATACGAGGAAAAATAATGCCCTACACTAAAAAAATCTTCCTAAGGCTAGCCTTATCATAATATTTCATCTATGTAAAGATATATAAGCAATTCAATATCACTTTATAACTCACTTGGAACACTTATAAGGTATTATTACAAATATCATTCCATGAGCACTCAAGGCCCTCGTAGATCTTCCTAAATTAGTTGCACATCATTTAGAGTAACCACTATGCTACAAGACTAAAGAACTCAATTAGGTAAAATAGTCTATATTCATCCATTTCCAAGCAAACAAAGGTTCTAGAACCATGTATTACTAAGAAAAGTCTCTCTAAACATTTTCAAAGAGTTTAAAGGGACAAATGGTTTAGTCACATAGTTGAAGGACACTACATTGCACTACTCTTTGCGTTGGGTACATTTTCTACTCTACAATTATCCCTCTTTCTTTGTTGTTAAGATACATGAGGGCACCCATATGGGGTTGAGTTAGATCACACTCGCACTTGCACATGTACCTAGGAGAACTACATGAGACTTAATACCACAAAATGCATGTAATAAAACAATTGAATTGGTTCGGTAGGAGTTAACTACCAAGGGTAGTCCATCCTCACCATACACATGATTTCTCCTTTCGTTTTCTAATGTTTTATAAAGGGCATTGAAAATATCTATGATTTCTACTTTGTTGCATGTGATTACGAGTTGTACAAACAAGAGTGACATGTAGGGAACCGTATTTTAAAAAAATGAAGGGTGTATAAATTTATAGTAAGAACTCATCATAAGAGGGTCCAAGACCACACATAAAGGTCAACAACATACGAAGGAGTCAAGACCGTAAAGTAGTTGTCCGACCTTGGACATGGGAATTTTATAGATCTAATATCAAAAGTGAAGCATCTACATGATAAGAACATCCTTTTATGTGGTTAGCACACCCAAATCATCCTTATACCTCTATGTATAGCTATGTTTTCATCTCTTCTTGTGTATTTGAGGTATTGTTTTATTGTTGTATCATTGTGTTGCACATAATAAAGTGTTGTTTTAGTTATGCATGGTTAATTGTGAATTAATTATATTAGAATAATCTCTTGTAATGAACCCTTACATCATATATTTCTTATGTTGCATGTCATTTATTTTTAGGTTGTAAAAAACAAGAAATTAAATTCCAAGGGTATAGAGAAACTATCCACAATGAGGTTGAGCCAATTCGGGTTGAGTGGAAGCTTTTGTAGAGTCCGTAAGCTTAGTATAGGTCTAGGGTATAATTCTTAGTAGAATTATGGCTATCTTTCATGATAATATAATTGGAGAGTTGAAGTATTGTGCTTGAGTGTGTAATATTTACTTATATAAATAAAATAAAGTTTTTTTCTTTGTGTTAAGAGTCGTGCTTGTGCTCTTGCTTAGGGAAAGATTTAACTTTGAGATTAGTTGTGTGATGTAATACATATCTTCATTGGGAATCCTAACCATGATTGCATCAATGATGTAGAGGTAATTATGGGAGAAATGTGTGTCAAAAGATTCAAATATATGTCATTAGTCCAAATACCCTAAACAATGCCAAATTTGAAATTGTCACGTTCTAAGACTAAAAGTAGGTTACTACAACAAGAACATTTACAAGTAATGTTCGAGCTCCAACAATGACAACAAATAGTTTAAAGTACTATAGATTGTTTTCCAAATCAATTATAATTATAATTAATCGCCCCTTTTACGATTGGCAAGTCAAGATTATATAGGCAATTTCTTCCTTGTACTAAATGGAAACTAATCCTTTAAGACATTACATGAGGCTCATGCTTTATGGCTTTGTTATTTTTTCATCTTTATCATTTAGAATCACATTAATTTATAACCCATCTTCATTCCTATTATCTTCTAAATATCATTTATTCTTCCAACACATTGTTCTATACTATGGCACAATTCATACCTTAGCCAAAATTCCAAGTGGACACCCTTGTCTTTATGTGGACAATTGTATTCTAATTTTGATCTTAGTGCACAAAATAGCACCCTTTTTGCTGATTATTCCCTTTATAACAATAATAGGGCAAACTTTACCAAAAATAAAAATAAAAAATTGAGGGTCACTACTATATGATAAAAATAATAATTAGCTTGTTAATGGAAAACTTATGATAGAGGTCACACAATTATATTTTACTTCATTTTAAAAGCCGAAGTTGGATGCCTCAACTCTAGTATTTGCTTTCCATCTATGCCGGGTCACCAACGAACCGCTGTAATGGGATGTGGACCGTACATTTGTTGGGCCATACAACGCTTCTATCTTTTATGATCGGAAACAGAAATATACAAAGAACAAGATCCCACTTTATCAAATGGGACAGGGTTAAGTGCCAGAAAAATCTTTTCTATTTAATGCAATACAAATATAAAATTTCTTAAGAATCAAATTATTAAGAGTGAAATATTTAAAATCAATTGAAAAGGTGGTGTAGCAAATATTGAGTGGTCACAGACGCAGGACAAGAAAGCTTTTACTGTGAATGATGCAAATATGCATATGCCACCATGTGGTAGAGAATCCCATGTCGTCATCCGCCATTATTCACAATATCCAGACATGTACCATCTAGACAAATCAGCTTGCAATCCTATTTAAAGGACGTTCTTCATTGATGGGTTTGCCAAGTTACCTGGTAATCACTGTTAGTTTTTGGAGGAAATCATAGTTTCCTCCAAGAACTTGAAGATATTGAGCTTGAGCTTGAAGATATTGTGGTGGGAAGAGCGTAGCCATGGCGAAATCAATATTGATGGCAAAACAAGTTATAGCTGCTGGTTCTCTCTCGCCTTTCAGTATTCATGGTGTTGGCTTTTCAAGGTAAGTATTTTAAAAACTATTCTCGCTCAGCCTAAATATCACATATGTTTTTTTATTATTATTATTTGATGAATTTGTATCTGTGATCGTTACAAAAAGCCTGATACAAAGTATCAGTGATATTGCGTCAAAAGTTGAATCGCCAGGGAAGAAGGGTATTCTCGGAAAGAGACAGCAAGAGAGAAAAGACTATGGGAGAGGGAGAGAGAAAGAGGTTGAAGGATCATGGATGCCTGATCCAGTGACTGGCTATTTTATTCCGGAAGATCATTTTGGTGAAGTTGACATTGCTGAATTGAGGGAAAATCTTCTGAGAACTCATTCCGTTTCCAGATCCTCAAATTAGATCATTTCAACTTCACCCGACGCCCACAACGAAGTTTTTTTTTTGGGATATCCAACAAAATTTAGATAGCTGCGTATGATTAACGCCAGCAATTATGAAAATAAAACTATGTGGGCATTATTGTTTTTATTTTTACCCAAGGCAAAGCAATATAGCCTGATGCAAAGTATCTGTGATATCCACTTTACAGTTACTTAATTTTATATGTTTTAATAATTCTAAAGTTTTAGATAAGAAAACGAGTGGAATGTTCTTTAATGAGTTTATTTAACACAACTAATTTCAATATTTATTGAAAAGATTTTTAAAAATTATGATTTGATTAACGAAATTTAGTTTAGTGGGATGTTCTAGATATATTATCTTTGGTATTGAGCATTTCAATTGTGGTGTTATTAGTGTATTTATGTGTTTATAAATTATTTGTTTAAATTTAGTTCTTGTTGGTATATATTTCTAATATTGTCAAATTTTCTACCTTGTTTCTTGTATCTTGTAGACTTTACAACCTTACTAAATTATATGGCTTGTTATATTATAACTTATATTAAATAAAATATTCTTCTTATATAGAAATACTTCATATATTCGAAAACACCACATCCCCTACATGTACTTTTCACTTTTAGAACAATTGTCATAGTACAAAAAATTCTTAATTACTTTGCACCAATTTCTATTTTAACTCATTAACAAAAATAACAATAAACATTGCATAAATTTGATTTTTATGAATGCATATTTAATGCATAATCATGTCATTTTATGACTTCCTTGAATCATACAATAACATGCTCTATGGGACCATTTGAACAATCAACTATAAACTTGTAACTAAAAATTCCATAACATTTTTTTCCAAAAGAATAAGTTGTTATATAACACTTGTTATATTTTGATTGTGTGTGGGTGTGGGTGTGGGTCCAATCATACAAAAAAGTGAGCGCATGAATCACACAAAAATTATCACATTGACCTCGATTAAAAAGGCTAAAAAATAAATTAAAATTATATATAAGATATTTTTCATTCATAAATTTATACATATCTTTGTAGAGTTATTTTCAGTGGAACACTCATCTATCATAGGTTATCTACCCTTAACATTAGTTTGTTCCATAAGAGAATTATGCAATGTATGGTTTTGTCTCCCATGATCATAAAGAGCAAATTAGAGGGATCTAATCGCAAATACACTCATACCATCTTTATATTATTTTGTCTTGGTTGGTGTGAAGTTAAACTTGGATAGATAATTTCCATTATTCCTATCACAAGAGCCTTACCACTCACCATATTAAATGTGGCTTTTGTATCCATGGGTATAACTCCTTATGCTAAGAAAATTAGTTTTCTCTCATTCAATTAAGGTATAATTACATCTTGAAGGAATGTTCTGACATATTCAGTTAAGGAAAAATTGGGAGGAGTCGGGGATGGAGTGAAAAAATGTGAATGCAGCGAATGGCAAATTAGTTTTGGTAATCGCAAAATTTTGCAAGCTCCGCAATGGGAGCCAAATGGTCACGCCACAGTATCGGGGATTCGAGTTGATGGAGGAGCACGAGGTAATGGAGATGGGGTCAGGACTGTGGTAGATTCGTGCCCTAATCTTAGGGTTTCAAAAGTTGGTCGAGCCTTCTTGTGGGAAATTTGGGCCAAACAAGATTTTAACAGGAATAACGGGAGAAGTGCTATAGGTTATCGGGGATTGGCTCACTCCCAGAAGACAACCTCATTCAAATATATACTGGAAAATTGAGGAGGTCAAACTCCATGCAAGAATTCACTAAACAATCAGACATACCTGGTTGATTTGGCTGAGGATATTCCTTCTTTAGTCATCGAGAACCCTGAAATGGAGGAATACTACAAAATTTTATCTCATGATATAGTGATCAGAAAGTTGAATGGTTTTTGGCCTTCCTCCTCTCTGCACTGTATCAGTGGATTTTCAAAAACTGGACCAACAAGTGTGAAATCTCTCTTTGTTCCAAGATTTTTGTTGTCCATTTTAGGGAATCTGAGGATTATCAGTGTTGCATGACAGAGGGTCCATGGTTCTGGGGACATGCTGGTTTATTTGTAACCCCATGGTTTCTAGATTTTGATCCGCATACTTATTCGATTACCAAAATGCCGGTTTGGGTCGGGCTCCTATGGTATGCCCCTGGAGGACATTGGAAACGCTTTGGGCAAGTTTTTAAAAGAAGACTTGGATAGAACGCATTCGGGTCTGTGTTCGTATGCCCGTATGTGCGTTGAAATCGATTTGAGCAAAGGATTACCAGATCGAATTAATCTTAAATTTGGTATGTTTCAAAGCATACCCAGGTTTTAGACTATGAGAATACTGCATTTAGATGTAGAATATGCAGAAACACGGGTCATCTGTAAAGCTTCTTGTCCCTTTAATAAAAACTAGAAATCTACAAAAAGAATGGATCGACTTCTTCTAGTGGATGGGGTACTTTGAATCTGGATTTGGTGTCTGCTTCAAACTTTAAGGAAGATCCGAGAAATCCTAACACGAGGGTAAAGTAGATGCAGAAAAGAATGATAGAGAGATGGAAATATAGGAAAATTGCACAGTAGTAGGTGGATCAAAAAGGGGGCATACATCAGAAAGTTAGAAGTCGACTAGGATTCTATGTCAAAAATTTGATTGCCTTAGTTAATCCTAGTGACCTTGCACTAGTTATTTTGTCTGATCATGGCAAGTGGCAAGAAGTGAAGAAGTGGAAAAGAAAAAGGGACGAATGGGCAACATTGTAGATTATTTTCCATTGCGGGGTGGGAAGTAGTTCAAGTTTAATCATTATTTGTATGTTTGGTAAATGATCTTTCTATGTGTGCTTTTACGAGAGATCGGTTTTTTGCCGGCCGTTTGCTTTTGGCTAATGATGCCTTTTGTTTTCCTGAGGATTTAGCCTCAGCTTCTTGCTCGAGGAACAGTGCCTTCAACCCGCCTTATCAATTAAAAAGAAGAAGGTATAATTACATCTTGAGGCTCAATCATTTTACAAAATATAAATAGTACATCATTACTTAGACATGCACACAAAATTATCTCATGTGTAAACTTCAAGATGGTATAGCTCCCATATAATGAATTCAATTTTTCCCAAGCATACTATTATATTTTGATTTGTTGGATATATCTTAGCATTCTATTGCTTTCATATAATTTACCCTAACTGAATTTTATGTGATAATAAAACCCTAAGTTGGATTGGAATATATAAAGGATGTATATTCATATCACTAAATTAGACACTCTTATATAGATATTAACGCATACAGTAGATGATTAATACATTTCATCAATGTATTTACATGTTGAATGCGGTAAAATAAAAAAGAATAATACACTTATATTTTGTTTGTATTTTGACAATTGATCTAGACTTAAATATAGGTGAAACATACAAGATTACTAATTTAGATAATTCATCTTTGAAGCTGGATATTTATCTTCCCTAAGATAAAATTGACTAGTAGGGAAAACTGCTAGTTTCTCATGTCCTTTGTTGCACAAACTTGTCATGCTCTAAAAACTAATTTGTGTCTACGTGACATCTTAAAACTATTAATGTGTAGCTCTATATGTGATCATAGATTTGAAACATGCACACAATGTTATGAAATGAGTCTTCTTCTCTTTTTCTCTTTAAAAAAACTATCTTCCTTGAATGTCCAATAAAAGGGTTATTGGTATACATTGAGTGACACCTACCATGCAATTGTCGAATTAAGGTCCATGCAGTGAAAGGACACTTAGTGTTATCAAGATGATGTTGAAGTTCCTTAGATAATGTCGGACATGTTATTCCATAGATCTTATTCAACCACTCATGTTGTTGTAAATAACCTTTGAGTTTAGGAACAATTCTAAGGATATTGGGCATTGAATCATGAATGATGCAATGATCAAGTATCCCTTGTTTCAAGGACAAATAGTTCTTTGAATGTAAGTGAACAATATATTGATGAAAATTAATTAACATGATTAAAAACCTCAAAGATCCCAAGATGTGGCACTTTATAATTTAGTGTTAAAAATTACAAACCCTCATAAATGTTTTCTAGATAAATCCCATAAATTTTGGTGCAAGTAAATATTATAAGGCCTAAAAGTGCATTGTACCAGTAAAATATGAATATTAAAATGACACTAATGCGTAAAAATAAAAAAATACACAATTTCAAAAATGATTGCCTCAATACGAGCTAGGGATCAAAATTTATGATCTCTAAAAAGTTATGCTATTAAAAATATAATATTTTAATGCTAGCCTTTTTGTAGAGTACATGTGACACCTATATGTCCAGAGAATAAAAATTGACCTAGAAGGTACATATTTATGACCAAAGGATAAATGAATGCACCCATAAGGTATGCATCTAAAAGGTAAAGAACCGCATTCAGAAGATACAAATATGCCACCAAAGGATACAAGGCGAAACTCATAAGGTACTTATCTACATCCGGAGGATAAAGAACTACATGTAGTAGATACATATCTATGTCTAAAGAATAAAGACATACATTCAAAAGGTAAAATAGAGGATACAAAATTTGACTACATATATCTAATTTTATGGGTATAAAAAGAGAGAGAAACCTAAACAGGTTTCTTAAAAACCCAAAAAAATGATATAATGTTTGCCCCAAAATAAGTCCATCTGGAATTATATGGGTTTTTAAAAAATGCACTGACTAGATTCAACTATCTTAGAACATGATCGAGTATACAATTAATTCTAGGGTTTTAACATCTTATGGACATAATGGAACAATATGTTTTTGTTGAGTCACGGAGCTAAATTTCTTCAAAAACAACATGCTTTTCATGTTTTTGGTTTACATAGAGACCAGCATCGGTTGAGTTACCGACGTCAATTACCTAGGAGGAACCGACATTCTTTAGGGAACCGACTTGTGTTCCAAGGAACTCACGGGATTAAATCTAACCTTTGATTATAAAGGTGATCTAAAGGTTGTAATTTCATAGCTAAGATGCCCTAAATTCTATATGCTTATATAAGCTAGAAAATTAGGGTTAGATGAACAATAGAGTATACTTGGTTAAGAGGATGAAGAAGAAGAAAAAGAAGAAAAAGGTTGCATGAAGACAAAGCTTCCATGGAGAGAAGTTGGACATAAGGAAATTGTAGATACATCTGAATGGTGAGACGAGTGTAATGTATTCTCTCGTATTTCCTTTTATTGTTCTATTTCAATGTAATGGCTTGCATAGTATGCAAAGAAGATATGGTTTCTTCTTGTAGATCCACAGTTGTTGTGATATCTTGTATTGTAGATCCACATGTTGCTCTCGGATGTTGTATTGTAGATCCATGAGATCATGTTATATTGTTGGTCCATAGAGATCTAGTATTGTAGCTCATTGGATAGCTTTTGGGTACATGATAGAATTCAAATATTGTAGAGGAGGTTGTATTCTTGTTTACACGGAGTTGATGCGGTGATGGAGAAGAGAGTTTCTTATTGGTGCATAGTTATGGTTGCACATTGGTAAACCCATTTGAGAGGTCTTATTTACATATTCACATGAGAGATTGGTTGCAGTTCAGAGATGCATTAGTTCCTAGTTATGTGAGATCTATTGGTGGTTTGGAGGCACGGTTGTAGTGCACTCATGTAGATCCGTTTAGAGATCTAGAGGAGGAGATACTCTTGGAGAGATGCATTGTACTCTTGTGGGAAGAGTTGATTTGTACTCTTGTTTATTATATATATTGAGATCTCTATCTTTGGTGGACGTAGCCCACATTGGGTGAACCACGGTACATGTTGTGTTATGTGTGTGTACTTTGTTTTGATTTGGATTTTCTAGTATATGCTTCCATTCTTTGTATATTTTGGGGAATTGTATACTTCCGTATTTTCATGATTTGGTTTGTTATTGAATCATAGCACTATTTTTAGTTAAGTGTTCCCAACAATTGGTATCAAATCCTAATTTTTTAACTTATCTGATACCATCAGTTGGTATCAAAGTGGTGGTTTTAGTTTTTTGAGCAAGGGTTTTTAGGTTCTTGTTAGTGGTATTAATGACAGGTTGTATGAGAGCGGGTTTTTTTACCCGATGTGTAAATTCGCAGGAGATATTTAATATCAAGTGGGAGCTAGAAATGTAAGGTTGCTGGAAAATGATAGTGGTAGTGTCGTATTCTATACCGATGTTGATATTGTTCCTTAGCCGATGTCGGTAGGGTGACCGTGGTCGATTTATTGGAAACCAGCGTCGGTGACCTGTTAATCGAAAATCACATATCTAAAGTAATTTGAGAAGATGCAGTGAATGTATCTTGATTGTTGAGGTGTCACTGGTTCTGAGAGGCACAAATATGTTGGTTAGATTGAATATTCAAATTATAGAGGTATAGTTTTATTATCTTCATATTGTAGTGCTTATATGTTTTGGTTGCACATACATGTTTAGGATTACAGATCTGAGTAAGAGATAGAGGATCAGTTATGCATCCTTGGTGCAATAAGGTGCACATGCTTTGTTAGAGAGGCAAAATGTAATAGCACAGAATAAAGGTAGGGATCCAATCGAGAGAGGCAAGTACTTTAATTAAATATTTGGTTGAGTGTCTTGGTGTTGGTAAGGTTATGTATTTCATCTTGGTGCAGTTTTATTGCATGTATTATTGTTGTAAAGTTTTCATGCAAGATTTGGGTGCTTCTTGAAATGACTAGCTAAACACAACTATCGGATTTGCTCGGAGTAGGCTCCTGGTTTTGTGTTTATGCTAATTTTTGGCTTTGTGGTAGTTCCAGTAGCACCAATGTCAGTCAATGAACCGACATCGGTCATAGGAGAATCAGCACCGATCAAAAAACTGAGGTTTGTCTATGTGAAAGTAAGTTTGTACTGGGTTTTTGTAGCATAAGAGGGCATGAAAGGTTTTAGTGTTCAGTTTGGAGGATCATGTTTCTTGCATAGTGTGTACAAGAAGAAGCAGAGTATATCACTTCAATGTTTGAATCAGAAAGAGGACGGAGTTAGCTTGGTGATTCTAGTGAGACTTGGGTCAAATTCAGGTATCTCTATATGGTTCATGTTTTATTTCTTTCATTTGAAGCAACTAGTATTATGTTTAGATTGTGTGCACAAGTAAAATATGCACCATGGATATTTGGTGAGTTTGAATTTTATTTACGGGATGTGTTGGAATCTTGAGGACAAGGGTATCTAGTTTAAGGATGAGATCCTCAATGAAAAGTCATGTTTAGACATAGTTGCAGGTAATGAGAGATGTTGAGTACACATGGATGAAAAGAAGGTGGTTTAACCTACTTCACAAGAAGTCCAAACTTCTGTGATGTAGAAGTATTCTTTGATAAGAAGGGAATCAATTTTATATTTTCTTTCATCTGTTTTATTTCTCACTGATATATATTAGAGATTTTGAGCTTGGTGATGAGTGGCAGTGCAGGGAGTTCATGTTGAGTGGGAGCAAGCCATGGTCATTTGCATTATAGGTTGGACACATATACACATGTGGAGTGAGAGGAGAATGCTATTATTCAAAATGGCATGAGGCACAAGTTGTTTTGGAGGAAAGTCACGGTTTTACAGGTATTTTGTGTTTAGTGCATGGTGATGTCACTTCTAGTTTTATTTTGTAGTGCCTGGATATCCTTATGGGATGGAAGTTGATGGTTGTTCATTAGGTTAAGAGAGAGAGAAATGTTTTAGAGTTTGAAGGGTGAAAGAAGGAAAATATGTTTGTTACTTGGTTGACCGATGTCGTGCAAGATTTATCAGTGGTCGATCAAGTTAGAGGTTTTTCCGTAGGTGTATTTATAGTTTATTGATGATTGCCCTTATTTTATTTAATCTACGATGGTTGTGCAATATGTTGATGACATTTTTATTTTATTTTCACTAGTTATTAGTAGCATGGTTAGCATGGTTGTTGTTGACATTGATTAGCACAAGATTCATGTGTGGCCTTAGAGTTAGTCGATGAGAGACTTGGAGCTTCTGGAGAGTCGGTGATATGGATGGATGTACATGGTGATTTTATACATGTGGATAGATTCTATTTTGTGATTATATGATGATGCAAATATTTTTTTACACATGGATGCCTATGAGCATGGTTTAGATGCCCTTGAGCATGAGTAGGGGATGTTTGTATTTCCTCTTATTACTATGTTACTCCATGATAGATATGTTTTCTACAAATGGTTGTCTTAGACATGCAAGTTGTTTATGTAGGGTTGGATTTGTAGAATGTAATGTTTGGATTCTTTGAGTTATGCAAGTGTTGTGGATTGATCACCCACTAGTTGCATGTAGAACTCATTTGGGTTATCTTTACCCAGGATCTTGTTTTGCTTATGCATATTCCAGTTTGACTTGTCTTTGGTCAATTGCATTGGTGGTTGCATGGAGACATGGATAGATGGTTGGAGAACATGGTTGGTTTTATAGGTATGGATATGGTTGCGATTGAAGCTTAGTATTTTAGTTTGAGTGGGAGCTCTTGCATGTGTGTTAGTCATGGTGGCTTGGTTGCATGAGAGGCTTGGTGTTACGATTCAGTGGGAGCTTGATGTATGGATAGCTCGTGTATCACAGATTAGTAGTAGCTTCATGTAGGTATATGGTAAGTCATAGTTTGTTATCTTCTTGGTTTTAGAAGATGGTTTAATCTTCCTGTTTTTGAGAGAATTGTTGAAGTAAAGAATAGTTGGTCTTCACAGTATGTTGAAGATGGTAATGTACAAGTACAGGTTGAAATTTATCTCCAAGTGGGAGATTGTTGAGTTTTGGAGCTAAATTACTTCACAAGTAACATGCTTTATAGGTTATTGGTTTACACAAATACCGATGTCAGTTGGGTTACTAGCGTCGGTCTCGGGAGGAACCAACATCATTCAGGGAGCCGACATCTATTTCCTATGTGTGAAAGGTTCTATTTAACTCACGGGATTAGATCCAACCTTTGATTATAAATGTGATCTAAAGGTTGTAATTACGTAGCTAAGATTTCTTAAATTTGTATATGCTTATATAAGCTAGAAAACTAGGGTTAGATGAAGAATTGAGTAAGAATGTTGATTATACTTGGTTGAGAGGATGAAGAAGAAGAAAAAGAAGAAAAGGGTTGCATGAAGACAAAGCTTCCATGGAGAGAAGCTACAGAAGGAAATTAAGGTACATCTAAATGGTGAGAAGAGGGTAATGTATTCTATTGTATTTCCTTTGTATTGTTATGTCTCAATGTAATGGCTTGCATAGTATGCAAAGCACATATGGTTTCTTCTTGTAGATCCACAGGTTGTTGTGAGATCTTGTATTGTAGATCCACATGTTGTTGAGATCTTGTATTGTAGATCCATGAGATCATGTTATATTGTTGGTCCATAGAGATCTAGTATTGTAGCTCATTGGATAGCTTGTGGGTACGTGATAGTATCCAGATATTGTAGAGGAGGTTGTATTCTTGTTTACACAAGTTGATGTAGTGATGGAGGAGAGAGTTTCTTCTTGGTGCACACGAGTTGTGGTTGCACATTGGCAGACCCATTTGAGAGGTCTTGTTTTTAGATTCACGGGGAGAACATGGTTGTAGTTCAAATATGCAATAGTTCTTGGTTATGTGAGATTTGTTGGTAGTTTGGAGGCACGGTTATAGTGCACTCATGTAGATCTGTTTAGATATATGGAGGAGGAGATAATCTTGTAGATATGCATTGTACTCTTGTGGGAAGAGTTGATTTGTACTCTTGTTTATTATATATATTGAGATCTCTATCTTTGGTGGACGTAGCCCACATTGGGTGAACCACGGTACATGTTTTGTTATGTGTGTGTACTTTGTTTTGATTTGGATTTTCTAGTATATGCTTCCATTTCTGTAGATTTTGGGGAATTGTATACTTCCATATTTGCATGATTTGGTTTGTTATTGAATCATAGCACTATTCCACGATCATTTATTCCCAACATTTTATATTAAAATTATATTGGGTGATAGATGGCATGTAAAACCACTTACATAATTAACTATTTCCCCAATATTTTCTGATTCTCTAGATTATCCAATGATACAATCGAAGGAATACTTAGAGAATAAATGATCTAGCACACGATAAACTAAAACAAACAAAATTTAATAACTAATAGGAAATGAAAGACCGGACAAAAAATACCAAGATAGGTTTGATATCATATAGGAGTATTGGAAAAGATGATTAGATCAATTGAATGCATCATTTCATCAAACGTGAGACAAACAAACACATAATGTTGTTGAAAGTAAATAATATCACAATAAGATAATTATTGCACAAGCTTGGAATCAATACATCCAACGCACAAATTGAATAACTCACAAATGAAGATTTACAAATAGGAGAGTGAATGTGTAAATCCTCCATGAATAGTGGCCAAAGATCTTCCACCTAGAATAGTGATCAAATAATAACTCCCATTAAAGTGTAATAACTACCTAGAATAGTGGTCAAATATCTTCCACCTAAAATAGTGATCAAAGTGTAACTCCCACTAATAATGGTTGTCAAATGTAACTCCCTATGAGTGAGTACACTTAAGAAAGCTAACTCTTAAAGTGTAGGAATAATCCATGTGCGTAGGAATAATCCACAATAAATAAATACAAGTAAAAATAATATCCTACACGAAACAATCTTCCTAATGTTAGCCTTATCATAATATTTCAACTACATAAAGCTATATAATAAATTCAATATCACTTTTATAACTCATCTAGAACACTTATAAGTTCTTATTCAAAATATCATTCAAAGAGCACTCAAGGCTCACGAGATCTTCTTAAATTAGTTGCACATCACTTAGAGTAGCCACTACTACAATACTAGAGCACTCAATCATGTCAAATAGTCTAGCTTCGTCCATTTAAGAGCATACAAAGGTTCTAGAGCTATGTGTTAGTAAGAGGAAATTCACTCTAAACATTGTCCCTCCTTCTTTATATACTCTACAATTATCCCTCCTCCTTTCTTTCAATATATTTGAGGGCCCATAGGGGGTTGACTTAGATCACACTCACACTTGCACATGCACCTAAGAGAACTATATGAGAATTGATACGATAAAATGCATGTAGTATAATAATTGGACTAGTTCGATAGGAATTAACTACCAAGGTTAGTCCAACCTCACCAAACACATGTTGATTTCTCCTTTTGTTTTATAATGCTTTATGAAGGGTATTGTAGGTATCTAGGGTTTCTACTTTTTACATGCATGTGATTACGAGTTGCACAAACAAGAGTGATATGTAGTAAGCATACTTTTAAACAAATGAATGGTATATAAAGTTACAGTAAGAAATCACCATAAGATGTTTCAAGACCACACATAAAGGTCAAAAAAATATAGGAGTTCAAGACCGTACAATAGTTGTCCAACCTTGGACATGGGAAATTTCTAGATCTAAAATCAAAAGTGAAGCATCTACACAATTAGAAAATCCTTTTTATCCAGTTAGCACACCCATATCATCCTTACATCTATGTATAACTATTTCTTCATCTCCTCATGTGTATTTGAGTTATTGTTTTATCGTTGTATCATTGTTGCACATATTAATGTGTAGTTTTGGTTATGCATGGCTAATTTTGAATTAATTATATTAGAATAATTTCATGTAATAAACCATTACATCATATATTTATCATGTTCCATGTCATTTATTTTTAGGTTATAAATAACAAGAAATTGAATTCCAAAGGAATATAGAAACTATCCATAGTAAGGTTGAGCCAATTTGGGTTGAGTAGAAGCTTTTGCGGATTACGTAGGCTTAGTATAGGTATACAATTATAATTCTTAGCAGAATTCTTGTTATCTTGTCATGATAGTGTAATTAGAGAGTTGAAGTATTGTGCTTGAGTACATGTAATATTTCCTTACATAAATAAAATTGAATTTTTTTCTCCATGTTAAGAGTTGTGCTTGTGCTCTTGCTTAGGAAAGATTTAACTCGACATAAGTTGTGTAGTGTAAGACATACCTTCATTGGGAATCCTAACCATGATTGCATCAATGATGTAGAGGTAATTATGGGAAAATGTGTGTCAAAAGAGACAAATATATGTCATTAGTCCAAATACCTAAACAATGCCAAATTTGACATTGTTAAGTTCCTAAGACTAAAGTAGGTTACTACAAAAGAACATTTATAGTAATGTTTGAGCTCCAATGATGAGAACGTATAGTCCTAAGCAATATCTTGTTTTCCAAATCAGTTATAATTATAATTAGTGGGTCCCTTTTACAATTGGCAAGTCAAGCTTATATATGTAATTCCTTCCTTGTACTCAATGGAAACTAATCCTTTAAAACATTGCACGAGGTTCCTTACTTTGTGGATTTGTTATTTGTGCATCCTTATCATTTAGAATCACATTAAGTTATAACTGATTTTCATTCCAATTATCTTTTAGATATCATTTGTTCTTCCAACACATTGTTTTGTACTATGGCGCACTTCCTATCTTAGGCAAATTTCCAAGTGCCTTCTGGATACCCTTGTCTTTATGTGGACAACCCTATTCTAATTTTGATCTCAGTTCATAAAATAAAACCCTTTTTGTTAATTATTCCCTTTATAATACTAATTTTGCAAACTTTACAAAAAAAAATTGAGGGTCACTACTATATGATAAAAACATTAACTAACTTGTTAATGGAAAACTTATAAAAGAGGCCACACATATAAAGTTTACTTGTTTTTAAAGCCGAAGTTTGATGCCTCAACTCTAGTATTTTCTTTCCATTTATGTCGGGTCACCAAGGACAGAGGGGGATTAAGACTAGGCAAACTGGCTACCTAGGGTTAACATTTAGGGTGCGTTAATTTATTTTATTTTACTAAGAGTAGATTAGTTTATTAGTTTCATATATGTTGGTAGCGGTTAGTGTCTAACCTTGCATACCAATTCAATTCATTTCATTCAAAATAAAAATAAAATTAAAGAATTATATTAAGAACATGATATTTAGGAGGCGTCAAATATTTATGCAAGTGTCTTTTTGTAGGATTCTTAAATTTAATTCATACTCATGTATTTTTCATACTTTGTATTGTTTTGAAGTCTTGGAAGTTTTTTTGGAGGAGAGATCAAGAAAGGTGAATATGTAAAGAATGTGGGAAAAAATAGTTGGGAAATATATGAGAAAAGGAGGTTATAATAGACTATATGTTAGAGAATTAGTGGAAGATTTTAGGAGTACTAGCTACTGAAAAAAAAATTAGTAGGAAATTTTTCGCGGATGGTAGAGACATAACATATCAAGTAATACGATATTTGATCATGGTTAATTATTTTTTCTAGTATAAATTTTATTTATTTATGGTAGGCATTAGCTGTAATATTACTTAAAGTGCTCATAACCCTTACTTCGGGCCTGACCAAGGAACTATGTCAATGAGATGTGGACTTACATTTGTTGGGCCATAGAATGCTTCTATCTTTTGTGGTTGGAAACATAAATATACAAAGAAATGTTAGTTTGTTAGTTTGGAAAGTTGTTTGTCCATTTGCTAAGATTAGATAATAGTTATCTTATTGTTGAGAATGTATTAATTATTTTCTAATTATTGATTTCCTTTAGTGACACCTTGCAACCAAATTTGTTATGGTTGTTAACTTGTTATGTATCTCAGTCGTTGATTGAGAATCGATCTCGGTCATTGGTGTTCCAATGAGAGTAGTATAAAAGGAGGTCATTGGGAATTTGGAGAGTACAAGTTTGGATAAGCATTTGCAGTGTTAGCAAATGAGTTTGTAAGTTTGCAATGATAAGCAAACAGTCTTGCAATGTTAGCAATGGTGTAGTGATAACGTTGGGGATAGCAATGGGGAAATATCAGCATGAGAAGTTGGGAGATTGTCGAAGTTTTGTCAGTAAGAGGCAAGTAATATTTGTATCTCTTAATTTGTTGAAGTTAATATAATTTCTCATCTGTAGAACTGTGTTTTCCTTACGGGTTTTTCCAGGGACAATTTGTCTGAAAATATTGTGTTCATTGTGTTACGCATTTCTTTCCGTATTCTTATTAGTGAAGTTGCAGTTGTTTTATTTTTGATATTAGTGTGAATTAGTTTTGGTAGTTAAATAATATTTTAAGATAGGAGATTAATAATCAGTGACTGCAATAGAATTTTCACATGGTATCAGAGTAGTGTTAAGGGTAGAAAAAGGTTTTCCTAGGAAATAAATTGAGGGTTTCTATAACCTAGTTTGATCTCTTTAAATTTTTATTACTTTTATCCTTTGAGATGGCTTCAGCTGGTTTGAGAGATCAGGACATATTAGATGGTGCCTCAAATTTTGGTGTCTGGAAGGCCAAACTTTCTTTATTGTTGGAAGAGAATGGTATAAAGGATTATGTTACCACTATTGTAGTTGTACCTATAGATGCAACACAACTTGCAGCATACAAGAAAGAGGATGCCAAGGTGAGGAGGATTGTCCTTGATGGTGTCAAGGATCATATTGTTCCACACATCTCTAAGTTAGATATGACGAATAAGATGTGGGATGTCATTTTGAATCTGTACCAAAACGCTACCACCAATAGGAAGATGATTCTCAGAGAAAAGTTGAAGAATACCCAGATGAACAAGGGAGAAGATGTTACAAGTTACCTCACCAGACTTAGACTTGTCAAGGATGAGTTAGCAGTTGTTGGAGATAGCCCTAACGATGATGAGCTGGTACAGATATCCCTAAATGGGTTTACTAAATAGTGGGATGTTTTTGTTCAAGTTGTTAGTGGATGAGACACCTTACCGAAAGTGGGATCGACTATGGACTAATATCACTCGGGAGGAGTTTAGACTAAGTCTTATCAAAGGGGCCAACAAGAGTAAGAAAAGTGAGGGAGAACAAGAAAACATTGCCCTAGTGGGAAAAGGGAAAGAAAATAATGGATTTAGCAAAGCATCAAATTATAAAAGTGAGAAGAAGAAGGACTTGTCTAAGTGTAGACACCTATTTTTGGTATAACGCCCCTCCGTCATCTCACATTCATGTAATTTCCATTCTCGCTTTTCTTTTTCTTAAATTAAATGAAATCCTATCCATTTGCTCACCTTATTTAATTAATTATCAAATGGGCTCCATGTAGACCCATTTGATAATTCAACTTTTGGCATTATCCCCCATCTCTCACAAATTATTAATCCATGGGTATTAATACACCCATTCGACACCCCTTTCTAAATTTTAAATGGAATCTATCATCCCACCTACCATGTCAATCATGCTCCCCACTCCATCTAATAATTCAAGCCATGGTCCCCATGTGATCACATCATATCTCTTAACTTGGGTTACTCTACCCAACCCCAGGTTACTTGTTAACCCCAATCTAACCTCACATCTAAGTTATAAATATGGGTTTTTCCCATATTTGAAAAAAGGAAGAAAAAGTTAGAAAATTTGGGTGAATGCTGAGGAATTTTAGCCATTTATCATAATATCATTATTATTTTGTCTTTTGATAACATGTGGAATTTCCATGGTACTCTACTCGTGATTTGGTTCATGTGGTGAGGTTCATGTTGCACTCATCTGATCAATAACACCATCTGCATATTGGCATCTTTCAGGTTCTTTTGTTTATCAATTTACATGTTATCTGTTTGGACTCTATTTTATCATTATTCTTATCACACGGGGGTTGACAGCCACCGAGGGAGTTAATGCTTCCCAGATCTACTTTGTTAGGCAACCCCCGCATAAAATCTCTAATCAATCTTTCTCTAGTGTATGTGAACTACAAGATGCTAGGATCACACCGAGGAGTTTGACATCAACTTTGCACCCATATCATCCATCGTCATCTCTAAGGTACTAAGCCCTTGTATACTCGACATTGTTTAGTGTTTCTTGATTACTCGTACACTCATCCGGGACAGGAAGCTGGAAACTCCAATCAACATTTGGCACGCCTGGTGGGACTAGATCCTAGATCTGGCCGTTTTGTTTGTTATTTTACTCATCTTTTCTAACTTGCTTGTTTGCAATAGATCTGGTCATTTTGTTTGTTATTTTACTCATCTTTTCTAACTTTCTTGTTTGCAATATCTTAGTATTTTTCAATTTCAAGTTAGTACGATCACTCATCAAATCACTAGGAGGTACGCGCTCTTCTTGTTTTCTGTTGAAATCTACTCGCATGGGATATGAATCCAAAAATTAACCATAGTTATCATCACGTGATATGTATTTCACATCTTTTGTATTTCGACTCACCTGCTCATGGGATTTAGTATTATCAAGTTGTTTTTTTGGTGTGTTACTTACACTTTGTTGTCTTTCTCCATCACGAGGTACGTAGTTTTGTTATTTGGAAAAGTATTTTTATTTGGTTGTTTATAATTGATCAATAGTTTTATTGTTGTTGCTATTAAAAAACAATTAATTAATAATAATAAATAAATAAATGTAATTTATACTTTTTTAAGATTAAAAAAACATAATATAATATTATTATTATTATTATTCGCTTCACCATACTCCTTCCGACCTCACATTCATCCTTCCCACTCGGCTCCACACACGAGCTCCATTCTCCTCTTCCCGAGCTATCTCCCTTCCACCCATCTACCACGCAGATCCTTCCCTCCGCTTGAGCTCCCATCTGATTTCTCTCCCCGACTCTCTTATCCCCATCTCCACCAGGCTCCTCCTTTCTTCAACCACTCGACCATTGCCTCTGTCCCAATACCCACTACTCCCACCATCCTCCCGAATCAAATAAGCCCACATCTCCCTTCCACCATCTACCTCTCTCCACTTTGTCCCCACGATTCTCCCACCTTACTCTCCAACCTGTGACCATACTCTTGAGCCCACCTTCCTCCTGCACCTGCTCTCCATCACCAATCCCCATCTCCTCTACCTCGGCCAAGCCACGATCCTGCACCCATCATTATTCCTTCCTTCCCAACTCCTACAAGCACTCATCTCCAAATATCTACCAATCTCCCTTCCTTCCCACACAAATCCTTCCTCTCTCTCTCTGCTCCACCCCACTCGTAGCTCTCCTTGCCCTGAGCCATCTCCACTCCACTCCCACTCAATAGCTCGTGCTTCCACACATAGCTTGGCCCTCTACTCAACTCCTCTCCACCAAGCTATATTAATCACTTCACCGTCCTCAACTTTCCTTCTATCCTCGGCTTCAACGCTTTCCACTCCTACCTCTCTCTTCTCGAGCTTACATCTTCCTCTCCCAATGATCTCGCCACTCCCGCACCCCTTGAGCTAGTCCTAACCATCCATCCAATGGACTGAGCCACTCGGCTCCCTACCGCTTCCCTCACCGAGCTACCCCATACTTCTCATACTACCCCTCACACCCCGTCCCAACATTCTTTCCACTTCACATAGTCCTGACCCTTACTCCTCAAAACTAACCTGTACACCCTTCCTGCCATATCCACGCAGACTCACAAGATTCCGATACATGTCGCATCCAACAATTTCCAGCTTAGCTTCAAATTCATGTAAGATTTGTTTGCATTGTTTGTCACGTCCCTCTACCCCATTGTCTCCAGCTCAGTTTCAACTTCACGAAAGCTCGTCGATAGTGACTGTGCAGTCTCTTTAATGTAATTGATTTCCAATTCTTTATAACGCATTTAGTAGTATAATTTGGTGACTGTACAGGTGCTTTATAGAAATTATTTAGCAATTATATAGTCTCTTGCACAGTCTCTTTTATAAGATTCTGATACAATTTAGCAATTGGCCTATAATTCTCTACAACACAATAAATAGTGTGTGTAGCACCGTGGCTAATTAGATATTTCTTGTTTTAGATTTTATGTGATTTTCATTATGTCATTCATCATATGAAGAGCCACATCCACATCCTCATCGTATAAGTCCAAATTTTCCACGTATATAATTCCACCTTTCTAAAAGTCTCCTTTCTCCACCTTTTGGCTTGTCTTCTTCCACCTAAATACAACCGCCCCACATTACAAGTAGGGTCACATTGTCCTTTACATCATTTTGACGAAAAATTTAAGCATTTTCTATCAATAAACAAAACTTTTATCATTTTCAAAACATCTATCATCTTAAGTCTATCTTGTTTTGCTTATGGTTATTCTTATATATAGTTCACATAAACTAATAAATGAAACGCACACACTGATATTTTTTGATTTACCCTATCATAACGTAGTTCATAATTTCACATCCCCCATTATTAATAATTTTTGTCACATATTTTCATAATTTTATATTCCATAATCTATTTCATCGCTATTTAATGGTTTTATTTTATAGTTGATAAGTTATTTTATTCTAATATTAACGTCGAATTCCACATTTTTATTAATCCTTTAGATTTATTTATTTTATTCTTGTTTTATAAAACTACTTATTTGTAAACAAAATATTTACGACACTTTTCTTAAATCACATCAGCTAATGACAATTATCTTCTTTTTGCAGGGTAACGTCTACAACCTTGCGGTAAAAAAAACAAAACAAAATAATAATAACGTTGTCAAAGACCAATATTGAAATCAAACACATCACACAAAACACTTTTACCGACCTTATCCGTGATCATAAACGATGCAATTTTAGGGTGCTCGGGTGTTCCTGGTCATTGACTGTCGCTTCCAAGTACACCATCATCAAATTCAATCAAATAACACTAATAAGCGATTCTCCAAAGATTCCTCATTTTTCTTTATTTTCTCTTTTTCACATCGCACTTTCCCTTTTCTAAGTGACTATCTGCATCGAATGTCACATTTCATTTTGGCTTTAAAAAAATTTACCTTATGCATCATGCTTGATCACATAGCTTAAGTAAAGAATTTAACTCCCTGCATTTCACTTATCACACACTGGGAGACAAACATAATTAACACATCAAAACATTAATCTCACCTGGTTAACTAATTGGGACCTAAACACCCAACAAGAAACCTGTCTCAGACATCTCCCAATCCATAACTACCTGAAACTAGCTTTAGACTCTTTTAGGCACCTTCATTTCCTACTTTTCTTTTTGTTCACATCCTCTAAATTAATCATGAGGCTAAAAAATATTATGCTTGATTTGTTTGTCAACAACATATATAAACGAGATGTTTCTCTATTTCACACCTATTGTCACTCTCTCCCAAATCGAGATAAAACAACAATATACTCTATCAATAAAGTTACTTCCTATGATGAACTCATCAATAAGATATTAAACTCAAAACCATGCCTTGATCACTAATCTCTAGTCTCCATGGTCTCACCTCATGAGAACCATGTCATACAAAATTCTCCCCACCTTGACATTTCGAATGTATTTTTAATTCCACATTTCCATACACTATTTGATGGCCCCCTAACATCCATATTTAATGTTGATATCGTCTCCTTGTAATTGCATCAAAATTTACACCTTAATTTATAATGCACGCCAATTGGATAGGGAATAGGAAAGGTCATGCTCTGTTAACAAATTTTGTCAAGTATGCACACAACACGGGGAAAGAGAGCTATGTATTGCTTCATTTTTGCTTAGTAGTTTTTTTGTTGGATCAAGAAGCATAAAGAAAAAATAGAGCAATAAGAAAGAGATGCAAACTACACCATTATGAATGACATAGGTAGGGTATATTTATCATTAGAAGTAGTTATAGTTACAAATAATTTATAACCTCTAACATATTAAAACTGAATGGGTTCATTATATATTCAACACCCCCCCTTAATGACAAACCTTGAAACAACACCAAGTTTATCTCTAAACCTGACAAACAAAAAAGGACCAAGAGGTTTAGTCATTACATCAGCAGGTGATCTGCAGATGGACAAAAATGCAAAGAGATTTCACTAAATCAACCAACTAGCGAATATAATGATGATGAATCTCAATATGTTTAGTGTGGGAATGATAAATAGGATTCTTCACCATCTTCAAAACATTTTGATTATCACAAAAGAGTGAAAGAGGTGTTACGGTAGCCTAAGGAAACTAAAAGTCGGTCAAAATCGATGAAGCCATATTGCTTCACAACTAGCACTAACAACAGCCTTGTATTCTACTTCCATAGAAGAGATGGAAACAGTAAGCTAAAGTTTAATTTGCCAAGAAACAACTCCTAAACCAAAAGAGAAGATATATCCTGTGGTAGATCGTCGAGTATCTACAGATCCTCCCAATCAGAGTCGGTATAGCCAATCAACCTAAAATCTGCAACTCTCTGATATAAAATGTCAAAGTCAAGAGTTCCTTTGACATATCGTAGAACTCATTTTGTTGCTCCCTAGTGAATGAGTTTCGGTTTAGATAAAAACCGAGAGAGATAACTGACAACAAAACATAGATTTGGTCGTGTAGTTGTTAGATAGATCAAACTACCCACCAACTATTTGTATAATGATTCATCGACCGGTGGTGAATCATCATGGGCTGAGAGTTTCAACCCTACCTCCATAGGTGTAGAAGAAGAATTACAATCATACATGTGAAATTTTTGTAGTAGGTTAGTGGCATACTTAGCTTGAGATATGAAAATCAAGTGATCAAGTTGCCAGAATTCTACACCAAGAAAATAGTGAAGGAGGCCTAAATCAGTCATGTCAAAAGCAGCACATAAATCTGATTTTACCTTATGAATTGTAGCATATCTATTGATGGTGATGGCAAGGTCATCAACATATACAATAAGAATCACAATGTCATCATCATTGCTTTTGACATAGAGATTCGGATCAGAATGACTCCGTGTAAAACTCGAATCTCTGAGATGTTTATCTATTTTTATGTACCAGGCTCAAGGAGCTTGCTTAAGTCCATACAAGGACTTAATCAATCTGCATACCAAATGCTCACTACCACGAGCCCAAAAACCCTCAAGTTGTGTCATATACACCTCTTCCTCCAAATCCCCATTCAGGAAAGCACTTTTGACATCCATCTGATATACTTTCCAACCAAACTGAGCTGCAAAAGAAAGAAGAAGTCAAAAAGTGACCATCTTTACAATAGGAGAAAAATTTTCTTCATAATTTATCCCCTCTTGTTGCGAAAATCCTTTCGCAATGAGTCGAGCCTTGTACTTATCCAAAGTACCATCTGCTTTGCACTTGATTTTATACACCCATTTACAGCCAATGGTGTGTTCCCCTGGAGGTAATGGCACCAACTTCCAGGTATTATTCTTAATCAAGGCATCATACTCTAGTTGCATGGCAGTTTCCCATTCCGGTATGCCTCATGCTTCAGAGTATTTTGTGGCTCATGAATATGAAGAAGATCATAAGCAAGAGCAAATTGAGTGTGCTGAATTATTCTTACCAGTTCGTTGAGACCTTCCATCTAAGAGAGGAGACAATTCGTCTTTCCTCAAATCCTGAATAGTGGAGTAAAACCACTTAGGCCTCCGCTGAACTGAAGATGTGGTGGTGGTGTTTCTGGAAGAGAAGCCAATGGAAGTTCCGGAGGAGAAACCAACACAAGTTGATTTCCTGGTGACTCAACAATCTCAGTGGAAGATTGTCCAGACTGTCCTGGAGTTTGTGGAGGAGTATGAGAAGAACCAGATTCATGATCAGGCAAGGAAAGAGTACCAAACTCTTTTATGACACCTTGTTGATCGCTGCCCCTTGGCTAGTCCCTTGCCGATTACAACCAAAGAAAAACTCTGTTTATTTTACATCAACATCCTGACTAACAATGATCTTATTAGTGGAAGTAGCAATCAACCTATAGGCTTTAGATTGCACTATAACCAGCAAAAAAATATCTAGAACATTTGGAATCTAATTTACTCCTCTTATTTTCAGGAACCAAAGTATAAGCAGCTAAACCAAAAACATGAAATGTTGATACCTCTGGTTTGATGGTGGACCAAGCTTCCTCGGTGTGATGTCATGCAAGGCTTTGCAAGGACTCAATTGAGTATATAAACAGTTGTGTTAACAACTTCTCCCCAATATTTATAGGGTACTCCTCGACTATGCATCATGCATCGAGTCATCTCCATGATGGTTTTGTTCCTCCGTTCTACCACCCCATTTTGCTGTGGGGTATAAGGGGCTATCAACTAGCATTGAATCCCTTCTTTATTGCAGAAATCTGCAAATTGTTTAGAGGTAAACTCACCCCCATTATCGAGATCTCAAAGTCTTGATCCGCCAGTTGGTTTGATTCTCCACCAAGGCCTTGAACTTGACAAAAGAAGCAAAGCAATTAGACTTCTTTTTCAAAAGATAGACCCACATCTTCGAGAATGATCATCCACCAACAAGAGAAAATAACATGCACCAAGGACTATGGGAGTCTTCCACGATGGCTCACATAGATCTACATGTACAAGATCCAAGAGCCCCTTTGCACGCCAAGCACCTTCAGAGGGAAAAGGCTTCCGCTTTTGTTTTCCTGCAAAACAACCAACACACATGTCATGTTTCTCTTGAATAGGAGGCAAACCAACAACCATGTTGGCTCTATGAAGGCGGGCTAAATACTAAAGGTTGAGATGGCCATATCTTTCATGCCATAAAACATTGGTATTGCCTTCCACAACTAAGGCATGCAAGTTGACTGTGGCAGGATCAACAAGTCTATATAGACCACCATGCCCAATCCCCAGGGCAACAACCTTATTTTGCTTGATGTCAGACACAATACATTGTTTACCAAAAAATTTTATAGAGATATTGGGATTATCAGTTAGTTGACTAATAGATAACAAGTTCTTATTCATGTTAGGCACATATCTAACATTTTTTACAAGCAATCTGGTATTATTATTTAGCATAATACGAACATCCCCAATACCCTCTACAACATGTGATCTTCCATCTCCTAAAGTAACTGAATCAGAAGAACAAGAATTAAAATTGACATACCAGTCTTTTTGACATGTGAAATGTCGTGATGCTCCAGAATCAAAGAACCAACATCAAGTAGGACTGCCATTATCCGTGCAAGATGCCATGAGAGCATATTCTTCTTTTGACTCATGTTCAATTGTAGCCACATGTGTCTGCGCCCTTCGCTTCTTCAGGGCATTGAGTCTTTTCCAACAGTCTTTCTTCACATGACCAAGTTTGTGACAATAGTAACATTTCACTTGATATTTAGGAGAGGAAGAGGATGTCTCAGCCTGTCGTTTATACTTTCCTTTAGATTGAGCAGCAAAAGCGCTCTCAGATTGTCCAGAAGTGGACTCTTGAACTGTGTCTGTCTTCGTTCCTTTTGCAACAAGTAGGAACTCACCTTGTCAAACGTAAGAGTTTGACTCTCTACCATTAAATGAAGTGCCTCCACAAATGACTCATATGAAGAAGGTAAGCTATTTAGAACCAAAGCCACCATATCATCATCATCCACCTTTTTATTTATGGAAGACAACTGGTCTTGGAGATCTTTCATCCGAAGTAGGTGCTCAGATAGCAATCCACCTTCTTGTAATTTTACGGAAAAGAACATATTTTTCAGGTATAAAACCTGACTCTTTTCTAACGTCGATATTTACCCTTCAGACTGGCCCATAATATTCTTGCTGATGGCATTCCGCACTTCCGATATCATATCATCCGATACCAACGGCTTGAGAAGCAATAATGCTTCCTTATGGCATTTGTCATAATCCTCGAAGTTATTCGTCGGTCGATTTTCATCACCCTTGATTATTTTATCACAATCACGAAATTCCGCAACCGTTAAAATCTTATGACTCCAAACATTGAAATTAGTACCCGTTAATTTTTGCGAGTCAGGCAGAACAAGATTTGAAATATTCGCCATTTTATTTTTAAAATGGAAATAAAGTATTTTGCCCACCAAATAAAACAAAATTACTTTATGCAAAATACGTGGCTGTGGGAAAGTATTCTATGCATATACGTGGCAGGGAAATATTAAAACACCAAATAGTTTTATAAAAATAGTTTTATAAAATCTTTTGCTTTGCCTTGCTCGGGACTTTACCTCTGCCCTATTTGATTTTGCAGGTACCTCTGCCACAAAAATGGATTTTGGAGGTGCCCACGATTTTGCTGTTTGCAAGATTTTTGCTGGTGCTGCCCTTGCCCACGATTTTGCCCTCGATTGCCCTCGATTTTTGCTGGTGCTGCCCTCGTGAAACACGATTTGCGACTGTCCACGACTTTTTCTTCTACCCCTGCGTCGACCGTACCTCTCGTCGACCTCTCCTCTCACAAACGCTCTGATACCAATGTTGGATCTATAAGCATAAAGAAAAATAGAGCAATAAGAAAGCGATGCAAATTGCACTGCTCTGAATGACACGGGTAGGGTATATTTATCATTAGGAGAAGTAGTTATAGTTACAACTGATTTATAACCTCCTAACAGATTAGAACCGAATAGGTTCATTATATATTCAACATGTTTTGTTCCTGTTAATAGTGTTTATAGGAGGATCAACTTGTGGGTTTTGCATGAAAAAGGTCAGCATGCTCGATTGGGAATTTTTCTTGTTCTTTTAGGTGTTTATTGTTCTTCCTATGGTTTTGGGTTTGGTTTAAGCCTTTTCTGTGGGCATTCAAGTTCTTGTCCATGATATTTGGCTTTGTATTACAAATCAATCGTTGAACTGTGAAGAAATTCAGAAGAATCATATGCAAAGTTATTTTTGAGCATACATGTGGGCCTTCCCTGTCCCTTCTTTGGGTGATTAAAGTGCCTCTAGAACTATTTTCTTGGATTACAGAGCAGTCGTTGAAATGTGAAGAAGTTAAAAAGTATCATTCTTTCAACATCGCTTACTGTTGTGACCACCTCCTCGAATTTGTGGTGTTTCTACTATCCAACTTTTTATCTTACTCATCTTTGAGCTTGTGTTGTTGTTCGCAACCTCTGCTTGAGATCTCTGCTAGATTTTGAGTACTCCCTTGGCCTTCTAAATTCAACTCTTATGTCACTTTCTCTATCTATGCATTTCCTCCACTCTTGTTGAGAAAAACTTGTTCTGGTTGTCTTCTACTTACATTCAATGATCTTTTATTTAGATCTCCTCCGTAGGATATATACTTCCAAAGAATCTCCACGTGAGATGCCAATTTGCATCTACATTCACATAAACATGAACAAAGAAAGGAAATTTATCTCATTATGATATTGAACTCTCACTTCCACTTTGTTTTGTGTTTGCTATTTTCTCTCAGATGACAAATATTACTTTTGCCCAATATTTCGAGCTTCCAACAGCATTTCCACGTGGGTAGTGTCCGATCTCAAACATAAGCATTGAATTTTTAAAGAAAACCATTTGGGTGTTTGTTGAATCTATTAGAAAACTATTTGGTTGTTGTCAAATCTACCGGAAAACTATTTGGGTGTTGTCAAATCTACATAAGAATTATTTGGGTGTTGTCGATTATGTTTTTTTAATTGATATGAGTATAGGCGATTGAGAAATGTGAGTTTCAAGTCATCAACAAGAGTGGAATAATAGAAAGATCAAGGTCAAAAATTAAGATATGTGTGAGAATCCTATCATGGTGTGGCCATGCATGGGAAGAGGGAAGCAATCAGGGTCAGTCATGGTGGATCTACAAAGTCAATGAGGCACTTCTTGCTTGATAGTCATGGTCCTTTTAAATTTCATGTTATGATTGCATCTCAAGTATGTGCATGCAAACCCTCTTACTGTTTTTTCTTTGAAAGTTTCGAATTTTTGTAATCAACATTTCCTTCCAAAAATAATAAGTTAAAATATAAATCAATTTTATGATGTTTCCAAGATTAACTTCAATGTCTTTATTCTCAAGCCTTTCATTTCAAAGAAGTAAACTAACTCAATTTAAAATATTATTACCCTAGTATGTTTTTTTCTTATAAATTTGGAATTCATTGGACTTAGTATTGCAATATGTGATAATTCACATAAATCATCATGGCTCATAGCCTAATGACTAATTTTGTTTGGCGATATGCTTTTATTTATTTTTAAATGTTGTGTAATATGTTGAATTTTGGAGCATCACGGCCCAAGTATGAGAGTGAAGGAAAATTAATTGCTTGAAGTGAAGTTCCCTTTACATTGCAAATGATATGGAGGTTATTGATTCTCTCGATCATGCACAAAGGATAAAACAATTTCTTCCTTTTTCTTTAATTACGCGGAGGCGTTACAATTGAAGTGAGGCTGGTTTCTGTGACACTTTAAAAGAAATCAACCGCTAAAAACCTTTCCTAGAATATGCGTTGAAATCGGATGGTTAGATTTGAGGACATATGCCTTGCCGCATGGAATGCATATGGATGCATTAGATAATAGTTATCTTATTGTTGAGAATGTATTTAATTATTTTCTAATTTTTGATTTCCTTTAGTGACACCTTACTGACCTATTTGTTATGGTTGTTAAGTTGTTATGTATCTAAACCCGTCGATTGAGAATCGATCTCGGCCGTTGGTTTACCAATGAGAGTAGTATAAAAGGAGGTCATTGGGCATTTGGAGAATACAAGTTTGGAGAAGCATTTGCGAGTGCTAGCAAATGAGTTTGTAAGTTTGCGGTGATAGAAAAGCTTGGTCTTGCAGTGTTAGCGAGGGCGCAGTGATAGCGTTGGGGATAGTGAGTGGGGAATATCGGCGGGAGAAGTTGGGAGATTGTCGGAGTTACGCGGTAAGAGGCAAGGAATCTTTGTATCTCTTAATTTTTTGAAGTTAATATAATTCCTCATATGTAGAACTGGTTTTCCCTTAGGGGTTTTTCAGGGACAATTTGTCTGAAAATATTGTGTTCTTTGTGTTACGCATTTCTTTCCGTATTTTATTAGTGAAGTTGCGGTTGTGTTTTTTTGATATTATTTGTGAATTAGTTTTCGGCGAGTTAAATAATCTTTTAAGATAGGAGATTAATAATCGGTATTGCTGTAATAGAATTTTCACATGGTATCAGATTTGTGTTAAGGGTAGAAAAGGTTTCCCTAGGAAAGAAATTGAGGGTTTCTATAACCTAGTTTGATCTCTTTAAATTCTTTTTACTTTTATCCTTTGAGATGGCTTCAGTTGGTTTGAGAGATCAGGACAGATTAGATGGTGCCTCGAATTTTGGTGTCTGGAAGGCCAGACTTTCTTTATTGTTGGAAGAGAATGGTATAAAGGATTATGTTACCCTTTTTGTAGCGCTACCTACCTAGGCAACACACTTGACTTGCGGCATACTGAGAAAGAGGATGCCAAGGCGAGGAGGATTGTCCTTGATGGTGTCAAGGATCATATTGTTCCACACATCTCTCGAGTTAGATACGGTGAAGAAGATGTGGGATGCCATTCTGAATCTGTACCAGAATGCTACCACTAACCGGAAGTTGATTCTCAGAGAAAAGTTGAAGAATACCCGGATGAACAAGGGAGAAGACGTTACAAGTTACCTCACCAGGCTTAGACTCGTCAAGGATGAGTTAGCAGTTGTTGGAGATAAGCCAGATGATGATGAGCTAGTAAGAATAGCCCTAAATGGGTTTACTAAACAGTGGGATGTCTTTGTTCAAGTTGTTAGTGGACGAGACACCTTACCGAGTTGGGATCGACTATGGACTGATTTCACTCAGGAGGAGTTTAGACTAAGTCTTGTCAATGGGGCCAACAAGAGTCAGAAAAGTGAGGGAGAACAAGAAAATGTTGCCCTAGCGGGAAAAGGGAAAGCAAAGAAGGGATTTAGCAAAGGATCAAATTATCAAAGTGAGAAGAAGAAGGACTTGTCTAAGGTCAAGTGCTTTGGTTGTCACGAGTTTGGCCACTATGTTAGTGATTGCCCCAAAGGAAGAAGAATGATAAGAAGGGAAAGAACCAAGTGGCAGCTTGCAAGTGCGAGAGGAGCTCTCTAGTAGAATGGAAGATGAGTTTGCACTCATAGCTTGTATGGTCAGCTCAACCTCATAGTGTGTTTGGTATATAGATAGTGGGGCGTCATTTCATATGACAGGAGTTAGAGAGTACTTCTCCGATTCGAGAGGAGGACACCAATATCAGATTTCTATGGGGAACTTGTCAAGCTCACCCGGTTGGGAAAGGGACTATTCGAGTTTCGGAGGAGAATGGAAAGATAGTTCCACTTCATGATGTCTTGCATGTGCCGAGGCTTAGGTATGAATCTGATTTTATGTATCATTCTTCGAGATAAAGGGTATAATGTACTTTTTAGAGGGACACATGTGTTGATTAAGCACAAGGATTGGAAATCACCCATAACTATTGGAGTTAGGAGTGGTCACCTTTATAGGTTCTGATTTGATACTCTAAGGCACTTATGAGCAGCAGTAATCCTAGAGATCTTGGAGAGCTATGGCATAGGAGGATGGGCCATATTCATCATGGAGCACTTAAATTGCTTCGTGAGACAGTGACAGGTGTTCCAGAGGTGAGCACAGAGCATGATGATGTATGTAAGGGATGTGTGTTGGGGAAGTTTGCGAAAGCATCTTTTCCAAGGAGTGACAATAGATCTAAGGGTGTTCTTGATCTAGTACATTCAGATGTATGTGGACCAATGTCGACAAAGTCTCTCAGAGGATATGTGTACTATGTTACATTTATTGATGATTTCTCCAGGAAGACCTGGATATACTTCTTGAAGACCAAGGATGAGGTTTTCAGTCGCTTCCGAGAGTTGAGGCTCTTGCAGAGAACTTGACAGGAAGGAAGATAAAGGTTCTTCGGTCAGATAATGGAGGTGAGTACAAAGGAAATGACTTCCAGGATTTGTGTACCAGAGAAGGAATCAAGAGAGAGTGGATGGTTCCTTACAATCCACAACAGAATGGAGTTGCTGAGAGGAAGAACCATTCTATATCGGAGGTAGCAAGGGCTATGCTACATGACCAGGACATGCCCCACTATCTATGGGAAGAGGCGTGTAGTACAATAGTTTACATTCAGAATAGGGTTCCACACAAGGTACTAGGGAAGATGACACAGAGGAAGCTTTCACAGGGAAGAAGCAGATGTAGGTCACTTCAGGATATTTGGGAGTTTGGCATATTGTCATATTCTAGAAGATACATGTACCAAGTTAGATCAGACTGCTAGAGAAGGGGTACCTTGTTGGGTACAGTGAAACTTCAAAGGCATATAGGATTTTTATTCCAGGGACTAGAAGAATTATTGTCAGACGTGATGTCAAGTTCATGGAGGACAAAGCGTTTAGAAGGTCAGAGATTTTCAGTAGATGATCAAAGTGAGCAGCCAACAAAAGCTCAAGTCAAGTCAAGGGCAGCAAAGCTCAAGAAATACGATTACTAGTACAAGCATAGACTCGGGTAGTGAAGATTCACAAGTAGTATGGAGCAGCTAGTGCAGCAGGATATGCATCTAGAAGATTTAGAGGTTGATATTTCATCTCTCTACGGTTGGTAGCGAGGAACCGTGAGGTTCAAAACACACAAAGGGATACTCAGGAGTTTGTGGGAGCTCCTAGGAAGAGTACGAGACAGAGGAAAGAACCAGCCAAGTTCAATGACTATGTGGCATTAGTCAGCCAGTTGGTAGATAGTGAACCTTCCGGCTATCGAGAGGTTACACAACATCGGGTATGGCGAGATGTTATGGTTGAGGAATATACTTCAATAATGCATAATGATGTGTGGGAGGTAGTGCCTAGACCAACAGATAGGGTAGTAGTTGGATCACGTTGGATCTTCAAGATAAAGCACGGTGCAGATGGTAGCATCGAGAAATACAAGGCAAGGTTTGTGGAAAAGGGTTCTCTCAGAAGGAGGGAATAGACTATGAGGAGACATTTGCTCCAGTGGCCAGGTATACTTCTATATGAGTTGTAATCTCATTTGCAATGCAGATGGGATGGTAGATCCATCAAATGGATGTCAAGACAACATTCCTTAATGGTGAATTGAAGGAGGAGGTATACATAGAACAACCAGAAGGCTTTGTAGCACACAACAAAGAGACCCACGTGTGCAGATTGATGAAAGCCTTGTACGGACTCAAGCAGGCTCCTAGAGCGTGGTATGAGCGCATTGATACATACTTGTAGAAAATGGGCTTTGTGAAGAGTGAGGCAGATGCTAACCTCTACTACTTGGTGGTTGGGGGCGAGGCTCTCATTCTTGTTCTATATGTAGATGACTTGTTTCTTACAGGTGCACTAGGGCTCATAGAGGATTGCAAGAGGGACCTTGCAGAAGAGTTCGAGATGAAGGACTTGGGACTCATGCACTATTTTCTAGGCATGGAGGTGTGGCAGACAGATGGAGAGATTTTCCTTGGTCAAGGGAAATATTGCATTGAAATCTTGAAGAGATTCGAGATGGAGGATTGCAAAGCCATGTCTACACCTATGATCACTAATTGGAGGAAGGTAGATACATCTAAGGACAAAGATGTAGATCCCACCTTATACAGGTAGTTAATTGGTTCGCTCATGTATTTGGTCAACACCAGGCCGGATATAGCATTTGTAGTAAACTCTCTTAGTCAGTTCATGGTTGAGCCAAAGAGAGTGCATTGGACAATGGCAAGCATGTGTTGCGTTATTTGTGTGGTTCAGTTGAGTATGGGATCAGATATGTTTGAGGTGAAGGAATCAAGTTGATAGGCTATACTGACACAGATTGGGGCGTAGTACAACAGACAAAAGGAGCACTTCAGGGTGTTGTTTCAGTTTAGGATCAGGAGTTGTTTCTTGGTTCAGTCAGGAAGCGAAGTATGTGGCTTTGAGTTCATCAAAAGCAGAATACATTGCAGCTAGCATGGCGACATGTGAAGCTATATGGCTTCGGAAGTTGCTAGTGGCCTTGTTTGGTCAAAAGGTTGAGACTACTGTGATACACTGCGACAATCAGAGTTGCATCAAGTTGTCTGAGAATCCAGTGTTTCATGATAGGTCTAAACATATAGATATCAGGTATCACTTCATCAGGGATTGTGTACAATGAGGTATTGTTCAGCTATAATACATACCTACAGAGGAGTAGGTAGTAGACATTCTGACTAAGGCATTGGGGAAGGAAAAATTTATCTTCTTCAGAGATAAGATGGGTGTCGTGTAGAACAACTTCCTCTCACTAAGAGGGAGTGTTAATTTGTTAGCTTGGACAGTTGTTCGTCCATTTGCTAAGATTAGATAATAGTTATCTTATTGTTGAGAATGTATTAATTAATTATTTTCTAATTTTGATTTCCTTTAGTGACACCTTTGACCTATTTGTTATGGTTGTTAAGTTGTTATGTATCTCAATCGTCGATTGAGAATCGATCTTGGCCGTTGGTTTACCAATGAGAGTAGTATAAAAGGAGGTCATTGGGCATTTGGAGAATACAAGTTTGGAGAAGCATTTGCAGTGCTAGCAAATGAGTTTGTAAGTTTGCGGTGATAGCAAAAAAAAGTCTTGCGGTGTTAGCGAGGGCGAGTGATAGCGTTGGGGATAAGTGTGGGGAATATCGGCGGGAGAAGTTGGGAGATTGTCGGAGTTACGCGGTAAGAGGCAAGGAATCTTTGTATCTCTTAATTTGTTGAAGTTAATATAATTCCTCATCTGTAGAACTGGTTTTCCCTTAGGGGTTTTCAGGGACAATTTGTCGAAAATATTGTGTTCTTTGTGTTACGCATTTCTTTCCGTATTTTTATTAGTGAAGTTGCAGTTGTGTTATTTTTCGATATTAGTTGTGAATTAGTTTTCGGTAGTTAAATAATCTTTTAAGATAGGAGATTAATAAAATCATTGATTATTTAGCATCACCATGGTTGGGGCTATGTTTGAGGTAGACATTGGACGTTGATCCTGCAGAAATTTATTATTGCTTGATTCTCGCAATAGGCTTGTGCCAAAGTTACTTACTGAAGTAATATTTTTAGTATATATCTCTCTTTTCAAAACGATGCCATCATTTCTCGATGAAGGATCTTTCTCAATTTCTTCTTTTAGCAAAATACCAATTAGCACTAGAATAATATGGATCCTCTAATTTACTGTGTGTTGAAGCAGGTGCTCTACATTGTGCAATTTCAAGATTAGTTAGATCAAATAACCCAGCCATATTATTGTTATTTCTTCTTCTTGAGTTAATAATAAGCAATCTGACTTATCAAAATTCCAAATATCTCACTATCTTTACTTGGTAGCTTTGTTGTGGATACACTTTTATCTATTGATCATTCTGTACATAACTGAAGCAACTTTGATTGGATAATTGTACTTTCGGAGACATTAATGATTAAACTTTGACCTCATAACTTATGAATGCTACTTGAATATGAACATTTGCTACAATCATTGTTCCTTGACAAATTTTATGAAAATTCCTTGTTGTAAACGTATGTGAAAACACACTTTCAGGTTTCTATTACATGGCCATTTATTGTAACTATTTTTTGTGTCCTCGTGACTTTGTATCCTTTCTTGCCAAAAGAGACACCGTAGATCTGTCTAGAGATGGCTGCATTCTGAAATTGAAGTCTTTGATGCTTAAAGTTTGATGAATGTTGATATCTTTCTTTCACGAATACTATAAAAGCATTGTTTTTCCTGGTCATTATGAACTCTGTTTCTATTATTTGGATGATTCAGAATCCTTACTCTGTGCTCCATAATGTGCATGATGGATTAAGATTCTCTTGCTCTCAAGGTGTTCCTTAATTCCATTGTTGTAGCTCGTATTCTGAACTTGTTCTTTGCTTGCAACTCATTCAGTTACATATTTCATTTGAAAACTGAATATATACCATAATGGCAATTGTAATGTGAAGGAATACTCTTTCTGCAAGTTGTATATCATGATGAGCTTCGTTTACTTGTACTATGCAAACAACTGTGACCTTGAATGAGTCATTTGTATTTAATTCTGTTTTACTGAAAATGTTTGCATCATGTGGTATGCTCATGATGCAAACTGTACTTGCTTTAATCTTGAAACCATCTGGAATGCATCATTGGAGATTGTATATCTTTCTCTGTAAAAATTTGAACTTGTAGATTTCAATTGAACCTTAATTCCTTTCTGTAAGCTTGAACTTACCTTTGACGATCATTTCTGGAAACTCTAAAAGTAACTCTTTGCAACTCTTGAAATTTGCATTTATGTACCGTCTTTTTGGATTGCAAGATTAATACTAGGTAGTTAAGTTCCAAACCGACACAAATTTGAGGTACATTACACCGGTGAGTAGTGCAAATAATTCTAAACCTTGTTTGTGATATTTGCCCATTCAGTATATGTGACTGGGCTTACCTTTAAGGTGAATTTGCTTGAGGTTGTGCTTTCAAGCGCTATGTTTTAAGTTTGTTATTAGTTGCCACATTATGTTTGCTCTCTGTAAATGGTTTTATTATTTTTGTATTTCCAAGTAGGAGCTCTCTTCTCAAAAGACTTGAAAATATTTCTTTTCATTTGGTTGTGACAGACGATAAAATACATGATGTTTTGGGTCACTTTCAAAAGGATTTTGAGGGAGGCGTTTCAGCCAAAAATCTGGGTGAGTACCAAAATTTGGGATTTAGAAATATGATAACTGGATTGCAATTTCTTCAGTTGTATGGACCAGGTGACAATATTCCTATATTTTGGTGTTGAGGATAAAAAGCTTATAATCTTGAAAATCATTGTGTAAAAGTTAAAAGGTTTTGTATTTGATGATTTGCAAAGTAAGCCACAAAAGATGATTCATGTATTAATAATCTTCTCTAAACCATTTGTATTATGTAGATTTCCTGCATAAAGATAAGCAGAAATTTCATTACCTTTCACAGTTTTCATAAAGGCATAACATGTGGTTTAACTTCAAATGGAAAAACTTACAAGCTTGATTAATTAAGTTCTATTACATCTCCATTTTCATTATTCTTATTAGGCATTTCCAACCACTAGTCCTCCAGCGATGGTTAGAAGAAGCACCTTCATTTCCTCAATGTAAGGATATGCAGATTAACACAACTCTCATTTCCTTCCATTGCTCAATGGAAAACCATCATCTCATTGGATTTTTCTGTATTTATGCTTCTTTTACCCTTTTCTTGGGTTATGGTTGTAAGGAAGAACCTGGTTGTCTAATTGGCATGCATTCTTCACTTTTGTTTTGCATGTGTTAAGGCCAATTAAGTAGCCCACATGAAATTTATAATTGTAATCCAAGGGAAAACAAATTACTCGAGCACTGAATCTGGCTCAGTATATTACAAAAGAGTGGATGACCATTTATGGAGGCTTTGATTGCATTTTGTTATTCCTTGGCTTTCTTAGGTACATGTTTGGTAGTATGGAATCTTTCATAATTTCCTATTGTGAGTTTGGACTACAAATTTATCCTTTGAGTCTTGACAGATGTACTTCTTTCAGAAAATTGCTTTTATATGTCCTAAGTTAAATCACACCATATAGTGTTTTTGATATCCCTAAGACCTTATATCCATGTGGTCAAGGGTGGGTGCAAGTCTATCTTCTTTAGATGAAGATTTTTATGAGTCATGAAATTAAACATTCTAACATATTTTCTCAAAGATTCCTTGACTTCACCAAATTTATTTCTTTTAGCCTTGCTTTCCTTCTCCCTCTCACATATGTCCCTATCTTAAGTCGATGTGTTTTTGGTCCCTATTTTAAATTTGATGTGTTTTTGGTTGTTAGTACTTCATAACTGATAAGATTTTGATGTTGTTTTGGCATGTATTTCTCTTGCCGACAACTTTACTAGCTACTTCACCCTACATATAATGATTGTGGTGCATAGATACTTTATTTGTTTAGTATGAACTTGGTTATGCAGAGATTCCTAAAGAGTTGTTTTTATGCTCCTACCAAGGGCAAAAATATGGAGGCTATGACTCATTTTTGCCTACTCATCAATGGTCTCCATCGGTTTGATACAACCCAAAATTCTTGATAGCATGTATTTCGACGATGTTTGAGTTTCACATTGTTTCCATTCTTTATTTTCACAACCTCCTCCCAATGTCCACCCTCTTCATCTCCCAATATTTCTCTCCTTCCAATATGAATCCTTCAAAATATCCCTTCCGACATTTCCATTGGACATTACATATATAATTGCTAATAATAACATCCAAATCAATTTTTCATTCTACATATGTTAGGTTTAAAGAGGTTAAATGTCAAATTCCACATACACACTTCATTAATAAATAGTTTTGATACAACCCAAAATTCTTGCCATTATGCAAAATTATACTATTAAAATCGTAAAACTTTTCGGTGTTTATGAATCTTTACATTCAAATCATAACATGTATTTCCACAACATTTTCACATTGTTTCCATTCTTTATTTTCACAACCTTCTCCCAATATCCACGGTCTTCATCTCTCAATATTTCTCTCTTTTCAATATGAATCCTTCAAAATATCCCTTCCAACATTCCACCGGACATTTCATATATAATTGCTGGTAATAACATCCAAATCAATTTACATTCTACATATGTTAGGTTTAAAAGGTTAAATTTCAAATTAACACACACACTTCATTAATAAATAGTTTTGTGAAAATTTGACGCTCTCTCCAATCCCTCTTCATTAATAAATATAACGCAAATAGTTTGTGAAAAATTGACGCCTCTCTCCTATCCCTCATATCCCTCTAAATGCTTTGTATAGGCATTTGAGATGTAAATCTATGTGATGTGCAACGCAATATTGATGAATAAATATTGGTGACGGGATAATTTAGATTAAAGAAGTTCAAATTCTTAGCCGTTCAATTTTTCTTAGGTCAATTTTATAACCTGTTTGAGACTTTGATGACATTACATTCAAATCTAATGCAAATTTTGAAAATACACTTTATTTGAGCTGCAATTTTAAATATATTTCAAAATATTTTTGGCCCTACCAAACAAAATAGAAAGATATTGCATATCAGCCCGTTTATCGATAATCCCATCACACACTCTAGGTGCAATTTCTAGTATTACACCTCCTTCGGTACAAATGCAATAGTAAAACATTAAAAACTGTTTTCCCATACACAAGTTACGATAGCAAATTTCATTTTTGTAAATCACTCTATGACAAGAGTTAGTTTTTAAATATATTCCATTAATTTTGAAATAAATTCAAAATAGTAAAAAATAATGCATATTTACTATACACCACAGCAAAGTTGTCAAAGATATGACGAAGAATGGTTTTGAATGGTTTGCGTAAGGGGTTCATTTTAAATCTCACTAAAATGGTTTGGTAACAAGATAAATCGAAAATTGTAAAACTAGAATATACCTATTTTTTTAATTGAAAAGCACACATTTATAATATTACAATATATAAAACGCTAAAAAATGGGTGCAAAAGTAGCACAATGACCATTTTTTGTTAGATGAACAAAAAAATGTTAAATTATAGGAAGAATAAAAACGAAGGAACAAAAGCCGATAAGTCTACACTCTACATATGTTAATATGTTAAGAAGGAACAAAACCCCCTCCACCGGCAACATGTATATTACAAAGGAATGAAAACACCTCCATAAGCGTACACCCTAAATAAGTAAAGTTCTATTTTCAATAAAAATTTATTCTATTTTCAATAAAAAAATTATTTACTTAAGTAATTGCTTTTACGATCTTTTAGGGGGAAACAATTAAAATTGAATAGAAAGCTATATTTGCTTGCTATTATACTTAGCAATACTTGTATTTAGTAAGCAATACTTTTATTTAGTATTATAAAGTACAGCAAAACTTCAATGACAACAGTCATATTAAACATTATAACAATTCTTTTATTTCGCAAATTATATTAAAGATTATAGCAATAATGTGTCTTTGAAAAGAAAAACTTCATAGACGTGTAATATGAAAACAAATTCAATGCTAACGAAAACACTCAAATAAAATAAACAAAGTTATCCTCAGGAATCCAATCTTATTAAGTGAAGCAAGAAAATATTTTATTTTGTGCGGAGAAACTTCTCTGAGATCTGCTACATCAATATCCCCAAAGTGATCCTCGGGAATCCAATCTCCAGTGGCCGGATCTCTCATCCAACATCCCTTCTTTTTGATCTTATCTGAATCCCCTTGTGCCGCAGTGCTCTTCATCCGCTGCGCGGCCATACTCGGCATTCCCCCATCGCTTCCCAATGATCTCAGAGCTTCACTCGCAAAACCCCTTGCGCTGCAAAAACAAAAGGTTTAAAGTTCAAAATAAGTTTAAATATCAAAACCCTAGATAATTTCTTGCAAACCTATAAGTTTAAATATCAAAACCCTAGATAATTTCTTGCAAACAGTTTTCGTGTAATATGTTTTACGAATCCCGTTATAATAAGCGGAAATAGGCATACCATAAGATTCGAGCAGGAAAAGGCGTGTGAGATGCGAGGACATGAAGAGCGCCATAAGATATACAGGCAGCGCGCAGGATCGAACCAGGAGGAAGCTGAAGACCAACGCAAACACTGCGGCTTCTGCTTCTTTTATCCCGAGTCCCGACCTGAGCTGACCTGATCTATTACCTACGCACTTCGGGGTTTCCCGGCATCCAAATGCCTATTTAAACAAAAAAGGAAATCCGTTGGGGACATGGAAGTTACAGCACGACTCCGAGTCCTAGGTTTAGGGTTTAAAATATGGACCGACAGGTGTGAGGCTCTCTGGTATTACTGTTTAGCTTTTGGACAGATGGAAGAGAGTATTAGGGATTGCATACTAGAGCGCATCCCAAGGCGCAGATGGCGCATAATCTTTGAACCCGACAATGACATGCCCTGAGTAACGCCGGCTGGCACTGACCTGCTACTCATTCCCTTCCCTTCCATCTGTCCATTTCTGGGTAATAATGAATGCAGCGTGTTTCTTTCGGATGCGAGCATAATTAACGTTTGTTTGTTTGTTCGAACGTCCAATTCCTCAACTTGGAGTGTGAAATATGATCATCATTCATCACTTTATATATAAATTTAAATATATATTTAAAATTCTTGAAATATAAAAAGCAACTCCATTTTTATTCTTATATGATATTATTCATGTACACAATTTCAAGGGCAATATTAAATTGATTAAGAGACATAAAGCAAGTATTTTGTGTAAATCAACTAGCGAACAAAAACTTTACATCTTTAATTCATCAAATGATACACCCCTCGGAAAAAAAAGAAAACCAAAATCTAATTTAAATATCGTTCTTAAGACTCATGATATGGAAGTGAGGAAAAGAAGTTGGATGTGTGGAGTCCTTTTGTTGGGGACTGGATTAAGTTAAATTTTGATGGTGCTTCTAGAGGCAATGCGGGTTGTAGTTGCATTTTCGAGGGATTCCTATAGTCAATCGATTTTGGCTATGGCGGTTAATTCGGCTATTCTTCAAATAATTTTGTCGAAGATATGGCCCTTCTTTTGGTTTGTTGGAAGCTAAGAAGTGGAATTGAAGGCGCCTTTGGACTAGAGGGAGACTTTAAAACCATCATTGGTTTGGCTCAGGGGGGTGCTCCTAATGCCTAGTCCTTAAAACTAGTTTGTGCGAAAATCAAATCAATTGTGGCTTCCTTTGCTGAGGAAAAATTCTCTCACATTAAAAGGGAAGGAAATAAGGTGGTGGGTAGATTAGCGAATCGAGGAGCCAAATTATGGGATAATCATCATTTAAAATCAAAGTTTGGGAGTCGTGCTTTCTTGATGATATTCAAGCCCTCTTAGCGAGGGACGCACGGTTGGTGTCAGATAGAGGGGGGAATGATTGTGAAGGTTGTCGTATATTAACTACATTCCTTTTGGTTTGATGACGTTTTAAGGCAAAGGATTTTGGTAGAGATTTCAAGTACTTGCTCGTGTGAAGTTTATCGTAGATTGAGGTGGAGGTGTGTGTATTTTTGGAAGGTCTATGGTGGTGGTGTTTGTCTCTCGAGGCTTCTCTTTCTCTCTTGTCGGTTGTGTCGATGTCCTTTTGGGTTCAACTTTGGTTTCTTACTCACAAGCATGGGGAAAACGGATGCCTCGGTCGCGGTACCTAGCCACAAGAAACAACGTACTCATCTAGGGGAGACCTTGGGAGAATCTTTCATGGATTGGATGGACAAGAAGATGAAAAATGTTGCAGTGAGAAGTTGGCTGGAGAGGGTTTGGTCAGTTGCAGAGAATTTTGAGGAAGAAGAGGAGATTGAAATTTGTGATAAGATGTGTAAGCTGATGTTAGATCCCAATCAGTCTGTTGGTCACTGAAATGTCTTTGAGGTCGCTCAAGGTTTGAGCGCAGTGAATATTCTTTTGAACTCATCGGGCAGTTCATCCTCCACAGAGAACATGAGGGCTTGGAAGAACGGTTGGTGAGCATGCAATACCATATTCATGCATTGGCTCATGGGGTTCAAGTTATTTCCAGAGGGTTGGAAGCAATTGCAGTGAATCAGGGTGTGCGGCTTCTAGAGAGTGCCAAGGTGAGGATATCAGAGTGTTGTGTGGCTCACTCTCCTTCTTCCTCGCTATGTAGGAATGACTCAGTTGTTGAAATTTTGGCCGAAAATTCTTCCAGCAAAAAGATGGAGTAGCATGTCCAGGGTTTGCTTGGGATTTGTGGTGGATTTTGATTTTGATTCCGGGTCTTGAATGGAATTTTATCTCTAGTTGTGCATGTGTGCCTGTTTTTTGGTAATTGCATAGTTTTATGGGTAGTTTATGTAATGCCCTTACGAAGTTTATGTACTTTTTTATTTTTTTGATATGTATATAGATGATTGTATATATCATGGACCGATATAGAAATATATTATTTGCGCAGTGCTAGGGCCTTCTCCTAGGATCAATAAAAAAAAAAGATCCCTCTTAAGAGAAAAAAATCAAACAAGGCCATGATATGAAAAATCCTACGAATGCACGGCATACATATATAAAAATATGAAATCATATGTGAAAAACAAGATTTGTTTGATAATTAATGTCTCAAAAGTATATGAGCTCATGGAGTGTAATGATTGTAGGATATGCACAAAATGGGCTTGTTTAAAATCTCTAAATTTTTTAAAGCAAATGCAATTAGTACATGTGAAGCCGAACTCCACAATCTATAATAACATCCCCCTACCCGTAATAACAATTTCAAAATGAAGGATGTATTGAATACATCCACTATCTCCAAATGGTTTTAAAAGGAAGTGGGCATATATAAAATAAATAAGCGGTGACACTTTAAGTATGAAAATTTATTGTTGCATATGTTACAACTATGAATGAATCCTTGAAGGTGTCTAGTTCACAATCAGAAGAAATTTGAATAGACGTAAGAGGAAAACATATATCTCAAGCACCTGTCATTTATGCCTTAGTAAGGACATTTAGCTAATCAAAAAAGTATACAGGCTTTAGGGGAATACATTGTCATAGAGTAACATGCAATGAGATAAAACTTGTGATAATTTTGAAACTATATCGCATAAGGTTGTATTGAAAAGAAACAATGAAAGGAGTAAAAACCATGCTCGAGATATGAGCAGTGTTTTTGGAAGTTGGTGGCATTCTTCAGTTTTTCAATCATATGTGCATTTTTTTATGTACCATATTGTTGTGTATTAGTTTCAACATTGATTATGATATTGCTTGGATTGAGTGTGAAGATGCCCCAAGTAGTGAAACCAATAAGGATACACATGGTGTTGCTTTTGTTTTACAAGTATTGTTCATGAGTGATTTGTGTATTTATAAGAAACAATTTTTCCAATTGATACCTATAAAGAATACATTTGATATTTATTGTTGTTGTTGTTATGTTGCAAACTTGCGATGAACATAATGGAATTCATTTTCTTAATTACAATTTGTATAAGTTATTGTTGGTTATCCTGGTGGATGAAAGGCTTCAACTTTGGAGTTACATTTACTACATACAATTTGAAGTGGGTTAGAGTAGACTTTAGGAATGGACAACATACTACATACCGACATAAAGTGGAGGAGTTGACATGATAGAATTATTGTATTAGATATAATTAATGTAATCAACAATAGTTCGAGTAGACGAGTGCTAGAATGTACACATTTGTTACCTTAATTATTGTATTAAACAAAGTTTACACTCTGCAAGTGTATGTCTTATCTTCAATGGTGTGATAAAGGTTGCTTGACATGTTCTTAGTGCCTTGTTATCACCAATCATTATGGATATGTTTTTGAACACATACATTGGTAATTTTTTTACTGAGTAGTTGTTTGACTATAGTGAATGAAGGTGTAAGTTTTTGAACAAGTAGGTCTTGCATTTTGCAAAATGTTTTAAAGTTTAGACATGTAGTTATTTAAAGGAAAAAATAAAATAAGGAAAGGATGAAGAGCGGTAAAGTAGATATAGTGACCAATGCTTTGTCATCTATGGAATGCCCATCTTTCATTTTTGAGTGAACTATGTTCCACATTTATTTTTGGATGTCACGTTATGATTGCAACTATTTGAAATAGCGTAAGTATTTATCTTGTCAGGAGTTTTCTTATTGATGTATATCGAATGAACTTGTACTCGGTGCAAACCGGATGTATGTTATCTATGGTGTTGGTTGTATTAATAGTAGCATGCAAGCGGTCTCCATGATCATAACTCTTCATTGGCGCATTGATATTGATTTGTTTTACACGTAATCCTCTTGATGTTAATATTTTTTCTATTGTGCTTCAATATATGAACCGATTACATTTAGAGTAGTTGTCATTTGACTATCTTTTTTGTCGTGTCTATTTGCAAGAGTTGTCTATTTAGTTCCTTGTGAAGCATTATTTCGTAGGTGATAGTAACATCTCCGACTTTGTAGCTATTAAGGTTGTCGATTGTTTTCAAAGTGCAAGGTGTCGTTTTCTTTCTGTAGGTAACAATGAGCTGTAGTTACGATATTTTACATTGTATAAGGATTTAGAGATTTGATGTTAGTGATAATTTACCTTTTTTAGGTTCAACATGCATTTTGCCATAGGTATGTATCAAGATTCAATGCTTTTAGTGGACCTTTTCATTTTTTATTTTGTGCAAGAATTTAATGAATTTCAGAGAAAAGAATAATGTATTGATAGTTTATTGTTTATTTATATTTTTAATAGGTAATATTTTATTGTTGAGCTAAAAGGTGAAAGTAACATACCAAATTTAATGAATTTCTTAGAAAAGAATAATGTATTGATAGTTTATTGTTTATTTATATTTTTAATAGGTAATATTTTATTGTTGAGCTAAAAAGGTGAAAGTAACATACAAATTTGGTTATGTATATAACTTATGGTGTTTGGTTAATTATCTTGTATTGTGTTTTATTTGGTTATTGTTCAAATTTGCAAAACAAAGGCACATTAAAATATTTGAACTAGGGTGTATAAACCCAAAGTAGGTAAAACATATATAACCTAGAAAATACATCATATGTTACAAATAATTCAAGCATAAGAAAGGAGCCTCACTAAATAACATAAATTTGATGGAGGCAATGACTAGAGGTCGATCTAGCCCTAATATGTTTTAGAATGTAGAAAAGGGAAATAGTTTCATTTGTCAACTAGTCAACTCATTGTATCATAAAAAGGATTTCATTATGTTATTTCAAAGAGAAAATTTATGCGATCAAGAGAAAATAGTTCTCCAAAACATTACATGAAGGTCAACATCCGTATGTTTTCCTATATTAAAACTTAAGATTCAACTTACTCAATAACATAGAAATTGTGATCTAAAACTATGTTTCAAAGTTTTGAATTGTATCATTTGAATTATATAAATGTTTTTCACCTTTGAATAGTAGTTTATCCAACATCCATTTTTCCATATCATCCTTATAAAATTGCAAAGTGTGGCTATACTACTAAAATTGAGATTAACTATTCATAATATTCTCCATATTATTTTGAGTATTTGATTACCTTAGGGAACTAAGATGTAGTTTTATAACAATCTAATGATGCAAAAAGGTTAATCTATTTTCCTAAACAACACAAGTTTAAAAAGAACTAGTATAATGTGAATTTGTAATCAAGTGCCTCAATCGAGAAGATAAAGGTTGGATCATCTATAGTGGTGTATCCATTCAATATAAAACAAATTTTATTTTAAGGATGGGCTATAATGATAGCCATGATGAAACAATAGGAAAAATTTCTCTCGACCAACACTGGTTCAACACATGGAGAAAATTAATATACCCTTAAAAATTTGAGCACCACATACCAACCAAATATTATAGGACATTTCCCAAATCATTCCTAAAAGTTTTCTTTCAAGTTTCAAATCAAGGGATTAGGATGATACTAGAGAGACTAAAAAGAAATGGTGGGATTATTCTTAGAGCAATGACAACAAAGAATCGTGTGATTGAGAAAGATGCGCATTCTCAATTGTTTAACATCGAAGAAAATATGGATAGTATGTGATCCCAAAGAAATATGGAAAAAGAGATGTTAGACACTGTGGGAATAAAGGATTTATTCAAATGTAATTATTTGGTGTGGTTAGTGTTTTTCCAAGTTTTTCGCTTAGAACGTGACCTATAAGTAATGTTGAAATACATGACTCTATATTTAATATGGGTTTTCAATAATTTCCCTTTTGAAAGGATTTTTGGGCATAGATGCAAGCATATTTTAGTTACTTATTAATCCCTTCTTTTTGTTAGTGAATCCCTCTATTCAGGATTAGTTGGACGATTAGAGACATTCATAGAAAGGGGTGTCATATATATAATTAGCCTATTTGCTAATGATTTTCTTTCAAAGAAAAGATGCAAATTTTCAAGAGGATAATTCATGTTTGCTTAGTAAAGTTGAATATGTTAAAAATGGATATGGGTAGGCACATTAAATCTATAATTAATTGCATGAATACTTAATTATGTGGAGAAATATCTCAAAAATAAGGATTTCTAGTTTTCATGGGACAAGATTTTCCTTAGTAACTTTTTTGTTCAACCAATGTAACTTTTAAGGTCTTTTATTTAATATAATATGAACTAATTTAAAGAAAAATATTGATATATATACTTAATTTGATTCATTATTCAAGAGTATCTATTATGTTTCTCTTTTATTATGTAAGGCGTCAAAAGAAAAAAATCCCTTCCCATCCTCTTTCTCCACTAGATTTCTAGTAAAATTGAATGTCTATGATAAGAAGGCTCAACGTTAAAGTAGAGCATGTGCATGGAGATGGGGGACCAAAAAGTGGCCAAATTTTCATTTTTTGGCCATTTTTTCCATAATTCACTTGTGTTATGGCTTGATCACATTATAACGTGATAGTAAAAATTTTAACTCACGTTATAACACAAGTGTGTTATGGTTTAGATTTACCAAGCCATAACACGCTTACATTATAACACAAGCACGTTTAGACCGTAATAAATTCAGTCAATCCCGAGAGCTTGAAATCATTCTAAAAATTAAAATACTCTAGTGTCAAAAATGCGAGCGGGAAAAAGTGTGACCGCGTTTTGGGATATCAAAATTTGTCTACAACTCGAATCGACTATGGAGCAAAGTTCACAAGGTGAGTTCTTGTTGATTTTAGGATAATTTTCATTATTAATCTATTTTTTCATTTTTGTTGATTTGTTTTTATTTTCATTTTTAGAGGTTTCAATAGCTTCAATTGAAATCCCTCATTCACCCATAGACCAGGATGAAGAAAACATTCCAAAAACACCCCCTTCAATAACAAGACATCCTCCAAACACCCAATCAAAAATTTTAGGGGAGATTAAAAATAACAAATTTCAAATTGAGGGTTTAATAGAAACCCTAAGAAACCCCAATGCGACAAATCCCCATCGCTAAAACCTTGCTACATCATTAGAGTCATTATTATCTAATATCAATAATGTGGTGGGTCAAATAAACACATGGCAGGGTTACAAAACCGATTGTCACAATTTTTATGCAGATAAGTTATCTTATGATGTAGTGAAGAAAAAAATCACCAAAGACAAGTTATGTGCTTTGTTCACTAATCCTAAAACTAATGTACCCTTACTATGGGGTTGTAAAAGATTCTCAATCCACTTTGGTATAACCATAAGGGAACAAAAAATAATTTTTGGGATAGATGGTGGATGGTTTTTGACTAACCAACTTGTAACAATTTTGAGGTGCCATAATATTTCTCAAGGAAACTCTATTGTGAGTTCATCCTCGATGAAATATCAAACTATTTTGACATTCGAGAGTTTCAAGGCAGAGCCAAAGGCTCTACACAGGATAGATTGGGGGCACAACATTTGTATAATAGACCATTTAGACCCATTACTCACCCATCTATTCAGCATGTTTTAGTCCCTTTTGTTGAGAAGGAGATAATGGAGATTGAGAATCTTGATGTTATTAGGTTGTTGACACATTCATTGCTTTAGCATGACACTCCTCTCTCACAAGCTAATGAGGTTGGTCCTTCGAGGCATCAAACATCATATAGCATATGATGTCATGTTTGTGGGAGTATAGGCACCTATGTGGTTTATGAGGCAGCTCCACAACCTAGTGAGACAACTCAAACAGCCTCTCCACGATGCAACTCCACATCCTAGTGATATAGCTCCATAACCTAGCGAGGCTATTCCACAACCTAGTCAATATGCTCCACAAGCCGAGCGGGGTTTTCGATTAGAGGTTACACATCGTGATTCTATGTTGGAAAATATCATCATCACATATGTTCTACTGGATTCGACCTTTGGTATTGACCAACATGTAATTTTACATGAAGTTAATTGCAATTTAATATATATATTTCATACAAAATTTTATAATTAACAATATTAATCCATTATGATTGAAAATTAACGATTCATTCATATTTTTATAAAATTACAAGGTCAAATTATACATCCAAAGTGTCACATTCCTCTTCTCCACAGTTGTTTGGGCATGCCAACCCCTCAAGTATAAATTGGTAATAAATTAGTAAATATATTGTGTTAATTTTTTTCCATATAGAGATGTTATCCTAAAATTACAATTTGATGTTGAACAGGTGAATGTCGGTATGAGTTTGCATGTTGGTGAATTTACTAATGTGAGTTTTATTATTTTTATTCATCATATACATGAAGAGAATGAACTATAGTTAACGTATGAAGATAATGTCATGTAACTTGTATGTGTGTTACCTTTTTTATTTTTTAGTTGATGACATCATTATAGTCTCTTGTCGACATTCAATGATCATTAGATATTGGAGTTGTTATGGGCATAGCTTTTGTTGTGCCTCTTACACATGTATGCACTAGTAAAGTAATTTTCATATTGAATTGATTGTATTAAATAACATCATGTAGTATAATTAAATGACATTCATGTGTATTCTAATTTTTGTCATCATGGTTGCCACAGGAGGAGTTGACAACTCCAATTTGTGCACCTCCTACTGATGTTGTTGCCCTTGAGGTCGATCTTGAGAGGTAGAGGATGATTTCAAGTGATCATGAGATTACAAAGTAAGTATTTATTTGTAAGTAATGTTATTAGTTGTATACAAATGAGTATATTGTTTATTTGTATTCATAGTTGGAGCTACAAACATCCTTTGAGTGTAGGAGGTCTGATCAACAGAAGGGGCATTCCACTGATATGGCTTACTCATCTTCTCAACGGCCCAAGAGAACCAAATTATTTGATGATACCCCATAGTTTAGATGTATATGGATTTTTTTGTCTTCCTTCATGGCATGTTGGCATAGATTTATATTTTGTTGATGTATATCATTGTATGCCTACATGGCTTTATTAAGACATTGATTTTGTTCAAATTTTGTATGCTATCAAGGATTTTTAAAATCAATATAATGTATGAGACAAAAATATTTTGTTTTAAAACTTGTATAGTGGATGAAACATGCTTTATACATGTATCTAAGTGGATTAATATGATTCCATATGTATGTTATGTTAACATGTATTATTAGTGTTAATTTTTTTATGTTTTGAACATGGGAATTAAAATATATATGTAACTAACATACAATTTAGCCACTATTATAATCATTCAATGCCATCAATTATAATCATATAATGTCAATGCCAATGTCATCCACTTCCTGGAATCTCAATAATTCAAATGAAACATATGTAATGAGACAAAGTAATATTACATTAATTCTAATAATTAAAATGTAACTACAAAGATAAAGAGATAGAGTGAATGTAATAGGGATAGAAATAGCAAGAGAGATTGGTGTGTGTGTGTGTGAGAGAGAGAGAGAGAGAGAGAATGAGAGCAAGAGATAAAGAAAGAGAGAGTGAAAGTGTGAGAGTGAGAGTGGGAGTGGGAGTCAAAGTGAGAGTCGGAGTCGGAGTCGAGTCAAATTCGGAGTCGGAGTCGAGTTGAGCCGAGTCGAGTCGAGTCGAGTCGAGTCGAGTCATAGTCATAGTCATAGTCATAGTCATAGTCAAAGTCATAGTCATAGTCATAGTCATAGTCAGTCATAGTCATAGTCGGAGTAGAGTTAGAGTCGAGCTGTGAGCGAGCTGCAACCAGAGTCGAGTCGAGTCAACATCACATCATCGGCGTCGAGTCGAGATAGAGTCGGAGTCAAATTCAAATTCAAAGTCGAGTTGGAGTCGAGTTAGAGCGAGAGCAAGTGCAAGAGTGAGAGACAAAAAGAGACAAAGTAAGTGTGTTTGTGTGAGAGAGAGACAAACATTGAGATAAAGAGAGATAGATAGTGAGAGAATGAGAGAAAGGGGAGGAAAGAGAGAAAAAGAGAAAGAAAGAGAGACAAATAGAGAGATAGATATTTAAGAGTTAGTGAGAGTGTGATAGGAAAAGAGAGTGAGAGCGAGAGCGAGAGAAGGCATGAGAGAGAGAGACAAAGAAAACATGAGAGAGATATAATGATAGAAAAAGAGAGAGAGAGAGAGATAAATAGAAAGGAAGAGAAAGATAAGGAGAGAGCTAGAGGGAAAGAGAATGCAAGAGATCTCACGGCGTGAGAGAGAGAGAGAGAGACAAATAGATCAAGAGAGTGTGTGAGAATGAGAATGATCAAGAGAGAAAGAGTGAGAGTGAGAGCGATAGAGAGCATGAGAGAGAGAGAGAGAGAGAAGAGTGAGAGAGAATGAGATAAAGTGAGAACGAGCGAGAGAGAATGAGAGAAAGAGAGACAAAGAAAGCATGAGAGAGAGTGTGTGAGAGAGAGAGATAACAAAATAGATGGAATGAGAAATAAGATTCTATGAGAATAAATAGAATAGGAGATGTATATTATCATAAAGGAAAAATAGAAGGAATGAGAAAGATGATTGTGTGATCAGGTAAATTTACTCCCCAGGAGAGAGTAGCAATTGATACTAAAACTTTGATAACATGCCCATCAACAAAAATTTCTTCTACCATAGTATTATATCTCTTTATCATCCCGCATGGAGAATTGAAAATCCATAAGGAAAAAAGGTCTATAACTATTATCGAAATAGAACAACCCTTTCAACTTTTCAACCATTAAGAACAGGGAAACATCCTCATAATTTGGCAATGTTGTAGACAATCCAACCAATTGAAATTTTTCTATAACCATTATCGAAATAGAACAACTCTTCTAACTTATCAACCCTTAAGAATAAGAAAACATCATCAAAATTGGAAATTTTTAGACAATCCAAGTAACCATATCATTTCTTGGGTATTCTCAATTTTCTTAACTTTCCTAGAAACAATGTGTTCCAAAGCATTGATCCTCTATTGATATGTAGAGGATGAATCTAATCAATAATCAAGAGTATCACAAGTTGAGTGTAACTTTTATCCCTAGACTTTCGGGTAATGATGTCCCATTTTTCAGGAGTGGTTATAATTATTTGTGTTTCCTCTATCTATGGAACCATCTAGACTCCTATTGAGAGAAATTTTTTGAAGTATGGTTAACATGGAAACATTGGTCTTACCAACACCTTTGTGTGCACACAAAAGAAAATTCTCAACAAAAATAGTGTAGTTTCATACATCATGCTTTGCACTCTATTTAGTTTATTCATTCCTCAAAATGCAAGCTCTTCCCATTCTAGCATGTCTGATAATTAGACTAATTCCTACCCTTCTACAAAGGGTGTTGGCTTCAAAGTAGGGACATGAACTATTTGAATAATTCCTCATGGTGGAATGAAATGTTATCCAGATCCCACATCTAACGTAGTCCTTTTATCCAACTATTTTCCATTTCTATATCTCCACACCACTTCCTCCCACCCTCTCCATCTCTAACCTCATCTCTTAATTTCCTAGTTAACTCCCTGATGCTAAGATAAATATTATTATGGCGTTACTTTTCAATGGATGTTATAGCATATAAGCGGCTAAAGGAAAACAATAATGGGATGTTCTCCCTTTATCAATTCATCTTTAATCATCTTCATTTATTTCTGATCTTTTTCCATATTTATATTAGTGATAGAGAGAGAGAGAGAGAGAGAGTGAGTGTGTGTGTGTGTGTGTGATATATATATATATATAGAGAGAGAGAGAGAGAGTTCTTTTTCACATTCTTTTTAACAAGAACACATTCTCATTTCACCACCTATATCATATGAAATATATTTTTAACATTATTTTTACCTCTTACATATTCTCATTTCACCGAGAGCATCTAACAACCCACCCGGACGTGTGGGAACCATCGGTTCGATGCCACGAGGTGCCTATATTGTATTAATTTTTATCTCTGACATTGATGTTAATTGAAGGCTTTTTCCAAATTTCATTTGCTTCCACTACAAATAATGGGCAAGATATGAAAAAACGAGATGGGATTTTGTAGGCAAACTAGATGTGCATCCATAGGTTCATACGAGACATTCCCAAGTGTCATGGTTTACTAGTTATCACCCAACAAAGTTTGACAAGTTTTTACTCTCAGGGTGCTTAAGAGACATCGACATATCGGTGTAGCCTGGAAGGACCAAGATGGTTTGGTAGCATAATGACACCATCAATAGAATCTAAGATCCCATCCATATGTGTGACAAACATCGCTTTGTGTCGCGAGGTGCCCATTGCAAAATATCACCCTGGATGCCCTGATACTAATGTTAATTGAAGACTTTTGCCACATTTCATTCACTGTCACCACGAATAAATGAGCAAGAGATGAGATAAACTAATATAGTATTTTTTAGGAAGAAAATATGTGCATCCATAGGTTCAAACGAGACATTCCCAAGTGTCATGCTTTGTTAGTTATGGCCCAAAAAAAAATTGACAAGTTTTTAATCTCATCGTGTTTAAGAGACATCGACGGACCGTGTGTAGCCCGGAATGACCGGGCGGTTTGATAGTGGAATGACATCACTGATAGCTTCTAATAGCCCACATGGATGTGTTGGAATAATCATTTTGGTGTAATGAGGTGCGTATAATGTATTAAGTTTTTTAAACAAATTTTTATCTCGACATCGATGATAATTGAAGGTTTTGTTACATTTCATTTGCTACCACCACGAACAAACGGGTGAGAGATGGGAGAGATTGAGATAGGATTTTGTAGGAATATCGATGCACATCTCGTAGGTTCAAAAGAGACATTCCCAAGTGCTACCACTTCCTACTTATCACCCGTCAAAGTTTGATAAGTTTTTTCTCTCATGGCTCTTCGGAGACATCGACAAACCCAGTGTAGCCTGAAGGAGTGGGATAGTTTGGTAGTAGAACAACACCACCTATAGTGTCTAAGCAAACCATCCAAATGTGTGGGAACCATCGGTTTGTGTCATAAGGTTCCCATTGTAAAATATCCCCATAGATGTCCTAACAATGATGTTAATTAAAGGCTTTTACCTTGTTTCATTCACGCCACCGTGAAGAAAAGAGTGAGAGATGTGATCAACCAAGATAGGATTTTGTATGTAAACTAGATTTGCATCTGTAGGTTTAAACGAAACATTCAAGTTCCACGACTCATTATTTATCACTCGTCAAAGTTTGACAAGTATTTTCTCTTATGGTGCTTAAGAGACATTGCAAACCGGTGTAGCCTGAAGGACTAGGACGGTTTTACGGTGAACGAAACCACCAATAGTGTCTAACATCCCACATGGACATGTCAGAACCATCGGGTTGGTGCCCGTATTGTATTAATTTTTTAAAACATTTTTTATATTTGACACTAATGTTAATCAAGGTTTTGTCATGTTTCATTTGTTATCACTGCAAACAAATAGGTGAGAGATGGGAGAAAATTAAATAGTATTTTGTAGGCATACCAGATGCACATCTATGGGTTTATATGAGACATTCCAAACTACCACAGACATTACTAGTTATCACTTGTCAAAGTTTGAGAAGTTTTTTCTCTAAAGACACTTAAGAGACATCAACGGACCAATGTATTCCATAAATACTGTGACAGTTTGGAAGTGGAACGATGACACTGATAGCATCTAAAAACCCATCTATATGTGTGGGAACCATTAGTTTGGTGCCACGAGGTGCCCATTGTAAAATATCACCATGGATGCCCTGACACTTATGTTAATTGAAGGATTTTTCCATGTTTCATTCGATTTCACCGCAAACAAGTGAGCAAGATATGAAAAATCGAGATAGGATTTTATAGGTCGACTAGATGCACATTCAGACAAGACATTCCCAAGTGCCACGACTTGCTAGTTATCACTCGTCAAAGTTTGACAAGTTTTTGCTCTCATGGTGCTTAAGAGACATTGACAGACCGTTATAGCCAAGAAGGACTAAGATGGTTGGACAGCATAACGATGCCATCGATAGTGTATAATAGCCCATATGGATGTGTGGGAACCATCGGTTTGGTGCCACAAGGTTCCCATTGTAAAATATCACCGTAAGAGCAAAAGCTTGTCTCTTAAGTGCCCTTAGAGAAAAAACTTATCATACTTTGACGAGTGATAAATACCAAGATGTGGCACTTAGGAATGTCTCGTCTAAACCTACAGATGAACATTTATCCTACCTACAAAATCCTATCTCAGTTTCTTTCATATTTCACTCATTTTTCGTGGTAGCAATGAATGAAATGTGGAAAAAGCCTTTAATTAGGATCAATCAGAGAGATAAAAATTGTTTTTAAAACTTAATACAATATAGGCACCTCATGGCACCAAACTCGATGGTTCCCACACATCTAGGTGGGATGTAAGATGTTATTGATGGTTTTTTTTCTTCTTCCAAACCTCTCGATCCTTCTAGGCTACACCGGTTTGTCAAAGTATCTTACGTGCCCTAAGAACAAAAACTTTTCAAACTTTTTCAGTGATAACTAAGAAAGCGTGACACTTGGGAATTTCTTGTTTAAACCTATGGATGCACATATGGTCCACCTACAAAATATTATCTCATTTTCTCCCATCTCTCGCTTGTTTTTTCACTATGATAGTGAATGAAACATGGCATAAACCTCCAATTAACTACGGTGTCAAGGAATCCAGGGTGATATTTTGCAATGGGAACCTTATTGCACCGAACCGGTGGTTCCCACATGTATGAGTGGTTTTTAGAAAATATCAATGGTTTCATTCCACTACCAAACTATCCCGGTTCTTTCAAGCTACCTCGGTTCATCAATGTCTCTTAAGCACCCCGAGAGAAAAAACTTGTCAAACTTTGACGGGTGATAACTAGCAAGTTGTGGCACTTGGGAATATCTCATCTAACCTATGGATGTGCATCTAGTTTACATAAAAATCCTAACTCAGTTTCTCTCATCTCTTACTTGTTTTTTCGTGGTGACAACGGATGAAATGTGGCAAAATCCTTCAATTAACACCAATGTTAGAGTTAAAATTTTGTTTTAACAAACTTAATACAATATAGGAACCTTGTGGCATTGAACTGATGGTTCCTACACATCCAGATGGGTTATTAGACACTATCTATGGTTTCATTTGCCACCAAACCATCTCGGTCCTTCCGAGATACACTTGTTAGTTGATGTCTCTTAAGCGCCCGACAACAAAAACTTGTCAAAATTTGTTGGGTGATAACTAGCGAACTATGGCACTTGGGAATGTCTCGTGTGAACCTATGGATGTGCATCTGGTCTACCTACAAAATATTGTCTTGGTTCCTCTCATCTCTTACCTATTTTTTCATGGTGGCAGCGAATGAAATATAATGACAAGATCCTTTCCTTGATAAGAGGTTTCTCTTCCCTCCTTTAGATTAAGAAAGGAGTTAAAATATTTCATGTCTTGGACAACTTTGGGAAGTGGATTGAATGGAAAGACCTCGAAGCTTTCTATAAGCTTCCTCAATATTAGTTCAAAATGTATACATTTCTATGAAATTCTTTCACAACTTGCTCTACTAGACTAATTATGGAGGACAAGAATGACTTTTGGGATACTTTGAGGTGGCTCAAAGGACCCCCTCTCCAAGAGGCTACTTCCAAACAACTCTATGAAAGGATTTCCTTCTCCCCAAACCTTTCCCTAGGCCTTAACAATAAGTGGAATGTTTGTGAGCCCATTAATAGATGAACTCGTAGATTTAATGTTTTGTGGTATTCTTGTATTCATTTAAAAAATATTGCTTTAAATGGATTATGATAATACTTACGTGTCATCAGATAAATTCAATCCAAGTGAACCATCCGGGTCCAATCTAATATTTAGGGCGTCAAGTATTACTTCATGGTCGACTCAAGAACTTTCAACAAGTTATTATTGTGCGGTTTACATCCATATTTGATCAATTCAATATTAGATACAACAAGGTGAGAATAATGAATAATATTTATATGAGTGTCAAAGTCCTCGAACAACCACACATTGGATTTATTCATTGGGTATCTTCTCACCATGTTCCAAAGTAATAACGATGCAGGACCCCATAGGATATTCTAGGCCTTCTCCATCTATGATTACGTCTATAAATTTCTTTTTTCCTCAACACAACGACACAAATAATAAGATGTTCCTTCTTTATTATTTTCTTTTACAACAACTACATAAACATGACCTACATCACATTGTACACAAAATAGTTATTTTTAATAAATTATTCATAAATAAGTTACATAATTAAAAAAAAATTAGTTTTGAAAAAATAATGTATATATATAATTCTTGGTTACACTAGATCTGATATATGGTCAAAGTCAATTGATGATTCACTCACTGTGAGTTGTAAAGCTCGTGGAGGTTGATAGGTGTTGAGTGGATATAATTTTCTACAACACCATTCATCAACCCACTCTTTTGACTCACATTCATCCCAAAATGAATACATACATGAAAAATAAAGGCATGTTATTTTCCTTATATGAATAGTCCATGAATCTACATTTGAACTTCTAAAAGAGTGCAACTTGCTAGATCCTGTTAGTGTGTAACAATATTCATATTTTGCAAAATCGAAATCTTCTACAAACTAAAAAAACTACAAATTGTAGACTTGTGATGCAGATATCAACCACAATTTCAACCAATAATGATTGTAAAATTGATCACCTTGTAAAACACCCAAAATTTTAACTTTTTCCTTTACCTCAAAAGCCCAAACTTGCTTACAATCACCAAAATGTAATAAATTAATGAAAAAGAGATAACAACTCATTATACCTACTAGATATCATTAAACCAACATGTGAGATCAATTCACCAAGTTTCATAAGTCCATTTTTCACCATTTCTCTTAGAGACCTTAAGTTCACCTTGTACCCTCCTAAAGCACAATTTATGACAAAATTCACAAAATACAAATAATTATTCTTCTTTGGTAATATTTTTAGGAACCCATTATCCCCCTTCATGTGTCTACAAATTTTCATGCTTTAATTTTGAGCCCATGATTTTTTATTCCTTCTTTACTGTTTTTCACTAGCCTTATTTTCACACAAACTGTTGTGCCTGGAAGAATCGAAAAAATTTCATGGAAGTTTGATTGATGTTTTGGATGCCCTTTATGGTCTTCTAGGTGCATGAAAATTTTTATCTTCCATCTCCAATTACAATGTCTCCAACTCACTCCTCACCTTTACAACTAGCTCAATTAGGCCTATTATAGGGTTTCTAATTACTTCTCAATGTTTTGTGGTTCTTTACTAGTTTTAACCCACGAAACTCCTTTAAACACATATTCCACACTTGTACAAGTATAATGCAATCTTCAAAACACTCTTGAATCATTAATCTTGTTATATTTCAAGTTTAAGGTTTCTTTCAAGGCCTCTTAGCTTCTCCTTATCACTCATCTCTCCTAGTAATTTGTTTTGATTCTTTTACATTTGTCTTTGATCCTTTCTATTCATGACTCACCTCTTTTCACCACTATATCCCCTCAATCACGCTTCCAATTCATTCAAATATCCTTGTCATAACCCTCTCTATCAAAAGTACTCCTTAGAAGCTTCTTAATGGTTCTTCCTTACTCTTGACTATCCTAAAACAAGACAAAGTGTGAATTTGCACTATTTAGTGACTTTAAAATACTCCTCACCATTTCTCAAGACCTCCATGCACCTTATCCACCTCACCTCATCACATTCACCAAATAATGTTATAAACTAGCATCACAAAACACACTTCCACTTCAAGGGTCACAAGTGTGAATTGTGCACTATTTAGTGACTTTAAAATACTCCTCACCATTTCTCAAGACCTCCATGCACCTTATCCACCTCACCTCATCACATTCACCAAATAATGTTATAAACTAGCATCACAAAACCTTACACACTTCCACTTCAAGATCATCACAGATTTTGGCTAGAGGATTGTACCTTGAGCTTTTATGTTCCCCACTCTTGTATCCTATCTTAGCATGTGTTTCAAAAAAATTTGTAATACTTCACAAGAAATTACAAATATTCTTGGTAATCAAGTTCATCTAAACAACTCTCTAAGACCACACTTGCACATAACTTGATCGAGATAGTTATAAGAGGATTGTCATACACTTTTTTCTCTCTAACTTTCCATTTTTCAATTATCCCAAGGTCCTTACAACTTCCTAACACATGTAGATTCTTCACAACCTCACCACAACTCCACAGATCGTCTAAGGTAGGTATGAGACTATCCTCTCAACTATAATTCCTTTTAGACCTTCAAATTGTGTATAAACACTCAAAAGATTGTATTTCTTGTGTTTGATAGGCCAAGTCATCAAATATCGTCCTCTTATTCTTCACACACCTATAGAAAACTTTTAGACACAATAATATTCTTTTTTATCAACTAAAACATGTTAAAAAAATCCTTTATAACTCTCATCCAAAACCCTTAACTTCTAAACGCTTGAAACATGGTAGTAAAAATCTTACAAGTAGATTTCTTAGTTTATTCACCTTGTATGGTTTCTAATGGGATTTTAAATGGTCTAGAACTTCACCTTATTATATGTAAACAATTGAATCTTTGTCTCTCTATTTTCATGCAAATGTGCAACATGGAAATTGACAATTTTCGAGCATGACAACAATACCCCATGTGTGAAACTTTCAAGTTTTATCCTCCCGAGGCACCTCGGGTCTTCCCAATCAGTCTGATGACCTCTTAGTTGATGTTAACTTAGTGTCCTATGTGAATTAGGAAATTCAAGTCAACCCCCTAGGTGATTTTAGGAGTTCTTGAAAACTACTATTTTTGGGCGGTGTTGGGAAGGGATACCACTAGCCTTAGCCCTTCCCAAGATCGATGCAACCACTGGGGTGGAACATATGAGCCAAATCTAACATGGAAGTGAATTAAAGGTCTAAAAAAATCATGGAATTGATTTAGGAATATTCAGGAAGGATTTGGAGGAGTTTGGGCAATTTCATCAAAAGCAGTGCAGGCCTAGACAATGCATAGGACCACAAAAGCTACTAAACTTCCGGAGGTGATTCGAGAGCTACTGGATGGATTTAGGACGAAAAAAAATCTTGTAAAGGTATTTTAGAGATCTACAAGATGGTGAAATCATATTTTTCACAAAACTTTTACGTAATAGGTTTATAACATGATTTTTCTATGCTTAACTAGGAACCGAGATAAAAAAAAGATTTTTGAGGGCTTAAATGGAATAATAAAGGGCCGATACCCCCACCATTGGATTTATAAGGCCATTTTCATGCAATTTCATATTAAAAAATTCCAAAAATTCCATCGGGAGCTCAAGTTATCACCATTTCAAGTTGCCCTCAAGGTGAGCTTCTTGCAGTTAGTCAAATTTTAGTGAGGACACGTGTCAGCTACATGAGCCTAGCGCAATTTGATGTCCCTTTCATCCCTCGAGCTAAAAAAAATTATGGATATTAAAAATTTCCCATCCCCAAGAATCCCTTTGGTCACACATAGAACCTCCCGGATTGCAGTTCAGCCCCCAGGTGCTTGCTAGAGCTCATTCCCTCAATCGCTCAGATCATGACAAGTGGCACAACCTGGCGCGATGTGCAAACTAATGACCCTTATATCCCTTTGGAAAAGGTAAATGAGGGACATGAAAATTCTCCCAGCCCCTTGAATCCCTCAGGTCATCCATGTGACCCTCTTCAGTGTAAATTTCCAGCCCCCAAGAGCTATTGGAGCCAAATGCACAGTTGTCAGATGCCCGCCACGTGTCAGCGCTAGGCACGATGTGAAAATTTATGTCCCTTTTGTACCTTAATTATTAAGGGACATATGGGATAGGAAAATTTTCCCAGCCCTAGGTATGCCTCATGGTTCCTCATACGACTATTTTCCAGGCCCTGTGTGCTTTCAAAGAAGCATTTTGGCCATAGTGCTCAGTTGTTGGATTTCCGCCAAATGTCGCCGAGGCGCAATGTGAAATTAATGTTCCTTTAATTCCTTAAGGCTTAAGGGATATTAAGGACATAAAAATTCACCACACTCCTTGATATGCATTTTTCAAACGCTTTAAATCGAGCACTTAGCCATTTTTTCCATTTGCTTCTTCTTCACAACTCTCGCATCTTGTCGGACACTTTATTTATTCTTGTCCGGACACCCGATCTACCATTTCTTCTCCAAACAAGTTGTGCCATAGAAACCAAACCCTCCAATCCATGAAAAAACATAGCTCTCGAAGGAAGGATTGATCAAAAGAGTTCAAGGAATGAAGAACAAAGGAGAAAATCATCTGAAAACCCTAATTGCCTTAAATTGAAGATTCGAGACATATCTTACAATGTAACACTGATTTTGTAAGTTATCTTGGTGAATGTTTTTCATACTGTTATAACTTCTGAAATGAAGGCAAACATGTTAAGATATGTTCTGATCTTAAAGAGACATGTTGCAAACTTGGATTCTTGCATATTATAATTTATTGCATAGGACTGCAGTTATTGTACTTGCGTGTTTGCTGATGTGACGACAAATTGTCGTATACTTGCTAAACTCTCGTTGCTGATTGACAGCACACCTTGAATCAATTTCATTGATCCAAAGTATGCTGAGGTCTTCTTGTGATTTCTTTGTCGATTTACTCTTGAACCGAACCAGAGGTTGATATGAACGTGCAGCGCCTGATTGCAGGTATGAGCAGCTGGCACGTAAATGCCAACGATAGGGGTTCGATTCTTGAACCCTGTACTGTCGAACTTGGGACCTCGTGAGGCAAGAAATGCCTGGACACGGGTGGCCTTGGCATGTGATCCAAAGGACGGAACGTCCTGCACAGCATTAACGTGAATGTCAGTTGGAAGACTGGATGGAGGTTGTTTGGTGTTAGTGGTTAGTAGGAATTAAAATCCTAAGCTAATCCTAAGTCCTAACATGCATCCTAAACTACTATCCTAAGTGGATTTTTAAATTACAAAAAAAAAAGGGGAAATAAACCTAAGTCCTAATAACCTAAGGCTAAACTATGACCTAGGTTGAACACTAATGTGCAACCTAAACTAATCCTAATCTAAAGGGGCGCGTAGACCCTTGGAGGGAGAGGATAAGGATGGAGGGGAGTATTCATTAGCATTTAATGGAAAGTCCATACGTGGACAGCGCCAGTTTTGGCGGGGCAGGTAAGAAACGGAGGTATCTATTTGGAGATGGAGCTAAATTTGGTTTTTGCTTGTGGAATTTGAAAATTTGAGTTCGCCAACTCAAGTTGGCAGTGGCGTGGGAAGTTGGGAAAAGGCAGAGCCTTTAATGCATTAAGTATCCTTGGTCCTCGCGACCAGCTCGCCTTGGAAAGTGTATGAGGGAATTTTGATTTTCATTTTGTTGATTCGGGCTTTTGCAAAGTTGCTCTGCATTTGGTTTTTCTGGTCTGGTTCAGTCGAACCAGCTCTTGAGATTTGTCACTGTTCTTGGAAATTTTGAGGCTGTTGCTGAGCCTGAAGAGGAAAGGTGTGTTGAGGAGTTCTTGCTGTTGCCGTGGAAGGAAATAACTCGGCAAACGCAGCTTTCTTCAAGTTTTGGAGAAGAAATCACAGGCATGTTGAGCCCTTCTCTTTAAAAATTCTTGCTTTGTCTAAGTGTCTCATTAAAACAACCCTGCTCTTGGGTTTTGGATTATGTGATTGTTGTCAAGTCGATATGATTTGGATTTCGTTGATTCTTACTTTCTTTTCTTGGAAACGTTAAGTAGAATCGCTTCTGGTTGCTAGGCTTTGATTTGTCTTTGCATGAATCGAGTTGGAATATGAGTTGTTGTACTGGTTGTTGACAGTTTGGAGGATTTGAAATAGGTGTTTCTTTCTCTGTTCATGTTGTATGAAATCGGAACAGCCCGTATGAGTTGTTCTCCTTACTGTGTAACCGTTTTCTTGCTGTTGAGTTTGGAACTGTCTTTGCATGCTTAAAGGAATTGTAATACAGTCGTATTGTGTTGGTTTGTTGACAGTATTGAGGATGTTCCTTACTGAAACTATAAGAAATTATGGTTTTGAATACTCAGCTGAGAGTAAATTAATTTTGAGATGGTTGTTAACAATATTTGAACTGGATAATTCTTTTTAAATGATCTTATGGAATGAAATCTCCACGGAGCTGTGCGAGTTGTTTGAAGTCGTATTCTTTACTAAAATTTTTTTAAGGAAATAGGATTCTTTTTCCTTCTGCTGTTTTGGATTTTAATGAAAATGGCATTTGGGTTTTGTATGAGCATACGAATTGCTTTGGAGAAAGAAATGATAACACGTTTTGTTGTTTCTTCCTCTTTCTTGCTTAAAAGAAATAAAACTTTTCTCTTCCTTCTGTTGTTTCCGGGATTAGAAGGAAATAGCATTTTGTATTTTAAAGGAATTGGCATTAGAGTTTTATCTGAGTATTGTGAACTCGATTAGACGGATATGCTAGTAATACAATTATTGTTGTGTTTCTTCTTTTATGTGAATTGACGAATACGAATGAGTATTCGTGGGAGTTGGAAAAGAAATAGTTTTCCTTCTGAATTTATAATGAATATACGGTGTTCTTGCTAAGAAGGTATGATGATTAGTTGTGTTTATTGATGCTGATCGGTCTTTTAAGATCGGACTGTTTTGGTGATTACGACTTAGCCTTGGATTGCTGAACAAAAGAATAAATGCATAGAAATTTTGTCTTGCTGTGTGGGTTGTCTTGACTGTATCAGATCCATGTATTTAACACCCTGTACGGTTTACTTTGATAAAGGTAATGACATCTGATTTTTGCATTCTGAAGTTCTGCATACTATCATGAACTTGGAAAATGGATTGGGTAGAATCATTTATTGGAAGGGAATTCTTCTTCTGTCTGTTGTTCTGACTTGGTGAAATCCGTAGTCAGGTGATTATTGGACTTGCTGTAGGTAACAACAATGAATAAAATGTTATTTTGAACGGGATACGTTCATAGGATTAGGAAATCATGTGATTAATTGACTGCATGATTGTATAACTGTTTATCTGTTTAACATACAGTGAAAGAAATATGGTTTCTTTTAGTACGGTAAATATATGGTATGCATCCTTATACTGTTTGATCTAGGATGAACACAATGTTGTACTAACCTGTTTCGGATTTTCATATGAGCCTGATTCAAATGAAATATGGATATGGATGATGAATTCTTCCCTGTTTTCATTTAAAGAGGATTATAAATGAAATTATTCTTCTTCTTAGGAAAGTGAATTCCGAATGGATTTTGTAAGTTTCACTCTGAACTGTTATCTTGATTTGTCTCTCGTTTGGATTCCATTGTTAGGATAGTCATGTGGAAAGAAATAGGGATATGGATGAATGACTTGGAAAAATGATCTTTTCTTCTTTCATTCAGTTGGAAATCTGTAATTCGTTAATAATGAATTTTGTAGTGCTTAGATAGGAGCAACTATCTGCATTGCTGTTCGCTTTCTTGTCTGTGCTTGATTGCTTGGAATCTAATATGATGCCTGAACTGAAAGGAAGGTAATGGGTTACATTTCAGTTGGTTTCATCCCTTGCATTTATTATTAATGAAAGGCGTGGAAAGGATAACAGTATGTTATATCAGCAGTAAGCTACTTGTATTCTTAACCTTACAAAGATTGTAAATTGAGACTTGTAACGATTATGTGGAATTGGGACAGCAGTTCTTTGGCTGATTGTGATGATATTTTGATAGTTCAGTTGTTATGCTGATCTTTCTTTTGTGCCTATTTCGTGATTGATGTCTTACTGTCGTTTCATAAAAGCAGGGTTCTTTTATTGAGACAGTTAGTTGAAGCACCTCATTTTAATGATAAGTGCTTAATATGCTCAGTTCATTGAACTGACCCGTGCAAATCATTTTGCAGATGGAATTTGATTAGAATGAAGACATGGCTGTTTTCTGATGCTTCTTGATTAGTTGAAGATGAATTGTAATTATTGCCTTTATTCCTCTTCGAGGAATTGTGAAAAGAAGAAAGTATATTCTTCTATCTATGAGTTGTATTGATGTTTTATGTAAACCATGCCCATTCAGTTGGATTGGCAAATGTATGGATTATGACATGAAATGATGAATACAATTACAAGTGTGATATTTTAATAATTATATCAGTTTGATATTGTTGACTAAATTGGAAATATAATGTTATTTCTTGATTTGGATTTGTTTAATTGTCCTTGGATGGATGCTAAATGGGAACTGATATCTATTCTTACCTAAATGCAACTTTTAAGTTGAAATATGCAATTAGTTCATACTTGGATAAAGATGAATTTTTAATTGACATTAAAAAGGATTAGGAAGAATATGATTCCATAACCGACAGGTATTCAGGATTAGCTTAGGAGCTAAGGAATATCAATTAACTTCGGAGTAATCGAATTTCGCTTTCGAACTCCATTAATGATCTCGTATGCTAAATTCAGAATAAAGGATATAGGACAAGTATATCCATAACTAATGGACCTTAACTATGTAACGTTAAGGAGAACAAATGAATACATTTCTTGGGAATTAGACCTCGTTTAAATGACGTCTAATAAGTTAGAATTCTGAATTTAGTTACAGTTGGGAAAATCTTGGCTAAGTTTAATAGGTTAAACTTATCACGTCCGTCGATGCAATTTTGCTTAATCCAATGATTAAGAAGAGAACCAAGTAGGAAATGCAGCCCTTCGACACGAAGGAGAAGATGCATAGCAAGCTAATGGACGGATTTAGTCCCTCTTAGCTATATACAACTGTAACGGAAACGAGGATCAAGGGATCAGCATGGATGCTGAAAGTTGATTCTTAATTATCAAATCGTATCCAAATCACTTGAGCAGGATGTGTATTCTCGATGGGAGGATTCTGTAGGACATTGGCATACGCCAGCTACAGCAAGGTGTCTCCATGAAGACGGGGTCTTCATGACGACACAATGTTGCAGCTGACATATTGCAATGCCCTCCCGAATTAAAACATCAAGAATACATAGGCTGAATGTGTAACTCTTGGCAGGGGATAGGAGTATGATCAGGTATACGGAGTGACTCCGGAATACTAAAGATAACTAGACACACGGGGTCGTGGGGAAACGACACCGTATGTCTGCGTATCTTTAGTTACCAGGAGTGCCTTCCTATATTCGTTCATATTACTAGTTGGAAATTGGAAGTTTAAATCTGACCTTAAACGAAGAGGACTGGTAGGAACCAGGAAAGACCATTCTAGATAACAGGTGAAGTGAAGTGAAGGACGTATTCCGTTGATGTGTATCACATCCAGGAATATGATCATGCAAAGCATGTGAAAATCTTTGGCCAAAGTATCGCAAGTGCTGGTTGCGTTGTCCTTATCACTTAATTTAAGATGCAGGATGTCAGATGAATATCGAATGAGATATTCGAGATAGGATTCTTAAATGGATCACTTCGATAACCGGAAAGCGGTTATGAGAACAGTATATATAATATACTATGCATAAACGAACATGAAGGATCGGTTGTTGCGAGTCATGAAATGAAGGATCGTGAAACTCGAGCCATGAAAATGGAAGATGGCGAGTTCCTCGAGTCATTTACAGAGCATATAGAATCTGTTATAAGATTGAATGGCATTGAATGTGTGTTCCATATTGTAAATATGCGAACAGGGAATATTAGTTTTAAAAGAAATTGTGTGATCCAAACTGCGTTGTTTGGGCAGAGAACAATTATTAAAACTTGAACGTGTGTTTGAATTTTATAATTCATAACAGAGAACGTTATCAAAAAAAAAAAAAAATTCCCTTGTTCTAGTATCTTAAAATGGGGATGTTACATCTTGGTATCAGAGCTGAAGGTTGCAGCTCTTGGACCTAATGAGTCCACGATATTAATAAGGTTTACATTTTCTTATTGAACAGAAAATGGTGGGGACAAGAGGGAATCTTTGCGAATAACCCGTTACAGGGGTGGAGAAGCAATGGCGCCCAAAAGTGGATGAAATCCTTGTTGCCCTACTTGATACGAGGATCGTTTGATCATTGCGGAACAGATCAATGGGCAATGAAGAGGAGGAGAATGAAGATGAAATAAATGATGTTTGCCCCCTCATGGACAACATCAACGGAGGAATCCGGGTGTTGATGATAATAATGTAAATGCTCCTAATCCCCCTGAAAATAAAAGGGCAAGATTAGCAGCTGAACTTACAAATGATATAAAGAGAATAAGTCCTCCAAAGTTTGATGGAACAACTCTTGGAGATGGAGCTGAGAACTGGCTCAGTGAAATGGAGAAATACTTTGCAATAAGAAACTTCTCCGAAGAGACTAAAGCGATATGGGGAGCATATCAGCTTTCTCATGAAGCATCGTCATGGTGGGACAACCGTAAGGTTGAGCTGAATATTGTCGAATCAGACATAACTTGGGATCAATTTAAGGGTTATTTTAGGCAACGATGGCTGCCTCAACTCTATTTTGATAGGAAAATGATTGAATTTCAGAACTGGTCACAAGGAAGGTTGTCGGTGACGGAATACTGGGAAGGGTTTACTAAACTCCTTAAGTATGTGCCATAGTACCAAGCTGATGAGAAGTTCAGAATATGGAAATTCATAATGGGACTGAATCCCATCATTGGTGGCGAAGTGGATGTCCACGGCCCAACCACCATGGATGGAGTTGTCGAAAAGGCAATCAGACAGGAATAGAAATTGAGGGCAATATCTGCTCACAGGGAAGAGATAAGGAAGAAGATTCCCAATCCTTCTTCGTCTCTTGCACCAAAAAGGGGACCTTGGAAAAGGTTTGGTGTGAAAAACAAAATTGTTGTAGATAACAACAAGAAACCTGTGATGAACAGACCTGTAAATAGTGTGCGGAACAACTTCACAAAAGTTAATGGCATTGGACAGAAGTCCTATGGAAGCCAGAATGATAACTTCAAGGCTGGTAACAAATTTGAGCCTAGAAAAGGGCCAGTTGGAGGATGCTTCAACTGTGGAAAGGACCACTATGCGAATCATTGTCCTCTGAAGAAGGATGATCGTGGACAGCAGCATAGGATACATGCACTGCAGTGGCTAACAGACAAGCTGAAAAGCAAGTGACGCCCATAGAAGTTACGGGTAAGTTATTCGGTACACCTGTAGTTATACTTTTTGATACTGGAGCTACAGAATGTTTTATTTCTGCTAAACTTGCTATGAAATTAAAAAGAAAGGCTGCAAGAATGGATAAAACATGGACAGTGCATTATGGGAATAATGTTGTCCATACAGTCGAAATGTGCCTTTTTGGGGCAATTCTTGATCTGCCTAGTTTCTCCACCAAGGTGATCGAAGTTTCTCTCATGGTATTCACATGTAATAATGCAAATGACACATCTCATCTAGAGGTGGCCTTCACACATTTGACTTTGCATTCCTACATTGTCAGGCCCAATTTCGACATCCAAGATGATCTTGATTCTTTCCACATCCCAGACTTACACCATGATCTGCAAATTGAATACTATTGGGCCAATTGCATTGATGAATTTGAAGTACGAGAAAAGGATCATATGAGGATGATAGTTGATGAGATGAAGAAATTCAATTTCTCTTGGTATGAAGATATTTTGTAGGATGATGGGACAAAGATGTATGATCTTGAGTATGCGGCGGTCAAGGTTTCTCCATTGTCTCAAGTCATTGGTACATTCACAAGTCAAGGGATATAAGGGAATGAGGCGAGAAGGTGGTTAGGAGAACGAGGGATTAGTTCCAGAGAGAGAGAGCCGTGATCATCCAATCATGAGGTATGCCTGCAAGTCATAAATAAACTTCTCAATAGTCATTGTCAAAAGTTGTGGAGGTCGCTTGAGTTCAAGATGAAGATTCATAGAATTGGAGAATGTCCCTCGCGAAAAGTCACCAAAGAAAACCAAGACAGAAAAAGACTTGGATGTAGAGATGTAAGAAGAAGATCTAGTGACAGAAACACAAGCAGAGGAAGAGAAAGTAATTCAAGACCTAGTCTTCAAACCACCGTAGCAGTTCTCTCCTCTCATCAACACCAATGTCTCTCCCATCCAAGATGTACCTCCTCTTCTAGAGTAGGGAATGATTGATGCACATGTCATAGAGCCTGAGTCGATGAAATGTTCCCATGGATGTAGGAAACAATAGCACTGATGCTCGCATTGTTCAACAAGTGGCGGCCCTTAATTTATCAACAATTGCCTCATTGGCCAAGGGAAAGAAAATTAAGTTCACACACATGGCCTCACGGTTCTATAACAGAGAAACATGTAACCAATATATTGAAGTAGCCCAACCGAAAGTGATCAAGCTAGTGGATGAGATGACACCATGATTACGAGATGAGCATAATTCAACTAGGTCGACTACTCATGAAGGGGATTTACACATGTATCAGCAATCTTCCACTCGCATGGTGGTAAGGAACAAGGAATATAAGAAGAATATCGATGAGCTAAAGGAACATGTGTGAACTCTTTCATCCTATGTGTAACATCTGGTTGATCTAAATGCCATAAAAATTCCCATTGAAGAAGTTGCACCCATCAGTAGCTTCAATCCAGAATCTATCAAGAGGACGCATGAGCTCACAATGTAGGGGCGAGATAATAACGAATGGATTAGCTCAATTTCAAAAAGGGAAATTCAATGCTTCAAGAGGCATTCAAACTCTTCGCATACATGTGTGCGACAACAAACAGATGCGAGCACTCAAAGAAGACTTGGAGAAAGAAAGGGATTACTGGGAACCTCTAGGTCTAGTAGTGAATGAAATGAGCGACACCCGCCCTCAGGAGTTTATCAAGTAAAAATGTTTTGGCACTCCTTCTGAATACTTTTCGCATGTATGGGCAAGGGCCTTGGAAATCATATTTGAAGCAATCAATCGGGTCATCACCAAGTTGGATGAAAAAGAGGAACAAGCATACAAGTTGTAGGATAATATTAATCGTCAAATTTAGAAACTTGGAGTACCTATAATGGGAGAAGACACAAATGTCGATGAGTTGATTGGTCCATTTGAGGAATATGTCAAGAAAGAAGTAGGCAATCCATTGTCCTTCACTAAGGATACCCTAGAGTTCCTCAGAGATTCGGGCCGCCATTGCACTTATTGCGAGAGAAGCATCTGTCATAGTTCGGGAAGTTCAAATATATCAATAGTGTTTTATGGATGGACAAAGACCTTGAAATGCATCACATACCTCATGCTTTGACAAAGTGAAACTGCAGTAGCTCATTTTAGTAAGGAATTTGGAGGGATGGAGATCTTCTCAGCAGCGTGAGATGGAGACCAGTTAGGGAGCGAGATCAAATCCACTTGTAGGCGCTCATTCTTCTACATAATTCTTCTTCTTCCTTCTTCTTCTTCCTCCTCCTCTCTCTCTCTCTCTCCCTTCTATTCTCTCCCAATGTTCTCTCTCTTCAATGTTATAATTTTGCGTTGGGGTTTTCACTTTTTGATATATATTTAAGTGACTTTAGAAACATAATGTAAACTTTAAGTTGCCTTATTTTTATAAAAGGGACTTAAATATTTAATTGGAATATGAACAGTCTAAAGTCAAAATATGGTATTTGAAAAGTCATCGAGAAGATGAAGAGTTGCCTCTCTTCTATAAATTGTAATAAGCTCCTCATTTGAGGGTCTTCTTAGCCTTCTTAGACTTCTTAGTTATTAGTTTTTTTGTGAATTCATGAGAGAGAGATCCTTGTGAAGAATCAAAGAGTTAGAAAATTATTTCATTTTCCCCTACTCTCAAATGTCTTCCATTTTCATCTTGTGTACAATTTCTCGCTTGAGCATAAATACAAGGAGTTTATAGCATTTTTTGACCAAGGGGCTTATTGATACTTTATGCTCATTAAATTTTAATTGGTCTTTTTGTATTTTGTAGTATTTTTCTTCCCAATTTTAATTCATGTGATGAAACTTCGACAAGCGTATGCAAGAATCTGATTTTCTACTTGCAGCATTAGTTTCTCTTATCTAACATTCTCACTCCCTTTCCCACTCTCCTAGAAAATTCCTCTCTTGCAGATATCTGCAAGCTTTTTCCACAGGGTTAGTGGAGTGCCCCTATTGGATCCCCAACCACAAGGCCAACCAGGATAAAACTCACTTCACTCATGCATGCATATATGGAAGTTACACCGTTTAAGTAGAGGGACTTAGATTCCCAGAGCATTGGCAAGAAACCCACAAATTTTCCCCTGAAAAATTTTCTCTCCAACACTCTCCTTCATGAAATAAATTCTAATCCTCCAAACTTCCCTTCAAACCCCTATCAACTCATGACTAGAGTTTCCACATATCTTGATCATTCATTCACAAAGATATTAAACACATGACTGTCCAAATATGCACAAATAAAGATTATACCAATGGTTTCTTGACTTCAAGGTTCACAAACTAAATACTTTCCCCTACTTAATGACACAACAAACCCTACTTTATACACTCAATTTCTCTAACTTACATAAGATTGATGTCATCATTCTAACATAGTGACATACTATCAAACAATTAACAATTTTCTTGAAACTCACACAATTATCTCAGATGCTAACATTTATGAGGATTCTCTCACCATCTTACAACTTTAAAAACCCTTCTAAATCCTTGAGACTCTTATGAATAACCCAAAAATAATTTTAAAGCTTACAAGTCATTGGTCTTACATTATTACACGCAGCTTTTATTTTTCCTTCAATATGACTTTCCTTCGTGATATTTTCACCATTTTGTAAGATTATTTTCACTCTTCAATGCCTCGCATGATCTTTCACATTTTTAGCATTAATCACAAAACATTTTCAATGGCATTTAATCATCATTTCATAATTATTCAACACATAATTCCACATCAAAACCCTTAACACAATTTTCTATACAAAGAAGCTCTTTATATGATTAAATTGTGAAAGTTACAAGGCTTCATGAGCCATAAGGATCTGCTATAGATTTTTCTACCTTTCAAACTAACCTTCAACCTACTCTCCCTCTCTTCCTTCGAATGCCTATGATGAGAAAGTATATTCAAGAAGGTGGTTAGGGTTCTCCACATTAATTTACACAAGTTAAAGATAAATCATGTGAGGTTACACCCTAGTTGGGTCAAATAAGTATGAAAAGGTGGAGAACATGTTTTAAGGCCCCTCATTACATCATTTATTTCACTTTTATAAATACTTAGTACTATAACATGCCTATATCTAATTCAAATATTCAAACTTTACAATTTGGAGGGCAACTCCTTATTCTTTCCCAAGGAGTCCAAATGGACTAATTCAAAACATGATCAACTCAAATGGACCCTAGACCACCCTAAACACCTAAGAAAACAAAAATTACTTATTTACGAGATGCTCATGGATCAACTTACCATTGTTACGTAGACCCATTGTTGAGTTACACTGTTCCACGATGGATGTTGCATAGATTAGCTTGGCACCATCTTTATACTTCAATTCTTCTCTTGTTATAGCTATTTTAACACATGCTCTTGCACCATCATGTTCTCGTTTTCCATGTCTAGGCTTGGTGAAATTCCAAAAATATTAAACACTGCTTATCATATGCATCCTACTCAACTAGTAGAACATTCCCACATTCTTGAATTGTGATGTACAATTATCTGACCATATGATGTGTTTATCAAATATGATGTTTCTGTTATTCAAATTACCATAGAAGATCTTGAAACAACCTTGCACAAACTCTAATGAATGTGCATGATCATCACTAATATAGAAATGATACTCCCTCAAAATATTTATGTCTTCCTCTGTGTTGTCGAGAGCATGAGTGAATATTATATGCACAAATATGGAAACCTGAATAGAGTTGTTGTAGTCACAAAATTATGCACTTTAGGCATTATTTAGCCTGGTATCATACTACTATTTAGAAGGTTCTTGAGTGAAGAAAGTATTAATTAATCCCAACTTTTTGGCCATCTTGTTTAGTTTTATTTCGTCATTCCCAACATTTTTAAATACATGCCCAGTCTGTTTCAACACTTTTCCATCATTTTAGCCTAAACCGGGGCACCTAGGCTGCATCTTGGGGCACCCGGGGTGCCAAGGCTTATATCTTGGGGCACCCCAAGGTGCTCTAGTCCCACCTAGGATGCCATGATCCTTTTTCTACTTTCCCGCCTCTTTTTGGGCCTCTTCTAGCCATTTTTCATCCTTATATTTTTCCTAGTCAGCCATGTCGGGATTAATTATGAAATTAGATCAAGATAACCCTATAAATATAAAGTTATGAGACCATAATGAGGGTCTCAACATCACTTACTATTATCACTCCATCTAGAGTTGCATATATTGCATCACTTGCATCCACATAGCTCCATGCATCAAGGCTAGGAGATCTGCATCAGCACACACTTCATAGGGGGAGGGATTCTATTCTATTCCATGCACACATACTATTACAATTAGTTATTGCTCACTACTTCACAAAGTGCAAATGACACAAGAGAACCTAGGGCACAACATGCACACACACCAGAACTACGTTTGGGTCTAAAATGTAGTGCAACAATCAATTTAGTTAGCCCCCTGTTGTGGTAGTTGAGGTTAGTTCGACCCATTCATTTGCATATTTTAATTTTTAGGGTTTTAATATTTATTTTGTCTCTTACAAGTGTTCAATATCATCTTGCTATATTCAGTACATTCGGCGTAGTCCAATGAATATGGTGCGACAGACAGAATCAAAGGTTACAATGTATCTTCCGACCTAGAAAGAACCAACTTCCGAGATTTTTCAAAGACCAAGGCACCTATTCTACCATACCAGGGTGCCTTGAGGCACCCCAATACCCTCCTAGGCACTTCAGTCTGTTCAGATCCTCCAGATCCACACTTTTCAAGACCCATGTATAGTTGTTCCTACTTCATGAATCCCTTGTCACAATTGTGACACTCTATGAGCATCATCTGCAATCACCTAAGTTCTTTCCTTACCTTCTCCTTACATATTAGAGTTTTATTTCTATTAGTTAATTATTTAATTAATTTATATTGCTTTAGTACATTTATTTACAACGTTTATGTCCTCCTAGATTAGATTAACTATCAATATACTTTCCCCTATTTCAGTTCATTTTAGTTAATTATTTTGGTGAACCCAATCTTTTTTTATGGCACCTTCTAGGGCTTGAATTTATATTCCTCCATCATGACTATTCTTTATCTTCCTCCTTGCTTTACTCATTTTCTTCGTATTCATTCATCTTTCTTTCCTTGGTATCTTAGAATTGATTCACTATGAACATATCTATTCACGCTTATTTGCAAAATCATCCAAATTGCCTCAATGACCTTAGGAAATACTTAGCTACCCATTACATTCCTCCCCATACATCACTTGAATATGTATATCATAAGTTCATTTCAGCTTTGTCCCTTAATGAGGATCAAATCACTTTCACATCTCGATGATCTACCGCCACCAACGTTTTTAGAACATGACCCTCCCTTGTATATCCAAGTTTGTATTAACAAAGTAGGTGTCAAGCATGCCTTATTCGACAATGGATCTGGCCTCAACATTTGTAACATCACCTTTCTTCAACATATAGGCATGTCATCAAAATCTCTCTCTCCTTCATCTATCTCTATTCATGGTTTTGATAATATCCCAAAGCATGTTTTAGGCACTGTTCATTTACCCATCACTATCGGCCCATGTACAATCAATATCCCATGTCATGTCATGCCCAATGACCTTAACTACAATCTTCTCCTTAGGAGACCTTGGATTCATGTTATGCACGCAGTCCCTTCTACACTACATGCATGACTTAAATTTTGTTATCAGGGCACTATTTACGATGTGCCCACTGACCCATCACCCTTCAAGTATTGTAACTCTGTTGAACACATTGTTGATCTACTGTTCCCTCTTATATTAGCCTAGACCTCTCTAGATATGGATTAGGTACGAATACTTCCTCCATTTTGGCTTCTATGATCACCAAGAGCATAAAGTCATGGAGCTTTGGGACCTCCCCACACGAATCACAAGTTTGGGCTAGGGTACCAACCTCCTTCTGCATCCCCTTTAGATACTTATACCGCCTATCACGTTACATCACTTTCTTTGTTACATCCAAAACTTATTAGTAACGACACCTCCATATTTTGGGACAACCTCAATACTTTTACTATTGATAATGTATTACTTGATTATATGGGTGTTTATGATCATCTTCCCTCTTTCCACCATAAACGACATCACCCTTCCTTGCCCAAAGTGATACAATTTTCCTTAAAGAATCGATATCCCCACTTTGGTAATGTTCATCCACTCAAACTATTCCAATTGATCTATATATTGAGGATCGTTCCACCCTTCTTAATGAAGAAACAATACAATACAATTTGGGTACGTCTGAAAATCCATGCATAGTCTTACTAGCCACCTCTCTTACCCTTACTGAACAAAAGGATATCAAACAAGTCCTTCATGACTTCTTAGATATTTTTGCATGGGATTATAGTGACATGTCGTATTGATACCTCTGTCATAATGCATAACATTGTCCTTAACCCAAGTGCCAAACTCGTCCAACAGAAAATCCATAAGATGCATCCTAAAGTAGCCCTCTTAGTCAAAGAAGAAATTCAAAAAAATAGATGCAAGTTTTATTCGCATTGTCGACTATCCTAAATGGGTGTCTAATATTGTCCCGTAATGAAACCAGATGGTTGTGTTCATTGTTATAATGACTTTTGTGATTTAAATAAATCTTTCCCTAAGGATAGTTTCCCTCTACCACATATCGACACTATTGTCGATTCTACCACCTGTGTATGACATTCTTTATTTTATGGATGGCTTCATGAGTTATAATCAAATCAAGATCAATCTAGCTAACCAAGAAAAAACCTCCTTCACCACACCATGGGGTACATTCTACTATACAGTTATGCCCTTTGGCCTTAAAAATGTAGGGGCTACCTATCATCATCGCGCAATGACCCATATATTCCATGACTACATCCACAAGATCATTGAGGATTATGTAGATGACATTTTAGCAAAATCTAGGTGGCGTTCTTCCCATGTAAAGGATCTATGCATACTATTTGAATGATTACGTCAATATTGTGTATGTTTAAATCCAAAAACTTCATTTTTGGGTGACGATAGAGTAAGCTCCTTGGATATATTATCTCCCAACGTGGCATAGAGATTGACCCTAATAAAATTAAATCCATTATTGACATGCCTCCACCCAAGAATCTCCACCAACTTCACTCCTTGTAAGGTAAAATCCAAGTTACCCGACATTTTATTGCATAACTTAACGATAAGACACAACTGTTCACACGACTCATGAAGAAAGACACTAAGTTTGTGTGGGATGAATAATGTCAACAAACATTTAATCATATCAAAGCTTACTTGTTAAATCTACCTGTTCTAGTTCCTCCTATAACTGATCGACCTTTTTGTTATATATCTCTACTACATTTCATGCCTTAGGTGCGTTGTTAGCACAACATGATGATTCTCAACATGAAAGAGCCATATATTATATCAGTTGTACTCTCCTCTCTTACAAATGTAACTATAGCTACATTAAAAAACTATGCCTCGGTCTTGTTTTTGTTGTAGACAAATTAGGCCATTATTTCCTTAACAATGAGGTTCATATCATCACCAACGTCGATCCCTTGTGTTATCTCTTATCCCGTACACACCTCTCAGGACGTTTTGGGCGTTGGGTCATGATCCTCACTAAATTTGATTTTAAGTTCATCCCACAAAAAGTAATCAAGGGACAGGTCATCGATGATCAATTAGCTGCAGCACCCTCTCGAATACATCACCTATTTTTATTCCTTTCGTGATGATTTCACTGCTTATACCATTGAATCCCATACATGGACCATGTACTTTGATGGTTCTCATTGTCGCTCTGGCCCGGTGTCGAGGTTGTCTTTATTACCCCCATGGTGATCCACTCCCCTTCGCATATCGATTAGGGTTTTCTTACATGAACAATATTACTTGAATATGAGGCTCTCATTTTAGGCTTGCTTACTTCTCAAAAGCTTCTCATTTGTAACTTGTGTATCCACGACTCTCAACTAGTCATCAATCAGGTTAATGATACATATAATACAAAGGAGGAGCATCTTATTCCATACAATACCCTAGTAAAAGATCTTTTAGCTACCTTTGAGTCCTATTCCATTACTATTATTCCTCGCAAAGATAATCGCCATGCAGATTTTATAGCAAGTGTCGCGTCACTTATCCCATAAGACATCACCAACGAACAAACCACTTTCATCATTACATACTTACTTCATCCCTTTATTTCTATATTACCTATCACAGTTTATGCCATCACACGTAGTCAAGACACCATTGAATGGTTCACACCTATTTATAATTATATATTTAAACAAGTTATCCCCGATACCCTATAGGCTCACGAAGCTCATCGGTTACATCGCGAGGCTACTTGTCATGTTATCGCCAAGACCAAGTTATTCAAAAGTGTTGTCGATGGTCATCTTCTCTGTTGTCTTTCACTCACAGATATTCCAACTGCCATCTCGAATATCCATGATAGCATATGTGTTGGCCATTTCTCGGGTAAAGCCATGTCCCAAAACTCTTACGCAAGGGTACTATTGGCCAACAATGGAACAAGATTGTCTTGACTATGCTACTCGCTATGAAAAATGCCAAAAACATGGTAATCTCCATCATGCACCTACTTACGACCTCCAACCCATTGCACCAACCTAGCCCTTCTCCCTTTGGGGGCTAGATTTAATTGGTATGATCAACCCTAAATCATTTGACGAACATAAATTCATCATTATGGCTACTGAATACTTTACTAAGTGGGTTAAAGCAGATCCTCTATCTTCTCCTTATTATATAAGTTGTTAAAATAACTTACATAATATTATAATAAATATCCTAAATAATATTATCAAATCTATACACATGTACTCACATGTGAGGACCATACCTAACATTCTACCCCTTAGTGCTAACATGGAGGTGAGGAACATCGTCTATTACATCCATCATCATTGTTCTTTGCGGTCGAGATGCACCTGATTTGTATTTACCCCCTAATAAAAACTCCCTAGATGTCGATTTATACCAAGAATGCATCCAATTACAAAAATAATGGCTCTTTATAATTTTTGAAAATATTCCTTGACAGGAAAATGTTCCCCCCTTTTTCAAAAAATTATCCTCCTTAAAAGAATGCCCACTTTTTAATAATCTCCCCTTACAAGAATTACTTTATAGGGGTTGAACCCATAATTACTTAACTCCCTACTAGCTTTGTGGATAAATACAGGTATATGCTATCAAAATTGTATAGAGAGATAAATATCACCTTAAAATATGCACAAGTAAAACATTGTCCATGCCGAGTTAGGTTTAGGATTTTTAAATGCAAAGTTTGTTGAGATGACCAAGTTTAATCCTTCTATATTCGGGAGGTTGTTATGATAGGACCGAGAAAGATTGTGAGCCGACTAGAGTGTAGGACCGGAAATTGAAGAAAATGTTCTGAGAATCAAACTGCGGTGGGCCACTTCGTAATCAGAGTGACGTGCTTTGAGGCGTTTCCTGATGAAATCGTTGCATTTTTTGATGTGCTCTTGTTGAGGGGAGGTCAATCGCCATAAAATTCCCCCGTCATGATAGTAGAGTGAAGCGTAGCATTGTTGCCAAACCATTAAAAATGAGTTGTTTCCCATCAATTGCTGGAAAGATGGAATGCAACAAGCCATTACCAGTTATGGTCTATTTTTCCTCTGCAGTAAATTTCTGAAGGGATGTTCATGGCACGAGCAATTCCATGAATAGAAACCTCCTTCCCAAGTGATCAACTGTACAAATCGACACCACAACACCATTGATTCTTGTTGTCTTTTCCACTAATAATGTAAAAATATCATCCATCATAGGTAATATTTCACTGGAAGGCTGGCAGAGAAGAACATTGTTACTATTTTCGTCATCTAGGCCAGATGGATATAACCAATTTTCCATTAGCAGAGGGAACATTGGAGTGGTGCCATGAGATATGAATTTTGTGTTGGAGGTGAAATGAGGGCTTAGTTGGGTGCTCGTGGATCTTCCAGGAAATAAGCTCAAGTTGACGGATCAGGACAGAGAGGTTTGCGGTGTCCACTCCGAACATATTCAAATATATGCCACCGCCATTGTTGATGTGGATTCTGAGAAGCCATAACGATTCACTACCATCGAGAGTCTAGATCAAGCCTCTGTAGATCGAGAAGTGATGCAAGGATGGACAACATTGGTGCTCGATGTATGATTTGGTGTCTCGGCTCTTGAGATTTGATAGACTAGTGCTGAGCCAAATCGTGATGAATCAAACCATCAACCAAAATACCTTCGAGCACAGTATGCTCAATGTAAAACCTTCGATGCAGTCCAAAGCCAAATTTAATGTGAATGATTTTACAAATATTGTAATTCTACTAGAAGAGATATGTGTCTCAATGTGTGTATATTATATATATATATATATATATATATATTATTTTATTTTTAAAATCCTTTGATCTCTCTCTCTCTATATATATATAGCAGTTGTATCGATATGAAAGCTGAGAAATAAGCTTGTTACAAATTTTCATTTTTATTTATTTTAGAAGTATGAACACAATGAACAAATTGGATGAAAAACTATGTAAGGAGCAAACAAAATGAAAAAGAGAAAACGATGCACGTGAATGATGGATGTCACCGGGTTCGCTGCGAGGTCTGTGGTATCCGCTATTACCGTTGACAAATATGCAAGAAGAGTGAACGCTACAAACTCCAAATTTCACGCGAGGTCCGTGGTATCTACTAGTCCTTTATTTGCACCACTTGAATTCACAACAAATGAATGGGCACGGAAGAAGGGAATGGGGTCACAGAGGTCCATGAGATCTTCTAACCCATTTCCTTAATCAACTTGACAAATGAAGCATGAGTGAGGTGAGATTCAAGAGAAGCCTCACATGAAACTCGTTCTAATACCAAATGTGGGTTTTACTCCATATCTAAATAAAGATCATACGCTCGAAATAATTCAATCAACATAAATTCAATAATATAACCATTACAAATATATAGGAAGGGATCTCCTAAAAATAAGGATCCTTATTCAAACTCCTATAACCACTCCTCTAAATGGGAGTTCCAATATCCTATGGGAGAACAAACTCTTCTCCTTATTATGTAAGTTGTTAAAACAACTTACATAATATTATAATAAATATCCTAAATAATATTATCAAGTCTATATGCATGGACCCACGTGTGAGGACTATACCTAACACTCTACGAACAACTAGTGGTACAGACATTTGTAACTTTCTTACCACACATATTATCACACATTTTTGTGTACCTTACATTATCGTTGCTTTAATAACAGAACTTCATTAAAAAATAAAGATGTTAAAAATTTTGTGCTAAGTTAAAAATCAAACAATCCTTCTCTACACCTTATTATCCATAGGGCAATGGCCAAGCTGAGGCCACCAACAAAACTATTATTAAAATATTATGCAAGATTGTTGACTCTAGCAGGTACTGATTGGCATAACCAACTCTTCTACGCACTATGGGCTTATCGCACTAGTGTTTGTACACCTACTAACACTACCCCTTTTTCATTAGTTTATGGTGCCAAGGTTGTTATCCCACTTGAACTCGAGATACCATCCTTATGAATCTCTCTCAAAGGCATCCTTAAAGACAATGAATATCGTGAAAACCGATTGCATAAACTAGAAATGTTGGACTCACGTCCTTGTGTCCAAGCACTTGAACATCTCTGTTCATATCAATCTCACATTGCTCATGCCTACAATCGAAAGACTCGATCTGAAAATTTAATATCGGTGACCTTGTCTTGAAAGAAAACCAAAAAAATACAAATGTTGAGGCACCTCTTAAAGGAAAATTTAAGCCCAATTGGCTTGGTCCCTACATTGTCACGGATAAACTTGGTGGTGGTGTATATCGCCTCACCACTCTTTTAGGAAAACCACTCAAAAACCCACTAAATGTAATGCATCTTAAGAAATACTACACTTATATTAGCACAATACGCTCACCACCTAATGATGCACTCTTGTGCTTCGGTTCACACTTGATTATCAAGGGATTACCATTACACTAAACCCCACACACCACACCTTAGGCACTACACATTGCATTTCATCACACATTGTGCATCCAACATCATACGATTTTGTCTACAACATTTTGGCATTTCCGCATTCATCCATCATACCTTTCCATTACTTTTTTGATCTTTCTATCATCTATGCTTTTAGGGTCCTACACTACTCACACCACATACATCATTAGGCTATCCAAACATAACCAATACACACTCACATCATACACTGTGCATATATTCTACATACTACACTAGTCTACATTATATATGAGCCTAGATTTACATTTCATCCATACATTCTACATTATCACACATTACATTGCATATTATACACATTACATGTTACACATCCTACACACCTTACATCTCCTACATTCCATTATACATACCACACATTTACATACCATATTCATCACTTGGTCATTTATACTACATTATCTTCTACGCACTGCACTCACCACCCGATGATGCACTTTAGTTCATCGGTCCATACTTGACTATTGAGGGTTTACAAATCAAATGGACCTTACATTCACCATGCAACATTTCATCCTATGACACTCTAGCTTAGTGACATACACTTTAGGCTAAATCGTCACCTATTCTATCATCTTGTAGTGGTATACACCTTAGGTTACATCACCACTCCATACTATTCATCATGTAGTGATATAAACTTTAGGCTAAACAGTCACCTATTATTTCATCTTGTAATGGTATACATGTTATGTTACATCACCACTCCATAATATTCATCATGTAGTGACATATGCTATAGGCTAAATCGTCACCTATTCTATCATCTTGTAATGATATACACCTTAGGTTACATCACCACAACCTCCTTACACTCTACAGGTGATATGTGCTTAGTGCTAAATCATCACTCCATGTTTCATTTCCTAGTGATATACGCTTAGGCTATAGGGTCCACGCACATTCCTAATACATGTTGCATACCATCACCACTAGACATATACACATCTCTTCACAACGCACTAGACACGATATACACTACTCGACCATTTCTCGATGACACACTCTCATTAACAATTCATTCTTGATTCTGAAGGGAAAACAAAATGAACCTCATTACATACACTTCCATCCACTCGGGGGAACGCTGCTCCTATCAATCGATTTTGAATTCCATTACATTCATTCAAAGCAAAATCCATTGTCTTGGGGGCATTTACTCTTTTACTAGTGTTTTGCATGATCACTTTACTACACATGTTAGATTGATCTCTTATATGCCATTATGTATTTCATCCACACATGCGCGTTTATGCCTTTGTTTAGTGTGATCACAAATACATGACTCCTACACGCAACATGGATGCTCGCCTTCTACCCTTCCTATGTTGGTCATTGGGGGCATCTACATTTGTCTCATTCAAGTGATATTGTTTCATTTTGTACTCAAGCATCTTACATTACTTGATCATACATGTTTTTTCATATTGGTTATTGCTCTAAGATGCTAATGGGTGTTCCATGTGTAGTACTTATTTTTCAAGATTACAAATTTCTATGACTACGTTTTTACTTTCTTGTACTTGTCTGCTATTGTTTGTTATTGTTTCTTTGGCCTTTCCCTATGTTTGGTGTGCACACTTGTTTGTTGTTTATGACCATGATGGCCTTGCGTGTCTTACGACATCGTGAGTGATGTCCCATGTTTGCAACCCGCTTTGTGTGGCTTACTTGTATTCTTGCGTGTTTACATTTACTACATTTTTCTTCCTACCTTACACGTGTTTTCTATATGTATGAATTGTTTGCTTCTGGTTGTCTTTAGCTAGCCTTCTTGTTTATGCATTCCTTGGTTTCTACTAAGCACTTTCCATGGTACTGATTCGGCGTGTGGTTGGTCCTATTTTGGGTTCTGTATTCTCCTATCAACAATGTTACATGCACCCCCAAAGAGGGGGCATAATTTGTGTTGGAGTTAGCACACCTGGTTGTACTGATAATACATCGATCTAAGCATACATGCAAATAAAAGTAGATATTCTACCAGAAGAAATATACATAACAAGAGATATAAATCAACACCTTATTTAACGTGGTTCACCCGAGTATGGGCTATGTCTACCAAGAAACAAGCCAATCTATTGCCCAAAGCTTTCATAAGATATACACTTAAGATTTACAATCTTCCACACCTCTCAGATGTACAATATTGTCTTACTCTCAAGCTTTTGCTTCTTCACCAAGAATTCTCTCTCTCACAATTATTCTCACAATAATCATCAATTTTTACAAGTTCTTCTTAATTCTTACATCTAAACCCTAGCTTTCATGCTTATATAGGAGTATATAAACTTAGAGCACTTAGCCATGTAATTACAATCAATAGATTACTTTAATCTAAAAATAGATCTAATTTCCGTGAGCTAATTAAAACATCCACTCACACGTAACCGACAACGGTTAGCCCTAACCGATTTCGGTTCCTCCTTACCTAATGAGATGTCAATCATAGATGACCGATGCCGAGTCCCTCCATAACCGATGTCGACTTGTGTTTTCAAAAAAATTCATATTACATGCTAATCAAAAGTAATTGAGCTCCACAACTCAACAATCTCCCGGTTGGCGATTAATTGCTTTTGCATTATACTTGTCTGACAATGTCATTCTTGGATCCGACTTAGGTTTGTTTCTTCCTTTTCAAGTCTCAAACTCGAAGACCAACGAAGTGGAGAGTAGCTCCAACTTCTCCTTTGCTAATGTCTTCGTTAGCATATCTACATGATTTTCACCCGTATGAATCTTTTCCAGATTCAATTGTCCATCCTCCATTACAGTCAGTATGAAGTGATACCTCAATGAAGGTTTTTCATTCTTGAATGAAACATTGAGTTCTTTATCAAATGAATTACACTCTGAATTTCACTAAACAGTTTGCAATCATCTTTCTCCTTTCCCAACTCTTTCATGAACCTACTCATCCATATCATCTCCTTGCTACCCTCTGTAGCCTGCAACATACTCGCCTCGTAGTAGACAAAGCCACAACCTTCACGTAATCTGAAATCCAACTAATTTGAAGTGTCCAAAGCTATAGATGTACTAACGAGTTTGCATTATGCATCTTGAACCTTTCTAACACCCCGTAGATATAATTCTCTGAGATAAATACAATTTCTTGTTCTTCCTATCTTTGTGGATTCTTTTTTAGCTCCTAAATCCTTCATATAAAATGTGTGAGCTAGCTTTCCCTTAAGCTCACCAATGCCATGCATATTATATCCTTCAATAAGCATATCATCCACATACGGTAAAAAATAATATAGCTCTCATTTTCAAGCTTCTTGAAATATACACAATAGTCGATTCACATCTCGGGTGACCATGTTCATGCATAAAACTATCAAACCTCATGTACCATTTCCTTGGAGCTTGCTTGAGCCCATATAGGCTCTTTTTCAACCTGCACACTAATTTCTCCTTACCCTTGACTTCATACCCAAGTGGATGTTGTATATAATTCTCTTCATCTAAATCACCATGAAGGAAAGTCATCTTCACACATAGTTACTCTAAATACAATTCATATACTGTAACTAAACTCAATACGGTATGAATAGAATTCATCTTAACAACAAGAGGAAATATTTCACCAAAGTCAATACCTACTTTATGTGATAATCCATTTACTTCAAGTCTTGTCTTGTACCTTTTATGTCTACCCTCTTCTTCCTCCTGCTAGTAACTTAACCAAATCTCAAGTCTAGTTCTTCCAAGGAGTCCATCTCCTCATCCGGACATGCTCCCACTAGACGTAGGTCTCATCCTGTATTTCTTCTTCAAAACTCTATGGTTCACCATTATCAGTCAATAATAAATAAAATAGAGAAGGTATAAATCTTTCTAGAGGTTTACTTACCCTTTTTGACCTTCTCACAGGAGTTTGGGGTACCAGAGGCTCATTCTAGACCTCTTGGACATTTGTATCCAAATCTATCGGTGGACCGACATTGGTCACACCAGAACCAACATTAGTTCTACTAACCGATCATGTTTGTTCGAATCTTTTGTAACCGATACCGGTTCTGTCGCCGACCGATGTTAGTCAAGGGTCAACTAACAACTAACACCGATTACTATGTAACCTGTCAATATTACTTTTAAATCCAAGAGTTCATTTTCATTCACAAACTTCTCAACCAGTTCATCCTTGGGTACCAAAATTTGATCCTTGTACATTCTCTTTTCATTCCATTCAATGTCACAACTCCTAATAATTTTAGAATTCTCTAAATCCCAAAAATGAAATCCGAAATCACCAGATCCATAACCAATGAAAGTGCATCTCTTAGATTTTACATCCAACTTTTTCCTATTTTCCTTATCAATATGCACAAAATCTTCTGAACCAAAAACTTTAAGAAAAAAAAAAAAAAGATCTAACTCTTTTCCATTCAAGGCTTCCTAAGCTATTCCTCCATCTAGTGAACTCGAAGGCCCATGCTTAATCAAATAAAACGTTGTATCAACTACTTACGCCCAAACTACAAGGACAATCCAAAATGTATCCTCATACTTCTAACACGTTCCATGATTGTTCTGTTCATTTTTTCAGCAACACCATTCTCCTATGGTGTTCTTGGAACCATTATTTCTCTACCTATCCCATTCATCGAACAATAATCATTGAAATTATTGCTATATTATGCACCACCCATTGTCGGATCTAAGGAACTTTAACTTTGAATTCTATTCATTCTCAACGAGGAATTTCCATCTTTTAAAAGTTTCAAAAACATCATATTTATGTTTAATACAATAAACCCATACCTTTCTTGTAGCATCATCAACAAAAGTAACATAATACTGGGATCCTCCATGAGAAGCTACCTGAGCTAGTCCCCACACATCTGAGTGTACAAGCTTCAATTTCTTCTCCTTCTTAGTTTCCCCAACTTTGAGAAATCTCACTCTCTTTTTCTTTCCAAAACACAATGCTCATAGAAATCAAGATCTAAATCTTTCAAATCTGATAACTTACCCTTAGCCTTTAAGATATGCATTCCTTTTTTACTCATATGGCCCAACCAATTATGCCACATACATGCATCTGAATCTGAAGTAGATAATGCAAAAAGGAATCAATAACACAGGTATATAAATATAACATTCCTACCTTCTTACCTCTTGCCACAACAAAAGCACTCTTTGTGACTTTCCAAGAGTCTACTATAAATGTAACCATGTAACCAGCTTCACCTAGTTGCCCTACAGAAATAAGATTCCTTTTGAGGCTTGGCACATGCCTCACATCTTTCAATACCCATGTATTTCCATTCTGTAATTTTAGATGAACTTTCCCTTTACCAGTAATATTGTAAGGTTCATCATCACCCAAATAAACATGCCCAAAATTTCCCTAGACATAATTTCTAAAATAACCCTTATTAGGGGTTACATGGAAAGAAGCTCCTGAATCTAAAACCCATGATTCAATTCTATTATCTAAAGAAAGAATAAGAGCATCTTGCATTACCTCTAATGCAACAAGATTTACTTCTTTACCTTTATCTGGTTGTTGGTTCTCTTTATCCTTTGACCAACAATATTTCTTTGCATGTCCTTTCTTTCCACATTTCCAACAAGTAATTCCCTTACCTCTGGATTTAGATATGTTATCCCTTGACTTTGATTTCCCATTACTCTTACTCTTAGATCTCTCCTTTTTCTCCCCTACTTTCTACATTCAAAGCATTCCCAGATGACGATTCCTCTATACTCTTCCTGCAAATTTCTTTATTCAAGATTATACCAACCACATCATCAAACTTCAAAATATTAATAGTAGATGTTGTATTACTAACAACCATTACTAAGTTATCCCAACTATCGTCGGAAAAGAACATAAGAATAAAAATGCTTTTACTTCATCATCAAATTGTATATCAACTGATTTTAACTGATTTACAATAAATCTAAAATCATTCAAATGACTAGATGCAAATCCACCTTCATGCATCTTAGAACTAAATATTTTCTTCATCAAATAAAATTTGTTTGAAGCACTAGGTTTTTCATATAAATTAGCAAAATATTTCATCAACCCTACCGTAGAAGTCGCTTACGTAATATTGGAAGCCACGGATGTTGTCAAGCTTAATCTTATAGTTACCAAATCCTTTCTATCAATAATCTTCCATTCTTCATTAGTCATCTTCGTAGGTATAGACTTCTCATCCAACGGTAAATACAAATCTCTTTGATATAAATAATCTTCAATTTTCATCTTCCATAATTGATAATTTTTCGGCCGCCAAACTTCTCTGCCTTGTATTTATTTTCTTCTGCCATTTTTGTAGCTCCCACTCAATTAGAAAACTCTCTGTGAGTAAATCTGTCAACACACAAAACCCTCAAACAAAGCTCTAATACCATTTGTTGGGATTAGCACACCGGTTGTATAGATAATACATCAAATCTAAGCATACATGCAAATAAAAGCGAATATTCTACCAAAAGAAATATACATAACAAGATATATAAATCAACACCATATTTAACGTGGTTCACCTAGTGTGGGCTACGTCCACCAAGAAACAAGCCAATCTATTATCCAAAGCTTTCACAAGATATACAATGAATATTTACAATCTTCCACACCTCTTAGATGTACAATATTGTCTTACTCTCAAGCTTTTACTTCTTCACCAAGAATTCTCTCTCTCAATTATTCTCACAATAATCATCAAATTTTACAAGTTCTTCTTAATTCTTACTTCTAAACCTTATCTTTCATACTTATATAGGCATATACAAACTTAGGGCACTTAGCCATGCAATTACAATCAATAGATATGCTTTAATACTAAAAATAGATCTAATTCTGTGAGTTAATTAAAACACCCACACACAGGTAACTGACACCAGTTAGCCCTAACTGATGTTGGTTCCTCCTTACCTGACTGATGTCGGTCATAGGTGACCAATGTCAATCCCTCCATAACTGATGTCGGTTACTATGTTTTCCAGCAAGTTTCATATTACATGCTACTCTAAAGTAATTGAGCTCCACAACTCAACAATTTGGGGGTTTTACATACTAACACAATGTAGATACACTTATTCAGTATAATACATGTTCTACTTTTGGCATTATGGGTTTACATACAACGAGTGGGTTTAGACTAGTCTACGAACCCCATACACATCGGCTTTTACAAGACATGGCGTCCTTAGCATTTTGGGAAGCAGTTACATGCTTGGAGGTTACAGTGGGTGTGCCTCTCTACACTACTTCAGCCAGTGGCATCGGATCACCCAAAAAACTAGGATAGTACAAATATCTCTTCACACACATTTCTGCAAAAGTGGTTAAAGTTTGGAGCACACAAAGCATTTCATCCCTATACTTCTTCAACTAGGGTGGCGTGAGATCACCCAAAAAACTCGCAGCGAAGTACAAGATATCCTTCTACACCCTTTCTCTTGACATGAATTAGGCACACATTTTACATTTACACTTTTCATTTCACATATTTTACATTTATGTATTTCACATTTCTATACACGTGTATTTTACATAGAATTTTTACAAACATACATATTTGACTACTTGATCATTTTCTCCTTGAAGGTCTGACCGTATGAGAAACAAGTATTCAAATTTGGGGCAACAACAAGGATGATGACAACAACAATTCCGTGTGACAGGCACACACCTTACTAACCATATAGGTACACTACACTACACACCATAACAACTACACACGTTTTTCCCTAGGTTCACTCTCATCACCTTTTCTATGCGCATTTTTCATCTACGGTTGTCATGCTCTTCCATCTTTTTATCATTCCACGCTTGATTCTAGTCCTTCGGTGCGTTTCTACTACACTCTCCATGGATATCAGGTCCACACTTCTATCTACTTTATGTTATCAAGCTTTTAACTCGCCAACATAAAGTGGGGGAAAAATGTAGTCACAAAATCATGCACTTTAGGCATTATTTAGCCCGGTCTCATACTACTATTTAGAAGGTTCTTGAGTGAAAAAATTACTAATTAATCCCACCTTTTTGGCCATCTTGTTTACTTTTATTTCATCATTCCCGCACATTTTTAGATACATGCCCAGTCTATTTCAGCACTTTTCCATCATTTTAGCCTAAATTGGGACACCTAAGCTTGTACTGGGGCACCCATGCTGTCTTGGGGCGCCCTAGTCCCACCTAGGGCTCCCATATCATTTTTTAACTTTCCTGCCTCTTTTTGGGCCTCTACTATTTGTTTTCCATCCTTATCTTTTTCCTAATCGACCATGTTGGGATTAATTATGAAATTAGATCAAGAGAACCCTATAAATATAAAGTTATGAGACCATAATAAGGGTCCTAGCATCATTTAATATTATCACTCCATCTAGAGTTGTATCCATTACATCACTTGCATCCACATAGCTCCATGCATCAAGGCTAGGAGATCTGCATCAACACACACTTCATAGGGGCATGGATTCTATTCTATTCCATGCACACATACTATTACATTTTCTACATTTAGTTATTGCTCACTACTTCACAAAATGCAACTGACACAAGAGTACCTAGGGCATGACATGCACACACGCCATAACTATATTTGGAGTGCTCGAAATGTAGTGTAATGCTTGGTTTAGTAAGCCCATTGTTGTTGCAATTTGAGGTTAGTCGACCCATTCATTTGCATCTTTTTTAAGGGTTTTGATACTTCTTTTTTCTCTTGTAGGTCTTCAATATCATCTTGCTATATTAGTTACATTCGGTGCAGTCCAATGAATCCAATATGATAGATAATGAAGGTTATAATGTATCTTCCGACCTAGAAAGAATCAACTTCTGAGCTTTTTCAGAGACTAGGTTGCCTATTCTGCCATACCAGGGTACCCCGGGGCACCCCAGCACCCTCTTAGGCACTTCAGTCTGTTCGGATCCTCTAGATACATGCTTTTTGGGACCCCTGTATAGTTGTTCCTACTTATGGAATCTCATATCACAACTGCGACACTCTGCGACCATCATATGTAATCAATTGAGTTCTTTCCTTACCTTCTCCTTGCATATTAGGGTTTTATTTCTATTAGTTAATTGTTTAATTACTTTATATTGCTTTAGTACATTTATTTATAACGTTTATGTCCTCATAGATTAGATTAACTATCATTATACTTTCCCTATTTTAGTTAATTTTAGTTAATTAGTTGTAGTATTGCGATTACAGTTCATTTTTGGTTGTAGAGTATAGTTCGTGCAAATTCAACAACCGACACAATGGTATCAAGAGGAAATTTTTCCTTGCATAACTTAAATTACTCATCTAACCATCGATCTCTGTGTGTATGTCATGCATACTCATACACTATCTTCTCTTGAAATATAGTCATAAAATATGATACACTTATTTCTTTACTCACTAATTAACACCTCTTGGCATTTTTACCATCTTTTGAAGTGTATGCCACTAACTTGTATTTTCCAAAACTAACTAGTTCATTTTCAATTGCATGTGTATTATTTGTGTGTATACAATTTTACAAACATTGCAAACCACCACAACTATCACAAGTTCCTTTTAAGCATGATTTCTTATAAAAAAATTATCTTTTTTCTATTATACAAAAAACGCTTGAGATGAAATATCTTGCTGATTTAGGTGGAACATTTATCACACACTCTTATAAAATATTCTCGTATGCAAATTAACATTATCCTAGAAAAATCATAATGCGTAGCAAATTCAATATGGATCCTACAACAAGTAGTTCGTGAGTGATTTATTTTAACATAAAAAGGTTTTTCCATTTCAAAATACCTTTGACTAATTTATATTTCGGGATGAGTCTCTTTAAACTTATTTAAAAATTGTGTTTGTTTCATATCCAAAAAATGTTTAGGATGTGATTCACGGTTTCGAGAACCAATTCTTCTTTTTAAAACATTTTTTTCATTAGGTGAAACCCTTGTTTTGTTTTTCCAAAATTCTAAAAAAATAATTTTAACTCTTGAGTCTGTCTTTTCGTGGCATTCTACCAAAGAATGCCCATAATTCATTGTTATTTGTATATTCAATTCTTTCACAACATCCAAGAGCATTTAATAGTGTTTTCCTACTAATTTTTAGTGCACTCCTTATTTTTCTAATTAAACAAGATTGCTTTACTTACTATAGTTGATGTAATAACACGTCGGGTAGTATTACTATCTTTGGTACGTGAGGTTGGACCTATTGATTGGTATGCATTCATTAGATTTTTTACAATAGATTTTTCATTGTTGGTCTTAGATGTTCTTAGACCAAGGGTCTTCATAGTAGGTCTAAAATTAATATTTTTCATCATTTCAACAAACAATTGACATCTTCATGTTTCATTTAAGTCATTAAAAAATGTTTTCCATATCTGATTATCTTTTCTTCTACAAGTGTGTTCACTAATCTTATTATTCATTGGGTTTAAAATATTTTCATCAATCTCAAGTAAAATTTTGGGTGTTTTACGAAAAAAATTAATCGGTGATTTCAATGGAAATGATTTTTAATATCATATAAAATTTGTTCATTTTATATTTGTTGTTCATCTTCATAATTTGGTAAAGAGTGTGTGTTTTCAATAGGTTGGTCATTTGGTGTAACATCTATGTTTAAATTTTGCATTGCATCATCATTCATTGAATATTCATTATTTATTGATTCAATTGGTGTTTGAGGATATGTTGCACCATCAATTTCATTTGGAAGAGATGACATACCTTCATCTCCATATGTTGTTTTTTTCACGAATTTTTCACACTCACTCCTTTTTTTTTCTTTCTTGGCTTTGTTAGATGATAGACGGTCTTTGGAAACATCTCCAATATCTGGTAAATATGTGTTCAATTTCGTTTTTTCATACCCTTTTTCATTTGTTTCCTTTTTTCCAATTGCTCAAGTGTTTACCTTCATGGTCTCCTCCCCATAATTCTTAAATATCTTTATCACCACAAGACAATTGACAAAAAAATGTTAATGAGTGTTAGGAATATAAGAAACAATACAAACACACTCATATCTCAAATAATGCTTAAATATTTCACAAAATAATCTCTATATAAGATAAAATATACAAATTTTCAAGAAGAATCAAAATTTGCGGGAATATACGATAGTTTACGAGATAACTCATGATCAACGGGACCAAAATCATGGATTTTTTTGAAACCCCTTCTTATAATCTGGATTGGCCAACTTAGGGTAATTTTAATGCATCTTTCACTCCTTTGAATTCCTACACTAGATCATCCCCTCATTTGATAATTTTATCTTTCTTTAGCATACTTTTGATAGGAAGAGTAATATCAACAAAATTAGATATAAACCTTCGACAAATTGATATTTACTAAAGAAATATTATATACCTTTCTTGGATTGGGGAATGGGTACTTTGTCAATTACCTCCACCCTTTTAGGGTCAATCATAAATCCTTATGGAGACACAATGTGCCCCAACAACTATGCATTTTGCACGCTAAAATGGCATTTCCTAAGATTCAATTAAACATGAAATTCTTTACACCTGATCAAGATATTTTCAAGCTGCTTTAAGTGGTCGCCTCTCTTCTTAGAAAAGATTGTTATATCATCTTGATAAACCACTATAAACTCATTGATGAATCCAAAAATGCAACATTCATTACTCTTTGAAAAGTAGCTCCTACATTCATTAGACCAAATTACATTCTAACATAGACATAAGTTCCCTAGGGAGTGGTGAGGCAGTCTTGTATTGCTTAGTTTCTTTAACCACCACTTGATTGTACCCTGAGAAACCATCCAATTTTGATAGCATCTCGACCCTGTAACCATTTGCAAAAGGTTATCCATATTTGGAAAAGGGTAGTTGTCTTTCAATGAAGCCTTGTTTAAATTCATGAATTCAACACATAATTTGATGTCGCCATTCTTCTTTCTCTTTGGAACTAGGTTGACAACCTATGAAGAATATCTTGTAGGTTGGATGATGCCTCTATCCTTGATTTTCTTAAGCTCTAATTAGTTCGAGAAAAAATGAAAAACTATTTCCACCTACCCCTAGATCACCAACAAGAAAATCATAATCCATCTGCATTTCAATAAAAATGCCTTCAGAGACTAGTTTTGCAAGTGGGTTTTGGGGCCCACTGGTCATTGAGTGACAAGAGTTGTTGTCGCAATTATGATAATTAGCCCCAGAGTTCCCTTGTAACTTGAGCTCTACTCTTCGTAATAAACTTCTATCAAACATGATGAATTCTATGTATATGGGAGAGTACACAAGAATCATCAACCTTTGTGTTCAAACTTAAAACGAGTGTTTTCAATCCTAGTTTGTAGGCACTTTTGATGTTTCAACCAACTTGCACCAAAATTGCAACTTTAGCTAAACACACCTTCTAAGGGTTCTGTTGACTCCTAACTAACCGTGGAACCTTGTACATATTGTCTCCACATGTTATAGAGTATGAATTGATCAAACTATTGTATGAATGATTTTGGGAAATTATGATGTTTCTCTCTCTTCCCTTTTCTCTTTCTAGAAGTAACTCTAATATTTTGACTGGTTCTAGAAATGTAAATGAGTTATAAATGTTCATGGGTAGGAAATGAAATGAAATTTTGATAATGTATGTGGTTATGATATGATGAATAGAAAGGAAAATGAAATCCATACTTTCTCTCTCTAGAGATAATTATGAAAATATTGATTGGGTTTTGAAAATACAAATGGGTCAAAATGTATATGAGTTGAAATGAAATGAAAAGTGGATACATGATGTTACGGTGATTTGAAAAGAAAATGATCTCTCTCTCTCTCTCTCTCTCTCTCTCTCTCTCTCTCTCTCTCTCTCTCTCTCTCTCTCTCTCTCTCTCTCTCTCTTCTCTCTCTCTCTCTCTCTCTCTCTCTCTCTCTCTCTCTCTCTCTCTCTCTCTCTCTCTCTCTCTCTCTCTCTCTCTCTCTCTCTCTCTCTCTCTCTCTCTCTCTCTCTCTCTCTCTCTCTCTCTCTCTCTCTCTCTCTCTCTCTCTCTCTCTCTCTCTCTCTCTCTCTCTCTCTCTCTCTCTCTCTCTCTCTCTCTCTCTCTCTCTCTCTCTCTCTCTCTCTCTCTCTCTCTCTCTCTCTCTCTCTCTCTCTCTCTCTCTCTCTCTCTCTCTCTCTCTCTCTCTCTCTCTCTGTTTGAAATGATGGATGCGTGGAATTTATGCTTGAGTGTAGGGGATTTCCATACTCAGTCCTAGGACTGACATAACATTGGTTGCAGGTACTCTAAACAAGAGGAATTTTCTGGATGTGATATGTTGTAATTAATGAGTTGTCATTGTAAAGTTATATTCATCATGCAATACATGTATAACCATAGAATAATGATATGTATTGTTGTTCGAAGAATTGTTCTTTGTATATTTTGAAATGGGAATACCAATGTAATTATATTTTATAGTGTTAGATTGGAAGTGAAGTTGTACTCAAGGTTGTACCTATGTTATAAAAATGTTAAACTAATCTTTTGTTATGTTAATTATTGGTTTATTTCCTTAACACCCAAAATGCTAGGTAGAATATCCTCTCATCAAAACTAACGAAATTAAAAGAACAAATTATAATGCCTATTGTCCTTCCTTCCCCATTTGAGTCTTTTTCTAGGATATAAAACATTGATCGTGTTAATAAAATACTTTGACCTCATTAATCATCTCCTTGTTTTGCACCTAAGATGTCTTATTAAGGACCATTTCCTTGATATTTTATGATGTGGTGCATATATGTTGTGAAACCTATCATATTGGGACGAGTGAGGTGATCATGTCTAGGTGTTGCAGGTATGACCATATCTTGAATAAGTTTAACCCTCTTGTGTATAATTTTCCTTGGTACCCTAGTGGGTGGCCAAAGCCTTGCAAGATAATTGGTGGTTGTACCTACGATTGATCTCTTGTGAGATATAAATTATGTGAGTGGAGACTACATTTTGAATTACTTGTGTATTTACCCAATAATTGAAATAGGTCCTTAGGAGGATTTTGTAATGCATAAGATTATTTGGGATATCTCTCTTTCAATATACACTTAATACTTGCATGTCTAAGAGCAATGAAATGAGTTGTATTGTGCAAGGTCATACTCCTTGTATTATTAAATGCCTAAGTGTTATGTACGTGTTATAGGAATAAAATTATTCCAAAATGATGTTATACAGGACCAAAGTAACCACGTAAGTGTAGTTAGTTAAAAGGGTAAATAAGATTAATTGATGGAATGCCCGCTACAAAAATGGTACACCTTTGAGCAATGTCAAAACCAACTAAAATGTCATATGTGATCATAAAATGAATGTAATAAATTAGAGGTCCACGACTAATACAACAACCTAATAAATCATCGAAAAGAAAAATATGATGCATGATCACATGCATTGTTTGCATAAATATGAATCAAACAACGATGCTAATGAAATAATAAAATGTAGCCTTGAGAATGGGATAACTTCAATTGTAGCCAAGGTCTTGTGAGTTAAGGAAATTTTGGACTTGTAAAGGTTAGTAAAACCCTTGGCATGGATAGGAATATATTAAACCTAGGACCACTCATGAAGTAGAATTTATGGTCGAAACATGTAATTTAACCCGTTGCTATTAGGAATAAATCCCTCAGATGACGAAACAAGTAGTTTTAAATGTGAAATTCGTCACTTAAATTCAAAGAAAAATTTGTATAATGGAAACACAGGGTAATGTACCCTTCCATGCACAATATGATTGTGAAAATATGAATTCCTAATTGGAGCAATGGATCATCAATCAAGAATGATAAAACTAATTAGTTAACCTACATAGTTGGTTGTAATAACTAGAAGATGAAAAGAGTGTATTGTTAGTATCAAACAATGCTATGAAATGAACTCGAGATAGGTTTTCTATTGATCTAGTAACCTTCCTTTTTCTTTCTGTGAACTTTCCTCCTTGTAATAAGAGTATTTTTCCAAACCAAGTAAACACGACTCTCTCAAACAAATCCTTAAGTCAAATATTAGAAGACGCATGTGTGTATGTATACGTTCCTAATCACAATCATGCTATATAAATTTATTTCCACAAGAGAAACAAGTAAATTCTAAAGAAACCACTATAGGTGAAATGTTAAACCAAAAACATGCAACCTAGTTGTAAAGGAATGAAGGGTCCCATGTTATGTGTTCTTTAGACAATTATAGTCAACTAATAAAAATAGGATTGAAATAAATATTTCACCATGAATAATGATGTGTTGTGGGAAGTGCATGTGAGTAAGTGTATCTTGTTGTGGGTCATTGTTGTACCTTGTCATTTTTGGACATGTGGCTTTGATGTGCATCATGTGTTTCATGTTATATATGTGGGTCCATGGTTACACAAATGTCTCATGTGTTATACATTATCCTAAGTGATCCTATGTGATGTTATGTATCAAGTGATAGCCAAAAATATATATATGTCCTGTTATTATGTGTTGTATTTATGTGTTGAAAATGTGGGCATTACACCTTTGTATGAATAGGAACTTCAAATTTTCCAGGAGATGTGATTAATTTGACTTGAACTATGCACCTCTAATTTAGACACAGACCAACAAAATCCAAACTTAGAAAAAGGCAACTCAGTTTTTTAATTGTTAAAAATATAGGATAACACATGGAAGAAAATAGTCTTATAAAACAATTGAGACTAGCTCTTTTCCCTGGCCGCCAAACATGGTGTCCAACTTCCTCAAGTGGGATGACTGCTTACAGATCCATGTAGACGGTTCAATCTGTAAACTCTCAATATTGCCTACTTTCAAATATATGGAATCGAATTTACTGTTCTACTTCAACTCTGTGCTTGAAATGACATAAATTAGTCCTAGTGATCTAGAACTAGTGTATTTCAGATTACTAGAATGAGTACAGATCTTTGCAAGATGAATGAAAAATACATCATCAGTAATTACAAACAAGAAAGACAACATAGACACAAGATGTTTTGGAAACCTCGGTGTGTGGAAATACGGTTGGGATTGGCAATTGCCTAGCTTCTTGTTTTCCTTATGGCCAAAGATAAACATTACAAAGAGATCTGGAACAAGTACAGATGGTGGTATCCAGCTCCTAAACTACTCCTCTCTGTTCTCACAAACAATCTTCCGACTTCAATCAATTACACACAATCAAACAATCTTTGTTCATGGATGACTAGCTCTAAACCTAAGCCTCATATTTATCATGAATGGAATGTTCTCCGGTGCATTGAAGAATCCCAAAGGTCAACTAGGATAGAAGAGACAATGTTTCATGGTTGTTATTGGCGTTTTCCTTTGCGCATACTAGTGGTTACATAGTCATTGCTCTGCATAAATCGGTGGTTTTGAAACCGGCATGAATTTTCTCCTCTTGGAGATTTGGTGGTCTTGAAACCTTATGGATCACGGTTTGATTCCTATGGACAACAAACTAGGTGCGTGGTATGGAAATTTCTTTTGCCACGGGCTATGTCACAAGGTTTGCCGAATTTTCTACTTGGAATCAGAATTTGCTGCATTTTTCGGTGTGACAAAAAAGTTTGGAGAAGTTTGGTGAATATGATTGGAAAATGTGGCAAAGACCTCCTTGTGGCGGAGACATGAATAGACATACGTAGCACCGAGAGGAGATTTGAGAAGTGCAAAAATAGGATTTGATCTTTGCAGCGGCAACACTTTACTTTCAATCGCGATAGTAGCACCGGTAGTATGATTGCAATAGTTCGAATCGGGTAGTGGAGGAGCGATCACACGGCCAAGCGGTTAGGGTTTTCATTATCATTTGTTATGTTCACCGTCACTTCAAAAGTGTTGGAAATATGCATGCCCATGCACAGTGAATTCCAACCCTAGATTTTTTTAGGAATATTAAAAATAGATTTAGTTTTGCTTTAGTTTGCTTTAGTTAACTCACTTTATCCTATTTTTAGGATTATATTTAATTCAAATAAATATGTTTTAATTCATGCATAGCATGCAACTATTTTAAAGCATGAGTTTAGATTTAGAATGCTCAGTTGAAGAGTTGTTAGTGGGTGAGTTAAATAACAACATTTTTAATTGCTTTGTATGCACACACAAAGGTGTGAAATCTACACAAGCAAGGAAGTATGTGCATTGAAAGCACATAGTTGCACACACATGACTTGATTGTAAAGAGTTGAAGCTTTGAGTATGGTGAAGCTTTTATTAATGGAGATTATGCACAGTAGTCTTTGGTTCGAATATTCATCTGTTTATGCAAGTTATTTAAGTGTTATGTTTATTTCTTTTATGTTCTTTGTTGTATAAGACTGCATATTTTCTACAAATTGGTATCAAAGCGAGGTTATTCCAGCAGCTTATTAAATTAGTAACAAGCTATGGATTCTACATACGACATGCAAACACCACAATTTAATGGAAAGAATTACGAATACTGATTGTTGACCATGAAGGTGTTATTCAAATCTCAAGATGTGAGGGAGATCGTTGAAGATGGGTACATAGAGCCCGCAAATGCAACAGCGTATACTGCACTTTCTCAAGTAGAGAAAGATACTTTGAAGGAGTTACGAAACAAGGATAGAAAAGCTCTTTTCTATATTCATCAAGCAATGCATGAAAGCATTCTTCCAAGAGTGGCAAAGCCGAGTCAAAAAGAGCGCATGGGATACTTTACAAGTTGCATAACAAGGTAAGGAGAAAGTAAAAACCGCAAGCACAGCTTACTTCGTAGAGATTTTGAGAATTTAGCAATGAAAGATTCAGATTCTGTAGAATCATTTTTTTACTTATGTAGTTGGCTTAGTCAATCAAATCAAATCCCATGGTGAGACTCTTGAAGACAAAAGGATTATTGAAAAATTGCTTAGAAGTTTGCATACAAAATTTGATCCTTTAGTTGTTGTTATTGAAGAAACTAAGGATCTGAGTCAATTTCTTTTGATGAGTTGCATGCATCACTAATCAATCATGAACAGAGGATGAATAGATCACATGCAAGTGTAGATCAGGATTTTGCATCTCAGATAGTAGGTAGTCATGGCAAAAGAAGAATTTTTAGCCCAAGAGGCAGAGGAAGAAGTCCATCTAGAGGATGCGCAGTGGTTTATCAAACTCAGGTGGAAGAGGACATAATAAAGAATAGAGTTATGGTCAGAGACAAGATAAGTCTCATGTTCAATGCCATTATTGCAAGAAGTATGGGCATTATGCTTATGATTGCAAGAAAAAGCAATATGATCAGGAGAGGCAAAATCAAAATCAGGTTAGAAGTTCTATTTCTAAACCTATGTTTATTGCATGCACAAGGATTACCGAAGCAATACCTTCTTTATCCCCTATTGAATGTAATTTGTCAAAAGAGAGTCCATATGATGTATGGTATTTGGATTCAGGTTGCAATAATCACATGACGGAGTAATCTAGATTTGTTTTCTATTTTGGATTATTTAGCTAAGAGTAATGTAACTCTTGGAAATAACAATATTGTGTCTGTGAAAGGAAAAGGCATGATTAGTATTCTAACAAGACAGGGGAGAAAACAAGTATGCAAGATCTTTACTATGTTGCGAGTTTGAAACATAACCTTATGAGTATTGGAAAATTGGTACAGAAAGGATACCGAGTCTATATGGAAGACAATGAGTGCGTGATTGTGGACAAAGCTTCTAGCACTCAGTTGATTGTAAAAGTGAAGATGAGCAGTAATAGGATGTTTCCATTGATTTTGAATCCTGGAAAATAGAAGAAATCATATCTGTTTGTAGCAAAATAAGCAAAGCAAAGTCTGCGCTTAAGCCAAATCAATCTTTTGTTGAGTCCTGCGCTCAAACAAATGAGTCCCGCCAATGAAAATCAGGTCTCTGCTCTACAATGAAGCGAGTCTCTTTGAAGGAACACAATCAGCTTTTCATTCAGTCATGAAGGATGAATCATGGCTTTGGCATCTAAGGTATGGAAATTTCAATTTCATAGGTTTGAATTTATTACATAGAAAAATATGGTTAAAGGTTTGCCATTGATTCAGAAACCAGAAAGGGTATGTTAAGGTTGTATTTTGGGGAAGCAACACAGAGATTCATTCTCAGTTGGCAAAACAACAAGAGCAAGTGCACCACTTGAGATTGTACATTCAAATTTTTGTGGACCTATGCAGACAACTTCTATTGGAGGTTGTATTTATTTTATGACATTCATTGATGATTACATAAGGAAGACATGGGTTTATTTTTTGAGAAATAAATTAGATGCCTTTGATACATTTCAGCAGTTCAAGGCATTAGTGGAGAAGCAAAGTGGATACTACATCAAAGTTCTCGTAAGCAGAGTAGAGGAGGTGAGTATGTTTCTAATGAGTTTATGATTTTTACGAGATATCATGGTATACACAAACAGTTTACTACCATGTATACACCACAATAGAACGGTGTGGCAGAGAGGAAAAATAGAACCATCATGGAGATGGCGAGAAGCATGTTGAAGGCAAAACATCTTCTAAATGATTATTGGGCGAAGCAGTGCTTGCAACTTGTTTATATTTTGAACAAGTGTTTAATGAAACTTGTTAAGAACATGGTTCCTCAATAAGCATGGACTAATAGGAAACACAATGTTTCACATTTCAGAGTTTTTGGTTGTGTAGCGTATGCACATGTACTTGATGAGCTAAGGAAGAAATTAGACAACAAAGGAGAAAAGTGTATTTTTGTTGAGTATTCAAAGAATACAAAAGCGTACAAGTTGTACAATCCAGTCATTGGAAAGGTTGTGATCAACAGAGATGTACAATTTATTGAGAATGAAGCATGGGACAGAAGTATAGAGAAACAGTGAGTATAGCAATAGTTATTCCGCATGATGGTATGACAGATGAAACTTTAGAGCAGCAAGGTATTGTATCTACAAATCTTAGACATGCACCACAAGTTGTAGCACAAGCTACACCTCAATCTCTGATCAAGAGGTCACCAAGATTTCAATCAACCATACAAGAGACACCACGAGGAACACCAGAAGCTACTCCATCACCACAAAGCAATCCCCGCATCGAATACTCCTACACGCTTGAAAACAAGAAGTCTAAGTGAGATTTATAATGTTGATACAACTAATTCATTTTCAGTTTTTGCATTATTTTCTCAAGATGTAGATCTAGTATATTACGAAGAGGCTATAAAGAATGAAGTTTGGGAAAAATCCATGGATGATGAGATTGATGTTGTAGAGAAGAATCAGACATGGGAGTTGATGGATCTTCCAAAAGGAAAGGATGTGATAGGAGTCAAGTGGGTCTACAAGACAAACTACTATGCTGATGGAAAAGTACGAAGCACAAAGTAAGGCTGGTTGCAAGAGGTTTTACGCAGCAATATGGAGTTGACTACAACGAAACATTTACACCAATAGCACATTTGGACATAGTAAGAATGGTTTTGCAATTACAGCTCAAAACAAATGGCCTATTTATTAAATGGATGTTAAATCAGCATGCTTAAATGGATTTCTTGAAGAGGAAGTTTATGTAAATCAGCCATAAGGTTATGAGATTGAAGGTCATGAAGGAAAAGTATCTGATTGAAGAAAGCACTCTATGGTCTCAAGCAAGCACCTAGAGCTTAGTACATTAGAATTGATTCTTATTTGATTTAGAATGGTTTCAGTAGGAGTAGTAGTGAGCCTACCTTATACACCAAGATAAATGAGCAAGGTAATATTCTAATTGTTTGTTTATATGTAGATGATTTGATCATTATTGGAAATCTATCTACATATTCATTCAAATCAGCCATGAAGAAGGAGTTTGAGATGACAGATCTTGGTCTTATGCATTATTTTTGGGCATTGAAGTTCAACAATCAGAAGGTGAAGTTTTTATCTCACAAGAAAAGTATGCAAATGATGTTTTGAAAAGGTTTAACATGATGAATTGTAAGCTAGCGCAAACACCAGTTGTAGTAGGTTTGAAGTTGAGCAAAGAGGATGAAGGATCATTTGTGGATCCAACATTGTTTAAAATTTGGTTGGAAGTCTTATGTATTTGATGGCCACAAGGCCTAATATTATGTATGGTGTGAGCCTCATATCAAGGTTCATGGAATCTCCAAAAGATTCACATTGGCAAGCTGGAAAAAGAATTTTGAGGTATGTACGTGGAACAAGAAATCATGGAATTCTTTATTCAAGTTCAGATGAGTTCAAACTCATTGGTTATATAGATAGTGACAGTGTTGGAAGTATAGATGATCAAAAAAACACATTCGGCTATACTTTTCACTTTGGAACATGAGTGGTTTCATGGGCATCAAAGAAGCAGCCCATTGTCATGTTATCTTCAGCATAAGCAGAGTATGTAGCAGCAACAGGAGCAGCATGTCAAGTTGTTTGGATGAGAAGAGTGTTGATAGATTTACAACAAAAACAAGAGGAAGCTACGCATATTTTTGTGACAACAACTCAGCCATAGCGTTGTCCAAAAATCATGTTTTTCATAAGAGGAGCAAGCATATTGATACGAGGTATCATTTCATCAGGGAGCTAGTAAACAACAAGGAAATTCATCTTGAATTTTGCAGATCCGAAGATCAGTTTGTAGACATTTTTACAAAGGCTTTGGCAAAAGAAGTTTTTGAATATTTGAGAGATTGTTTGGGAGTTTGTGATCCCGCGCATGGAAAATATGAAAAAGCAAATGAAGCTCCAGAAGAGTGAAAGCTACAGTTTGAAATTAAGGGGGAGTGTTGGAAATATGCATGCCCATGCATAGTTAATTCCAACCATAGCTTTTTTAGGAATATTAAAAATAGATTTAGTTTTGTTTTAGTTTGCTTTAGTTAACTCAGCTTTATCCTATTTTAGGATTAGATTTAATTCAAATAAATCTATTTTAATTCATGCACAGCATGCAACTATTTTAAAGCATGAGTTTAGATTTAGAATGCTCAGTTGAAGAGTTGTTAGTGGGTGAGTTATTCTATTTAAATAACAACAATTGTAATTGTTTTGTATGCACACACAAAGGTGTGAAATCTACACAAGCAAGGAAGGATGTGCATTGAAAGCACACAATTACACGCACAACTTGATTGTAAAGAGCTAAAGCTCTGAGTATGATGAAGCTTTTATTAATGGAGATTACGCATGCAATGATCTTGGTTGAATATTCATCTATTTATGTAAGTTATTTAAGTGTTATGTTTATTTCTTTTATGCTCTTTGTTGTATAAGACTGCAGATTTTCTACAAATTGGTATCAAAATTTGTAAGCAGCATTCTTGTTTTCCAGACTTTGTGTTGAAACCCTTGAGAGCCACTTGAAGCAAAGGAATATATAGGAGCAGATTTTTGGAGAACTTTGTGTCACGGTGTATTTTGTTTCTAGCTTTCTATCTTAGATCTTTGAATAAACTGTGTTATTTTAGATCTAGATTTAGAGCTTCCTTTGCTTATAATTTTGTGTTGATATCTATTGGTTTCTTCTATGTGCATGCAATCAACTCATTATCTATTTATTGGGATGCACATCTTCCCCATTTCTTCTCTGTGTTTATATAATTCCCTTCCTCTATAAATATTTTATTTCTTAAACGATTTGCTTACTTGTTGCAGTAATCAGACTATATGGTTCATGAGTTGAACAGTTAAAGTAAAACCCCATATAGATACTAGCATATTTTAATTGACAAATCGACACGCCGGTAAATGAGGGAGATTTATCTCATGTTGCCTAGGTTTTATGTTGTGCAGAAAATCTAGCCAATGCTTTTCGAATCGGGTAGTGGAGGCGTTGATCACATCCGAAGTAGTTAGGGTTTTCATTATCATTTGTTATGTTCGTTGTCACTTGGTAAGTGTTAAAAGCTCGGGAGCTGTTAAAACCATAATATTTGAGTTTGTAATGTGTCAACTTTTATGTTTTATTTTATTTGTTTTTAATTGTTTTCATTTTTAATTCTTTTTTATTTTATTTTAATTCATCATTTATGTTATTTAAAGTTTTACTATATTCCATTAGTTTTTAAGTTTTCTTTTTAGTTTTGTTTTTATATATTTAAAGTTTATTTTTAATTTATAGTTATATTTTATATTTACTTTTATTTTTAATATTGTAATAATAATAATAAAATGTTAGTTGAACTTAATGGTGTTTTTTTTTTTTTGAATTTTATTCATTGGCGAAATTCAATCAATTTAATCGTCATCAAACTTGAACTTGAACCTTGTGACTTAGGTTCCAGTGTATGGCCATACAAAATAAATAAATAAATAATACATGAATATGACTTGGGTAGAACCATACACAATATATAAAAATAAATTCTAGCAGAATCTAGCCTTATAAACAATAATTAAGTTATTACCACATAATATGGATACTATAAACAAAATAACCACAAAGCATGACTGATAAATTGATAATGCTATCCGAATGACACATGTCATGATAAATACTATTAATCAAATCAAAATTTGTATTCAACATCATATGCGCTCCATTGAAGGCATAGCCTATAGTTACTCGTTAAATAAATGACTAGAACAAAAAAAAACGAAAAGAAAACAAGAAAGGTGCGAAGATTGAAAACAAAAATGAAAATCAATAAAACCACACCTTAATCTATGATTCCTCCTTTCAAGCTCCTCGGCCACCTTGGCGTGAATGAGCTTTTGTAGTGGCAAAACAATATGACAACAATGTATTTGGAACTTTGCTTGATGAAGTTCAACCCTAAATGAGGAATGAGAGGTGAGTATGCAATGAGAGGTAAGTGTGTTGTTTTGTGTTTTGCTTTTGGTAAAATGAGCGGAAAGTATTGTTTTGAGTTAAGTGTTTGCGTTTTTTTTCAACTTTTAGAGTTTCTTTTTGTATTTTTCATTAGTCAAAATTAATTTGTTAAAAAACTAAAAAATGGAGGAACATGAAAAATGTCTGTAGGTATGATCTGGATGCTATGATTACGCCAGGGTCATTTTAATCTTCTCAATCACCTTCACATCAAATGGGCACTTTTGCTAACCTAGGAATATGATAACAATGTGTTCTTGAACTTCGCTTGAACATGAAGTTCCAATCCTGAATGAGCAATGAGAGGTGAGGATGCAATGAGAGCAAAGTGTGTTGTTTTGTGTATTTTTCACTCGTCAAAGTCAATTTTTGAAAAAAATAAAAATTATATAACAGGAGAAAAGCTTAAGGGTTCGCCTCAAGCATCCCTGGGCTAAATCCCTGGGTAATTCAAAACATACTGGACTGGTAATGGGGATGGGGTTGGCTAGGGAGGTGTAGTGGAGGGGCACAAACCGGTTACTTTGGTTTGAACAATGCTTCAGATTTTGGTGGCAACCATGAGGATGCTTAGGATTCTACATGTTTTTTGAGTTGATGGTCCCCAGGTTCTTTAAAAATGCAAACAGATCATCCATAGATAGATTGTTAGTACTGAAAACCAATATATGCATATGATGGGGTGGCATGGAAGGCTGCAAACTCAGAGAGAGCAAACAATTGAAAGGATGAAAACCTTAGCAGAACAAAACCCCATTTTTTTCCATATATGTGGCATGTAGTTGTGTATCCTATTGATATATTTAATATTTGACATATGACATAGAAGGCATAAGCATCTAATTCTTCATTTGGAGATAAATATGACTTCTTTTAAGGCATAATTTTCTGTTGTCCTTTGCATGATATAGATGGCAAAATTTTGCATGGACAGATGCTTGCAACGTCTTTTGTTTTATGAGCAGCATGCGTAGTATTAGAGTTTTTTGGACTCATTTAAGGCTTATAGAACCTTATTTAGTGCTAAGTAATGTGATTCACTTAATTAAACATTCCAAGGACCATTCTAGTTCTTGTCACAGTTGCTCATGTTAAAACCTATGTGCTACCTTATTGATGTGATATGTATGCTTCAGATCCTAATAGGATTCTTAATTACAAGGTAATGTGATCCACTTAATTAAACATCCCAGGGGCCATTCTAGTACTTGTCATAGTTGCTCATGTTACAACCTATGTGCTACCTTATTGATGTCATATGTATACTTTAGACCCTAATAGGATTCCAAATTACACGATACATCTATTGATTCTATTTGAACGCAATCATTTCTCACGAAGGAGCCGGCAAGCTTTCTATGGTTGGCTACGAAGGAGTATTCGGTCCATTATATGTTTACGGTGATATCCCTTGCACAGCTCTCATCAGCAAGTGCCTTTATATCTCCTTTTGCATCACTATCAGTGGTGAAAATGACACATTTTTCTGAAGCTCCATGGCCTTTTTTTATTAGCTCCAAATTTGACATTATCTGTATCTTTAGTGGACTTTATGTTTTTATTTTGGAGATTCGTTCTTACTCTTGAACAGCACGACATGAGTAGGTCTCATCATAGCACTTGGGTCCAAAGCCTAGACCAAGTATGCAAATGGGCCTTATACTTTTCTCCTCTCTGTTAACAATTATCTTCTTTATAGTTTTGTACAGCTGAAGTTGTTTTCCATAAAAAAATTCAATCCATTCCATCACAGGGTACATACCTGTATTCTTGGGTTAAGAATTTCTTTGAAGCCTTAAGATCTTTAGTGGAGCCTTAAAATTGCCATCTCAAATGTAATAAAACAGTGTATTAGCAAGTACAATTTGTCCCATTTGTCTGATGATTTCAGTGATTATCTATCTAATACCCCAAATAACACAAGCATTACAGTAATAGATTTCTCAGAGGGCTAAAGCTCCAGTTTTCAAGCTCTGATACCACTTTTCAGGAGTCCAGGCCGTTTACTTGAGTAGAATGAAATAAAAATGTGAGTCTCAATGAAATTGAATATATCTGATTTTCCTGAGATAATTATTGTAATCTTTAATGGACTCATAGTAAAGGTTTTCTTGCAATTTAAACCAGGTGATGCTTTAAGAAAAGAGTCAATAATGATTTCTGATTATCCTGCAGGCTGTAGTGGAAGTTTGCACCGCAAAATTGAGTGTTATTGTTTATTTGTTTTCCGTACCTTCTTTACTACATTTGCCATCATAAACAACTATTGTCGCTGGTTATCTTGTTTTGATATATATTTTGGCATATACTTCTAATCAATCTTTAATGTATCAGGAATGGACAGATGATGAAGTTGAGTCTCAGATGGCTCTTATTGAATTGACAGTAAGGTCTCTCCGTATGACTTATCTATTACAACCAAAGCAAAGGTAGGGCATGGTATTTCATGCCGAACACTACGATTTTTGATCATATGATTATTTTTGTATTAACACATGCGCCATTAGGGAATATTTTCTCCTAACACAACATTGCGATTCCAGGCCAGAGGCTTTCCTTCTCTAATCTTTGAGGAGAGATATTATGCAAAACTTTCAACATAGTAAAAACGATTGATGAAATATCAGAACAACATATTCATAACAAAACACAAACACACGGAAATATCAGATATACAAAACACAAACACCAGATATATATGTGGAAATCCTTTCGGATAAAAAACCCCACACTCCAAAAGCCCACTCAATGTATTTCAAATCTAATAACAAGATTACATACACTTGCAGAGCAAGTTTCTTACAGGAGTATCACCAGAAACAATTCTAGGAGGATTAAAACTCACTACTACCAATTGCTTCTCCAAGCCTTCAATTTATAGACCTCGGTTATACAAGAAACCATCTATGGTTTACAAAACCATGTGCCAAACCTCTCATGAGGTGGATAGCATTAAAGAGCAAGATTTCGGTCTAAAATTAGGCTCCCACGTCCACAATATTCTCCCCTATTTTTGACCCTTACAGATGTCATAAAATCTATCATAATATCTCTAAAAATAGTCCTTCCATGATATACTATCATATGGGAATCTTTTGACAACTCCTATTTCTATTTTTAGAGCCTAGACAATGTGAAACGGTTGTAGGAAAATCTTAAATGAATAAACCAAACAAGGTTGAGACACCTCATTTCCAACAATCTCCCACTTGTCGAATACCTTGCAAGGGCCAAGGGAAAGATACCATCATGGATCAACTTCTAGGGGCCGAGAGGCCCATAGACTCGGAACACCACCTGAATTTTGTTGTGCTCATGGGCTTAGTTAATGCATCTGCAACATTCGCAATTGTCTCTACCTTTTCCAGCTTCACCCTTCCATCCTCGACCATATCTCTCATGAAGTGATACTGAACATCAATGTGTTTGGTCCTGGCATGAAAAGTCGGGTTCTTCGCAAGGCAGATTGCGCTCTGACTATCACAGTATATTGTAACTGCACCTGTTTTAATCCAATATCTGAACACAAACGCTTCAGCCAAATGGCTTCTTTATAGGCATGAGTAGCTGCCATGTACTCTACCTCAGTAGTGGACAAAGTGACCATAACCTATCGCTTGCTCATCCAACTAATTGCACCACCATTAAGAGTAAACACATATGCACTGGTGGATCTTCTGCTATCGACATCACCGGCCCAATCTGAATCCACAAAACCATGAATACGTAGGGAATGTTGATCTCCTCTTCCATGAAAACATATAGAGTACTCTGATGTACCCCACAAATATCTGAAGACCCTCTTAACTGCATCCCAATGCACTCTTCCAGGATTAGACATAAAACGAGAAAGAACTCCCACTGCTTGGGCAATGTCTGGTCTTGTACAGACCATAGCATACATTAAGCTTCCAACTGCACTCTGGTAAGGCACTCTGCTCATTTCTTCCATCTCGATGGGGATGATGGACATTGTGAAATGGAGAGCTTCGTTCCCAAAGTAACAGGAACACAAAGTGGTTTACAATCCTGCATGTTGAACCTTTGCAAAACAGAACAAACATACTTACTCTGGCCAAGCCATAGCTTTCTGTTCTCACGATCTCTTCTAATCTCCATCCCAAGTATGTGTTTTTCTGCACCAAGATCTTTCATTTCAAATTTCATGAGAGCTGAGATTTCAATTCTGCAATCAAACCTTTTCCTTTCCCAATAAACAACATGTCATCAACATATAAAGTAATTACCAGGAAACAATCACCATCAGATTTAAAATATACACAGTGATCAGATTTAGACCGCACAAACCCCAAACTCAACACATATGAATCAAACTTCTGGTACCACATCCTAGGACTTTGTTTAAGGCCATATAGGGATTTCTTTAACTTACAAACCATATTGCTTTTACCTTTCACCATGTAGTGCTCTGGCTGTGTCATATAGATTTCTTCCTCCAAATCACCATGAAGGAAAGTAGTTTTCACATCCATTTGTTCAACCTCTAGGTCATAAGCTGCTGCAATAGATAATAAAAACCGAATGGATGTCATTTTAGCAACAGGAGAGAATATCTCACCATAATCAATACCCTCAACTTGAGAGTAACCCTTCGCAACCAACCGTGCTTTATACTTTTCAACATTTCCATCTGAACCAATCTTTTTCTTAAACACCCATTTACATCCAACAGGTTTCCGACCTTCAGGAAATGGTACAAGGTCCCATGTATCATTCTTTTTAAGGGCTGCCATCTCTTCATCCATGGCTATTTTCCAGGACTTTGCATCATTCATACCCAAAGCCTCTTGTACAGATCTCGGTTCATCAATGTTAGTACTCAAAGCAAATATACACTTCCAATCATCAGGAGAATACCCATACCTTTCAGGTGGTTGCCTTTGCCTTGTAGACTTTGAACAAGTTGAGGTGGAGATTCTTCCACTTCTTCCTCTTCTTCTTCCTCTTCTGAAGATTCAGAGCTTGGTGAGCTCTCCTCAACTTCTTGTCTATTTTGGGGTCTCGATTCAACTTTCTCAGGTGTAGAAGGAAGTTGAACCACATCCTTTTTTGTTCATTTTCTTTATGTTGTTTTGGCTGAAAATTAACAGGGAAAGATTTAATCTCTCTAAAAATAACACTTCTAGAGTATATTACCTTTTGTGCAACAGGATCCCAAAGCTTGTATCCTTTCACACCATAGCCATATCCGATGAAGATACATTTGACAGCCTTAGAATCCAACTTTTTTCTCTTCTCCTTAGGCACATGTGCATATGCCTCATAACCAAAAACTCTCAGATGTCTAATTGAAGGATTTTTCCCCGACCACGCCTCCATTGGCATTTTATCAACAAGCGTTGATGTAGGAGATCTATTTATCAAATAGCAAGCAGTGGTAACAACTTCAGCCCAAAACCTCTTTTCTAGACCAGCTCCAATAAGCATGCTCCTAGCCTTCTCCATCAACGTTCTATTCATTCTTTCTGCAACTCCATTTACTCTCCGGAGAATACGAAGTTGTCTTTTGTCTTTTAATCCCATCAATCTGTACAAAATCTGTCAAAGTCTGCAGAACAGTACTCACCGCCATTATCAGATCTCAAACACTTAATTTTCTTCCCAGTTTGAGTTTCAACCATAGCCTTAAATTCCTTGAAACGACTAAAAACTTCAGATTTACTTTTTAAAAAATATACCCATGTTCTCCTACTAAAATCATCAATGAAAGTAACATATAAACTGATTTAGCAATAGAAGCAACCTTAATAGGACCAAATACATCCGAATGGATTAGATCCAAGATACATGAAGACTTATGAGTAGACGAGTAAAACTGAACGTGGTTCTGTTTGCCATAAATACAATGTTCACAGAAATCAAACTCCAGATTGCAATCATTCAACCCCTCAACGAGGTTCTTATTTTTCAGGGCTTTTAAACCCTTCTCTCCAATGTGGCCAAGCCTTTGGTGCCATAACATGGTCTTCTCTGCAGGTAATTTTGATTCGGTAGACAGAGCACCCTTGGGTACCCAGAAGCCACGACCATCCGCAGAGGAGGAAACCCTCTCCTTTTTCAGTGAAGTAGTTATTGGCTTAGTTTTATCCGAAGTGCTATTGCACTCAACCGTGCATGCATCAAGTTGGTACAATGTACCCAATCTACTTCCTCTTGCTATCACCATAGCACCTCTCACCATTTTCACACCTGCTTCAGAAAACTGTACATGCACACCCGCATCTATTAGCTTGCTAACAGATAATAAATTTCTTGCTAGTCCTGGGATATGCAAGACACCATCAAATCTTCTAATTCTACCATCAGAAAAATTTCACCTGAATACTACCACGACCAACAATTTCAAGGAAAGAATTATCACCCAAATACACCTTACCACCATCATAGTTTTCATACTTACTAAACCAATTTTTGTTAGGAGTCATGTGGAAAGATGCACCTGAGTCTATCAACCATGCATTATCACTTGCATGAGTGGCCAAAGCTGTAATAAAGGCATCTCCATCTTCTTTTTGGACTCAGAATCAGAATCATGCTTCTTCTTTTTCTTTTTCTTTTCTTCTTTGCATTCCCTTCGGAAGTGTCAGATTTTGCCACAGTTCCAGCATATTGCCTTGGACTTACCAGGGGATTTTGATCTCCCCTTATTCTTGGAATGGCCATGCTTCTTCTCATCTTTTCCTCATTCTTTTGTTCTTCCTCGAACACTCAAAGCCTCTTTGGCGTTCAGAGAGACCTTCCTTCTCATCTCTTCGGGAGTAGAGAACCAACAACATCCTCCATCTTCAGAGTGACTGAAGTGCTCCCAATGGCCATGACTAGGCTGTCCCATGAGTCTAGCAGTGAAACCAACAACATTTGGCACCTTTCTTCTTCATCCATTTTAACCCCAACCGAGCTCAACTGAGTCACCAACATATTGAATGTTTCCAGATGCTCAGATATTTGTCCACCTTCTTCCATTCTCAAGGAAAACAACTTCTTCCTCAAGAAAATCTTATTTACTAGAGACTTAGCTTGGTATATCTCACCCAACTTTTTCCAAAGCTTCTCGAAGTGGATTCTTCATGGACATTTATCAGGATAGAATCTGCAAGACATAGTCTAATAAGACCTTTAGCTTTTCTATCCATTACATCATATTGTGTAGCCAAAACTGGATCCGTAGGCCTATAGACCTTCTCATCCACCGCATCCCATAGATCTCGATCAACCAACAGATCTTCCATCTTCAGCTTCCACATTTCAAAGTTTGTGCCAGAAAACTTCTCTACGTCAATCCTCCCAGATGTGCTCGCCATTTGAAAAATATATCTGCAACCAGATAACAAAGTATTCTCTGCACAAGCTCCCACTCAAACCCGGATTAGCACAAAAAACCCAACAACCCACAACTGAAACCAAAGGTGATCAAGCTCTGATACCACTTGATAGGAAATTAAGAGTAGCGGAACAACTTCCTACGCTAATCTTTGAGGAGAGATATTATGCAAAACTTTCAACATAGTAAAACGATACAGAAATATCAACAACATATTCATAACAAAACACAAACACCAGATATACGTGGGGAAAATCCTTTCGGATAAAAAACCCCACACTCCAAAAGCCCACTCAATGTATTTCAAATCTAATAACAAGATTACATACACTTGCAGAGCAAGTTTCTTATAGGAGTATCACCAGAAACAATTCTAGGAGAATTAAAACTCACTACTCAATTGCTTCTCCAAGCCTTCAATTTATAGACCTCCGGTTATACAAGAAACCATCTATGGTTTACAAAACCATGTGCCAAACCTCTCATGAGGTGGATAGCATTAAAGAGCAAGATTTCGGTCTAAAATTAGGCTCCCACGTCCACAATATTCTCCCCTATTTTTGACCCTTATAGATGTCATAAAATCTGTCATAATATCTCTAAAAATAGTCCTTCCATGATATACTATCATATGGGAATCTTTTGACAACTCCTATTTCTATTTTTAGAGCCTAGACAATGTGAAACGGTTGTAGGAAAATCTTAAATGAATAAACCAAACAAGGTTGAGACAAAAACAATAATGGCTGCACAGTGCATATCCGTGGGGTCTGTTCATGTCCTCTGGTCAGGAATGCATTTTGCATCCTGAGATGGGTGTGAAGATGTTGAGAAATGTCAGTCACGCACTGAGTACATGTGCATTCCTTGGGTTTTGCCTGCCTGTACATGTGCAGTGCAATTTGTTAATATTTTGAGAAAATGGAAGGTAATGAAGGTAGGCTGGGAAAACTTTTTCTCAAGAATATCTGGTAGATGTTCCTAGGACAGAATATATTGTCATACATACTAAATATGTGCACGAATTTTGGATGATAGTCAAGATTGGATAAAATAATATTTGAGAAAAAAACTGTTTTGAATGACACTAGATGGAAAGGCCAAGTATGAATCAAAGACTGAATATGAATACGTCAAAGTTAGTTCTCAAAAATACTGGCCGAGGAAGCATTTGTAGGCTGCTAACTGCCTTTCAGGTGAGGCAAGATAATTACTTAATACATGACTTTGAATCTAAGTTGCACAAGTAAAGGGCTTGGGCCATGCTTAGTGCCTGCATGTATCAGGTCTTCCTTATTTCTTAAAGGAAGCTGATTACAGACTAGCCTTTGGTGTTAGTTAACTTGTCATTGGGGTAGGTTCTAGGCATGGGAAGTGGAGATACTGTTTTTATTATTGTTAGGTGTTTTGTACTTTTTCCTCTTATGTGTTCAATATTTTATCAGACATACATTTGGGCATTTATTCCATTGAATTGAATAGTATATGTCTTCTTCAAAAATCTATTATGTATTTCCATTGTATCTTATGAGGGCGAACCATCTTTATGAATTTCTGGTTCTAGTAAAATTTCAGTTCTTAAGGATTAAACTTTGAAAATGTTTGAAATACCATGTAGTAGAGGAAAAATGATGTCATCACAAACACACTTTCATCTTTGGCATGTGCGTGCCTTCATTTTTCTGTCAAATTGTTTGTCCTTGATTGGTAAATTAATGCATTCTATATTTTACTTTTTAGTAATAGCTACTTATATACCTACCATTAACTAATTTGTGTACTTGATATGTATTTTACTAGGTGCTAAGTGAAAATGAGGTGCCTCAGAGTGGATGTGTAGTAAATGTTGTAAATGAGCGAATTTCTGCATACTTACTGCTTCGAGGTCAAGTAGATGCGGAGGTAGAACTTTCAAAACTAAGCAAAAAGAAAAAGACATTTCCAGGTAACTTAGAATAGGCTACTTAAACCTTTACACAGTGGGCTTTGTTGTCCATTTCTTGTTCTGATGATGTTTTTTGGTGGTATCAGGCAACAGGAAACATTATTAAAGAAAATGAACATCGCTGGATAATGAAAAAGTACCTGCCAATATACAAGAAGAAAATCTGCTAGTTAAATAAACTGGTGTGAAATAAACATTTGACGAGGCAAATGTGAATTTTTGAGAGACTTTTCTAGACAGCAGAAAATAAGGAATGTTTTGCGAGTTTTGTTCATTTAAAATGTCAATTTTGAGTAAAAGATTGAACACTTTTTCAAAGAAAAAATGTTAGAACATAATTTTTCTAATCAGAAACATAAAATTTCAATTTGGTAATTCAAAGATAAATGCCCATTCTTAGAAAATGTGTTTGATTCAAAAAAGGCCTTGTTATGCTGTTGTTTTTTTACTGCAACGATATTTTCTAATTGCAAAATGACACTGGATGTATCGGTTACAAAAGACTATCTGCGCAGTAAATACATTTTTCTACTTATCAATGAAATTGACAATATTAAGTTGAAAGAGCTAGAGTATGAAAACTATATTGACTGTTCAATAAAAAAGTCCATGAAGAGAATTATTGTGAGACATGTTAAGAGATGGGCCAATGGAATTCAAAAATACAATGAAGTTTGGTAATTTTGGGATCTCATAAGATTCAACGATTCAGCAAATTATTTTGTAAAAAGGTTAAATAAATTAACTATATTCAATATTTACAAGACAATGAGAAAAGTTAATTTACAGAGTAAAAAATGGACCAATAAAAGATGTATAAAAATAGTGATTTTAGATTTTATACTTGTATGAAAACAATAAAAACAGAATGCAATTTTTGTCCAAATTACCAACCTTTAAAGTATTATGCAAGAAAGAGAGAATTATGCAAGAAAGGAAAGGTAAAGTAATATGAGCGTTCACAACATTCAAATTTCAACTGATAATTATAAATGTATTTAGAGATAATTTGTATATCAAATAAAGAGAAACATACAACAAAAAAGTTATCAGAAGATTCAGAATTCTTCACATATTTCCAGAGTTCAACATGGTTTTATACATGCAATTGTCTATTCTATACTTAGAATGAGAAAACTTCTATGCATATCAAATATAGAGGAACACAACAAGAAAGTAAATCATAAGATTCAACATGATTCATACATGTAATTGTCTATTCTAAAGTTCAAACGACAAGCCTTGTCCCACTATAGAGTATCTATTTTTACTAATTTAAGTCTGATGAGACAGGTGGTTAATTATTGTAGCTACCCTATATCAAATACTATAAATTTTTAAATGTTAGAATAATTCCAAAGTGGGACTACATTCCACCTCAAGCAATGTAGTAGTTGATTGTATTATCGAGCTTGACAATATTATGTTGTTTGAGAGACATCCATTGATTTGAGTTACAGGACATTTTGTTTGGCATAATACTGAGAAAAAGAATGTCAATTTGTCAGGTTAACTCATTGAGTGTAGCTTTGAATTCAAAATTGTTGTATGTGTTGGAAAACTCTGGCATGATGTAGTTTAATTTTTGCAAGCATATGCGTTTGACAGCCATACAAGCCACAAAGACAAAAGTTTCATTGCCATAAATGCTCCAAAGGGATTTAATAATGCTGAATACAAAAATGTAGGAAAATACTTAAAATGGCCGAAGTGTATTTTTGCTATTTTTGAGATTCTAGTTATGATAAATCCCCTCAACTATTTGAGAAAATGTCACGACTTTTCAGACTTGATGTTGAATGGGGCTTTAAATTCAAAATCATAGTACATGTTGGAAAATTCATTGTTTTGTTTAGATTTTCTTAGCACATGCATTCGACAGCCACATAAGCAACATGACTAGATTTTCAAGGCCAACATTGACCTAAGGGAGTTAAAGAATGCAAAATACAAAAATGTAGAAAAATACTTAAAATAGTAAAACTCATGAAGTGGTCTAGTGTAGATTCCCTAAGCATATGCATGTGATAGCCATATAGGCAACAAGACTAAGGTTTCATGGCCGAAAATGATCTAAAGGGATTAAAAATGCAAAATATGGAAACATAAAAAATGTTTAAAAGATGGTAAAAATGTATTTTTGTATTTTTTTGAGTTTAGATTATGAGAAACTTCTCAACTATTTACAAAAATGCTAGTCATATGACTCTTCAGAAGTAAGGTTGTATTGTTTTGGTTGTTGAGATTGTTCATTTCCTACTAAAAATAGATATAAGAGATTTCATAATCTAATGAAAAAATACAAAAAATTGTAGCTACATATTTCTCTTTAGATTGCTACCTACATTCTAGCTTCACATAGATTCGCAGAGATTGCTACACTTCACATGCCTTCTCATAGATTATTTCCTCTATTTCAGCTACTTTTTGCTTCAATAAAGCTTCAATTACATTGTACTATGTTGTTATTTATTCCATTGATTTCATTTGGTTCATTACGTTATAACACTTATTTTTGCAAATTGGTGAGTTGTCCACTAGGTTCAAATTAAAATTTGAATCATCCAACTTCATGTTGTAAATTATAAAAGATTTCACAACCTCATGCTCTTTATCCAACATTTGGGAAAGTGATGGCTTAAAGCCACATTTCCTATTTTTTATGGTTTGGTGGTGACTTTGTGTTTGTGTAGTCTAACAATTTAACCCTTCTCTTGGCAACCTCTAAAATGGAATCACATCTAAAATCATGAACTTTCTTTGATATGTTTTTAAGAATTGACTTTAGTAGCTTTCATTGCACTCTTATCTATATGGTAAAGGGCACTAAATCTTGAGAGAAAGTCATCCATGTAGTATTTGTCAACAAATTTTTATGTTCACACTACAAGTTCTTTGAGAGCAATCTTAGACATTTTGACAACAATTGAGAGAATTCTCCCCACATTTTGGGTTCATCGGATGACATTTTGGAAAACTCCATTTTTAAAACTAGGGTTGGAGCTTATGACATTATTTGATGACTTCTTCAATAATAGTCAACCCATGAATATAATTTTTTCAACCATTATTTCATTACATGTCACATTGACCAATCTCGCAACTTGGGGAAAGGTATATTTATCCATAAAGATACCAAAGATATTGGGAGGATCTCATTCCTTCTTTGTATTGACATGAATGAGGAGACATTCAATATAAAGAGAACACGATTTTTTGAAAGTGAGATTTTTAATTGACATTTTGGATCACCCCATTCCATTATCCAAAATGTCAATTAAAAATCTTATGTATGTTTCCTAAAAAACCTTTATTCATATTATGGACTATGAAAGCCTTGAATCTTTATTTAGTATAATGTCTAAGTCGAACAACTTAACCTTCAAATTTGCTTTAGAATCTCCATCTTTATCCAGCTATTGCATGGTATTTAATTATGTATGCATGAGTTGGCTGATCAATGCTACTCTATTGGGTTTGGGGATCATAATTTGGATAGTCAACATCCATGCTTGATGCAAATAATTTTGGAAGAATTGCTTGACATTTTAGGGGTTTTCTTCCCCATATATGTTGAGATGGCTTCAACGTTGGGGATGGTTGCCTTTATGATGCATATCTAAGGCCTTTCTTTTCTAGCAAGTGGCTCTACTCATTTCACTCATGTTGATGTGGAACTATCAACAAAGGACATTGTTAGATTTGTCCTAAAAATGGGGACATTGGAGGGAGAGATGCAAAATATTTGACATGGGTGGAGGATTCTCATTGGTACATGAAATTATTTTCGAAGAAATGTGAATACTAGTTATATGGCCACTAATCATATTGTTACAATTTTTGCCTTTATCATGTATAGTGATATGTGTGGACGACTTATGGCTTACATAACATTTATCTTTACCATTTATTTTTACATTCATTAGTTAATTATTCCTTGAGGCCTACTTAAGATGAAGGGGAGTGACATGTGCATGTGCGCACACACACACACACACACACACACACACACACACACACACACACACACACACACACACACACACACACACACACACACACACACACACACACACACACACACACACCATATGGATTATGTTGTGAATTATTGTCTTATTTGAGATTGTGGAGGTTGTCCCCTAGAAGTGGCTTAGTTATATTATATGTTTTGATATATTTTCATTTATATTGAAGTACTTCCATTACACATATATACTACATTAATCATAAATTGTGCATCTCGATGTCCATCATATATTAAAGGCTCCCAAAGAATTAAGGTGAGTGTGTTTTACTCGGTCATCCTTCATGACAGCTTTATGAGTATACAAACCAATGTTGATGGGGAATTGAACTCCCTTCTTGTGATTTTCTAACAAATACTAGTGTACATTGATCAACTGTATCACATTCTGTTAGAGTCACAATTACTTTCAACCTTAACAACATATAAGGATGACTAACAAAATCAAAGCCCCAAACGTTTGAAAGTGAGGAATTGTATATACCAATCATCCCACTCAACAACGAATTTATTAAGTTCTCATTAAATGGGAATATTGTAATGAAATCAAGGAATTGAATTTACCAATCATCCCACTCAACAATGACGTCTTATCCTCTCTTGAAATGGGAATACTACAATCATTATCAAGTTATATGATCAACATGAGAACAAATGTGTCATCCACTTTTCTAAAATGATTTTTTCTCTCCTTGTTCCACAACGACAAGTAAAAACAATGAAGTCATGACTAAGAACAAGATTCCCATTTTTGAGTCTATGTAGGTCATTTTCTTGGACAATGCATAAGCCAAGTTGGAAATTATGTAGGATTGTTGAGTCTCTTGAATGACAATCAATAATTGATGAAGGGCATCACTTAGGAAGTGAGAAAAGTTTTGTCACGGACACAAATCCCATTGGGATTCATAACATCTCAAAGTTAGGATATTGTAAATGATAAAGTGGTGAACCTTGATGTTAACACTTTTTGGATAACCATGTCAACCATAAATGTAAGATAGATCTAATAAGATTTTCCTTAGAAATTTTTGTGAAGTGGATTACAAGAAATTTAGAAGTGAATGACCCTTTGGATTTCCATGAGGGCCATAAAGTCCTAATAATTTTGATGGATTGAATTGGCTTAAGCCAATTTTAGCAATATTTTAAGAAATGTTTAAGATCTCGTGACCCTTTTGGTAGGACTTGAGAACCAAAAGCATGGTTCACATAGAATAGAGCCTAGAATGTGTTAGAATTGTGAAACTTGAGTGGAAGCAAGAACTTATTGTCATTATACTAACCCAAGAACCATGGGGTTATGATAGTTTTGGAAACATTTTACTTAATTATTTTTGAAAAATGGACAAACAAGTCAAAGTTTAAGTGGTTACCTTGGATGAACATAGAGAGCCATGCGCAACTTTGAAACTTCTAGAGATTTTTAGAAAATGACCTAATAATGAACTTAAAGAAAAGAATGAGCAAAAAAATGTATTCATGAGAGAACCAAACATGATGAGATAATGAATTCAATGAACATAAATAATTGAAAATGGTAGAAAAAAACTTTAGAAACTCTGAAAAGTTTGGGATACCAAGTGGCTCTTTCATAGGACATTCGGCAATGAGGTACAAATGAGAATACAAACTCTAGGGAAAAGATGAGGGAGAATGGAGAATGAAGTTGAGTGACTTATCCATTGAGCAAAACTCATATGAATAATGAATTGTTAAACAAACTAAAATTGCAGCATGATGGATGGACAAGTAGAGACAATGCAAAATGAAATAAGATATTTTTCCTAAGAAAGATCTAATTAGTATGACCATGGACTAAATGTTGTTATTAATGATAGTGCTTCACATATTTCCTATTGTAGGAAATGGGATATGTGTATCATCTCTAGATATAAAATAATAAATTTTGTCTCCACATAAATGGTGAATTTTGAAGGTTGCAACCATAGGAGTTGAAATTTCCATGGTTACCTTTTGTTTCTCTTCTTATCCCATAAAAGGAAAAGGTCTCCATTATGGGAATCTTGTTTGGCTTCATGATCAAATATTTCTTTTCATCTTTTTATTTGATGATTTATGATTAATTTCACAACCTAAGCATTTCCTTCTTTCAACATTACGAGATGTAGGTTTATTTGTTTAAGGGGACCCTTCAAATCCAAATCATAAATATGTTTATCCATATGAAGGGTAGTGAGTTCCTTTGAAATAGGAATTACCAACATCAATTCCATACTACTAAAATGAGTATGTGCTAATATGCATTCTTTGGAGTGATTAATCCACATTACAAAGAGCATAATATAGTTTTTATTCCTATTTTTATGATTTTCACCTACTAGGTTTTGAAAATTGTGACAACATTTCTATTCGTTGACTCAACTTGACCATTTCCTCATGGGTTATAATTAGATTAGTGAAGCAAAATAGATATTTACTCATAGTAAATGATGACACCCTAAACTTAACAAAGCATATAACAAAGCTAATCAAGGAAGGTTAACACCATTGCCACCTAATAGCTAAGGTTTCTAAGTCTAGGAATGCAACATTAAGATAGAATCTAAAATGATGCCTAATTAGAATGAAAACAATGCAAAACTAACTAAACATACATATTAATATGATTAATCTACCTAACATGGGCCTAAATAAGCCTAAGGGGAAATCAAATGGTTATGGTTGCTACTAAAACAATGGTGAAATGACCTCTCCAAATGACTTATTAAGTCACTTTATATATTCATATACTAACCTTGTTGAAGGTTTTAAGAAAGGATTGGACTTGGCTTAGAAATCATATGTATTATATGATATGCAAATCAAAGCATGGTGTAAAGTATTAAGGTAAGAGGTGCACTCTTTTTATAGTTTTCCTTTTGGAAGAAACTTGAATTTTGGTACATGTGGGACTAAAAGCCCCAAATTAGATTAAATTTATAATCATGATTAGGTTTTGCTAATCACAATTAGTGAATTACCAAGTGATTAAGAGGTATGAAGCTCTAATCAACCACTTAAGGTCAACTAGGAGGCTAGGATAAGCTTGTTGAGACATTGTGGAGGTGAATGGGGTGATTTTGAGTGGTTGGAAGAGGGGTTTAAGCCAATATTAGGGCATATTGACCAAATCAAAGGGCAAAATAGGCTTAATTAGCTAATAAACACTAATTATTTGTTTTGAAGAGGATTTTGACTTATGATTCATCGTAAAGTGGCATCTTGAATGTAAAAGAGGTTTGGTGATCAACGAAGTGTTGTTAATTGGCCAAAGTGGTAAGAAACATTATTTAATTAGTGAAAACGACTCATTATAATAGAATTTCCAAGAATGAGAGTGATTTGTGTGCGTTTGGCAATAAGATTGCAAAATCGGAATTTAAGTGTCTACATTTGCCCCTGTTTGAGGTGAAGTAAGTGACTTCACTTCAAATATAGTAGACAAGAATAAGCAAGTAAATTTTGAAGGATTCCCCCTCGAGTGTTGATGAGGTGATAGAAGAAGTCAATCGATGATTGAAAATATGATTGATAGAAGAAAATAGGTTAGAATGGGCGCAAAACCCTTAGGTATTGAGAAGGAATAAAGATAGGGATAAACGTGGTTGTTTATTGCCCCGGGTGAGTTTTTAGAAGAAAAATTAGTAATGGTAATAAATGATAATGATAAATGAAATGATTAATGGAGAAATATAGGACAAGTCCAACCTTTGCATCCAGCCTTTCCATAAGCAACCGGTTTATATCATTTTGCCCCTAGGTCTACATCATTGGCTTTTATTTAAAATAAACAAAAGTGTAAGATAACATGAAAAGCTAAATTACTAACAATTGTTTACTGCTAAAAATATGTAACTCCATGCAACATACATTATGTAATGCAATACGAGAAAGTAAAATGATATTTAGCTCCATGCAACATACAAAATGCAATGCAATATGAGAAAGTAAACCAGCTAACCTAACAGAGAAACTAGTACAATCACATGCACTCAAACAAACAACATTTAAGACAAGTTGCACCAATGTTTTTTTATCAAGCTACAATTCCCAAATGTTGTGTTGTAATGACAAGGGTTAAAAATGGTGCCCCAAGAAAGGATACATGCGAGGGGAATAACAAAGGACACAAGCAGTCCATGGAAAAGCCTTCATTCACTATGATATACGGTCTCGACAACTCACTATTGCACGAGAGTACCGACATAGCATGTAGTCGAGCTTTTGTTAATGGAGGTAGATCACAATGATCCATAATTTTTTTGAGACCGTAACTAGCGAGAACCGTAGAAAGATGCTTTTGTAATAAAAATTTCAATGTTTAAGGATAATGCAATTGACACATGCTTTAGCTGCATACATGTTGTTTACCAATTTTTGTAAAATTTTGAAGTTTTGCAATTTTTTGGATTTTTTATGATTTTATAAAAAAAATTGAAATTTTTGATCATGCCTCGTGATGAAGGCACTTTTCTACATAGATGTCCATGATGACTCGTTATATTAGATGCATATGAACATTTATATTTCGATGATGTATAATGATAGATGGATACATGTTTTCCTATGCTATATCATGTTTAATCTGTATGTTTTATGTTTGTATCACATGTTTGTTAATTTATGAGATAGCCTTAGCTGATGTCATATTGCATGTTGATGAGATACTTTGAGTAAAACATGTTTATATTTTTATATTGGTGTGGGGGGATAGATTTGTGATCATGCACAACCCCTCTTGCCCCATTGATGATATGGTATGTGATGATTAGCTTTAGCATACATGTGTGATGTAAACTTAGCATTTTTTATATATGATGTATAGATGTGATGGTTATATGTGATATGATGATGAAATGATAACACAACGTACAAGTAAAAATTACAAGCACAAGTTAAACAAATATAATCAAAGCAACACATTTATTTACAAGTATGAAAGATAAAATGAACTTAATGTAATGCACCATAGATTAAAATAACATTCAATCCAAGCAAGTAAGTGAATCCATCTTAAGGTACACCACACGAAAAAGCAATGCAACTAAAAACCATACAAACCAACAACTAAAAGTAAGCAAACTACTACTTTGTTTTTGTGGGACATTTTTGGGACATTTTTCATTGTTTTTGGTTTTATCTCTAAGATAATTTTCTATTGTTTTGGAGTTTTCTACAAAACATATTTGAATGTTTTGGTTTTTCCAAGGAACATATCTGCATGTTTTGGGGTTTTCCAAAAGTTATATGAATGTTTTTGTTGTTTTCTCAATAGTTTTCCAAAGTGAACGTGTAAGGAAATTGAAGAAACGTGGATTCCTCCAGCGTTAGATGGGATATAAAAGGGCAGAATGCCACATGTTATGCATCAAAAGTAACGTTGTGAAGTTTCACCCAGCGTGAGATGGGTTCATTCAAAGTTGACTTCTTCGCATTCAAAAGGTAAGATTGGTCGAATCAAGCAAAGAAGGATAGGCTCACAAGGAGCTCGACAAAAGGAAAAAAACTAGCTTAGGACAAATTTTTCATACCCCTAAACCTAAAATTCTTGTGAACAACAAACCCTCCCTTGGCGTCGAAACCGGTTTTCACCAAAGGACTTGTCCAAAGTGCCACCATTACGTGGTTTTCACTATTGGATGCACCTATTTAGTTTTCTTTTTCTTTTTTTCTGTTTTTATACTTTTTGCTTTTCTTGATATTCTAGAGACCCCATACTTAAGCATAGAAGCGCTTAAGATGCATTGCATTCATGGGTTCTTAAAGCTCTTGGCCATCTACATGGGATACCTTATAGGCACACCGAATCGAACTTAATGACCATAACATATGGTCCCATCCAATTAGGTTCAAATTTCCATTTCTTTTCACAGTTCTTATTGGTGTTCTTCTCATTCTCTTTTAACACCAAATATCCCACCTTGAATTGACGAGGTATGACTCTTTAATTGAAGCTTCACCATACTCGATCCTGATACACTTTAAGGTAATTGAGAGAGTGAATTATTTTTTTGTCTAATAGCTCCAACTCTGCTAGTTGAGATACTCTGTAGTCTTCCTCTTCATTCAGGTAGTCCCTAGCTCGATACGCAAAGAAGGGATCTTGATCTCTAGAGGAAATACAACCTCAATGACGAATACTAAGGAGTATGGAGTTGCACCTGTGGGGGTGCGGATAGAAGTTTTGAATGCCAAGAGGGCAGAGTGAATTTATAAATGTCATTCACGGCCTATCTTGTTCACCATCTTCTTCATGATGCAAATAAGAGTTTTATTGGAAGCCTCGGCTTGCCCATTACTTTGAGGGTAATATGAAGTCAAGAACTTGAGGGATATTTGAAAGCATTTGCAGAGTGCTTTCACTATTTTATCATGAACTTGAGGGATATCATATGGTTCATGATAAATTTAGAGATATGGGCACCTTCAACATAGGTGAGATGAACAACCTCTACCCACTTCATAAAGTACTCAAACAAGTAAGAACGATGAATTTATGACCATCTAAAGAGACAAGGTTAAGTTTCCATATTAGATCGAGACCCCACTTTGAGAATGACCAAGGGGTTGTGATTGGCTGCAAGGATTGCATCAAGCACATGTATCAAGTTATCATACTTTTGAAAATTCATGCATTTCTTCACATGGTTACAAAGAAATCATGCTCCATGGTAGGCCAATAATAGCCTACTCTAAGAATTTTCTTCACAAGGACAATCCCATTAGTATGAGCCCCACAGATGCCTTCGTGCACCTCTTTGATTGCTTGGATAGATTTTTCGAATTTAAACATCGCAACAGATTCCCGTCGTAGCCTTGGTGGAAGAGGGTGCCCCAAGTAGGGTATAGTGGGCTATATGTTGGATAAGGGTGTGTTTTTCAGCATGAGAAATGTTAGTGGGAAATGTTCCATCATGGAGGTAATTAAATATTTCAGCGAAGCATGATGAAAAGGGACCAACAACCTCGCACACCAAATAGGAGTCCGGTATGTCATATGCTGATGTTCTTAGATTTTCAAAAAGAATGGCATGTCATTGTTCCCTGGCGGAATGCTTAACATAGATCCTATCGTAGCCATGGCATCTGTTGCTCTGTTATGGGCTCTTGGTATCTGCTCAAATTTTATCTGCTCGAATAATTCTTTCAAGGAATCAACCATTCTTTTGTATGGAAGAATTTTTTCATCCTTGACCTTGTATTCATCTGTGACCTGTTTGATAATAAGCATTGAATCACCAATGCATTTAACTCGCTTTGATATCCCACTTGATGGATAGCTTCATCCCTACAATGAGAGCTTCATACTCCGCTATATTATTCATGTAGGGGAACTCAAGTTGAAATGATTGGGGAATCAAGTCTCTCATAGGAGTAATTAACACAACTCGCACTGAACCATGAAAGGTAAAGGATCCATCAAAGTATAGTTGCCAAACGATAGATTCTTCAAGGTACATGATGGATGCATCTGGTAGCTCTAGGCTTAAGGGTTCGATACCTAGTATTTGAGCTTCTGCTAGCTGATCTGCTAAGACTTGTCCCTTTATTGACATTTGATGCACATACTCAATGTCAAATTCACTTAACAAGATGATCTAATTAGCCATCTTGCTTGTGAGTGTAGGTTTTGACAATAAGTATTTTAGTGGATCGACCTTCGAAATAAGTTTGACCTTATGGTTGAGAAAATAATGGCGTAGCTTCTAGAAAGCAAACACTATGGCTAGGCAAGCCTTTTTCGATCATGGATAGTTGAGCTCATATGCTATAAATGTTCTACTCAAGTAGTATATAACTTTTTCTCTCTGCCTCTTGATCATACAGGCCAATAGTGCCCCAATTGCAAAATGTGTAGCAGAGATGTAAAGTAGCAAGGGTTCTCCTGCCGTGGGTGGCATGAGAATAGGGGGTTTAGCTAAGTATTCTTTCAGTAAAGCAAACACTTGTTGTTGTTCTGGCCCCCATGTGAAATTAACGTCCTTCTTAAGAAGATGTGTGAACATATGACACTTGTCTCTACTAGTTATGAAATAAACCTTCGATGGCTTGAATTTCCCTTGTAAGCTACGCAATTGTCTAATATTCTGAGGAGGAGGAATTTCTATGATAGACGTAACCTTTTAGGGTCCACTTCTATTCCTCTCCTAGATACAATGAATCCTAGTAATGTCCTACCACACCGAAGACACACTTCTTTGGGTTAAGGCAAACTTTGTAGTCTCTTAGGCGCTAAAAGATATGCAAAAATTTTGGGTGCTCCTCCTGAGTTCTAGATTTAGCTAGTATATCATCTACGAAATCTTCCATGATGTCATTTATCATGTTGTGAAATATTATAGTCATTGGAATCGATATGTAGCACCTACATTCTTAAGGCCAAAGGGCATAACTTGGTAATAGAATGTTCCCAAGGGGTTATGAAAGGTGTCTTATGTTGATCTTCCTTCGTAATATTTATTTGATTATAACCTGAGAAGCCATCCATGAATGATAGCATCTCATAACTAGTAGTAGAATCGACGATCATGTCGATGTTAGGGAGAGGAAAGTCATCCTTGGGACAAGCTTTGTTAATATCTCTAAAATCAATACACACTCTGATATTGACTGGATTTTTTTGAACTGGTACCACATTAGAAATCCACTCTGAGTAGTTGATAGGCCTGATGAAGCCTACTTCTAATAACTTTTCTAGCTCTACCTTTACCAATAAGGCGACGTGAGGATGCATCTTCCAAAGCTTTTGTTTGATGGGCTTGGCATCTGGGTGCACAACAAGGTTGTGTACCACTAATGCAGGATCAAGTCTGGAACATCGGCATAAGACCAAGCAAAGATGTTTGCATACTCTCTCAAGAGTCATGTGAATGTTTTATGTTCTTTGGCTGAGAGTGAAGCTCCCAACTTAACTATCCTTGGCAGCTCCTCTCGTGTTGATGCTAACATTTATGGTATCTTCCACTAATAGCTTTGACTCATCTCCCATACGCATAGGATCGGGAGGGAGATTAAGATCCTCCTCTACAAAAAGTGGTTCAGGGAGGTGATTATCATCTTTATATGGGTACACTATCTTTTCCATATGTTATTCTACTTGTTTATCCACAAGCACCTCAAAGAGGTTTTCATTATAGGACTTCCCATTTTTAATTAAGTGTCCACACAACTCTACTTCCTCTCTGAAGTACACACACACATTAAGTTGAATGGAGAACCCTTTTTGTGATCATTTCTTAGAATGTTATCTCTGATGCCTAAGAACTCACCAATAGCCTCATCGTTCTAAAACACGTCAATAGGTACATGTTGTTGTTGATCCCAATTCACCAGTGATGGGTAGATGAGAGTTAATGTTTGATTTATAGGGGATACGGTGGGTGTAATAGGGGTTATGGTAAGGATAGCCATGTTAGAGAATAGGTTCATAGAGGCAAGGTCTTCGTAAAGACTACACTAGGAATTTATTTCACTTTCATTTTTGGAAAAACTATCCTCACTCTCAGAAGAAACATACTCGTTATCTAAAGGGTGAGATTCATACAAATGGATGCCAATACCCGATTTACCCAATATGCGATGAGGTATTGAAAGAGATTCTAATGGACCTTGTTCTTGGTGGCTGCAACCACGTCCTTGGTATCTCATAGTAAGCATGATTCTGTTAGGAATAACATACCTAGATGACTTATAGCACAAAGTCATTTCATCGTATTGAGGATGAAATATAATGTCGTTGAGGATTCTTTCATCTTCTAGCAAGTCGTCGAAAGTGAAATTGTCAAAAGGGCAATTCTCCCTTGATCTTTGGAATTTGTAGCATGGTCTACCACATGCTTGGGCTGATAGAGGAATGTTTTGAACCATAAGGGCTTGCTGAAGATTATACTCTCCACAGTTGTTGTTTATGACCTTCATCTCCCATGTAGCAAAAGGAGATTCCGATGTAGACACACCACTGTCACTGGGAGTCAGGGTGTTTGGGTCCACTCATGAAGCGAGGGCCTCCGATTGAACAGGAACAACAATCTTCATAGAGGGACACTCGTAGATGGTAGGAAAGTAGCCCGACAATGCTGCAGTGAGCAAATGGTTGGGGATCCCCTTGTATAGTAAGTGTATGTCCTTCATACTGTAATTTTAGACATTGATGATACGTTGATGGCATAGCCTACATGGCATGAATCCATGGGCGACCGAGCAAGATGTTGTAAGGGAGCTCTAGGTCCAAGACATGGAACTTTGTATCATGGGTTATAGGACCAACTTCTAAGGAGAAAGTGGTCGTTCCGACTGATTTTCTTTCTTCATTGTCATACACATTTATGGTGATGATCTTTGTCTCCAAATCAGCTTATGTGCCACCTAGTTGATGAACTAGTTTAAGAGTACAAATGTTAAGACCCGATCCACCATCCACAAGCACTCTCTTGACCTTCTTACGCTTGATTATTACCTCAATATGTAAGGGTAGGTTATGGGAGGGATTTTTAGTTAAGGCTTTTATTGGACTGAAGGTTATGTGTCTTGCGGGAGCAATTTGCGCTACCATGGCTTGTAAATGTGTAGGGTCAACATCAATAGATACTCCTGATCCTTGTAAGGTTTTGCAAAGTATATCTTTATGAACGTTAGAAATATTTAGAAGGTCTAAGATTGAAATCTTAGTTGTAGTCTTCTCTAGTTGATCTAACACATCATAATGACTCTCTTGAGGAGGAGGGGGAGTAGGTTCAGAATTTATAACAAGGTGAGTTTGTCACGTTGCCATGACACACTCTCTTATTTTAATTATAATTGTATTGATTTTCTTAACGAGTGGGTCAACACAACCTATCAAGGCATCAAAATGGTTTTTTTACATATAGTTGGCATTCTTATTCTAAGATGATTGTCCCAATCTAGATTTTTCCTTTCTTCATGATTGGGAAAAGGCTCTTTGAAGATCCCTAAGCTTTCATTTGGGGATTTTGTAGCGACAACAGAGTCTACTTCAATGTTACCATTGTCGACTAGGTCTTGAATATAGTGTTTTAATCTTAAACACTTGTCAGTTTTATGAACCTTCACGCGATGAAACCTACATAATTCATTCTCCCTAAACCATGACGATTTAGGTGCATCGTCCCCATAGGGTTGTGTTTTAGGTACTTTACCATGTTTATGGCCTCTAACTATTTTAGTATGGACAATATGGATTCAGATAGAGGGGTAAAAGTATGTTGTTTATACTCAGTAGGTGGATTGCCCTTTGCAAGTTTCAAGGGTGTGTGGTTTTGAATGGATTGTACTCACTTGGAGTCTACTATCCCATCACCAATGACGTTTTTGTTCTTATTATGAACAAACTTTGGTTTTTCATTAGACTTGGAATCATTTTGATCGTGGGAGAAAGGTTTTAGAGTCCCCCTAGCTAGCAATGCTTTTTCAATTTGACTCCCTTTTTCGATTACCTCTTCGAACATGTTACCACAATGCATTTGTAGGTGGAACGTAATGTCTGGATGGAGGTTGGGAAAAATATTCCTATCAACTATTTTTTGGGTATGGAGCAAGGAAAGCGGCTAGCTAATCCTCTCCATCATTGTAAAAATGTAGCGAAGTTTTCATTATTTCTTTGTTTCGCATTGCAAAGATCCAACATGGTGACATCGTTTTCTATATTAAAAGAGAAATATCATACAAAACTTTCTACTAGTTCTGGCCATGTTGATATGGATCCCTTAGGGATGTGTACAAACCATTCTAGCGTCGTTGCTCTTAAACTTCATGGAAAGAGGTGCATAAGATAATTGTCATTGAATGCAACCTCTTGGCATGCCATATAAAAATCTTTAATATGGTCACGAGGGTCACCTTTTCCCTTATATTTGTCAAATTTTGGAAAATCAAAGTGTCTTGGGAAAGGTACCTGTAGCATGGCTTTGTCGAATGGGTAGGGACATAACTCATCAAACCGATACTTCTTGTTATTACTACCGGTTTGGCCCTATTGTAAGAAGGGCGTTCTTCATAGTAGACCATTCTTGGTGGAAGAGTTGGTCTTGCGTGGGTGGCGGCGTAGGTCTATATAAAGGGTTAAGCCTAGGTGTATGCCCACCCCTATTTTCGGTGAAAAAGTCCTCATAAGGATCCTTTCGTGTCTCCCGTTGAGGAGTGTTTATTGGGAACTCGTGAAACAAAGCCTTAGGTTTTCCTTTGGTATGGCTTGTTTCACAACTTTTGGTTGTTCCTTTTGTATATGCAAAGCCAAACTTGTTAATTGGCGAGTGAGGGATTGGACTTTGTTCTAACATAACCTCTTGAATGGGTATTTCATTATGATCTTCGTTAGGGGGAGGTTGTGCATGATGAACATGTTCTTCATGGTCTTCGCAATGAATTTTAATAGGAGGTAAATGATAGTCTCCGTCATTTTCGAAAGGTACTTCCTCATTATTTTTTCGTGCAGAAGTAGAGGCATGACCTGGGTTTAATATGTCATCTATATGGCGACAAGGACGTTCCACTTCCTCTTCCCCTTAAACCATTGTGAAATGAGAGAAGGGTCCACCGTGGGAGGTAACCTAGCTCCTAGTTCCATGCACGTATAAGAACCTCATATTTGTTTGAAAAATGTAATCGTCAAAATTGGCGGGAGGACGCTCTATGTTCATACAGAGAATCTTCCTCTCCACCACTATGGTCAACCATGAGATTATCCTCTAAAGAGGGTTGTCACCTCCAAATATATCGGTTCCTAATCTTCGGGATCCCATCCTCGTAGTAGGCATACTCGAGATAGGAGATACAATGCGAAAAATTTCCACTAAGTTTTACTAAAAAGGGACCTTAGTCAAATTTTTGCAGCAGTGTAATGACACTAAATTGTTAAAACAAGGTGACTATAGAATAGCCACAAAATTGATAGGTCAAAACAAACGTATGAACTAAAGAATAACAAACAAGCTACCCTAGCAAGGTAATATATGACACAAGTTTTCCTTAGAATAATACAATGACGTACAACGCTCAAAATTTAGTTACACCAAATAGTTTACTCTCTAAGATTCATCTAGATAGGTTTGCAACCAAATAGTGACAACACAATATCACCAGTTAGGTCAATTTTGCAACAAACAAGGCCTAAATGATAAGATAATGTTGATGCGATCTTCTAACAAGATATACTAAAAGCTAGTTTCTAAACACTAATAAAGTCTAAGCTTTGTAAAATGGATGATACAAATGTGAGCAAAGCGTAACAATGCTATTTGGACACGTAATCAAACTTTGTGAGAAAGCAAGATTTTAGTATCAAAATGGCATTATAGCGATGCTAACAAAGTAACCTCAACACTTACAAAACTCAAGACAAAGCTAGGGTGTAAAAACTACGTCTAAGTATATCAAGAAATTGTTATGCATGCGAACAACGTAACTCTACAATATAGAGATTTAGGCCTAATTTCACAATGGAAATAAGACGTAAATATCTCAATTGTATGGCTATAATGTGGGCAGCATAACAACTCAAAATAAGACAAGGATGAAATCACCTAACTACGATGATAATAAGTCTCAAATATGGGTTTTTAAGACAAGGGGGTCTACTAGATCGTGAGTACGTACCATGCACACTTTCAACACTTGCACTCTGGCATTGCAACCTAGTTGTGCAAGTAGAATACAAAAGTGGTGGACATGTGATATCTAGCGGTATTTGTATATGTTGTTTCCTTTTGTCCAAAAATGGGCAACAAGAAAACAAGGGTATAGACCAAGTGGTGTTGAAATAAACTTGGTGTTATTTTGGTAGAGTTTCGCCTTGTCTTAGGACAAGTGAAAACTAGGAAAAATGACACTAAGTAGATTTTGTGATGAAAATCTTGTGGTTTCAACTTTAAGAGATTTTTTCCCTTGTTCAAAAAAACAAGATTTTGATCTAACAAAGTTGTAACTTTATGAGATCTCTCAAGTATACTAACTAAGACAAAAACAATGGCTCCAAGCCGGAAAGCTTCCTAGGTGGTTCTCTCTCTAGGTGTCACAAGATATCTATGGAAAACTTGATTTACCAAGGATTCCCAAGGATTATCTCAGATTTACTTTACCCCCTTCAGTATAATGAGCATCGAAGTGCATTCAGTTATACTTTCAATGGGGTCGCAATACGGATATCTTTGACTCTAATCTCACCAAGGCGTATTAATCAAGTCAGTAGTGTGGAGCACTTTCTTGTTATTCACAAGGTTCCCTCTTGCTTGAACTACTTTAAGGTTCCTAGGACCACCCCCATTGTTGTAGCTTAAGGCTTGATGCCAAAGGCGTTATGTCCTAGTTGAGTGGACGAGCCGTAGCTCTTAACCGAAACCTGCAATACAATGTTTTAAATGGTGTGTTGGTGTATTTTTTATCTTTTGGATTAAGAAATTTGGTTTAGATCACCAATGAAAACCTATAACACACATGAATGTTAGATTTTGGTTTAAAGAGAGTCCTTCTTTCTTTTACAAGTGTTTTCGGTCCTTCAAACAAATGATTAATAGTTCAAAAAGGTTCACAATATCATAGAAAGAGGATTAAGTGTTATTTTTGTTTCTCAAGATCACACCGAGTGAAAGAGAAGAGCATACACAACAAATAATCCAACTAAAATAGAAATTCAAAGCTTGTAAATCAAATAATTACCATAAAAATTTGCAAAGTAAGGTTTATTCCCAATTAATCCAAGTGCTTCTTAATGAAAGACTAAAATTACTTTTGGTTCCCAAGATCACACTAGGTGTAAGGGAAGAGCATACAAAAATTTAGCCTTGATTCTTTATTAAGTGAAAAAAATCTTAAACTAAAAGATCAAGCATATCAATGAATGATGATTTTTCTTACTTACTCTAAAAATAGTAAAAAGTGGTCTAGAAGTGTTTTTATTCCCAAGATCACACTAAGTGCAAGGGAAGAGCATACACACCCTATTCCAAACTCAAATAAAGCATGAAAAATCACTTATCAAACCCTAAGTCAATTTTAACAAAGATTACTTATCAAACCCTAAGTAAATTTTGTTAGGAACATTGCTCTAAAATCAATAAATTGACAAAAACAGCAACTAAAAACCTCTTAAAAGTAACGTAAATCCTAAAAACCGAAAATGGAAAATTTTAGTTTTGCAGCAAAAATTATACTGAGACACATACATGCGCGCCCAATGAGCATATGTGCACGTGCACCCCTATTAACGTGTGCACGCACCCTTTGCAAAAATGACTGATGGTTGAAAAAGATGAGCAACGTGTGTGCTTCCAGAGAAGTGGATGCATGCCCCCGTGAACACGCACACTTGTTTCAATGCCTACACACCTATTTTAATGCTGCATGCCCTCGTTGACATGTGTGTGCCCTTTTCTTTGGAAGTGGTCAAAATGTGAGTTTTGACAAGAATTTCTTCAAAAAGATCAAATATTTGGTATTTTGGGGCAATTTTGACAGGCTTCACCTCCTTATATCCTGCAAGGAACATGAAAACACAACTTCTACCACTAATCTAGTTAAAACAACTACTTAGTGGTGTCCCCAGATTTCACCCTGAAATCTGGGACTACCCCTTTAAAAAAATTATTCTTTTAAAATAACGGGTCTTTTGTGTTTTTATTGCCTGAAGTTGTCTCTATTACGTTAAGATATTCCCAGTGAATCATATGAGCCAATTTCGACAAATACCCAGATGCTAAAACTCATTTTATCCCTCTGTCACAGTTTTGTTTATGGAATTTTATTTAATTATTTATTAAATAAATAAAGTTTCGTTTAATGTGAATTGTGCTACAGTTGAACCCTGTTGAAGTTTTTCATGCCAGTATTCTCACATCTCAATAGGGTTTTCACCAGGAATGAATTCAGAGCAATTGTCTGCAACTTCTGGCAACGTTTTTCGTTTTTATTTATTTCTTTTTGCTTTTGTTTCGGTTTTCTCCGTGGTCTATCTGGTTAATTTCCCTTGATCCGTTCTTTGTTTTGTATAGCCTGTTTAATTGCCTGGAACATCTGGAAGTCATTTATGGCCTCAACAATGGAAGAAATTAATCACAAAGTTCGACTTCTGACCAAAAAAGAAGAATTTAAGCAGAAAAAGCCTCTCCTAGGCAAGTCGCACTTTTTGGGATAATAGATCTAAGCTGCTAGTGGGAATTTTGGCAGTGGCAGGTAGGTGGGAATTTCTTGCCTACTAAAGCAGTTACTTTTTCCCATCAAGTCAAAATCACTTAAGTTGCAATGGGAATTTTTAGGAGGTGGTGAAGGAAGGCGGGAATTTTTACTTACTGCATGCGCAGGTGAAAATTCCCATTATAAAGAAAAATCACTTAAAGCACCAACAGAATTTCTTGCTTGCCTAGCAGGGTGACTTTTCCCATCAAAGAAGTTTATTCACCCATGCAAGTCACATTTTTGAGAAGAAGGCTATTTTCCATGCAAGTCACACTTTTTGGAAGGAAGGATTTAAGTTGCTAATGAGAATTTTTTGGCAGTGGCGGTGCAAGCGGGAATTTCTTACCTACAGTGCAGGTGAAAATTCTCATTATGAAAGTCAAATCACTTAAGTGGAAGATGGGATTTTTGGAGTTGCAGTGCAGGGTGGAAATTCCCATTGCTTTGACTTCCTATTTTTAGAAACTTCCCTTGCCAAAAAGTGTGACCCACCTTGGCATTAATACATGTAATTAATGATATTTTTAGCTAAGTTTGGCACCATAAATAGAAGGAAATTCAATGCAAGTGGATGAGCTAAAGAGAAGTCAAGGATGCATGCTAAAAATAAATAAAATAAATTCATAAAAAAGCATGCAGACTTGGGCACCCAAATTGGATGAAGAGGCATGGCTTTTAATTAATTAAATTTCCAGAAATAGGGAAGGGCAATTATTAAAAATAGCATGTAGATGGCTATATAAGCATGAGACGCCATAAGGGAGAAGTAGTTAATTATTTTTTATGAAGTTTGCAGCCCGGATAGGTTTTGGCGCCAAGGGAAGGAGGATTTTGCATTAAAGAGTGTTTTCCATTGCCGAGAAGCTTCCAGTTTTGGCGCATAGGGTTGGAATAGCCTGATTTTTGTTATTTTGATTGTCTGCATGTTGGTATAAGTGCCCAGGTGAATTAAATAATATTTTTTCTTGCTTTGCATGCAAGCAAAGTCTCAAATTTTAGGGCAGCAGGTTTTATATGTAGATTTTGGTGATAAAAATCAAGTATTCATGTCATGGACTCCATATTTGTCTAAATTAATTACAGGTATTCATCACAGGTGCTCATATTGGTGAAAAGAAGTCCAAATCAATGTCAAATACATTGAATATATCTTTTGAATCAAAAGAAATTGTCGATCTACACAAATTGATCTAATTACAAGGGATTCCGGAGAATTAAAAGAAAAAGAGCTCAGACAAAGATTGTTCCAGGCATGATGAAGCATGATGAAAGAGAAGGATCAGCAGATTCATGCATATCTTCCATATTTTCTAACATCAATGATACAGACATAGGCCTTGAACTCATCACTGATTTAATTAATGATCCAAAGTCGGAAGGACATCTCTCATGCGGGCAATTAAAAGTAGTGGGATTATTCAAGCTTTGGTGTTTCAAATACAACTCAATTGCTCAAGATCCCTGGCATGACTAGTGGTGATTGCAATCAACATGTCATATGTTGGCAATAGATGGGAAAATGTTGAATTACATGTTCGACAAGTATATTCAATATCAGAACAAAAAGAAAGTGTAGGGTTTTACAATTTGGTAGATCTTCTTTCTTTTCTTATTTCTTATGTTCCCGGATGAAATTGTGAGATTAAAGTTATTGGTTTAAAAGCCAATACTTTAAGTTATTTGAAAAGGTTCTCTAAGATAAGTGGCTAGATGTGCACAACTTTGACTTAAACTTCATATGCATGTCACTTAGAGAGGAATTCTAGGAGAAATATTGTCAGATGTTTCCTTGACAACTTCCACATGTTATAGTTCAGTTGAAGTTTCCTATTTGTAATTGCCCTCTATACACTATAAATAGAGGAAGAACCTATGGGTTAAGAATCAAAAATTTTAATCAGCATTCTTGTGTTCCAGACTTTGAGCTCAAACCCTTGATATCTTTCTAAAAGCTAAGGAATTTAAAGGAGGTAGATTTCAGAGAACTTTGTGTCAACGGTGCATTTGTTTCTTACTTCTATGTAGATCTTTGCATAAACTTTGTGTTATCTCATATCTAGATTTGAAACTTTCCTTTTCTTTAAATTATGTATTGTGAGATCTGTTTATTTCATTTATGTGCATGAGACCAACTATGCAAACTATTGGTTGGATTGCACATCTTCTTTGCTCTCTTCCCAAATTCAATTATTTCCTCCTTTTATAAATATTTCTTTACAACTGCTTACTTGTTGTAGAATTGCCTAGCTATGGCTCATGAGCTTTGCAATTAAAGTAAAACGCACAAACAGTTACTCAGATCCATAATTGATAAAAATTATACACAAGAGCCTCACTGGTAAATGAGGAAGATTTATCTCATGACTACCTAGGTTTTTGGCTGTGCAAAAAATCTAGCCAACACTTAGCTACAAAATCAAACTACAAAACTTTGAAAACTACTCTAAAATCTTGAAAACTTTGAATTTAATCTAAGAACTTTGAAAGTAAGCTAGAAATATTTGAAGTTAATCTAGAAAAACTTGAATCTAATCTAAGAATTGGAAGTTAATCTAAGAAAACTTGAAATCTAAAACTTTAAAAACTATGTTAAAAAGCTTGAGAATAAATGCAAATGGGGTTTGACTCCCACCGGGCATACCAAATGATGACACCCTAAAATTTACAAAGAAAATAACAAAGCTAATCAAGGAAGGCTAACACCATTTCCACCTAATAGCTAAGGTTTCTAAGTCTAGGATTGCAACATTAAGATAAAAGCTAAAAGAAATGCCTAATTAGTATGAAAACAATGCAAAACTAACTAAACATACCTACTAATATGATTAATCTACCTAACATGGGCCTAAATAAGCCTAAGGGGAAATCAAATGGTTATGGTTGCTACTAAAACAATGGTGAAATGACCTCTCCAAATGACTTGTTAAGTCACTTTAGATATTCATCTACTAACCTTGTTGAAGGTTTTAAGCACGGATTGGACTTGGCTTAGAAATCATATGTATTATATGAGATGCGAACCAAAGCATCATGTAAAGTATTAAGGTAAGAGGTGCACTCTTTTTATAGTTTTCCTTTTGGGAGAAACTTCTATTTTGGTTCATGTGGGACTAAAAGCCCCAAATTAGATTAGAATTGTTAATTATGATTAGGCCTTGCTAATCACAATTAGTGAATTACCAAGTGATTAAGAGGTATGAAGCTCTAATCAACCGCTTAGGGTCAACTAGGAGGCTAAGATAAGTTTTTGAAGCTTGTTGAGACGTTGCAGAGGTGAATGGAGTGGTTTTGAGTGGTTGGAAGAGGGGTTTAAGCCAATATTAGGGCATATTGACCAAATCAAGGGGAAAATAGGCTTAATTAGCTTATAATCACTAATTAGCTATTTTGAAGAGAATTTTGACTTACAATTCGTCGTAAATTGGCATCCTGAATGCAAAAGAGATTCGGTGATCAAGGAAGCATTGCTAATTGGCCAAAGTGGTAAGAAACGTTAGTTAATTAGCAAAACCACTAATTATAACAAAATTGGCAAGAATGAGAGTGATTTGTGTTCGTTTGCTAATAAGATTGCAAAAGCGGAATTTAAGTGTCTACGAGTAAAATTTGAGTAAATAAGAAGATAAATTTGAAGCATTTCAATTACAATGTTTAGAGGGATAAAGCAAGAGAAATTGAAACACTACCTTACGGGTTATATGCTTGATAGGAATGGTCTCTACATATGTAGTGAAAGATTTAGTTACAAACAAAACATAGATATGGCCTTTAGTTGGAATGTGAATTAAATGTACCAAATAAATCAATTCACCGGTGATGAATTGCAAATCGGGTCCAAGGACCACGACCTTCTCGTAGGGAACAACCTTGCACTTAGCGATAAGATGTGAATATTTTAGAGAGTGCACACTAGTTAACTTGTATAAGTAAACCAAAAATTACATTCAATAGGTAGAAGTATGATTCGTAGGAAACATAATTTCTATTCAATGTGATAGAATAGGAAAACACTACAAAGGTTTACAATGTTACAACAAAGATAGGAATGCGAGTTCTTGTGATCCAAAGGGGAACACTTCCTCTATTTTTTCTATATAGAACACATGAATACAAATGTGTACGAGAAATATTGAATACTTAGGGAATGTCTAGAATCACAACTATCCGGTGTTCAACTCTCCAGTCATTGATCCTTGGTCATGTGAGTATGTTAACACAATGATACTACAAATACAAGAAGGTGATTATAAATGGTGATAGCTAAAAATTAATCGATACAAGTTATTTCATCTTCTAATTGAGAAATGGTTGAGCTTATTCCAAGTTTCGGTGTTAATTTCTCTATCAAACGGTTATCCGAGTGATTCCCTAACATGTCCCAAAGTTGGGAAGTGCCACTTGATAAGCCACATAGAAGTAATAAGTGTCATGTGGTTGTTTTTAGAAGACCATGTCAGTAATGTGGTTTATGCATAGGAATTTTCCACAAGGGTGATGACCAAACCTTGAGTGAGGAAATATATACACATGGTACAAGATGGCATAATGGTCCTATGAGGTTTAAGAGGCTATACACATAAGAGAGGTGTCATACAATCTTGTGGTGGTGCACAAAGATACCAACAAACTTGTAGGTGTGTGTATGTTGTGAGGTGCATGACACTAAGGAAGAACACCAAGTTGAGAAGTGTGCAAGTTACACATATGCACAATGGAGGAGTTGCACAACTACACATTTATGATTCCCCATTTTTGAAGATAAATGGTCTCGATTATGTTTTGGTGTAGATGCAGGAATTGAACTTGAAGTTGTTGAAGGTTATACCGTTTATATTGATCAACATATGTCCTCGGCTTGACCACTTTAAAAATTTGATGTGTACCATGATAGGTGTGTGTGTGTGTCACTTTAATAAGGAAACCTTATCTCGTATGACATAAGTGGTTGAGATCCAAATTAGAAGGATCTTGTGTTATTTATAGTTCAAGAAGTGGGGAAGTAAGGCTCAAGGATCTCTAAATTAAATATTGGGTGTATGCACATACACGGGGAAAGATCAAGACTTAAGGTATTCTCACCACATGCTTGAACAATGATGTTAAACTCAAAATTCATGAGGTGTGTGATGCGCATCTTGGTGCTCCTTATACTTATGTTGTGAGGGAAAGAGGACATATTGATGAACAAAGTGTATGTATCATGGAAACCTCTCGACATTTTTTGTAATGAAATTACTTAGATAAATCTGAATATTAGCAACAATAAAACACCAAAATAGAGAGAAAAAATAACAATATGCAAGTAGAATGACTTAGCCACTTTAAGGGCGAAACCTCCAAACCATACAATAAGACTCAAGTGCTCAATATGATGATCATCTATGAGTTACTCCTATATATACCTCACTATGTTATGTAAACCACATAGGCTGACCTACTAGGCATATGGAAGCATACATAAATGAGATATGACTTGATAAGAGATTATGTTAGCCACAGGTTGGCCATACATATCTAGATATATGACACCAAATCAAAGGGCATAACATTTTTGCTTCCATTTCCTACATGCACGAATTAATTCCTATTGGTGCATGAAGCATATATTCTCTTACTTGTAATATTTGTGAAAAATTATATCTATAACCTATACTCAAGCATAATAGTTTCAATAAGAAATAGTCTTTAGAACTAAAAATTATATTCATCCCAACACATGTCGTATCATGATTTCATGAAAATGTTCAAGATGGATTTATCAAGTTATTTAAAACGTTACAATGCCTTGCCCAAATAAATGAGACTTCAAAAATAAGAACAAGATGACTTGATTGTACCAAAGATTTATTCATTTTAAAAAGACAAAGACCAACCATATCCATATATGTTTATACCAAAACATTCAAACATTTTAACTAACATTTGTAATCAAATTAAAAATAACATTTTGAAATCAATTCATTCACACCTCATCCAATATATCTATGTCGACCAATTAAAATATTTTCAAACAAATAACACCTTAGCATTTGGAGATTCATACACAAATATAAGATTGTTCTGTCCTACATGTTCCTTTAATTTCTCCACAAGCTCCTACCGGTGCCAATTATCCATAAACATGTTATCCAATGTTATTTGAGAAACTCGTTAAATCATCACTTGTATGCCAATAACTTTCATTACCGACTACCGACACTTCTCTTGAATGCCTATTTGGGGTGGTCTTTTTGTGCTAGTTGAAGGGAATCCACACTTATATTATCCTTTAAAAGGATTATGCTTCTATCTGCATCTAAAGTGGTAGTTACTCTATTTCGACCTCAACTATGGTGATGATGGTCTACGTCACTTATACAAAATCAATCAATACAAGTCAAATTATTGTTATCGTGTAGGATACGACAAGGGAGAAGATGCAGTTTAGATAGTGAAGGAGATATGTTTAGGGCATTTTTGGGAAGACAAAAGCTAGGCGGTTCAGATTTGGTTTAAAGCTTTTATTTTGGCAATGAGTTTTTACCGATTTTATTAAACTTAAGTCTTAGATTCTAGTTAGATTTTTCCATAATAACAAAGAACTCACAAAGTTGCGCTCAAATCAATCTTAAACCAAATTTCAGTGGTTCAATGTCATGGCCAGCTCAAGGTGAAGCTTAAAAACCTAGGAGGATAATTTAACCAAAAAGACCGAAGGCATTGGATTTCAGATCTATATATTCTTTAAAAATGCAATAAAGTGTGCTTGCTCATGGTTTTTCTTCCCCATTTTCTCTATTCATTCCATATTTGATTTATAATATGTTCACATTCCATGTTTTGGTTTGTTTCACAACTTTTGGTGCACACTTTGATCATCTTGTTGTCACGTTTTGTGAGTCAATAGTCTCTACTACAGTTGTTTGAACTTGGTCTCTCCTTACTTGGTGAATTAAGAACAATTGTCCTCTTAGAGATCCACGCACTATTACAGACTTAACAACTTGTCTTGAATACCCCAAGGAATTATTTGTTGACACTTTCCAATGTCATCTCCGCAATCACTTACGTTCCCTCCACCAAGTCACTTGTGGTTCTAAACCCTTGATAAACTAAGAGAACTGAATATCATTTGAAAAACAACTCTAAACAATAAAAATCAAGCAAAAAAACAAAAACTCAGAAGTAAAGAAAAAGTAGAGAAATATCAAACACTCTCTCTCAGGGGTCTTTCCAGTATCTCTACCGGGGTTATAGATGCCTAGATGGCAGTAGAGAAATGTTGTGACTAGAATCAAATGTATCTCCATCAGGGCTATGGACATCTGCCCGGAAACGCAGTAATGCACGACTTACAATTACCCTCCATTTCACTACTCACCAATTGTTTGTTTCATTCACACCTACACGTTGGCTTGTGTTTTCACTCATTATCTCATGGGTCTTCATTTCAAGTAGTCAATTCACTCTCATGCACACACACAAGATCTCAATGAGTCACAAGGATAATATGTCACCTTGTGTGGTTTAGACCTTGTTCAAGATTTCATTTTAGTGTGCTTGTTGTCTCATGTCTCATGTCTTTGGGATCATCAAGCATTCACCAACACTCTTGTGGCACAACCACATTTCTTGCTCTTCATCATCGCATTCAAAGATATTTGCATTATTACACTCCACTTCACTCAGACTAAGCATTCCTAGGCATCTATTTCCTTCTACACATTTTTTTGCTTTACCTCATCATTGCATTTCCTCGTCGTATTGCACTCATTTTTTTCACTTCATACTTTCACCATTTTCCTCACAACTCATCACAATTCAAAAAATTCAAAAAAATCATAACAACCCCACCCTTACCGCTTACCTCTCATCTCACCTCGCGATTCATCCTAATGACTTGTTGATTCCTTCACTCCTAAGCCCCTAGTTCCTTAATCACCCTCCGATTTGGCTCACCCCAAGCCCGGCTCCCACACGCCTAACTCGCCCGACGAGTCACCTCTTCGAATCACCGCCTAACCTACCCCAATTCCATGTTACCATCTCATCCCATGACCTACCCAATAACCTACCCCCATCCCACCTCTCCTCGACCCCGACTCGGTAAGCCTACACCTATTCAACCTAGATACCCAACTCCCATCCCGGCCGAGTCACTATAGTGACTCGATCCTAACTCCTTTCCCCTACCTTTTCCCCTCCTTATCTCTGGCCACAATAGTAATCGAGCTCACTTCAACCTAGCCATCCACCTTGCCTCACCCACACTTCATGTATGTCCACCTTGAACTCACCTCACAAGCTACTCGTCCAAGCTCCTCCGGAGCCGCATCACATCTCGGCTCATGAGAGCAACTCAAACCTAACCAAACGCAAGACGTAAACCTAACAACCCCCACCTACCACTAACCCCAAATTCATTTCTACCGTGATGTACCCTCCCCATAGTAGACATTAGTGTGTCCAAGCTCGCCCGACTCCACACCCGTCTAACTCCTCACCGCTCGCCCCCTGGCGATTTGCTTGCGTGAATCATCACGTTCCCTCGGCATGCCTTCCCATCTTACTCCTCCCTTGACCTACCCACCCCAACCGGCCCCATCGAGGCCTCACCATGTTATCCCCCTCCTCTGTTGCCACCTTACCCACACTTTCCCTACACCCCGACTATCACGCCTCACTTTCTCCCACTTCATCCTTCCTAATTCGGTCATGATTGCTACCAAGCTGACCCACTCATCCCCATATCGTCGAGGATGTTAACACCTCTATCAAGCTTGCACCTCACCTTCACTCCTAAGTTTTCCCAACCTCACCCCTCACCTTCTCACAATGCTTTTGATCCCCCTCATTCAACTCGACAAGTCACGTATATGACTCACCTATCTCTCTACCCACCCACCTCTCCACGTCGAGCTACATCCCCTCCTAAGTCACCCCGCCTTTCCCACAACCTAGCTAACTATACATTCTCCCATGTTGAACTTGATGAGTCACATATGTGACTCATCTATTCCTTCACCGATGTTACCTATAATGTGATCCTTACCCTAGTCGTGCGGCACGATTCTCAATTCCCTACCTCGAGTCGTTGTCACCTCGCCTTTAATACTCAACAAATCATTACTCTACCCATCTTGTCATGAAAATCCCCCAACCAAGTCATAATAGCGACCTACCTCTAGACAACTCGGTGACTTAGCTCGCAAAGCTCACCCCGTCCACTCACTCATCCACGTAACTTGTTTCTTCATATGCCTCAACTCACCCATGGTTTTCCCAACTCGGCCTCGCTCCCCATCCAACTCAACCAACTCACCCAACTCGGCCGCCTCTCCAACTAGCTCAACCATCTCCCCACCAACTCACCTAGCTACCCCGCCCGCCAACTTGCCCCGCTTACCCCCAACCCTTTTACAACTTGTCTAGCTTGACCTTCCAACATTCTCATTCTACCTATCTCACCTCTAACTCGCCCATATCACCACCTCATCCGGGTTGCATCTATCTTCAACTCAATTACCAAGCCCTTTCATCATCAATCATTCATCAATGAATTATACTTATCCACCCCATGCCTACATCTATTCTAGCCTAGATACCCAACTCCCATCTCCGGCCGAGTCACTATAAGTGACTCGATCCTAACTCCTTTCCCCCTACCTTGTCCCCTCCTTATCTCTGGTCACAATAGTAATCGAGCTCACTTCCAACCTAGCCATCCACCCCGCCTCACCCACACTTCATGTTTGTCCACCCCGAACTCACCTCACAAGCTACTCGTCCAAGCTCCTCCCCAAGTTGCATCACATCTCAAAGCATGAGAGCAACTCAAACCTAACCAAACGCAAGACGTAAACCCTAAATCCCCCACCGCCACTAACCCCAAATTCATTTCTACCTTTGTGATGTACTCTCCCATAGTAGACGTTAGTGTGTCCAAGCTCGCGCCCGACTCCACACCCGTCTAACTCCTCACCGCTCACTCACCCCGGCGATTTGCTTGCGTGAATCATCACATTCCCCGGCATGCCTTCCCATCTTACTCCTCCCCTTGACCTACCCACCCCAACCGGCCCCACCCAGCCTCACCATGTTATCCCCCTCCTCTGTTGCCACCTTACCCACACTTTCCCTACACCCCGACTATCACGCCTCACTTTCTCCCACTTCATCCTTCCTAATTCGGTCATGATTGCTACCAAGCTGACCCACTCATCCCCATATCGTTGAGGATGTTAACACCTCTATCAAGCTTCGCACCTCACCTTCACTCCTAAGTTTTCCCAACCTCACCCCTCACCTTCTCACAATGCTTTTGATCCCCCTCATTCAACTCGACAAGTCACGTATATGACTCACCTATCTCTCTACCTACCCACCTCTCCATGTCGAGCTACATCCCCTCCTAAGTCACCCCGCCTTCCCACAACCTAGCTAACTATACATTCTCCCATGTTGAACTTGATGAGTCACATATGTGACTCATCTATTCCTTCACCGATGTTACCTATAATGTGATCCTTACCCTAGTATGCGCACGATTCTCAATTCCCTACCTCGAGTCGTTGTCACCTCGCCTTTAATACTCAACCAATCATTACTCTACCCATCTTGTCATGAAAATCCCCCTAACCAAGTCGTAATAGCGACCTACCTCTAGCCAACTAGGTGACTTAGCTCGCAAAGCTCACCCCGTCCACTCGCTCATCCACGCAACTTGTTTCTTCATATGCCTTAACTCACCCATGGTTTTCCCAACTCGGCCCGCTCCCCATCCAACTCAACCAACTCACCCAACTCGGCCAGCTCTCCAACTAGCTCAACCATCTCCCCACCAACTCACCTAGCTACCCCGCCGCCAACTTGCCCCACTTACCCCCAACCCTTTTACAACTCGTCTAGCTTGACCTTCCAACATTCTCATTCTACCTATCTCAACTCTAACTCGCCCATATCACCACCTCATCTCGGTTGCATCTATCTTCAACTCAATTACCAAGCCCTTTCATCGTCAATCATTCATCAATGAATTATACTTATCCACCCCATGACTTGGCATACTTGCATGCACTCTTATACATACCCATAATCACTTTACAACATACACATGACTGGGATAACCCCTATCATCATTTTTTCTTGTCGCACCTTGTGCCAAGGATCAATTTCTCTTATCTTCAATCACCACTTTTCATCTTGGGTTACACTTGGGCAACCTGCGGTTCTGAAAAACTATCACTTAAGGGGGAATCACACACAACCCTTCTCGTCCAATTTTATGACAACAAATCAACATTCATCAATCAACCGACTATATAGTCTCTGCCTCACGAAATCAACCTATCGATCCCTTCACATACTCCGGTTGAAGTGGCACATCGATTGCATTTCTAGTTTCTTTCCTATCCAATCAACCACCTAAGCCCGCAACAATGACAACCACCATCATAGGGTTAAACGACCCCCATCTCGTCTTCAATTTTTACACTACATCTTTTACTACAAGATGCAACCCAAAAAGGTACAAAATGTAGATACTCAAAAATACACCTTATCCATAACGTTCCTTATTAAAAACACAAAAGATTATAAATCACAAAAAGACCAAAACGTGCCCAAGAAAAAAAAATGGCCTCAAAAATGTGCTTAATACCTCGAGAAACATGTTCTTCTCATATGGGCAGTATTTTGACCCATATGTTTATGGAGCAATTTTGGCCCATAGTTTTGATACCCACGGTATTGTAAACCCGCTTAAGCATTTGCCTATTTGATGTGTTTTTGGGCATATGGTAGGTGAGATGTAACATTGTAGATGTGTGAATTCAAGTGTGAATTTAAGAGAGTTTTTTAGCACAACTCCAAACATATATGGGTATTATATTGAGAGAAAGAGGTGGCTTGTAATAAAATCTAAACAAGCGATTCTTGGTGGACGTAGCCCAAATTGGGTGAACCGCATTAAATATTGTCTAAGTGTTGTGTTCTTTTATTTTTCTGCACTTTTATTTCAAATCTGTGATATTTTTCTCTATAGTAGTTTCTACTATTGTGATTCTATGTGGGATTATTCCACATATTTTATCCCTTATTTCCTAACACCATATGTATGGGTTAGAGCTATTAGGGCACCGAGGAGGGCAGGACCTAGACCAAGGCCCACAGGAGCACAACTAGTACCTCCTGGTCCAGACGAGGCCGATGCGGTGATTGAGCTGATAGATGTTGACGACAAGGGGTATACAGAGGCCTACCATGCATGGTGGGTGTCACATCGGTGGGTATTTTTATTTCTAGTCTTTGCCGGAAGATGTAATGGGAGCACTGCCAGGAGGAGTAGAGGGGAAAACACATGCCCCCAATGGTGTAGCGGCAATGATAATGTAACGTGAGTATTTTTATAGCTATGTTGTATGATTTATTACATGGTTATGTAATGGTAATTATTGTCTAATGTATTGTGTTGTGGGATCATGGACACATCTATCTGCACATTGACACAGAATGTTCCCACCAACATACTCATGGGTGGAGGCATGTTAGAGCATGTAGATGAGATTGCAGACAAGAATGCCCATTTATTTAAGCCGGTGGTGATAGCAAAAGTGAAATCTACCATGTTGCTTTGAGTGAGAGGGATGAGGCACATGAGGAGACACGATGAGCTAAAGAGGCAATGGGTATCGGTCCTCAGGATAGGATGTATTTGCATGGTTTGTCGGGTTATATAGCCTTCTTCGCAAAGTAGTTGACATAAGTGGCACTGCTTTGTAGGCAAGTGGAGAGATAAGGGTCGTGATCAAGTGACATAGAGTGAGCGGTGAATCTTCTAGTTCTATAGCTCTTCAGTGCGGATAGTGATAGAGATGATGATATATTATATGCGTGGATGTATTGATGTAGGGGAGTTACCCTCGGCGTTGATGTTTTGTAGCTATGATTGTAAATGATATATATATATATATGGATTTATTAGCATATGATCATTGTAGTTGATGTTTATTGATGTGTTGATGTGATGATGATGATGTATGATTCATTGATTATTGTTGTTATATGTGATGTGTGATGTATGATTCATTGATTATTGTTGTTATATGTGATGTTTGATGTGTTGAATATTGTTTGTGTTCGTTGAATTGATTTGAAATGGGTAAATGTTGATATGGAATAATGTGATGATGATGTAGTATATATGATGAGGGATGATGTATATAATGTGATTGCGAAAAATTGTATTGTATGTATGAATAAAATTGTGATGAATGATAAAGTAAAAATGAATAATGTGTAAAAGTATGAGATGGTCATAATAGTGTAGTGAAGCGAGATGCTAGTGTGGTGAAGATGAGGGGGAGAATAGCAATGCCCCCAAAGTGTATAGATGATAATGTTCATTTATATAAGACCCTCGGTAACCAAGAACTAACCGTAGAGCAAGATTGCATCATCGAAAATTATTCGATAATGTGAACTAGATGAATCGATAGAGCACATGGAGAGAGGTTCTTATTATAATATATCCTCAATAGTCATGTAAGATCCTTAAGAACACAAGTGCAGCATTGGGCGGAAGGTGATAGAAATCGCCTACTAAAAACCAAGCTGCGTGAAGCGGTGGAAGCATGTGGAATGAAAGCAAAGCATGAGCGTATGATCCGAAGTGTATGTTGAGTGGAGCAAAGCGGTGGTGGGAAGTGAATATGTTCAAGGTGGAAGCCAATGTGTAGTGGTAGTATGACATGGCAAATGAGATATTTTAGCAATGAATAGATGAGATGGAAGATGTGCATGAGCAACAACATGTGGCGATGGATGGATAATAACCTTAGTATTATATGAAGGAGATAAATCAACTAGAGTAACAACACACATGCAAGGGAGTGGAGAGATATATCTCTCACATGAGCGAGAGCCAAATGAAATGACACCCTTATCTTGTAATTGTTACAAGTGATCATGAATGGCGAACAATCATTGTCCCTATGGCCATTGATACAATGATAGTTACAATAAGGTCTATCACGTTGGCGTTGTAAGTGATGAGGTGGATGATGTTGATTAGAAGGTAAGTGAATCAAATGCTTGTTAAGCAAGGCACACAACACATCATGAGGTCTAGTGTGATGAGAAAATGTAACGGCCCTCGCGAAACAGGTGTAAAGGTCGAGGTGTAGCTTGACACGGAGTAGGAGATGAAGGACACTTTTGCAATGGAGTAGATTGGACTTGTTTGTGAGGTGGAGGGGATGGAGATCGTGTAGGAATCTCAACAGAGATGGAAGTGAAGAATATCTAGATGATGTAGTAGTAGTGGTAGGGGAGGAGGATCTATAACATATGTAGCAAGGAGATCATGTTCTAGATAATTGACTCGAATGATTCACATGTTTCATATTGTAATCATTATTTTAGAGTGGGAATCAAACCACGACAAAAATAAATTACTTCTCTAAGTCAAGAGGGTGGAAGATTAATTAATGCATACAAGCATTGAATCATAAAATGTAATCATGAATGGGTTTTGTGTTTCCCTTATGTAAGCCGAGTAAATGATCATAGGTGACTCTAGGGTGTTGTTGAGTATGAAATGACGAAGAAAAGCTTCTTCCATATCATAATATGTACTAATAGATCTGAAGGGTAGATGTGTATACCATTGACGAGCATCATTTGTATGACTATGGCGAAAGGTTTGTAGTAATAATCAATCATTAGAATATGAAGCCAAAGCTAGACGGTAATTTTTGAGATGTAGGTGAGGATCACCAATACTATCAAAACATATAAATGTAGGCATAATGAAATCCTTAGGAAATGTTGAGTTGTGAATATTTTTGGGAATAATATTCATGTTATCCATATTTCACCCTATGCCAAATATTAGATCAACCACAATCCCGCATAAGAGGAAACAGAGTCAAAGGTGAAGAGGAAATATTTTGAATGAGCACCAGATTGCCGTGTGTCCTAGGAAAAAGCCAATATCTAGGCTCGAGTCAAAGCCAAAGTGGGAATTGGAAGAAAGGGGACCCATTTTTCGAGTTGTTTTCCTACCCTCCTGTACAAACCCGATACAAACTTCAAGGGGCGTATCTTTCAAATCAAGGCTCAAAATGTTGCAAATCTGATGCCGTTGGAAATATATCGGCTTCACGCATGTCATGGAAGTCTGGAACTTTAATTTTGAGGAGGTTAGGTGAAGAAAAATGGAGGAAATGTCTTCGGGATTTCAATGCAGGATCTCCTTGCCTCAACAACCAGATCGGATTTGATTTGTTTCATCGTTTCCTCTTCCTTCAAGGCACCAAACCATGGATTGATGTAGTAAAGATGGATTTGGAGAGAGATTTCATTAGAGGCATTAACAACGGTGGTTGAACCTCAACCTGCTTTTCCCACTTCTCTCTCTTTTCTTCGTCAAAGTTGAATCTATAAATACAAAAAGGGGCAAGGCTCATTGTAAAGGGTTGGACATTCTTTGTTTTGCAGGCTCCCTCCTCCTTCTAGCAAAGGGATCTTTGGGGTTCAGGCCTTCCACTAAAATTGTAATACATTTTTGCCTCTTGGCTATTTTGTAATGGATTGTATCAATCTACAGAGCAATAAAACACGTTTGTGATCAATTTTAGATCCTCTCTTGTCTCTTTTGCTTTCATCTGGTCTCTCATTACATATCTAGCTATTTGTGCTTGTTTATTGTATGCATTTTGTTGGTTTGTGTCTATTAGCAAAACAAGTGTTCATCATTCCTTTGGTGCATCACCTCGTAGTTTAGCTTTGTTTTAATTTATGTATTCCTTCTATCCCTGTCTCCTTGGTGGAGTTTAGATTAGGATTAAGAGCAGATCCTATACATGTCTCTACGTATGCACCCAAACAGGGAATAAGGAACCAACCTTTAACTGAGAGATTTTCCATCTTGCAAGGTCCCACACCTTGGGAAAGTTCAATGTTATACGAATCACACCAAATGAGTTTGCCTTAGAAAATCAAATTTTTAGAACTCATTTGGGGGTGTTGTGATTGTGAATTAACAATTCCCATTCAATGAATTATTATCAATGGAAGCATAATAGGCCTTGCTTTCTAATGTGAGAGATTGGACCTAAGATTGTAAATGACCAATAAAGCATGCATGAGTGATAAAATGTCTTGCTAAGGAATAGTAGAAGATGGAAATAATGTGTTGAGCGGTAATAATTTGCCATTATGAGTAATCATAGGAATATTAAGAGGATACATAGGAGATTCCAATGTTAAGGGCACAATAAATGTTGGTGTCAAAGAAGTAATAGGTGGCAAAGGACATGGAACATCCATAGAAGCAATAGGACTAGCATCAGAAATATCCTGGGAGACAAAGTGATAGATGGAGATGAGGTGGTAGGAGGAGATAAACTGATAAAAGGAGATGATTCATGCATGTTATTAGACACAATCTCATAAGAAGATGACAATGGAGTGGGGGATTCACATTCAGCAATATGCAAAGAAGTAGAATCATGACTATCAAGTGTTTCATCAAAATCAAACAAAGATTTAGATAGAAGGATATCATTAAGTGTATCATTGACATAAAATGAAGGAGTAGGAGAACTAGTATGTGATGCATTATGAGAAGCATTTTTAGAAATATAATGGGTATGAGATGCAGCTGGAGTATCATCCTGACGAGTGTGAGAATCATCATGCACATGTTTAGTATCATCAAGACCAAGCATGGAATTACTAATAGAATCATTTAATTTTTCATTAGAAATTTTAGGAGTGTGACTAATAGTATAACAAGGTGTGCAACAAGTGAAACTAATCGAATCCGAATAATGTTAATAGTATAATTATCATAACTAGTAGGCACATTACATTCATTAGCTAAGAGTTGTTGTTGAGTATCATCCAAAAGAGTAACATCATGATATAAGGCAATGATTTCAGCTATGGTTGCTTCATCGTAAATAGGATTGATACTCGCATTAGGCATGATTAGTCAAGAAGGAAGAAGAGTCATCTTTAGCCATTAGGATTTCTAATGGATCCTAGGGCAAATAGTTCTAAGCTGAAGTTCACCAAAATGATTCTATAAAATATGAATTATTCTATATGAATCTAAATATGCAGAACTATTGTAAATGAAATACACTAAAATATGATTTCTAAACAATATATCTAATTTTATTAATGAAAATAAATAAGAGGGATAGAGCACTTACCTTGATTTTTCTTACCTCATTACGACTTGGAACTAAGAAGTGTGATGAAATAGAATAATGACCACCGCAACGAAGCAAAAAAATGCAAGTAGAGGTGGAACTTGTTGGACTGGGGCACCTAGAGAGGGATGGGGGTGCTTGGGGTGCCCTGGTCCTTATTTTTGATGCCTGGATCTCTGCAAAAAATTTCACAACTTAGTTTTGATATGGTTGTTAGGGCTTCACACTTATTCACCTTTTGTCATGTGTATCTCGTATTGGGATCGCTGAGGTACCTGTAAACCTACAATGAAGAAAACACCTGCAAAACCCTCATATAAACATCAAATCCTAAAAAGAAAGATGTAAAATGAGGGGTGGACTATCCTCACCACCAAAATGGTGGACTTACAATTGAGTATTGCACTACATCTCAAACCCAATGTAGTTTTGTGTGTTTGTGTGTGCTATAGTGCTCCTAAGTAGCCCTTGCGCCAACAACGCTAAGATAGCGGGCAATAGCTAGATAAAATGTAAATGTGTGGATGGAATAGAATGAACTCCCCTTCCTATGCAGTGTGTGATGAAAAATAATGTCAAAATGTAGTCCTTTGCTTTATGTAGGTAGTTAGCCCTTGATAAGAATAGTTTGTGCTTGTAATATTATGTATGTTGTGTTTATATAGGGATCTCTTGTTCAAATTTCAACACTAATGACCCAACATGCCGACTAGTACCTCGGGAGATGAGAGGGAAAACCAAAAATACCAACCTCAAATGTCAAAAATAAGATCAAACATAAAGACGACACAGGCACTCAGGATGGACAGGGAGCACTTGGCGCTAGTATCCAATCTTGGGCGCTAGTGTCCAAAGACAAGTGACAACAAATGAGTGATAACTAACAAACAGGATCCATGTGACCTAACCAGAATTGTGTGTATGAGTGACAAGTGTGAAAGATAAAAAGCAATAAAGACCAACAAGACAGGTGGATGGACTATGGAATGGGTCATCAATGAATACTTTTCTTACGTAAGATCCATATACAAAATAACGTACTTGGTGGTATAATAAATAGTAGTAAGTGCATGATTTTGTGACTACGCAAGCTTAGGTGATAGTATGTAATGCTTAGTGTTTGGTCCTTTATTTTGAAAACATAACTGTGTATTTATATGATTCCCTTGTTTGAATTTCATAATTGACAACTAAAAGGCCAACCCAAAGTAGTAAAAAGTAATTAAGAAGTGAAAGGGGTCCAAAAGGATAAGAAAAAGGTAAATAGGGACATGAGCACCTAGGAGGATAGGAACGCCTTTGCCATTAGTGTCCTAATTGGGCACTTGTGTCCAAGGACATAAAAAGATAAAATTTTCAAATGTCGGTAAGAGTGTAATATGTATAAAGCCAATAAAAGTGCATAAGACAAAGCAAAAGGCTAAAGGGAGTTGTCAATTACTAGTTTTATTGCTTATGAATCATGTAAATGCTAACATGCTTTTAGGACCTAGAAATGTACCCAAGTGCATAGATTTTGTGACTACAGTTTGGACAAAGTTAAAAGGAGAAATTTTAGGCTACAATCCATTCCTTTGTGTTCTTGTGAATGACATATTGTTTAGAAAACATATCATTGGTATTCTCTTGAGATGTGTTAACATAATTTCAATTGAGATGATTTTTCAAGAATTCCATGATAGATCAACATGTGGACATTATGCCCCAAGAGAAACAACACTTAAAATCATGAAAGGAGGCTATTATTGGCCAAATATATTCAAAGATTGTCATGCATGGGTCCAAAAGTGTCAGAAAGTTTCTATATTTGTGGGTAAAGAGAAACTTTCCGCCCTTCCTCTCCACCCAATTTTATTTGTGTAGACATCCATACAGAGGGGGTTAGATTTTATAGGCGTAATCAATCCACATTCAAGTTTGGTACACAAATGGATATTAACAACAACAGATTATCTCAATGTGTGGACAAAAGTAGTTGCTTTGAAAGAGGTGAATGAATCTAATATCCTTGATTTCTATGAGGGGATTATAACCAGGTGTGGATTCCCCTCCACAATCATATCATATAATGCCTTGGCATTCCTCAACATAAAAATAAGTGAGTGGGCCAAAAAAGGGATTCATTTGAGTATTATTATCCAAACTTCCCCCTTTCATGTATTTTGAAAACTCACAATGATTATTTGGACTTGGATAAGGGTAAAACTGATAAAAATGGAAAACTCGAGTTTTATAAGGCTTCCGTTTTCTTTGTATAATTCCTCGTTCCATACTTGACCAAAAAACTTGGAAATTTTGAGAAAAAGGTAAAAAACACACTTTTGCGGCCTACTACAGAAACGCGGGTGGCAGGTAGAACTCAGGAACTAGTTCCTTAGGGATTTTCGTTCTCGTAAGGGTGTTTGAGCCACAAGTTGAAGGGCTAAGTGTATTTCAAGTTGGGAATGTGTTGCGGGAACCTAGGGGTCAGATGGAAGTAGTTCCCGGGAAGAAGGGTTCCCAAATCCCCTTTTGAGCCACACGATATACGAAATAGAGTAATGCGGGTGGGTCAAAGAAAAGTGGAACTCACGAAACAAGTTCCATGAAACAAACAATTCCCCACATTGATGGATGACCGAAAGGAAAAGGAAGTGGTGAGTTGCGAGCGAAGGAGGAGTTAGAGGAACTCATTGCACATGGAACAAGATCCGCGGAGACCTTTGGGCTACATTTAGGTTCATTTTAAGAGACCTCTAGGAAATCGAAGGTGGAGATTTCCTGATGAATATCCTTGGAACCACTTTCGTGAACCAAGTGAATTTTTGGGGGTTTGTGTGCAAAATTTTCACCTAACAGAAGATTTCATTTTCAAGTCGTGCATGGCACGATAGTAAGGTTACTGATTGCATGATGAAAGCAAGTTTGTTGTCATGTGATAGCAAGTTTATTATCACTTGACCGCAAATCTCCTTTCATGTATCTACAACCTCTTGTCATGCATCAACAACACATTATTGTCATGCATCAACAACCTCCGCTCGTGTGTCAACAACTTCATGTCATGCATCAACAACCTCTTATCGTGCATCAACAACTTATCATGCCGAGCATCAACAACCTCCCATTGTGCTTTAACAATATGCCCTACAAGTTCACGGTACTTAATATGTTGGTACCTCAATAAGCTAGTAGTAAGTTACTAGTATACTACCCGTGAAGTTACCTAGGTTTATATAGGAGTACTTTTCAATGGTAGCAAAGCGACCCCTAAAAAAATTATACTAGAAATTTTAGGTGAACAGGACACTGACCTGTTTTGAAAAATTTACCATTTCAAATTTTCCTAAAATGAAATTTTCACCAAATTATGAATATTCACCACTAAAAAAATCCCTAACTACATTGAATGAAGGTGAGAGTTGTGGATAAAGGGAGTGCGAACGAAACACAATGCGGAGGAATGGTGGCTAGAGGGAATAGTTCCGCGGGGTTTGAGTTCCTCATGCGGTGTTTTGGACCACAAAATGATGCAATAAGATGGTGAGGTGGTGTGTTGTGGGGAAACAGAGTGCGGAGAGAACAAGGTGCGGGAGAACGAAGGTTGGATGGAATAGTTCCGAGTTCCACCCAAAGACCGTTAAGGTCGACAAACACGTAAACCCCGACCAATGTGGAAAAACGGAAGATAGTGGCACAAGCTTTTAACAGCTTACATGCTCCCGAAGTTCTCCACATCGTAATTTCACCGCAATACAAAGGTAAAAATTAATTAAATGTGAACTGTTCATTCGCTAGGAACCCGTGTTCCTCCTCAACCCCCTAGATCCGCATGGGCATAAATTTCACCCTGTGGGCTCCAAATTTAACAAAATTGGATTTTTGCAAAGGTATCTTCATCCTCTACATCATAGAAATTGAATATCTTAAGTTAGGTGAGTGTAGGTGGGAGAAAAAGAGGAAATCACTCCCATCATTAAAGAATTCAGTTCCAGGTAGTTGAACAACCAAATTTGATGATTTATGGTGCCCATTTCTTCTCTCACAAGCAAAGTATCATTGGGGAATGGATTTGTAAGGTTTCCATATACCTTTTTAGAAATTTAATGCATGTTCATGGGTAGAGGTAGAAATTCAAGTTCTCTCTCTCTCTCTCTCTCTCTCTCTCTCTCTCTCTCTCTCTCTCTCTCATCTTCTATATATTGTAAAAACATCGCATTGTTAGAGGGGGATATTCTAAAATGAAATGAAAAGGAAAGAAAGAAATGGAAAGGAATGAATGGAAGGAACATGCAAAAGTTAGGTAAAAGAAAGAGCCTAATATGCATGCATAGAGAAGAAGCAAATAAATGAATAACTACTCAAATAAAATGGAGTTTGAATCAGCTAAACAAGAATAAGTAAAAGGGAACACACATGAGCAAGTAAATATCAGAGCTTGATCATTGTGAACAAGAACAACATATTAATAGCGTTGACAATAAGATCCAAGACAATATTTGCATGCAAGATTTAAACACTAACATCTAATGAACATAAGAACATCAAATGCTACAAGAGATAATGAATGGGACACAAAGTTCATATTTCATTAACTCCAAAATGTCTTCACAAAAGAACACAAAGTTTCTTTCTTGAAACAAAGCTTGCACACAAAAGTATTTTCTTCTCCTCTCTCAAAGTCACCCTTACAAATGAGCCCCTAACTTCCTTTTATAACCCAAAAGTTGGTTACAAAGTAGTTAGGATTTTACATGAACATTAAATAGGGCATCTTAAGTGACTTTGAATTTTTCAACCAACTTTTTTAAAAAGTAACTAAAAATAGAAACCACTTAAGTTATCAAAAATTTTCCAAAAGTGAGTTTAATAATAACATCACTTTAAAACAATTTTAAAGTCATTTTAGGAAAAGTACATAAATAAAAGCAATGGGTACATGTGGACCCCACTTAAATGACTTGGACACACACATAGACATCCTAGTCAGCAATGCGCCACCTAGATCAAGACACCTAGGATCAGTGCCTTATCCATTGGGCCAAGAGTCACCTATCCCGGTCATATGGGAATGAACTCATTGACCGTGCTCTGCAATCCTCAGATGACAAGAGAGCCTGAGCTTGAAACTTGAGTAATTCATCCACCTCTCCATTTGAGCAACATCCTGGTGTGAGCAATTTTGTCTTTATTCGCATTCACATTCACAATTACACACAATTCTCCACATGCTCTGAATACCTTTCCATGGTGAATTATTCATTTGTCATGAGACCGTAGTCATTATGCCACCTTGGCTTGTTAGAATCCAACTCTTGATCTTTTCCATTGAGAAGATCTTCCAAGAGTCAAGATTGCAATTCACTTCCTAGAGTTATGTCTTTTGTCTTTGTCACCATCCCGAAGTGTTTCCATTTTGATCCGCTCATGATCATCCAATTTGAGAATGCTCCAACTTTAAGATTGGTCGATGAAGTATATGCACCCACTACTAATTGAGAGCTGACAGGACACGCTTGAATGATGTGGCCTTGCTTGATGATCCACACAATTGCACTTGTCATTGGTCTTGGTTTTTTTTGATGAATAGATCCATCCACAATGATCAAGTGAAACAATTGATGTAGACAAGTTTCTCCCATTATCGATCTCTGCCGATAACAATGGCTTTTGACTCTGAAGAGACCAATAAGCTATGACCTATACCGCATAATGAGGAAGTCAGAGGTGACCCATTGGTGACTTATCGAGAAGTTTGCACAGAAAATAAGTCGAGGGAAGTTCAGAGGTTGCTTCCACTTCAGAGTCATTGGAGTTGAATCGCCACCTTAACTGATGACCAGTGTGTGGTGCATCCATGCAAGTGATGACCAATTTGGAACAAGCGTCGGGAAAATTGTGACTCGCCTTCGGTTGATATGCGATCATCGATCGCAGATCGACTTACGTCGACGTGTCCCAAGTTGGTATCGATGATGTTCTCATACTCTGAATGGAGCGTCGAGGTGGGTAGAATGCCCTGGAACTCATACCACAACATCATTTTGTTTGAAGATGACATGATTGTGACATGATAAAAGCGTGATTTTAGGCTATTACTTCCTTACTTCAAAACTACACAAATCACCTCTAAAACTACCTGGGAAAAATAGCAAATCTTGTTATGAGAAACTCTCACTGGATGAGGGAGTCTATTAAGGTACCAAAGTTTTGTGTGAGAATATTTTTTTCCCAAATCAAATTCATTTAGTCAAATATTAAAGGTCAAAGTTGACTCTTAAAATCTGCTAGGAAAATGCAAGTGTAAAACTATGAAAATCCGTTTGGTTTTAGCCTGGGAAAAATACCAAACGTCACCCTGGGAATCTAAAACTTGGCAAGGAGCACATATGAAGGTGGGAGAATTCAAAAAAAAAATTATTTTCTCTTGATGATCATCGAGTTCAAAATATCGACTCTCAAAGTGAGTCTCCTTGATAAGTTTGAAAAAAAGCTGCGCGCATGTGAAATCAAATCAAACAAATTGCATTTTATTTGGCTCCATGAAAAATATCAAATGAGTGTTGTACATTTGAAATTTTGGAAGAAGTACATGAAGTGGGAAGAATTCAAATGAACAAACCTTTTTCTTGAAAATCATCGGGCTCGAAATATGGATTCTCAAAGTAGGCCTTCAACTTGAAAAGTTGAAATGTGCATGTGTGGCAAAAAAATCAAAAAACTGAGTTTTTTTTGGGTTCGTGAAAAATATCAAATGAGTGTGTTGTTGCATTTAAAATTTGGAAAGTATGGAAGTACACTTAAGATGAGTAAAATAATTCAATGGGAACCAAACCGTTTTTTTTGATGAAAATCATCAACTTGAGATATCAAGCTCCAAAGTTGATTACTTTGAGATACAACCCATGGCAACCTTCTTTTCGCATCTATCATTTTTTTCTTCATTAAATTCATTTTTTTGTGTTGATATATATCTTGTTTAATGACATTTTTCAAATGGTTTCATGTGATTTTTTTTCTTCAAATTTTTCTCTTTCAAATGTTGAATATTTTTTTTAAAATGCATTTTTTTTCCAATTTTTGATAAAAATGATTTTTTTTTAAAACTTTTTCCCATGAATTTTTTCAATTCAAAAATTTTTTTGCAACTGAATTTTTTTTTTGCTTGCTTTTTATGATGAATTATTTTTTTTTCAATGATGATTATTTTTGTTTGTTTTTGCCAATGATTTCTATGCTTTAAAATTTTTTTTTGAAAAAATGGATATTTTTATTCAATTTGGAAATTTTTTTTTTGAAAAATAAATTTTCTTTGCATTTGAAAATTTTCCTTTATATTTTTTTTTGCTGCGTGGAAATTCAAATTTTTCTTCAATGAATTTTATTTTATTCTTTGCTTTTGCATTTTAATTTTTTTTGGCTTTGCATTATTTTATTTTTTTTTTTTTTTTCATTTTCATTTTCTTTTTTTTTTTTTAAAAACAATTTCATTTTTTTTTTCTTTCTTTGACATCTTTTTTTTTAAATTTTAGAATTTGTTTCTTCTTTTTTTGCTTTTTAAAAATTTTTTTTTTTGAATTTGAAAAATTTACTGTTTTTTTTGCATTATTTATTTTTTTTTTTTTTTTTTTTTTTCATCTTATTCCAATTGATTTGCTTTAGCTTGAAATTTTTTTTTTTCAAATGCAATTTTGGAACTTTCTTTTTTTTTTTTTTTTGAAATTTCTTTTGGATTTTTTTTTGCAATTTTTTTGCATTTAATCTTTTTTCTTGCTTAATTGTGAAATTTTTTTTGATTTTTTTTTTTTTTTTTCATGAAATTTTGATTTTCATCTTTTGTTTGTGATTTTTAAACCTTGTTTTTTATTCAATCTTTTTTGCTGAATTTTTTGTTACTTTTTTTTGAAATTGCTTCTTTTCTTTTTCTTTTTTTGAAATGCTTGCATGAATGAATCTTTTTTTCTTAATGTGGACTTGTTCTATTCCTCCTTTTATCTCCTGAAATATTTTTGGAATGGTTTTCTTTTTCTTCAATGAATGAAAATTGAATTTTATTTGATGAACTTGAATGAAAACTCTTCATTGAAAAATCATGGGATTTTTGAAAAATGTGAAATTTATGAGGATGTGATAAAAATATTTTTTCTTGGAAAGCTTCTTAGAAAGAAATAAGAAGAAGTTAGAAATATTGAAAGATCTTCAAAGCTTCTTCGCATGACTTTTTCCAACAAAGTTTCATGGAGAAAAGTTACGAGGATTAAAGAAGCTTTCCCATAACTGTTTATTTATTTCCGTTGAAATAACCAATTTCCCTTTCTTCGGGTAGTGGGCATTAATTGCCAGGGGAATATGGGAAAAAACTTAATCATTTTTGCAATGGAAATGGCAAAAAGGATTTGGCAATTCCCATTTATTTCCCCATGTGGGAAATTGGGAGATTTTTTCCATTTTTGCCATCCGATTGGGTTGGCAATCAGCAAGAGAAATTCCACAAGGGGAAAAAAAAAGAATTTTCCAGGAAAGGGGAAATCGGGTGTGGAAAGCCAATTTGGCATCCCGACAATTGGAAGTGGAATTTTTATTTTCCCCGCAAATAAAAAAAACTTGTCGATTGATTTTTAATAAATATTAATTAATATTTATTTAATTAAAAACCCCCAAAATTTAATAAAATTAATTTTATTAAATAAAAGGGTAAGAAATTAATTAAATATTAATTAATTAATATTTAAATGTGATTTATGACACTGGCGGGGGAGGAGTTCTCACCCAAAATGGATGAAATGAAGACCAAAACGATCACGAGAAAATAAGACGATCACGATGAGGGTGATAAATCACACAAAATAACACTTTTTTGAGAATTTTTTTAAAATTTTCATGTTTATTAATTTTGTGAAGTCAAAATTAGTTGATAACAACTGGCTCTAATTGGGGACAAGGACTTCATGGACGCAACAATGGACCCAGACCCAAAAATTTAATGAACATGATCCAAAAAAATGATGATGCACAAAAAATGGGATGACAAAAGAGAGGAAACCAAAAAAAAAAGGAAAATGAAACAAACCAAAATCCTAATTACCTATGTACATATGGGGACAACCCATTTTCAATTTTGATAGTGCTTGAGATATTCCCGCTGTAGGGAAAAGGAAAATGAGTTCCATCGGGATATGCCAAGTAATAGGTGTTATCTCCATAAATGCCTGATTTTGAAAGGGCCTAGCCACAATGAATCAAACTTCCTGTGCTTTCCTTTTGGTTCACGTCTCTTGTCCCAGAGAAGAACTAAGTCATTGATTTGAAATTTCTCTCCTTAGTTTTTCTGTCAAACAATTTCTTTACTTTGGATTGGTGTTCCTCGATCTTGTTTGCCACTTGACTTCTTTGTTCTTCAAGCTTGCTTAGGAACATGATCCTTTTATCCAATGCATTGGTGAAGCATTCATCATCAATTGCTTGAGCCAATCGTAATGGGTAACTCAATGTGATGGGAATTTGAGCATCGGTTCCATACAAGAGTTGGAATGGAGACATTCCGATTGCTCTTTTGGGAGTTATGCGGTCACCCACAATGCATCATATAACTTTTTGTGCCAAGTTCTTTGATTTTCTTTCGACTAACTTGTGCATGATAGTAATGATGTTTTTGTTATTGGATTTTGCTTGACCATTTCCCTGAGGGTAGTAATATGATGAATGAGATAAAGATATCCCATACCCATAACAAAAACCTATCATCTCTGCAAGAAGAAAAATTGGAGGCATTTTCATCACGATCTTTTGTGGAATTCCATAATGAACCAATATATTCTCTTTGATGAAGTCACAAATTACCACAGTAGATGTTTGTTTCACGGAATAGCTTCTACCCACTTCGTAAAGTAGTCAGTTGTAGTGAGCACGTGAGTATGACCAGCACTAGAATTAGGATTCAAACCCGATGAAATCTAAACCCCATTGTTGAAAGGGTTCTTCAATGACAACTGGCTTTCAAAGGAAAAGCTGCCAATTTAGGTCTTCCAACAAATTGTTGACAAGCTTCGCATTTTGCTACCCATTTTTGAGCATCAGAAAACATAGTGGGCAATAATAATGTGCTCACAAAATTTTATGAGTTGTCACTGGTCCAGAGAAATGACCACCACAAGCATGATTGTGAAAGGCTTCAAGCAACCTAGGTTGTTGTTCTTTATCAACACATCTGAGGAACATGCCATCAATTCCTTTCTTGAACAAAGTGTTGTCCCAAATGACATACCTGAAAGCTCTTAATTTGATAGCTCTCTTTTCCTTAGTTATCAGATTCTCAGGACATTCGCCATATGTGAGAAAGTAGGCTATATCAGAATACCATTCATCTGTGGTAATTGAAAAAACTACCAGTGGTAAACTTTCTTCAACTGGTTCTTCTTCAGAGTCATCTCGTGGCTCATTCTCTCTATGATGAGTTGGCGAGTCCTCTTCCTCAAACTAACTTGGTAGGCTTGATGTCCAAGTCATATTCTTGGATCTTGGAGACCCAATTACCTCTTTTAGATCTTGGTTCTTGTTGTGTCAACATTGATTTAACTGCTGGTGTCTGGAACTAAGACTTTGGTGTGAGAATTCAACACATAGTACCTGAAATGTTTCAAGGCTCTAACCACCGTGCGTATGCATGCCTCTCAAGGGGAGTGTAATTGAGTTCATGTTTCTTGAATCCAGAACTCATGAATGCAATAGGAGATTGATTCCCTCTTGATTGTGTTGAGTCAAGATGGCAGAGAGATCATGTGTGGTGAAGCATAGCAATAGATTATGAAATCCTTTTTAAAATCGGGACACACCAATGTAGGAGCTTTTGCAATAACACCCTTGATTTGTTCAAATGCTTCTCTACCTTCCTTTGACCATTTGAAGGATTCTTTTCCTTTCATCATATCAGCGATTTCTTTGGTTAGCTCGTGAAAAATATGGCATGAACCTTCTCAAAATTTCACCTTCCCAAAGAATGAGTGGACTCCAGGCTTACTTGTAGGTAAGGAAAGATTCTTGATAGCTTGAACGCGCTCAAGATCGATCTTAGTTCCTTCTTTAGAAACAATATGACCTAGGAGTTTCCCTTCCGTAACTCCGAAACATGGACTTCTTTGGATTAAGGAGATCTTATGAAGTCTGCACCTTTGCAATATTTTCTCCAAATCTCTTAGGTGATCTTCTCGCTTCTTTGAGAACATTGTCAAGTCATCTAGGTATATCACGATGATCTTGTCTTTATAATCTATGAATGCCATATCCATAGCCCTTTGAAAAGTTGTCACCAACATTGATCAAACCAAAAGGCATTCTTCTATATACGTGAACGTACCCCAGGGGGTGGTGAATGGTTTTATGTTGGTCTTCTCTAGCCACTTCAATCTGATTATAACCAGAGAAACCATCTAGCATGGATAACATTTCCGATCAGTTACTTACCTACAAGAATATGGTCCATGACCGGAAGTGGATAGTTATCCTTCAAGGAAGCTTGATTAAGATTGTGGAAATCCACACAAATCCTAATTTCTCCATTTTTCTTGAACTGGTACAATATTAGCTATCCAAGTTGAATGTCGAATAGGAAAAACTATTCGTGCATCTAACATCTTTTGAACCTCATGGAATATTGTCCCTACTATCTTGGGATTATATTGTCTTTGCTTTTTCCTGAATGGAGTTGCACAGGTTTCAAGGGTATGGCATGCTCCATTTCCCTAGGTTGGAAAGACTTCAAGTCTTCATATGAGTAAGCCAAGATGTCAGAATATTTGGTAAGGAGGCTTACAAATTTCTTGCGCTCCTCAGGTGAGAAACACTTACCAATGTTGACTAGCGAGGTTTGTCCTTGGTACCAATGTTAACTTGCTCATAGTCAAAGAAGAATTTTGTAGGTCCTACCTGCTCTTTCTCTTTGATAAACTATCATGTTTATCAAAAAAGTTCTAAGTGAAACCAATCCTTTTGGAATTTTATTTCCTTTGAGTTGAATGATGCCATCACCAGGATCCTCATTTCTCAACTCCTTGAATGGGTGAGGTCATCGATTCATGAAATGCATAGAATCACTTCCTTCAAAGTACAACTATTCAAAATTATCCTCTTTTCCAAGAAGGCAATAATTTGTTGATCATCATTGAATACTTGCCAATTTTTTGCATTGTCAGGAACACTTGGCCTAAAAACCATTTCAATGGTGTATTTGTCTTGATCAAACTCTGAATGAGGGATCATCAATGAAGTTGAGACTGCTAGAGAATCTTCTTTTTCATTCTTTTCATGAGGGACAAATTCTATGGAAAAAGCATCGAAGGTTTCTATCGTGTCCCACACTTTATTTTTGTAGTGTCTCAAATGATCATTCTTTACTTGAAACTGATTTTTACTTGTTTCACGATCAACTCTGCATCTCCAAAGACTTTCAAATTTTTGATCCCTTTCTCTTCTACAACTTGGAGGCCAAGGATTAATGCCTCATATTCTGTAGTGTTGTTAGTATTTGAAAATTGGAGTTTGTAAGAAAAAGGAAATATTTTACCATTTGGAGATATGAGCACCACTCTACTGCTGGAACCTATTGAGAAACAACTTCCATCAAACTCAAGAGTCCAGATCTCATTGGGATCTTGGCAAGTGACCTCAGGTGCATGAACCTCTGTAGTCATCATATAATTACCCATACTTGAGTTTTGAAACAGGACTCTGTGTGTGGGGATCATCGGTTTTCATTACGGTGAACTTTTCCTGAGTTTTTCGGCATTAGCTTCTTCATTTCTCCACTGATAGGGATCATAGCATGAGACCAGTCCATTTGAATCTCACCACCCAGATCTCTACAAAATTTCTTGCTCAACAACATACCATATGAAGTAGGAATGTCGGCAACTAGAATGGTTACCTTGACTCACTTTTGAGGAAATTGAGCTAAAACCATTTGAGCATCTTTAATCTGACCCAATCAGAGGAACTTGTCTTGTCTCCATGGAGTAACAAGATCGAATGTTCTCGTACAAGTCAACCCAAGAGCATGTGCTACTTTTGTAGGCATCACATTATCGAGGCTCAGAATCTATAATGCAATTACTTAATTTGCATCCGTTGATCAGAAAGGACACAAAGAAAGGTTCAATCTTTTCATTTGAAGGTGTAGTGGCGCCACAATATTTTGAGTCTTCCCATCTTTGGGAGTTTTCAGAATTCCTTTAGAGGAATGAACAATAGAGTCACCTTTGATAAACTGGACCAATTTCTCGAGTTGATCCTTATTGGACTTCAAGTACTCTACTTGTGACATGGAAATTTTTTGTTTTATTGATATGATCAATGATATCAAATTTGGGAAAAATGACCATACTTGATGTCTCAGATACTAGTTCTTTCAAACTTGATGATGGCACACTTTTGACCTTTGCTTGGGCTTGGTTGATATTGATGTGGAAGAAGAAACTTTCTTCATAGTTGATTTATCAACTGATTGACTTGACAAAGGCCCTCCTTTCTTTAAGATAGTTTTGACCTTGGAAACCTCAGTCACCTTGGACTCTTTAGGAATCTCATTTGTCTTGGATTCTTTGGAAGTTTCTTTAGTCTTAGATTCTTTAGGAACTTCCTTGGAGCTCTTTTTATCTTCCACCTTAGTGGTACTCTGCTCCTTTTTCTGAGAGTGTGTGAAGACAATGAAGGATTGACTATTCATATCTTCTATAATTTCTTCGTATTCATCTTCTTCTTCTTTGAATGATACTCGAAGAAATGATTATTACTTTCTCCTTCAGGCTCTTCGACTTCAGGTTTAGATGTTCCAGAGTCTGGCTCTTCTTCATCAACCTTGATGACCTCAACTTCATCATCACTTTCTTCAATGACATCACACTTTGAGTTAGTTGTGGGGAGCTGCTTCAATAGCAAGCCTCGTCGAGAGCCTGCAATTTGGCTTTGTTGGGAACATGTAGCCTTTTCTTGGGATGTCTTTGTAAGGAGTAGGTTTACTACTTTGAGAAACTTGCTTTTTCAAAGCTAGCACATCATTAGCCAACTTAGTGAGTATAGTCTCTAGAAGCATTGGGGGTTTCTTGACTCTTTCCCTTGAGGGAAGTTTTCTTGAATTTTCCTGCCATGATTAAGTCATCCTCAATTTCTATGGCCAAGGATTGAGCAAGTTCCAAAGTAGCCACTCTAGCCCTTCTCAGTTGATAGCACACTTCTGGTTGTTGTGCGTTAATAAAGAAACATTTTTTGTCATCAGGGTTTGGGTGAATCCCGGTAGGAACTTTGTTCACCATTTTGTTGAATTTAGCCATGAAATTCCTCATGGGTTTTGTTTCTTTCTTTTCCTGAGATAGTTGGGAAAGAAGGGCATGTTCATCTTCTTTGCCATCTTGAATCGATCTTCAAACTTAGTTTTCATATCATTCCAATTTGTAATGCATCCATTTGGGAGATGATGAAACCAATTCGTGGAAATGTCATGCAATGTTTCAATGAAGAGGTGAACAACAACATCTTCATATTCCACTGAAAAAACTACACATGCAAAAAGAAGGCAGAAATGTGGTCATCAGGTGATGTCTTCCCATCTCCATTGAACTTGGGAAGAATCTTCCTCGATCCTCGTGGGAGGTCATGTCGAGCTGGTAAGGCCAATGGGCCTATGGCATTTCCCCATGGTACGTTAACTGCCATCTTGGGAAAGGTGGTATGCGAAGGTAAAACAATGTGAGCAAGAACAAGTGCTTGACTTGTAGTGATTCCTTCCTTGCTTTCTCTTTCAGGACTTGATGCAAGGCTTACAGATCTATGGGGAGTGTTCCTCCTTGGAGGAGATAACTTGAAACCAAACTTTCCTTGAAAATCAAAAATGGGATCAGATTGACCTTTAGCTTTTTCTCCTCGTGTAAACCTCTTTCCTGCCAGTTTGAAATCTTTACTGTGAAAGGATCACTGGCATGTTTGATCAGCTCTAGCCTTTTCTCTTCGCTCTCTTTCTTGATCTCTTTTTTGCTTGAATGACTCTAGCAACTCTCGCAACTTGATCTTCTTTGTTATCTAGTACTGATGCGGTGAGATGAAAATGATAGTTGTTCGTGCGCTTTTCCCAAATAGCTTGCCTCAAATATGATGATATGTCTTCTTGAGTATCTACAAAAAGAAGATTTGGTTGCAAGATAGGTGAGTTACCTGTAATAGTCATACAAATTATTGCCTTGGTGGAAGAGGGCCACGTCGGTGAACAATGATCAACACGTGTCAGGAGGTCTTTTGGCCACAAGTGTGGGTGCTCTTCTTCTAAGGTCTTCAATGTAGATTTCTCTGTCAATGGCTCTATCAACAACCACAAAAATTGCTACAAGCTTTTCATGGTTTTCCCAAGCTACTATGAAGGTTGGCAACAATGTCTCCTTGAAAATATTCATTGGGCACAAGATTCGGTTGAAGAACTGGAGCTTGTGTAGAGGGGATAGTCATAAAGATTTAACCAAGCATTGGTTAATGATTCTGAATCCCCAAGTAGAGTCACCAAAAATTGTTAGCATATGGATTTGCACGCATGCAAATGACATGCAACAAGTGTGGGAATGAAGTCCCTCCTCAATGAAGGTGAGGTTGCCTTTATTGAAAACCAAAACTATATTTACATTGTACATTCAAAATTGTATGTGGGGGTGTTTTGGAACATCAATGGAAAGAAAAGTGAATGAGGGAGATGGAATGGAATGAAGGAAAGGAATGGAAAGGAATGAATGGAAGGAACATGCAAGAGTTAGGTAAAAGCAAAGCCTAATATTGCATGGAGAAGAACAATGAATAACTAACACAAATAAAACAGAGTTTGAATCAGCTAAACAAGAATGAGTAAAAGGGAACACACATGAGCAAGTAAATAATCAAGAGCTTGATCATTGTGAACAAGAACAACATATTAATAGTGTTGACAATAAGATCAAAGACAATATTTGCATGCAAGATTTAAACACTAACATCTAATGAACATAAGAACATCAAATGCTTATAAGAGATAATGAATGGGACACAAAGTTCATATTTCATTAACTCCAAAATGTCTTCACAAAAGAACACAAAGTTTCTTTCTTTGAAATAAAGCTTGCACACAAAAGTATTTTCTTCTCCTCTCTCAAAGTCACCCTTACAAATGAGCCCCTAACTTCCTTTTATAACCCAAAAGTTGGTTACAAAGTAGTTAGGATTTTACATGAACATTAAATAGGGCATCTTAAGTGACTTTGATTTTTCAACCAACTTTTTAAAAAGTGACTAAAAATAGAAACCACTTAAGTTATCAAAAATTTTCCAAAAGTGAGTTAAATAACACCACTTTATAACAAAAAGTAATGGGTACATGTGGACCCCACTTAAATGACTTGGACACACACATAGACATCCTAGTCAAGCAACGTGCCACCTAGATCAAGACACCTAGGATCAGTTCCTTATCCATTGGGCCAAGAGTCCTACCTATCCCGGTCATACGGGAATGAACTCATTGACCGTGCTCCGCAATCCTCCAGATGACAAGAGAGTCGAGCTTGAAACTTGAGCAATTCATCCACCTCTCCATTTGAGCAACATCTGGTGTGAGAAATTTTTTTCTTATTTATATTCACATTCACAATTACACACAATTCTCCACATGCTCGAATACCTTTCCATGGTGAATTATTCATTTTTCATGAGACCAGTAGTCGTTACGCCACCTTGGCTTGTCAGAATCCAACTCTTGATCTTTTTCCATTGAGAAGATCTTCCAAGAGCCAAAATTGCAATTCACTTCCTAGAGTTATGTCTTTTGTCTTTGTCACCATCCAAAGTGTTTCCATTATGATCCGCTCATGATCATCCAATTTGAGAATGCTCCAACTTTAAGATTGGTCGATGAAGTATTGCGCCCCTGCTGCTAACTGAGAGTTGACAGATAGGGACACACTTGAATGATGTGGCCTTGCTTGATGATCCACACAATTATACTTATCATTGGTCTTGGTTTTTTGAATGAATAGATCATACAATGATCAAGTGAAAACAATTGATGTAGACAAGATTCTCCCATTATCGATCTCTGTCGATAACAATGGCTTTTGACTCCGAAGAGACCTATGCCAATAGCTATGACCTATACCGCATAATGAGGAAGTCATAGGTGAGAGGTTGCTTCGCTTGAGGTCACATTGGAGTTGAATCACCACACTATGTAGGTGTCGTAGTGCATCCATGCAAGTGATGACCAATTGGAACAAGCATCGGGAAAATTGTGACTCGCCTTTGGTTGATATGCGATCGCAGAATCGACTTACGTCGACGTGTCCCAAGTTGGTATCGATGATGTTCTCATACTCTGAATGGAGCGTCGAGGTGAGTAGAATGCCCTGGAACTCATACACAACATTATTTTGTTTGAAGATGACATGATTGTGACAAAAGCGTGATTTTAGGCTATTACTTCCTTCTTACAAAACTACACAAATCACCTGAAACTACCTTGGGAAAAATAACAAATCTTGTTCTGAGAAACTCTCACTGGATGAGGGAGTCTATTAAGGTACCAAAAGTTTTGCGTGTCAAAGGATTTTTTTCCCAATAAAATTCTTCAATCAAATATTAAAGGTCAAAGTTGACTCTTCTGAAACTGCTAGGAAAATGCAAGTGAAAAACTGTGAAAATCCTATTTGGTTTTAGCTGGGAAAATACCAAACGTCACCCTAGGCATCTACAACTTGGAAAGGAGCATATGAAGGTGAGGAAGAATCCAAAGAAATAATTATTTTCTCTTGATGATCATTCGAGTTCAAAATATCAACTCTCAAAGTGAGTCACCTTGACAGGCTGAAAACTACATGCGCGCAACAAAATCAAACAAACTACATTTTATTTGACTCCATGAAAAATATCAAACAAAGTGTTGTACATTTAATTTTGGAAAAGGATTACATGAATGTGGGAAGAATTCAATAAACCAAATTGTTTCTCTTGAAAATCATCTGGGCTCGAGATATGGATTCTCAAAGTAGGCCTTCCGCCAAGCTGAAACTACTGCATGGCAAAATCGAGTAAACTACGTTTTTCTTGGGTTCATGAAAATATCAAATGAGGTGTTGTTCATTTAAAATTTAAAAAATGAGTACACAAAGATGGGAAGAATTCAACGAACCAAATCGTTTTTCTTGACGATCATCTGGGCTCGAGATATGGATTCTCAAAGTAGGCCTTCCACCAAGCTGAAACTGCGCGCACGGCAAAATCGAGTAAACTGTGTTTTTCTTGGGTTTGTGAAAAATATCAAATGAGGTGTTGTTCGTTTAAAATTTTGAAAACGAAGTACACAAAGATGGGAATAATTCAATGAACCAAACTGTTTCTCTTGACGATCACTCAACTTCGAGATATCAAGCTCCAAAGTTGATTACTTTGACAAATACAACCCGCGGCACGTTCTTTCCGCATCTATTGTTTTCTTCATTAAATTTTTTTTTTTTTTTTTTGTGTTGACCTTTGAATGTGTGATATTATTGAATAGCCCAAATTTCTGGAGAGCTCTTGGTTATGCAAATGCGTGAATAATTATTTTGCCTAAATACTTCTCACCAATGCGTGATAAAAATGATTTATTTTTAATTAAATTCTCCCGTGGAATTTCTTCACCAAAAACCTCTGCGTGAGCACTGCCTGGTTTGTCTGGGAACGTAGATCTTCCTTCTACAATGTGTGCTCTCTTTTTGCATGGAATAAGTTCTTGCCAACATGGATTCTTTTCTTACTAGCTTGGCGTGGATATTGCTTCTCTGTTAAAACGTGGCACTTTTCCCTTTTTTATATTATCTTCTAATTGCATGGAAATTCTCTTTTTTATGTGTCTTATTCATGCATTTTAATTATTTCTAGGCACGTGAGCAGCTGTTTTATTTCTAGTTTTCTTCCTTCCTCTCCACGTTGAAAACTGCCTTATGCATGCATGGATGTAGTGCCCACATTTTTATAGCTCCAGTTATCTGTTGGTTCCTTTATGCATAGACATGTTTTGATTGAGACTCTGATAGATTTTGGACATTTTGCTATGTTATTTTATCCTCATGGAAATTATGGTATTTTGGGCGCGTAACGCCAATTGGACTAGATCCGTATATTGATATATTTCTTGTGATGTTGATGACACTAACAAGGGTACATGATAGTGAGATTTATTGGTTAGATGTTGATTTCTTGTGGTTGATTTGATTAATGATATAGTTTTCTAGATTTAATAATGGTAATCTCATGCTAGCCTAAGTGTATGTCGTTGTAATTTTATCTGTGGATGATTCGTGGCAAACTATGTGTATAATTGTATGCATTGCACTATTAATTGTATAATGATGTTAGGACATTATAAGTTTGATTAAATTTGTGATGTGTAGATGATGTTTATTATATTGGATAGATGCGGTTAATGTGTGCAATAAGTGTGTAGGTGATAGGTATAGGAGAGCATGGGTTTTAGGGTAGCTACGCAATTGTGCACGAGTGGCCCACGGGGCAGGTGAGTCCTAACCATGCTAAATGTTTGAGGCCTTAGAATAGGTGTATTTATTTGGGCACCATGGGTGAACCCTCAATTGTAATGTATTTATGTCTTGCAAAATTAATTATGTTTAGGGTGTGTTTTATTAAGTAAACTAGTTTAGGGGTTTAATGATCTCATCTTAATTTAAGTGATGGTTTTGGGTAAGTGTGTGTGTGTTGGTAGAAGGGATTGGGGACCACATGTGAACCTTGGGTGGACCCCACACCCTCTACCCTTGTGCCCAAGCATGCCAAACCCGAAATTGGGTTATTTTGGGCATTTTTAGGGACCCCTTTTGAGTTTGGGAGTTCCCTTAGCATGAAAATGGGCCCTTAGACCCTACCTAATAGGTAGGGGGGCTTATTTCCAAGGTTTGGAGGGAGTTTCCCTCCCATTTTCCCTCCTTAGTCACCATCCATGTAAGATGGTTGGTTTGTGTGTAATTGTTAAAAGTTGCTCCACTTTGTTTTATTTTCGTTTTTAGTATTTTGGGTGATAAGGGCTAAAATGTGAGTTTACTTTTACTTATTTGGTTTTTGGAATCTTTGACTCATGAGAGGAGAGGGGGTGACACTTGTCACCTTCCCATTGGGGAGGAAATTTTGGGTTCCTCTTCTTATTCTTCCTCATGTGGAAGGAAGGGGTCTTCTTGGCTCATTTTTTTGGGAGAACTTGGAGAATTTTGGGAGCTTGGAAGTTTGCTTGGACAAAAGGGAAGAAGCTTAGAGTCTTGGAAAGCATTGTAGAGGTAGGATTCTTAATCCTTTTCTTTCCTAGTTGTGCTTATCTTGTTAACAATGCATTGGTCAATAAAATGATGTGTTGTAAAGTTGTATGGTGAATGTAGTTTGTTTGTTTTGTTACCTTTTGTTTTTTTTTTTTTCTCTCCACCATCATTTGGATTGATGGTTTTTGGAGAATGTAGGGGAAGAGAGAGGGATTTCCCTCTCAAACCTCATGGTTGTTGGTCAAGCCATGAAGGTCCCTTCTCATCCCCTCATATGGTTTGAGGTGGGAGAAAGGTTCATATGGCTTGAACCTTTCCCCATTCTTGGTGAGGAAACCCTTTTGGGTTTGAAAATCCTCCCAAGAAGGATTTCTATGACATAAAGGAGGAATAAGGAGGATGAATGATTAGGAGGAATAAGGAGTTTTGTAAACATGCTTTTTTTGGTGTTCCTATGGTTGGACACCTTTGATTTGGGCATCATATTTCTTCTCTTCCCCCTTTGTGAGGTTGACCTTGTTCTCCTCATGTTGTTGTTTTACCATGTGTAGTATGTCTAAGTGTTTAAATGGTCTATGTAATTCTTGTTGTGTTTTATCCCCATTATACTTGTGCACATTGTGGAAGTTTGTTCCTCTCTCCCATGGGCTTGGGGGAGGCTAGCATGGCTTCCAACCATGGAAAGGCATGTGATGATGCCTATTGGTTGGGTGGTAAACAAGCCTTGTCTCTTATTTCAACATCCTTGGAAGAACATTCAAGTTTGGAGATAGTTGGAGCCTCTTTGCCATCTTGGTCCTCTTGGTCATCTTCATCTTTTGAGGGCATTACTTTCATTTTGTAAATAAATGTGGCTTTGTGAAGCTTTACCTTCTTGTAAATACCTATTTTGTACTTGATGCTACTTGTAAACTTTAGTCATTGCTAAGGAAGTTTTCCCTTCATTATTGCAAGAATCTTGTAAACACAAAAAAAGAGAGGAAGGATTACCATATTGAAAACATGAACTCTTTTATTTTAATGTCTTCATTTGGAGGTCTTGGTTGTTTAGAAATCTGCAATAATATAGCTATGCATCATACATTAAATCTGTAATTTTTAGTTGTGTCTACTTTTCAAGTTTTGTAAAAAAAAAAAAGAATCTATGAAATGGCATATGTATACTTTTTTTAAAAATAAATCTGAAACTTATATGCTAAACATTCTTTTAAATCTACAAATTTTTATGGCATTACAATGGACTTGGTGTGTTTGAATTCTTACCAATGTGTGGGCTTTGTTTTGCTGGTTGGGATTTGTTTTAACTTTTGCTTTGTCTTCTTTTGCAGCTCCTTACAAGACATGCATTGGAAACAATATCTCTTAAAAAACTGTTGTTTTCTCCTTTTTGTTGTGTATTCTTTTGTTCTTGTCTTGTTGTTCCCACGTGACTTCTCCAACAAAACAAAAAACAATGCTTTGGACTGTTCTTTAAGGCAAATGTGTGGGAACTTGTAGAGAAGTTTTTTTGTTGTTGTGTTCTTCCTTTTTGCTCCCCTCCAACGTGGCTGACCTCCTTTGTCAAGCTAAGTGGTCTTTTCTTTTTTTTTTTGGTATGGATTATATAATCCTTGGCTGTGTGGGGATGTTAAACCTTGTTGCCTTTTATTTTATCTTTGGCTGCCAAGATAAATGGCATTTAAACTGCTGCTCCTTTGTGTGAACAATTGTGAATGGATTTTCTTCTCTATGGCATGGGACTTTCTATCTCCTCCCTGACACGTGAATGGAATGGTTTAGCAATAGTGTGGGAAAATTGACTGACTGAGTTGAATCTGGAAAACTCTTGCATTGAAATCTCCTTTACTTCTGGTGTATTGCCTGAGGGATGTGATAAAAATATTTCTAAACGCTTCTACAGAGGAAATAAGAAGAAGTTAGAAATATTGAAAGCTTCTTCGCATGACTTTTTCCAACGAGTTTGACGGAGAAATGGTTATGAGGATTAAAGAAGCTTCTGTAACCGTTTCTTATTTCCGTTAGAATAACCAATTTTCCCTTTCTTCGGTAGTGGGCATTAATTGCCAGGGAAAGATGGGAAAAAACTTGGTCGTTTGGCAAAGCAGGCTGGCAATTCCCATTTATTTCCCCATGTGGGAAATTGGGAGATCTTTTTCCAGTTTGCCATCCGGTCGGGTTGGCAATCAATGGAGAAATTCCACAAGCGGGGAAAAAAGAAGAATTTTCAGAAAGGGAAATCGGTTATGGGAAGCCAATTTGGCATCCCCGACAATTGGAAGCGGAAGCTTTATTTTCCCCAGTAATAAAAATAAAATTTGTCGATTGATTTTTAATTATATTAATATTTATTTAATTAAAAACCCCAAATTTTAATAAAATTGATTTTATCAAATAAAGGGTAATAAATTAATAAATAATTAATTTATTTAACGTAGTTTATGACCTGGCGAGAGGAGTTTTTGCCCGAAACGGACGAAACGAAAACTAGAACAATCACAAAAATAAGACGATCGTGACGAGGGCGATAAATCACGCAAAGTAACACTTTTGAAAAATTTCAAAATTTCAACGTTTATTAATTTTGTGAATTCAAAATTATTTGATAACACACCTCCTTTTAGCTTAGGATTTCCCATTTTCATGCATTTTTCTCGTTGAGTTATGGAGCTTAATTGCTTCATTGACATGATTTTATAGACTTGCTAGAATACACAATAACCGGCGTCGGTTGATGAACCGTCATCGGTCACCCATTGACTATTATAATTAAGTTGTGGGAATTAGATCTATCTTTAGTTGTAAAGTGAATCTAATGGTTGTAATTGCATAGCTAAAGTGCCCTAAGATTGTAGATGCATATATAAGCATAAAGCTAGGGTTTAGAAGAGTAGAATTCAATTGAGAATTAGAGAGAAGTTTCCTTTTGAGAGAAAAAGAAATTTGTAGAGAAGAAAGTACAAGACATCCAAGAAGGTGTGGAAGATTGCAAATCTTCATTGTATTTCCTTTGTGATAATAAATTGGTTGTTTCTTGGTGGACGTAGCCCACACTGGGTGAACCATGTTAAATCTTGTGTATTATTTTTCTTCTTGTTTATTTCGTATTGATTGTTTTTATGCTTAGATCTGATTAATATATATGTACAACCGATGTGCTAACCCCAACAACTGGTATCAGAGCATCTTTGTTTGAGGGTTGTGTGTGTTGACATGATTTACTCACAGAGGGATTTCTGATTGAGTGGGAGAAAACAATGGGAGAAGAAGGAAAATTCAAAGTAGATAAATTTGATGGTCATGACTATCTATTATGGAAGATGTAGGTGGAGGATTATCTATATCAGAAAGATTTATACTTACCGTTGGATGAGAAGGAAAGACTGTAAAGATGATTGATGAAGAATGGAAAATTCTTGATAGAAAGGCTCTGGGATCTATAAGATTGAGCCTGGAAACATCTGTGGCTTTGAATATTACCAAAGCAGGATCTATGGTAGAGTTGATGAAATCTTTAGCAATCTATATGAAAAACCTAGTGCTTTAAATAAAGTTTATTTGATGAAAAAATTGTTTAATTTAAAGATGCAAGAAGGTGGATCTGCATCAAGTCATTTGAATGATTTCTGGTCTATTGTAAATCAATTAAAATTAGTTAGTATTCCATTTGAGGATGAAGTGAAAATAACTTTTATTATTATGCTCTTTTCAGATAGTTGGGATAACTTGGTAATGGTTGTTAGTAATACAACGTCTACTACTAATGTTTTAAAGTTTGATGATGTGGTTAGTATAATCTGAATGAAGAAATACACAGGAAAAGTATAGGAGAATCATCATCTGGGAATGCTTTGAATGTAGAAAGTAGGGAAGGAAGAAGGAGAGATCCAAGAGCAAGAATAATGGGAAATCAAAGTCTAAGAATGACAGATCTAAATCTAGAGGTAGAGGTATAATCTGTTGGAATTGTGGAAAGAAAGGTCATGCAAAGAAGGATTGTTGGTTCAAGGAAAACAAAGAGAATGTACCAGAGAAAGGTAAAGAGGAAAATGTTGTTACAAAAGAGGTAATGCAAGATGCCTAATTCTCTCCTTGGATAATAAAATTGAGTCATGGGTTTTAGATTCAGGAGCTTCTTTCCATGTAACCCCTAATAAGGGTTATTTTAGAAATTATGTCAGGGTAATTTTGGGCATGTTTATTTAGGAGATGATGAACCATGCAATATTATTGGTAGAGGTGAAGTTCATCTTAAATTTTAGAATGGAAATACATGGATATTGAAAGATGTGAGGCATGTTCCAAGCCTTAAAAGAAATCTAATTTCTGTAGGACAATTGTGTGAAATTGGTTGCATGGTTACACTCACAGCCGAATCTTGGAAAGTTACCAAGGGATCTCTTGTTGTAGCAAGAGGAAAGAAGGTAGGATCATTGTATTTATCTACATGTATTATTGATTCCTTTTCTATTCTATCTACTTCAGATTCAGATACAAGCATGTGGCACAATCGGCTAGGCCATATGAGTGAAAAGGGAATGCAAATCTTAAAGGAAAAGGGTAAGTTATCAGATCTGAAACATGTAGATCTTGATTTCTGTGAGCATTGTATTTTTGGAAAGTAGAAGAGAGTGAGATTTCTCAAAGTTGGGGCAACAAAGAAGAAGCATAAATTGGAGCTTGTACACTCAGATGTGTGGGGACCAGCCAGGTAGCTTCTCATGGAGGATCCCAATACTATGTTACTTTCATTGATGATGCCACAAGAAAGGTATGGGTTTATTGTATAAATCGTAAATATGATGTTTTTGAAACTTTTAAAAGATGGAAAGCCCTTGTGGAAAATGAATCAAATTCAAAGTTAAAGTGCCTTAGATCTGACAATGGTGGTGAGTACTGCAGCAAGGCTTTCAATGATTATTGTTCAGTAAATGGAATACGTAGAGAAAGGATGGTTCCTAGAACACCACATGAGAATGGTGTTGCAGAGAGAATGAACAGGACAATCATGGAACATGCTAGAAGCATGAGGATACATGTTGGATTTCCCTTATAGTTTTTGGGTGGAAGCAGTAGACACGGTGGTTTATTTGATTAACCATGGACCTTCAAGTGCACTGAATGGTGGAATACTAGAAGAAGCTTGGACTGGAAAAGAGGTAGATATTTATTTTCTTAGAGTATTTGGCTCAGAATATTTTGTGCATATTGATAAGGAAAATAGAAAGAAATTGGATGCTAAATCCAAAAGATGTACTTTCATTGGTTATGGCTCTAGTGATTTGGATTCGGTTTTGGGATTTAGAAGGTTCTAAGATAATTAGGAGTCGTGACATTGATTGGAATGAAAAGAGAATGTATAAGGATCAAGTTTTGGTACCCAAAGGTGAACCAATGGAGAAGTTTGTGGATGAAAATGAACTCTCGGATTTAAAATTAACACCTACAAGTTTTACGAATAATGGTATCGATTTTACCCCTGACCGACATCGGTCCCCTATACTACGGCGTTGGTTCTGAGAAAGATCCAAACCAAGTGTCGGTTAGCCGAACTGGCGTCGGTAGAAGGTGACTGGCGTTGGTCACTATTAGAAGTAGATACAAATCTACAGGATGAGAAGATTGAGCCTCGACACCCCAAATCTCAAGTGAGAAGGTCACAAAGGGTAAGTAGACCTCAGAAATATTTTCACCTTCCTTGTCTTATTTATTATTGATTGATAGTGGTGAACCAAAAAGCTTTGAAGAAATGATAGGATAAAGCCCACAAGTAGTGGGAGCATGACATGGATGAGGAGATGGACTCCTTAGAGTAGAACCAGACATGGAATTTGGTTAAGTTGCCATAGGTAAAAGAGCATTGTAGAACAAGTGGGTTTATAGGATCAAGGAAGAAGAGGGTGGACAAAAGAGATACAAGGCAAGGCTTGTAGTAAAGGGATTTACACAGAAAGTAGGTATTGAACTTTGGTGAAATATTTTCTCCTGTTGTTAAGATGACTTCTATTCATATTGTATTGAGTTTAGTTGTAGTAGAGGATTTGCATTTAGAGAAACTTGATGTCAAGATGACATTTCTTCATGGTGATTTAGAGGAAGAGATTTATATGAATCAATCGCTTGGGTATGAAGTCAAGGGTAAGGAGAAACTTGTGTGTAGATTGAAAAAGAGCCTATATGGGCTCAAGAAAGCTCCAAGGAAATGGTATATGAGGTTTGATAGTTTCATGCATGAGCATGGTTATTTGAGATGTGAATATGACCATTGTGTTTATTTCAAGATGCTTGGAAATGGGAGCTATATTATTTTGTTATTGTATGTGGATGATATGCTTATTACAGGATCTAGTATGCAAGGACATTGGTGAGCTTAAAGAAAAGCTAGCTCACACATTTGCAATGAAGGATTTGGGAGCTGCAAAGAGAATCCTTGGCATGCAAATTCACAGAGAGAGACAAGAAGAACATGAAGTTGTATTTGTCTCAGGAGCATTATATCAATAAGGTGTTGGAAAGGTTTAATTTACAAAATTCAAAACTTGTAAGTACACCTATGGTTGGACACTTCAAATTGAGAAAATATTAGTGTCCTACATCACACGAGGAGGTTGAGTACATGGCATGAGTTTTGTATGCTTCAAGCAGTTGGGAGCTTGATGTATGTTATGGTTTGTACTAGACAGACATTACGAGGCTAGTGGGAGTTGTGAGAAGATTTATGGCTAATCTAGGTAAAGAGCATTGGAAAGTAGTCCAATGGATTCTCAGGTATTTGAGAGGGACATCGGCATGCATGTAGTTATGCTTATGGAGGGTCAGATACTTCTTTACGTGGCTATGTGGATTCAGACATGGCTGGTGATTTGGATGGTAGGAGGAGCACCACTGGATATGTTTTCATAGTAGGTGGCATGATTAGCTGGATTTCTAGATTGTAGAAGGTTGTGGCCCTGTCTACTACAAGAGGTTGAGTATGTTGCAGCTACAAAAGCTAGCAAGGAGATGATATGGATGAGCAGGTTCATGGAAGAGTTGGGAAAGGAGCAAGAGGATTACAGATTATATAGTGATAGTCAAAGTGTGATTCATCTAGAAAAGAACTCAAGTGTTTCATTCTAGAACGAAACACATTCAGTTGAGATATCACTTCATATATAGGTATTGGAGGATGGGCAATTGAAGTTGGAGAAAATTCATACAAAGGAGAACCCTATGGATATGCTAATGAAGTCGTTGGAAAAGGAGAAGTTGGAGCTACACTCCACTTTTGTTGGTCTTTGAGTTTGAGACTTGAGGAGGGAGAAACAGGCCAAGGAAAGGATCAGAGGAGGAGTTGTATGGTACAATGCAACAATTTATCTCCAAGTGGGAGATTGTTGAGTTATGGAGCTTAATTGCTTCATTGGCATGCTTTTACAGACTTGTTGGAATACACAATAATCGGCATTGGTTGACAAACCGTCATCGGTCACCCATGGACCGGTATCGGTTAGGAAAGGAGGAACCGGACATCGGTTAGGGCTAACCGACATTGGTTAAGGCTAACCGACATTGGTTTCTGTGTGTGACTATTATAATTAAGTTGTGGGAATTAGATCTATCTTTAGTTGTAAAGTGAATCTAATGGTTGTAATTACATAGCTAAAGTGCCCTAAGATTGTAGATGCATATATAAGCATAAAGCTAGGGTTTTAAAGAGAGAATTCAATTGAGAATTAAGAGAAGTTTCCTTTTGAGAGAAAAGAGAAATTTGTAGAGAAGAAAGTACAGGACATCAAGAAGGTGTGGAAGATTGCAAATCTTCATTGTATTTCCTCTGTGATAATAAATTGGTTGTTTCTTGGTGGACGTAGCCCACATTGGGTGAACCACGTTAAATCTTGTGTATTGTTTCTTCTTGTTTATTTACGTATTAAAGTAAGTCATAAAGTTATTCTTTCGTGGCATTGGTGAAAAGCTTAGTGCTTTGCAACATGGAAAATACAATGTTACACAAACTTGGAAAATATGAAATTTTATGGTGTTGGTTAATTCTATGCAAAAAAAGCATGTAGTTCATTCAAGAGAAGCCACGATTCAGAAAAAAGTACCACAAGACACCACAAGGTGAAGGCAAGTAAGTTATATGCGACTAATTTTGGAAGTCGTGAAACAAAAACTACGTGTTTCGTGGGTTCTCAAAGTTTAGTGTTCTATGGATTTCAAAAGCCGCGAAACAAAGGGATATGGTCACAGGTAAAAAAATTCCACACAACAAGGAGGAATAGCCATCATGTTTGCAGAGGTCACAAAAGTCTGTGGAGGTCACAAAAGTCCATGGAGGTCACAAAAGTTTATGGAGGTCATAAAAATTCTGCAAGGGTCAAAAAAATTTGTGGAGGTTAGAAAAGTCACATATCATTTAGATTAAGGAAAAACCCACATATCAAATAAGAAACATATGAATTCCACAAAACATAAAAATTCATTCCTAATTTGAACTAGGTGCTCAACCACTCCAACAACTAGAATTTAATTTTGAATGGTGTCATCCTCATGCACCGAAGATCTAATGGTGTGCGATTGGAGCAATATCAAGCGCCATACCGACCTACAAAATCAATGGTGATTGGTCCTTAGTGGGTAGTGAGTGATTATTTCCCTTCATTGTTGGATCAATTTGACGTTATCCCTCTCTCTTCTCTTCTCTTCTCTTCTCTTCTCTACAATGCAACTTTTTTTCATTGTAAAGGATCCTCTTTTCATTTTCTAAAGTTACCATGCTACAATATTGATTGAACCTTAAGTTACAAACCTCTATTTTGATATTTTGTAATGCATTCTAAGTGATTTTAATATACTTTGCATCCTTATAAGCAATAATATATGTCAAATATGGCTTGTATCCACCCTTTTGCTTAGATTGTTGTCTTATTTCCTTTTTGTTTTTCCATTTTTATGTTGTGTGTGGACTATATTTGTATGGATTTCATTTCATTGTGTCATATATATAGGGTTTGAGGTTGATGGATTCGTAATTCGGACTAAGGTCAATATTTTCCCTCTCAATCTTGCATGATCCTTCCTTGCTTCCCTAAACTTAAGGAAAGAGAGATCCCCTTTCTCTAGTGTTATCACCACTCTTTAGCTTAGTTTCCCTTTCATGCATTCCTTCTCCCTTTCCCCCTCGCAGTTCAATAATATAACCTAGCTTAGGAGTATTTTAGCATTAATATGATAGGTAGAGGAATTCGGCCTTCTCCAAAAGGGTGATCTTAAATAGTCAAGTCCCACATTGAGAGATTATCCCATGTTTCACTAAGGTGTTGAATCTGGTATATTCAACAATGGTGTAACTTGTGTAACAATGATAGTGTCAGGTTTATTTATTAGTAGGGTCACTTTCACCAAAGTATGTGGTGTTGTGTAGGGTACGTGGAAATCATTTATTATGAAAGTGACAAGGAAGATAATTATAAGCCCTCGTGTATTCGAGGAGGGCCTCATCATTAAAAAAACCATACAAAGCTAGTAAGTTAGGAGAAGCGGTATTTTCAATAAGGTGTGGGTTGACCAAGTGAAGCTTGTATGAAGAAGTAGTACACACCTCCTGGAGACATTTTTGGGAAGAAAACATGTGTTGGAAGAGAGGGATTGGGGATGATGGGGATCATAGCCAATTCTAGCCTTATTGAGTTGTTTGGGAAGGGACACTATCTCGGGGATGCCCTAACCATATCATCAATACCATGCCCGGAAAAACTATGTTGTAGAAAATATTGGTAACCTTTACCATATGTATTGTAGTCAATGGTGTGATTTTGGGCCTAATAATGGGGTTTGTGGGATATCGGGCTCAAAAATATTGTAAAAAGTGAAGGGTGAGGGATCAACCAAAAAGTCATATGCAACACCGTCATACAAATACTTAACTTGTGCATGTAGAGTAGAGGGTAAAACATGCATGGCATGCAACCAAGATTGGCCTAGAAGAATATTATAATTGAGGTTATTAGGCATGACCTGACATATAACATTAAGAGTGCAAAGTCATACTGTAATTGGCAAAGTGATCTCCCCAACGCTCACTTAGGTGTATTGTCAAACCCACGAATACATGGGCCAGAGGGAGTTAGATCTTTAAAAGAAAGTCCAATTTGATGTAGAAAATAAATATTACAAATGTTAAGGCTAGAGCCCTTATACAAAAGAATACATTTTACCATAAAGTTATGAATTTTGACTTGGATATACAATGGAGGAACATTATCAACAATAGTTTGAGAAGGAATATCAACTGGTGTGAAAGTAATATGTTCATCATTCATGGCAAGACCAACTGAGATTCAAGATGAGATATAGGAAGTGGAAGTATTTGAATAGATGCGGGTATCCTTGAGGGTGGTTGTGAGAGTTTGCATGCATGTATGATGGGTCTCAAGATATGATAACAAAGAGTTATCCATCAATAATGAAGAAGATCCTAGGAATGTGTAAAATTAAAGAAAACAATTAGGGGATCCCCGAGGTAACAAGGGTTCAACCAATAGTGGGTTCACTAAATGATTTAACCTAAATTAGTTGATATCTTATAGGGGTAGTAATCAATGGTATATTATCCTTGTCATTTAGTTTCCAAATCTAATCGCATCAATATCAAGAACAACCATTAAGAAATGATAAATAATGATAAACAACAATAAATAAAGCACTTTCAATGAGGAAGATGAGATGACCTAGCTAATATCCTACTCGTATGATGATTTGGGATGGTTTGTAGTTGAAACTAGCTAGAAATTACCTAATAAAGCCTCGCATTATTGAAATTGTGTCCTAAACTACCGCACGGGCCAAAACACACCCCCACTATGGCCCTTTCCGTATGCTCCTATCCCATCAAATCCTTTGCTCTTGATAATTTCGGGTCTATGTATTATCTTCTAATTTTCTCCTGTCTGGAATTAAGACCTTTGATGTACAATTCTTGTTGTGTAACTAATTAAACCTTAAAACCCTAGACAATAAAAAAATCCTAAAAACAAACATTATGTGGGTTGTCAGGCACCGCCGATGTCACCACTATTCGGAGGGGGCTCAAACCTCGCATTGTTCTCACCTAGCATGTGAACCATTCAATGATTGCAACTAAATATATAACCATGATATTATGACAATGAGAGTGTACTTGCACCTTTGCCCTAGATTGACTTGGAATGATAATATGTTCCTTATATGTGGAAATCTAAGTCGATAATTTCCCTAGAATGAATATGTAGAGTATTGTAGACACAAAATCACACACTTTGGGTATTTATCTATACACGATTACATACTACTATTCATATTATTCATAAGTAAGAAAAGTACTAATTAACCCATGTCTTTAGCCATCTTTACTTGCTTTCTGTTGCCACTTTTGGTCTTACACTCTTTCAAGCCTAGTTTGTCTTTTCATACTTTGACATTTCCCATTCGGACACCGGTGCCCAGCCAGACACCGGCGTTAGGTGCCCTCATCCCCCAGGCGCCCTTAACCTCTTTATACTTTGTTCACATCTTTTGGGTCCTTTCTAGTTGTTTGGGCTTATTATATTTTTGGTAGTCAACCTTTTCGGTGTTAATTACGAAATTCAAGCAAGGGAATCATATAAATATAAAGTTATGTGATCATAATAAAAGACCAAGCACTAAGCATTAGCTATCATCACCTAAGGTTACATCTAAAGGCCATTATAAGATCATTCAAGCATTTATCTAACATCCATACAAGGGCAAGGGACTGCATTCTTTTGCATACACTTCATAAAAGGGGAAGTTCATTCTTTTCATGCATACATCTATCTACATTTTCTACATTTAGCTACTTACTCGTTATCAAGTGCAACATGGACAAGAGCCACCTAGGGCATAATTTTTCACACAAACATAGAATTATATTGGGTTTGAAATGTAGTGCAACGCTCAGTCATAACATCACTTGTTTGAAAATTGAGGACAATATGACCCCTCATTTGCATTATTTTATTTTTAGGATTTGATGCACTTTTGAGGGTTTTGTAGGTCATTTCTTTATTGCAGGTTATCAACGACATCGACGATCATTGTGTGACATACTAGCAATAAGGAGCAAGGGACAATGAACATCTTGTGACCCTGCAAAGGAGGTTTTCTGAGGGTTTGAGAAGTCACAAGCGCCCAAAACAAGTTTGGATCACCCGTTGGCACCCTTGACCCATTCCAGGTGCCCCAATCCAGGAAAATCTTGCGGTCGCACAATATTTTGAGGCTTTGTATGACACTTCTCCCTCTTTTTCATTAGTTCATTATTTCGGCACAATCTAGGATAAATTGTGAAATTAGCTAAGTCTTCTTACCTCCTATTTATAACTAGGGTTTCATACTTTCTAGCTTAATATGATTAGGTCAAATTTTATACTATCATTGCATATTTACTTTATAGCGCTATTACATGTTTGGATTTGGAATTTTATTCACTTGTCAATATTTTGCTTAATCATTTTGGTGAACCTGAAGGTTCTAACTCTTCCTTATGAATATGTCTCCATCTTATCAAGTCGTCAATCAATCATCTTATCCTACTTTCACTCCCACTAGGGTTTCGACATGGTTACTACTACTGCTGATTTCATGCAAGTTCGTACTCAACATCCTCATTACTTTATTACGCCTATGGTTAATCCTTCCATAAATGTAGTAACTACTCGCCACACTCGTCCTCCTATGGCTCACCAGTTTCTATCCCGCCACCTATCACTTCTATGGATCCTCCTGCTACTTCTAAGGGCTATGATATCATTGAAAAACTTAAGAATACACCGGCCAAAATATCTCTCTATGACTTATTACGCAATGCACCTGATTTTCGTCATACATTAGAAGTCACCCTTTGTTCTATTCACATTAAAAGTGATAATTCTTCGGTGGCATTCACGCACCTCATTCAATCTCTAAAAAATTGCCACACACTATATCATTTACTAATGAGGACATATCGTCATTTGCTCTTGACAATCCATGTGCACCTTTGCTTATCACTACTATTATTGGCACCATTTGTATCAAATGTGTACTCATTGACAATGGCTCGGCTATTAATTTATGTGTTCATTCTCTTCTAAAACAACTTGGAATTGTAGATAGTCTAATTTTAAAAATTCCACTCTTGTTCGTGGCTATGATTCAACTACTTGCACGTGCTTAGGAACTATCACATTGCATATCAAAGTTGGGCCTAAGATTGTCCCCATGTGATTCTTCGTTATGACCCCTCGTTTCAATTCAATATTTTATTGGGAAGACCTTGGATTCATACAATACATGCAATTCCATATATTGTCCATCAATGTGTCAAATTCTTATATGATGGTTATGAACATACCATTATTGAGACCCTAATCCATTCAAATTATGTCACATAGACCTTGTTACTGCTATGCCTATTCCTCCATCGCAACCTATTCCATATAGTAGTATTGATACATATGACATTGGTCAATCTAGCGCTTCATAATCTTCTTCCACTGCTCTAAGCACTCTGAACTATTTCTACTCATACTATTGTCATCATTTCACCCACAGTGTCTGCTCCTATAAACACTACTACTCGCTTATTGAGGCTCCTCTCACTCCTACATTTAGTGCACCTCCTACCAATATCATGTACACGGCTATCTAGCATGACAATGCCAACACAGATGATTCGAAAAAATTTGATACTATTGAACTTACTGATGACAAATTGTGTAATCTTAATTTCACTCCTATCGATGTAGATGACTCATATTTCAATGACACTTTCATTGTCGATGGCCTTAGTGAATACAAATTCAAAACCCCCTCCTTATACTAATGTTATGGTACTTTATCAGGGGTCTATCCATACTTTGGATGCCGTTTCACCTTCTCATAGGCAATTTGCGTCCATACCACTTCCCTTCACATGCACACTTTTCATCAATAACTCTTATTGGCATCATATTCTATTGGATCGTATTTTCTCTGATACTTTTTGCACATATGATGGCTTGGCTCGGATTGGATTGACACTCAATGATATCTTACCACCACCTCACTCACCTCATCTCTATCATGGCTATGTTCACATTACGATTTCCTATGGTCTTATGGTCTTCCATTTAACAATCTTCATTGCACGCACCCCTTGTGTTTCTCTATTAACGCTTGGGAAATATTGGCTTGGTTATATTGGGGGCACTTTATATCCTAGTCACACTTTTATAACTTTCCCTATGTCATTTAGTCGTATTTTTATTTGCAATTTTTCATCTCTCGGCTATTCACAAAATCTCACTTGTTAGCATGCACATGGGTTTCCACCAACACCTTTCATCGATGAAGAATACACAATGACCATGTACACCTTACGTCATGCAATGGCTCTTTATATGATCCACCTCATATTATTGCTTATCAAGTCTCCAATGCATCTCTAGTTGGCTTCGATCAGGACAATGATGATCTTTTAGACAATGTCACTTGATCACTCTTATCATCACACACTTGGGGGCATCACACTTATTTCTCCCCCCTCTACAGCATCGACACACATATTATACTCTCATCACTTTATATTTAGTCTCTCACATACAACATACACATCTTGATACATTAGTATCATCATTACTCGATGACGCACTCTCGTGTTATGGTTCACACTTGACTGTTGAGGGCATACTACACACACGAACCTCACACACTACACATCACACGTTATACACTACACTTCACACATAGTGAATTCACCTCTCTCTCTCATAGCATCTACTCTATGCATTCATGATACATATTTCTTGCATCTACTTCTACACGCTATGATCATTACCCTATGATGCACTCTAGTTCCATGGTTCATACTTGATTACTAAGGGTCTAGATTTCAAAATGGACCTTATCACACTCACATGTTTATTCACTCATACACATTCTACGTTATAGAGATTTATCACTCACATATTTCTAACGCACACGTTCGAACCATTTCCCGATGACACACTCTTGTTCTATGGTTCATTCTTGATCTGTTGAGGGGGCATGTATAAATGAACCTCATCTCATACACACTCATTCATATTCACTTGGGGAACACAGATCTTATCACCCTCACTCGCCTTCCACTCCATCTCACGCATCCACAACATATTACATATATTTGTCGCATTTACGGTTATTTGTTCATGCTTACATGTACACTTTTTACACATACTAGACAAATATATCATATGTCATTATTTATTTATATATACACATGCACATTCACTTGCCTTCTAGTTGTGATCATAGATTTTATAGATCGATACATGCAGCATGGATGTTTTGTGCAATACATCTTACCAGTCCCACATTGGCTCTTGGGGGCATCCACTTTTTTCTACAAGTGTTATTGTTTCATTTTTCATAGCACACTACTATATCATATTATACATGCTTTGACATACTTTATATCTTTCTAACATGCTAATGGGTGCTTCATGTGCAACATTTTTTTGTAGGTCTATTTGCTTCCATGGTTGTCTATTACATTGCTTGTTATTGTCTACCTTTGTTTGTCATTATTTTTGGGATTTTCCCTATGTCTTGCTTGTTCTCTGATTTTTTGTTGCCATTGCATGGCCTTGATTGTCTTGTGACATCATGAGTGATGTCCCATGTTTGAAACCCACTTTTCATGGTCTATATTTTCTTCTTGCATCTTAGCTTACACATTGTTTTCTTATTTATTAGCTTACATCTTATATGCATGTTTTTCTTGTTTGTACTAACACTTGTCTCCTAGCCACTTTGTTTACATGTGCCTTGGTTTCTACCAAGCACACTCCTCCCCCTACAGGGAATAGTTTCAACACAACTGGTCATTCCTCCTTTGGGCCACATACTCCTCAACAATGTCACATGCACCTCAAATGAGGGGGACATCATTTGGGTGAATCAATCACCCCATACGTCTTATAGTCACCACACAACATAATTTAATATCGGTACAACATAGTTTTCAGTCTCAAATAGGGCTCAAAATCTGACTTGGGTCCTCAACACAACACAAACATTAGTGCCTGGACCTATACAAATAGCGCTAGGCACCCCCGACCCTTCCTAGAAACCTGTGACTAGGGTGTAATTACACAACATTTCTTAGTTCAGAACAGTCTACAACACTTCACATAACAACTTTTACAGGGCACATAGTCCTTAACACTCAACATGCATGCACTACACAACATTTTCTACTTTCACGTTGGATCGAATTGTTCGAACTAGATCATATTTTTACACACCATATGCAATGGTGTTCTACACTTTGAGAACAATTAAAGGTTGGAGGATGACACCAAATTTTCTCCCTACACTTCTTCCAGTTCTTGGCATGAGATCGCCCGAAAAACTCGCATTCAAAGACAAATTGGCGTGAGATCACCCAAAAACTCATTCTTCTACAACATCTTCAGGATCATTTCTATCTCTTTTCCTCATCATGGATCAGGTGCACATGTTCCTTTTTCACATTTTTACATGCTTCTTACTCATTTTGATCATATACATGCATATTTGACTACTTGTTCATTCTTCTCTTTTACGGAGTTCATCCTTGGGGAAGCGATAATCACCTTAACAACATCAATCATATCAACATCGAGATCAACAATAGGTACAATTGTGACATATGCACTTACGCTCTTCTCCTAAGGTCATCATCATCACATTTTGAACTTTCTCCTCTCTAGTTTCCACGCTTCACATTTTTATCATTCCATGCTTTCTCTTGTCTCAAGACGCTTTCGTCATCCATTTACATGGTTATAGGTACACATCTCTAATCTACTTTATGTTATTGAGCATTCTCTCAACAACATAAAGTGAAGGAAAATGTAGACACAAAATCATGCACTTTGGGCATCTATCTAGTCCTGATTACATACTACTATTCATATGATTCATAAGTAATAAAAGTACTAGTTAACTGTCTTTGGCCATCTTTACTTGCTTTTTGTTGCCACTTTTGGTATTACACTATTTTTATCCTAGTATTTCTTTTCATACTTCGACATTTCTCATTACGGACACTAACGCTTGTACCAGCCAAGACACCAACGTTAGGCGCCCCCATCCCCTTTGGGCCCCTTCTTTTGGGTCCTTTTTAGCAGTTTGGGTATATTACATTTTTGGTGGTCAGCCTTTTCGAGGTTAATTATGAAATTCAAGCAAGGAATTGTATAAATATAAATTTATGTGATCATAATAAAGGACCAAACACTAAGCATTAGCTATCATCACCTAAGATTGCATCCAAAGGCCATTACAAGAACATTCGAGCATCCATCTAACATCCATACAAGGGAAAGGGATGACATTCTTTTGCATGAACTTCATATGAGGAGGGAATTTCATTCTTTCATGCACACATCTATCTATATTTTCTACATCTAACTACTTTCTCGCTATCAAGTGTGACATGCACAAGAGCCACCTAGGGCACAATTTTTCACACACACATATAACTACATTGGGTCTGAAATGTAGTGCAGTGCTTATTCGTAATATCACTCATTTGAAAATTGAGGACAATATGACCCCTCATTTGCATTTTTTATTTTTAGGATTTGATGCGCTTTTAAGGGTATTATAGGTCATTTTTTATTGCAAGTTATTGGCGACATCGGTGATCATTGTGTGACATACTAGAAACAAGAAGACAGGGACATTGAACATCTTGTGAGAACATCTTGCGACCCTACAAAGGAGGTTTTCGAGGGTATGAGCATTCACAGGACCCGGACCAGGTATGGAGTGCTGCAAGTGCCCCCGACCCATTCAGACACCCTAGTCCAGAAAATCTTACGATTGCATAATTTACCAAGGCTTTGTGCGACACTTCTCCCTCTTTGTTCATCATTTCGTCACTTCAAAGACACTCCAAGATAAATTGTGAAATTAGTTAAGTGTTCTTACCTCCTCTTTGCAACTAGGGTTTCATACTTTCTAGCCTAATTTGCTTGGGTCAAATTCTATACTATTATTGCATATTTATTTTATAGTGATGTTACATATTTAGATTGGGCATTTTATTCACTTTTCAATATTTTGCTTAATCAAGTATACAGAGATCAAGGGAGTCTTGTAAGGGTTTTTCTTGTGATTGCTCTTAGTGTATGTTCATTAGGATTTTTGGGTGTCAATTGTGCATGATGTCCTCCTTAATAATGGATGAATAACTAGCTTATATATGTGTTTTGGATTTGGAAAGCTTAGATAAGGAAAACTAGAAGTGTCCAAAAGGAATTTGAATTAAGAAAAATGACATTAGATGGAAAGGGACAAAAGTAGGTGGAAGGCCTATAACGTCATTGAACGTTATGGATTTTTTTGGGCGCTTTGGTTTACGATGCATGCAAGAATGCTTTGGAAACTAAGATTGTATTGTGAAATGGTTTTACCTAAATTTATGGAATAATATGATCGTTATGTGAATAAATGAGTTGTATGTGCAAGCAAAAATGAATGGGATATAACTAGGGATAACATGATTGAGTAAGTTGGACAAGTGTAGGCTAGTACCAAGGTGTTGTACAATATGTGTTATTGTAAGTTATGAATTACCAAAATGAGTTTCTACAATGTATTGTGTTCTTAGAATTTGATGACATATTAGTGTGCAAGGATAAAGAAGCTAAACCAAATACCTCAAAATTGCTAAGGGGGAAAGGAAAGGTTGTGCTTATCTTAGCAAAGGTGCATTGTCAAACTAGCGGTGTTAAAGAGTGAATTACCAAATTTGAGTGTTTATATTTGCACCCTTTAAGTATGAACTGAAATTACATTCTAGACAAAATTTTTATGCGCTAAAATGTTTATTTTACAAAATCTTGTTGTGTTTGGTGTTGGCATGTTCCACAATGAAACCTACAACACAAAGTGTAGTCAATGTCTATGATAAAGAATTAAACTTTAACTCAATATATAAAGTATAATACAAAATATTTACATTTGCATAAGAATGAAATGAAAGAGACATAAACAAGGATGGAATAAACTTGTTTTTTTACAGAGAGGAGAAATTCTTGTGATTTATTTGTATTTGAAGATGTTGCATTATTGAATTTGTTGAACTTTGTCGAATGATTGGGGGTGACCAGTTCCCAATTGTGTCAAGGAGAAACCAAAGTGTTAGGTGCATGCAACTAAACATGGAATGCTAAAAGAGAAGAAAAATAATGAAGTGTCGAAACACCCTGCTAAGGAAGAAGAACATGTATCAAATTTCTTTAACAACTATGATATCTTCCTCTTTGATTACGAGAGGAGAAGAAAGTCTACCTATGAAGAACTTAGTTGCTTTGACACCTTCCACGACCCCACAGAACATACCGCTGTAGATGGATCCAGGCCCAATTTTATAAATTAGGACACACATTAGAAAAGAGAAAGAATGCCCCCATGTCATTCCCATGTGTTACACAACTACAATATATTGAAATGTTGATGGAGAAAGGAGACTCGTGCCCCCAAGATCTCTGAAAATGTAGTAGAAACTAAATGTCATAACGAATGAGTGAATTACTTTTATGCCCCTTGCCTTTGGTTTAAACTATTGAATTGAGCCTAAATTTGTGCCAAAAATCAGAGAATGTAGGTGAAAACTTGAAACTTTTAATAAAACTAATGTTTCTAACCCCTAGGCAAAAATGTATGGGAAGTCAAGACCATACCATACGGTCTTGACCAATATGTGTGGTTCTAAGAATGTGAAGTTTGTTTAAATTTTTGTTTTTTTACTAGATTTCTTAGTACTTGCACCTTGTTTGTACATGTATCATATTCCATAATTCTACCCATGTTTGTTGTAAGTGTAAAATATACCTAAATGAATGCCCTCTCTTTTGAGGAGTGTGCGAAGACCATGTTGAGCACTTAGGTCAAAAGAAAATTATGTGTGCGCATGGACAAGATGTGTAAGAAGTTCAGAGGAGTATAGAATGTTGGAGAGTTAACCACCTTGAATATCCTATAAGCTGTCAAAAAAGGAATATATTTACACATAAGTTGGTAACCATGACACACAATAGTAGTAATGATAACAATATATATAAACCATACAAATGATAACAACAATGATATAAATGCATGTAGGAGAAGACAAGTACAACAATAGTGAAATTAGATGTCACGATTATGTAAACAAGGTCTTACAAAAGGTGTAAAGTTGTAAACATAGGACACCAATAGTGTCACAATATAATCAATACCCGTAGTCCTACAAATATATGTAAGCAAAAGTGAACAAGATAGGCATAATGCTACAAATATGGGATGCTCATATTGTCACAAGCCAATTAATGCATGTAGGCCTGTGAATAAAGGAAAGAAGAAGTGAATAAGATAGGAATAATGCCACAAACATGGAACACCCACGATTTTGTAAGATAATCAATGTACATATGCTACAAGTATTAAGAACAAACACTGAGCAACACACACATGCAAACAAGTATGCAATAAGTGAGAGTTTCAAAACATGGTAACATGATATAGTAGCCAATCTAGGTGAAAATATGTAACACAAGATCTATCAACATTGCACAAAACACATGTGTTAGTCTCGTTATCTCAAAAGATAACACTACACAATATATGCAATCAAACATAATGAGGAAGTAGAAATGAACTATAATGGAACCACAATACCCAGATGCAGTGTAAAATAAATGCCCCGGATGTAAAGGAAGTTTGGTTAAAGGGGTCAACCAACACCTATCATCATGTAACACTTTGTGTATGCCCTGCATCATGCTCAAATTACCTCATGAATGCATGTGTGTAAAAAGTAAAAAAGTATGCTATCTAGTAAACCAAAGTGATAAACAAACATGTATAATGTAAAGTGTTAACAACTCAAGTGAAATGTATAGGTCCTGATTTTGTAATTTTGCAAATATAATAATGTTTTTTTAATTTTTCAAAGTGTTTAACTATGTGTACCAAAAAGGAGCATCACTAAAGCTACCAAATAATATCGATAAGATTATCGTCTTTGGTTCAAAGATGACATGGCCGAGGTTAGCCATGTTATGAATCTTTGAAATTCATAATCAACATATAATCCAGTTTGATGAAAGTAGTACAAGGCCATAATGTATTCTTCATCGGTGTAGGGAGGGCCATAAATCCTCTTAGTATAAGTCTAGTGGGTTGTAATAGGATAGTCATTGGAGAAGTTTTCATCAAAAATGGTATCCATATTGGTGAGTAGGGAAAGGTGATACTAGTGTTGTGTGGAGAAATAGTGCTAGATATATGTTGCAACCAAGATCGTCTAAGAGCTAATGGTATAGGTGGGGATCAAGAGTGACCCAAAATTTTGTGGCAATAAGGCGAAGGTTGAAGGAAATCATGAGCATAATATAACCTTGGAAATTATCGGAAGGAGAGGAAAGGGGTATGACATCTAAGCGGGTTAACCCCAATGTATGTAAAGTTTTATAGGTACAATTTTTTTTTTAGGTATGTAAATTTAGTGGAAAACGCTGCCAAAAATTACCGTGGATATAAATAGTGTAAGCGAAAGTGTTGAATCCTGAAGGTGGGTTTGATTGCATATTAACACATGGAGATATTTGTATGATATGCGAGGATATGGAATGCAAGATAAGGACATGTCCTTGGGTCTTGAGATGAATGATTATGTCGCTTAAGGCTTGACAATGGTCGAGTGTCATGTCCTATGATAATGATGATAGCAGATGACAAAAAGGCTTCCAACTTGTTGAGAAAGCTTTTGGTAGAGTGATGACACTTATATAGCAAGGAAAAAAATCCATGTAGTCTAGTAAGACATGCAAGAGAGCTGAGGGTGAATTAATATAATCACTTATCTCAATATAAATATTGGGTAGACTAATATCCAATGTATTGATTGTATGTTGTAATGGATTGGGGCTATGATGATCAATGAGAATGGGAGAACCAAAGGTGTTAAGATAAGATGGAGTATGCTTGAGAGGATAATACCCAAAATGGGTGTAGGTAAAAAAATCATGAATCGTGGACCCATCTTTGTCGATTGGGTTGAAGTTGAGATCACACAAGTTACCATCTAAAAGTTTAATGGGATAAATGTCACTATCAATAGAGTAATCCGGTGCATTAGGTTGTTGAGCAACGATATCTAGAAGGTTAAGGAAAACCTTCATTAGAGGAATAAGAAACGAGGAAGGTTTTTGATGTAGAGGGATCTAGAGGTGGTCCAATGGATGTAGAGGCAATAGGCCCAAGTGATAGCTAGTTTCACTAACAACATATGTGTCTAATTTGAGAAGAGGAATGGTTGCGATGGGGGAGTGAATTTTATTTTTGGATTGGACATATCAATTTGACAATATTGGAAGGGCTCGGGACTAATGAGATCAATATGTTCAATGCCACTATGGAATGAATTGACATAATGATGGAAATTAGATGGCACAACTTACATATCATGAATCCAAGGACATCTTAAAATTAGATTGTAATGAATAATATTGTCTATGATGTGAAAGGTGGTGGGAAACAATTTAGGACCAATAAGGAGGTCTAAAGTAATAGTGTCGAGTGTAGATCTTGTAACGTTATCAAAGTCACTCATAATAATAGTAGTATTAATTCCTAACGAGGAAATTTATAATTCGCATGAGAAGGGTCTTATGACATATGTTAAGGCTAAAACCTTTATCAATCAAAACATGTTTGATAAGAAAACTATGGATGATTGTAGTGATGAAAAGGGGTAGGCATGTGTCGAAGTAAATACCATTGGGATGTCATTAGTAGTGAAAGCAATAGTGTGATCAAGTGCTTTAAAGGTATTTATGAGGAAGTAAAAGCGGTTGGGTGATCGCCAACACCCAAAGTGAAAGAGCACAAAGTATATTGTAAAATATCCTTATAAATAGGGGCTTTTAGGATTAACTCTAAGAGAGATATTTTAGCAAGGGTATTACTAAGTTGTTATAAGATATCGTACCCTTTAATAGGTGCAGCAGTGTTAGTCATAAGAGCTATGGATTTTAGGGGAAAAGGTGAATTTTTTTAGGTGGTTACTTGTTATGTCTTGTGGTAAAAACGTTAATGACACGATGCATTGGGGTAGTGCAAAAAGTGTGGTGGGAACTACGTAGTGACCGAGATGACTTCAAATTGGATAACCATATAGGTAGGGGTTGCATCAACCATATGACATGCAAAGGCTTAGGCTAGGTAGAAGGTAGCTCACCCATATATGGATCGAGAGGCATGGAATTGGTTAGAGGGATAGTAATCAGTGCTAACACGAGGGTGTGAATCCTTATGTTTAAATCGAATGTCATAAAAGATAGAAGGTAACCACATGGTGAGAATAGGTAGAAAGTTAAATGTACCACCAAAAGTGAAGAGAAGGAACATAAGCAAACCCTATGGTGGATGCTAAAATTGAATCATGTGAGGGGTTCACCAAAATGTTTACACCCTAATTAGATTTAACATGAAACCTAATTGATGTTAGTGAATTAAGTACACTGAAGGATTTAATGTTTGGTAATAAGTGGACATTCTAATTAATTAACTTCTAACATTAATTATCACAATCATGTTATGTTTGTGGAGCTTGTTTTCATGTTAGAGTGTGGTACACCTTCTATGTGTTACACTCAGGTATTTTTACTGTGGTCCCGCTCGCCGGTGAGCGGGTTAAGGGGTTCGGGGTGAAGCCCCAAGAAAATTTTCATGGGTGGTTTATTAACCCATGGGTAATGGGTAACCATTATGGGTTGTTTTTGGGCCCATGGTTTTTCGGTACCCATTGTTTTGATACCCACGGTTTTTGCCCATTGTTTTGATACCCACGATTTTTTGCCCATGGTTTTGATACCCACGGTTTTGTATCAAACTGCTTAAGCAATTGTCTATTTATATGGTCTTATGCATATGATAGATAGACAAGCAAATGTATTGTAGATGTGCTTTGAATTCGGGTGTGAATTCTGTAGAGTTTGTTGAGCATAGCTCCAAATGGATTTGGGTATTGTATTGAGAGAGTGGAGGCTTGTAATAAAATTTGAGCAAGTGATTCTTGGTGGATGTAGCCCAAATTGGGTGAACCACGTTAAATCTTGTCTCTCTGTGTTGTGTTATTTATTCTACACTTTTATTTGAGATCTGTAATATTTTTTGCATATTAGTTTCTACTGTTGTGATTACGTAATGGATTATTCGCATATTTTATCTCTTATTTCCTAACAAATCAAAATACCACTTTAATACTAGTAATTGATATGTTAAATAAGTTATGAACTTGAAAATACAAAGGAATGAGTGTAGTTAGTTGATTACAAATGATTCTGGAAGGTTTTGGGAAGATACACTATAGAAATAGGGAGATATAAACTTGATTAAGCTTCGTTTTGGAGAATTTCATTGGAAATCAACCAGGTACAAGACCGTACAACTCTGTCAGGGCTATACCGTATGGTCTTGACCCTTATGTACGGTCTTGGACCTACTCATATCTAAGCTCAACAACTTTTCGACACTATTGGTTGTTTAAAAATCTCTATTGTTGTCAAACATTAGTTTGCGATAATCATGTAAAGATCTTTAAATAATCTTATCATCATCTCAAATCCTAGTTGTGGATGAAAAGTCTTACAAAACAAACATTAGTTAGGTTGTGGGCACTCCCGTACACTGCCAATGTTAGCACTACTTCAAAGAGGCCTCAAAACACCCGTCATTCTCCACCTAGCATGTGATATCTGAATAAATGTAAATAAGTTTGAAAACCATCTTTGACCATGTTTGAATTGAGTTTTCTCTTGCTAAGATACTTGGGGAAGGGATCTTTGAGTGCTTGTAGATGAGGGAGATTGTTGTCTTAACCTAGTAAGAAGCTTTAGATCTATAGATATTGTTTCCCTAATGACTATAGATGTGCTATTGTGAGATTTAGGGAGCTTTGGGTGCTTTTTATAAGTGTAGGAAGTGAGTGTATCAATGTAGTTCCATGAGATTTCCAGTTTAAGAAATGAGGCAATGTTTACTTACTTATATAGGGTTCCATAGATGATTTATTGATGAAAGGCCGACCCAAAGAGATTATAATACCCAACAAAGGATATGAATTTGAAAGTACAGTTGGAGGACATGTCTTTCCAATACCTTACAAGTCGGTTAGGAGTGGATATACTATCTTGACCAAATTATACGACCTTGACCAGGGAAGGAAAACATGTAATCTAAAGTTTGGAAGTTGTTTCTTGATGTTTGTCTATGGATTTTATGTATTATGTTATTAGAATTTGACAACATGTTAGTGTACTGAGGATAAACAAGTTAAACTTGAAAGACCTCAAAATGTACTAAGTGAGAAAGGGAAGGTTGTACTTATTTTAACAAGAGCACATTGTCAAAACTAGTAGTGTCAAAGAGTGAATTGCCAAATTTGAGTGTCTATAAATATTTGCTTATAGTGCTCTTGAAAGTGCCAAATGAGTAAATGATTGCATTTAACTTACTTATATAGGGGTTCATAGATATAATTTTACATTAAGTCCGACCCATGGGAAATTATTGACCTAGAAAAATATCAAATTGAGAAAATGACCATTGGGTGGCTTAGGATGAAGCCACTAGTTTCAAACTAAATTGTTAGATGTTTTGGTCCCTATTTGGCGGTATCGTACATGTAGGGAGTGAGGTGTTATAAACTTATGGGCATGACACTTAGAGGTGATAGATTGTTGTGGATTGATGCAAACAATTATGTGACTTACCAAGTAATGTAATTAAGGAAAGTAAGTGATGCAATAGGACTAAGGATGGGAAATTAAGCTTAGAATATGTGCACAAGTAATGATTTAGGGATCAAGCCAATACTGACATTACCAAGTGATAAATTGCCAAATTTAGGTGTCTACAAAATGTTATTCCATATTGGAATTAATGGGGAATATTTGATGAGGGATTTCCAATTGATCATGTTGGATATTTGACTCTGTAAGGGAGGGTAAACCTGAAATTGAATTTAGAACACAAATTTGGAAGGAGAACTTGTAGTGTAGTAATATGTGACTTGTGTCTTCTTCATGTTTTTTTACAAAGGTTGATAGAAGAAGGCTGTGATATCCCCACTTATATAGGTTTTAATATGTGGGATGTCTTTCCTAACACGTTGTCTAGATGAAGAATTTTGCTTTTGGAAACCCATATTTGAATGAAACTTACTTTGTTGGGAATGAGGTATGATGGTCATGGATAAGTTGATATTTATACACATCCTTCAAATTATAGCTACCATCCTTTGCCACCATCCATACTTAGTTACGTTATTTAGTGTATAATGAAAAATATGCAAGATATTCATTATAAGAGCCCCTTTCTTTCTTTAGAAGGTGTTCAGGGGCCTAGAAATTCTGCCATTCTATTTGGTTTTCCTTATACTAGTTTTTAACCATTTAAGACCTATATTGGGCGAGCACCATTCTTGCAAATATGAGAATAGATTTTCTTGGGCTTATGGAATTTGACTAATCCATGTTTTAGTCCAAAATCTTACCTTGTTGAGTTTTCCCACATTCCATCTTAATAGTGAAGTGATGAGAGATAATGCCTTTGTGATCAAGTTCAGATGTGAGAATCTTTTACATGTTCCCTTATATTGATTTTTTTTTTTGGAGTCATGTTGTCCAAACATTTTTCCCTTGGGATTATACTCCAAAAAGAGTAATGTTAAGCTAGTTTCCCCCAAGGGAAAGATTCTCTCTATTTATCCCGATTCTAAGTTCACCCCATTTTTGAGGAAGACACATGTGCTCCCATTTTTACCAATGAAAATTAATTTGTCGAGTCACATCCACTCTAGAGAAGCCTAATTTGAATAGATCTTATGCATTTTTCCACTTTAACAAGCATATTAAGAATAGACATCATGTAAACCAACATTATTTGGAGGCAAGTTTTACACACCTAAGTTATATCCGCTAAGGAGAATCATTTGCCTTTTTAACCTTCTATTTTTTGAGAGTTTTGTCCACCATATCTTTAAAGAGAGGAAGATTTTATTCTCTCAAAAAGTGGAATGCCTTGAGACGTGTGTATGGTAGTTTGCTTAGTTTTATATCTAGAATCCTATAGATGGTTGTTTGTGCAAATTGATTGGTCTTAAAGAAAAAGTTTTTGGTTTTGTTTTATTGATTTGTTGCCTTGAGGTTGCTTCATATAAATTCGGAGCTTGTTTGAACATTCTAGCTTCTTGCATCGATGCTTGCCTAGCTAAACCTCGTGTTACCCATGAATTGGAAATGAGATATTGAAGGAGATTTATTGGCTACTCTTAGTCCCTCTAGTTGAATAGGTTCATGTAAACAAGCTAGCCATCTTCCTAGTGCCTTTGCCACCAAGATTAATGATTACAAAGATAATGGGTAACCCTTATTTAGACCCTTAGAGCACTAAGATACCATGCATGCTCATAATTTATTAGAACCGAGAACTTAGAAGTGCTTATGCGAAATTGAAGAAGCAAGTCTTTCCATTCTTTGCAAAATCAAAATCGATCCATGATGCATAGTAGAAATCCTTAATTTACCTTGTCAAAAACCTTATTCACGTCTAATTTTATCAACATGCTTGCTTTGGTTTTGAGTGGAAGCAAAGTTGATTAATTCATGTATGATGATGCCATATGGAGTTGCACTGCTTGCTACAAAATACCTTGTTATGAAGAAATGAGTTTTGAATATAGATTCTTTAACCCCTTGGCCATCGGTTTAGATATTATTTTACAAAAGACATTACATAGTGAGATGGAGTCTGTAGGCTTCAAAGTAGTTTTTAGTTCCCTTTTTTGAGATTAGGAAATGAAGGTGAAATTCAATTATTTAAGAACTTCCCTTCTAGTTAAGTCTTTTCCCATAATGTTCCAATAATGTTGATAAAAGTCCGTAGGAAAACCATCGGGATAAGAGCTTTATCATGTTTGAAAGAAAACTACCAACCTAACCTCTTGGTATTGGTTAGTCTTTGCATTTAGGAGCGAAAGACTAATGGGGAATGAACTTAAGATTTATTCTCTTATTTTTGATCTATCAATTAGGGGTTTAGAGAGAATATTCAAGTACTAACTCTTTGTCTCTTTCCAAGTGCTTTCTTTATCGGTGATGATCTCCCCGAAGGAAGGTTAAGCTTGGTAATGATGTTACAATTCTTCCTATTGATAACAATTCGTGGAAGAAATTTGTGTTTTTGTCCCTATTTTAGCCATTTGATTTTGGATTGTTATTTCTATTAAATTTTCTCTTGAAGGAGTAGCTTATTCGAGTCTTCCCAACACTCGTTTGATTTAGATCTTAAGCTCTCACTCATGCCATTTTGTTGAGTATATTCCTCTGTGACATTTAGTTGTGCTTAAAGAGTTGATTTTCTTATTGTAAAATGTCTAAATTCCTCCTTATTCCATCCCTCTAGCTTTCCTTTTAATATTTATATTTCTTTTTGCTACTACTACAAACATACTTATTCTTTCAAAATTTGTATCGTGCCATTCTTTAATTTTATCGAGTAAAATTTCTTTTTCATTTGTATTCCACCATTCTTAATAATAATAATAATAATAAACACACGAATTATAATAATTTTTGATATTAAAAATAATATAATTATTAAAAAGATCAAAATATTTAGTTTGCGAAATTAATTATGAGAGTATAATTTGTGGGATTCTTTTGCACTAATTATTTCTAATGCAAATTCATCACTAAAATCTTTTTACAATTCCCATTCTAGGATAATAACTTGAATATTAAAAACATATTCATTCCTTTAACTTTAGAGGGGCAATGATTTTAAGCATCCAGTTAGGACTTAGACTTATTTGTAAATAAGAATTAAATTTGACAGTTGTTTAGACATTTTTGTGATTTTAAACGTAAAATACTTACAAATATTTTATAGAACCGTCACATGCGACTTACATATTTAAAATGTGACTGTCAATTTTATATACATTTATATGTAAATTATATTAATATATATTAAACATAGTTAAATAAATATAAAAAAGCCATTTACATATTTTATAAATAATGTATAAGTACCATCGTTTTGTATTTTGACCGGCAATATTCAAAATTTTATTCTCACCTAAAAATTGTTTGACAGACATAGGTGGCCGTCAAATTTAACCCGTTTCCGCAAAAAAATTAAAAATATCAAATGAAGTGATTTTGGCGGGAGTTTAAAATTCCCAGTCTCTCTGCCCTTCTCCCATGCCACTATTGGCACCGAAAATCCCACAAAAACTTCTCCAATTTGACGAAACCACGAATTTCCGTTTGCAGCGAAAGACTCAAATTTCCGTTTGTAGATTTGATTCTGATAAATATTTGAATAGCAGATGGATTTTGACGATGAAATAATTCAACAGGTGAAATCCTCGGGCTTCTGCGACGCTTCGATCCAGCAGCTGAAAACCCTAATTCTCTCCAAGGACGATGAGACCATTCTTGATCATCTGGAAAAGAGGTCGCGGGTTCGAGACCCGGGACAAGCTATAACCGACTACACCAGAACAATATTCTTCATATTGGGGCAATCTGCTAGGGAAGAACAGTCATCGAGGTCTGCAAAGCTTCTGCTGCTACTCGTAATGAAATGCCTTACCATATTCCAAACCAAAATTGTCCCCAGTGATAGAAAATGCATAGACTGTTTTGATTTCATTGTGCAAGAAATGGATGCCCTTCCCAAGCAATTGCTGCCGTCTATAGCAGAATTCATCTATGCAAATATGGATTCCATTGACGGCCCAGATGACGGTCACGAGCTACTGCTTTTGCCTAGGGTATTGAGGTTTATAATTTTGACGACCGAGGTTAAAGTGCCTGGACAAGATGGGGAGGAGATTGTGAGCACGGGCTTAGAGTACGCAGGGTTTGTTTTAAAGCGTATATTGCGCGCCAAATGGTCGAAGATCACGCTAACCAGAATGGTGAGATCAGATATTATCATTCCTTGTGAGCACAGTGCATATTTTAATACATTTGCACTCAGTATGGGTATTTTGAAGTCTATAATTCTCTAAGCATTAATTTATAATGGTATTTTAAAAGTCTGTTGAATTAAATAGGCACATATGTACAAAGTATATATATTCTCCAGTGCATCATTCCATTGGAGACCTTAAGAATAGTTTTATGACACAATTTTTTTCAGCATTTTAAATATTTAGGGGCACCTATGCTTACCATATAGTTATTCTAGAGTTTATGATTCTTTGAAGAATAATTTACACTGTATATATTTTTAAGTATATTTAATATTTAGGTATATCTGATATTCTAAAGTGTATTATTCCGTAAAAGATTAATTCATGCCATATTCTTTTCGAGGATATTGAATATGTAGGTATATCGGCATGGACAATTCTTTATGATGAATTTGTGCTGTTCTTAAAGGATACTTAGTCATATCTGTACTGAGTATTGATATTCTGGATTCTAGAGCATAGCATTCTGAAGGATTGCTCTATTTTTTTCAGTATATTGAATATTTAGGTATGTCTATACCCTTTCTAGTATTCTGGACTGTATTATTTTATAAGGATTAATTTATGCAGGTATTATCTTTTTGTATATCGAATGTTTTATATCTGATATTCTGGAGTGGATCAGTCCTTAAGGATTGATCCATGTCATAATATTTTTGAGCATATTGAAAATCGGGCAGATCTGTACTCAGTATAGGCATTTTTGGCTTTTATACTTCTTGAAGGATTAATTTATGCATGGTGTTTTCAGGTATATAAATATTTAATTGGTATAAAATGGAGTGTATCATTTCTTAAGTACAATCTGAGTGGCCTGATGGTGAAGGCGTGTGTACTCCATAGGAGAGGTCATAGTTTGAATGCGGAGGGGTAGGGTTGTTCTTCGTCAAAAATATTATGTAAATGAAAAAAAAACAATCTGTGCATCCTCAAAGGGAGCTCATACACCAAAGCAGTGTCTTGCTTGGCAGTGACCTAAAAACTACCTTTACCTTTACCATTATATCCTGTATTCTTTTTCAGCGTATTAAATACTTAGGTAGATCTGTTTTCTCACTAGTTATTTGGTAGCGTATCATTCTTTATGGATTAAATTATGCAGTATTTGTTTAATAATATATCGATTTATACTTTTTGGTATATCTGCACTCTTTATAGATATTCTGAGGTGTGTCATTCCTTATGGATTATTTAGGTTCATCTGTAGCCTCAGAATATCAGTCGTGTCTCTTTTTCTTTTATTCTTAGCATATTTACAGCTATGCTATGTTGTTTCATTACAGGTGAATATACTGCGTGAAATGCAGCTGGACAAGACCCAGGTTGAGGAGTTTTGAATAAGGTTTTTGCTGTATGAAGGTAGCAGATCCACAGGATCTTCCTTCACTTGTTTACCAGCTTCTGCTTTTTGCCTCCAAGGGTTTGCACAAGAAACTAGTTCTGGGAGGGATTGTTAACTTGTTTGGCCAAGTTCTGTCAAGGGTTTCAGACGAGAATCTGGTTAATAAGAGGCCGGGTGGAAAAAAATCTTCTGAGGTTTTATGTCAGGTGGAAGGGACAGTGCTGTTGCACATGAATTTTGCAATAAAGCAGGATCCTTCTCTAGGTCAAGAATTGTTGAATGTTGTTCGTGCTGATCATCGGCCAATTGCGCCATTCACTGTTGCGTTGTTGCTGTCAATTGCACGTATTCAGAGATTTGAGGAGGCTTCCATGGGGTTTTTGAGGACATTAATGGTGAAGTCTCATCAGGACTACAAACAGGCAAGGTAAGGTTGCTTTGAATTTATTACTGCTAGTCCAGGTTAAGGTCAGTTCTCATGGCTTGTGAAAACTTAAATAGAAATCTGGTTGTCTGGTTTATTATTTATGCTGTTGTTTGCTTCTGTTCAAATATCCTGTAAACAAGTCTGCATTGAATCCAGACAGGAGAACAGTTCTTTGGAAATGGTTTATACTGAGAAAACTTTGGAGACACTTGCAGGGAAACAAACCCACGAGCTTCCTTGATTTTATCAGCAGGCTCTTGGATCTAAACTTTCACATTTTTTAACGAGAAAGTGTAAAAAAATAGATCACATGCCGGCTTCTACTCAACAATCTATTCTCTTAAGAGGTGCTGCAAATGACCGCTCTAATTTTTGAATTAATCATGTTGCAATGACCTGGGGCATAACAATTCAAGCACTAGTTCATAGCAGCCCCATCCATGGAATTTCAATCTTTCTAGAAATGGTTAACCAGTGAAATTTAGGCTGTGTGAATTAGCCCTGATTTAATTAAAGCACCTGGTAAAACTTCTTCTGTTGGTGTATGTTGAAAGCTTCACAGTTTATTGAAAATGTCCAAAAACTAGGGCGGTCTACTACTAATACAGAGATTGTGGCATTAAGGCCCTAGTTCATGTACTGCTATACCATAGTAGGAAAACTCGCCAAAACTCGCTGAGTTATAGTTGGAAAACTTGCCGAGCATAGTTGGAAAACTCGCCAAAGACAACATTTCTTTCCTTTTTTGGATTTTTGGTGAAGAAAACACAAGTGCAGAATAAAATTTGCCATTTTTGGAAAGGGTCCGGGAAGATGTAGCAACAAAAACTTGCATGTGCCATAACTTTCATTTTGTGGCTCCGTTTCAGGTGCCGTTTTCTCTAGAAGTGCATATTTTCTCGAGCTCTACGCATTGATGGCAATATTTTCTTATTTTCATAAAATCCATTTTTGCACCTTTTTGGACCAAGCAACTTCTTGCAATCTTTTGAAAGAATCATGAGCTTTGATCGCCTATAGACAGATTAGTAATTAAAAATATTGGATAGCTTTCCAAAACTCAAGTAGTACTCGCCAAAACATGACGAGTATTCTCCCATGCTTGGACTAATCGTCCCACCTGCCAGCTTGGTCGCAACCTGCTTATTCAAATGTTGACTTCACATATCAACAGATGCGTAGGTTTTTTTTTTTTTTGCTATTTTAAGAGTTTTTTTTGTTCAATGATAATCACACGAAGAAGCGCAACAAATTGAATCAAAAAAGGCTCAACGACTTGGTTTTTGTGCAATACTGATCTCGGCTTCGCACAAAAAAAGTTGAGGCCACATTAGAGGGCTCATTGATTTGGATGAGATAGATCCATACAGTGAGTGGACTGGGCAAGAAGAGGAAAACCTTGCGTTCACGGTGGACGAGATTGCTTCTTTTAAGAGGGAGGCTATGGAGGGAGAAGCTCTAGCAATACTCCGAGGAGATATTGGATTGGATGAAATCTTTGGAGGTGATCTCCAACATGTAGCAGAGAGGAGCCCACAAGCACCACCATCTAGTTCCAAGATCGAGCAGATTCACGGCCTTCAGGAGGAGCGTGGAGACGCGGCGAGTGTGGGGACTAGTAGAGGTACTAGACCCTCTCCCCAATATTTCTCTAGATTGGGGAAGATGAAAATGTAATTTATTGTATATTGTAACTTGCGTATAGATATGAAATTTATGATGATATTTTTCAATGTCAATCATCGAAATTCATATTACTTATCACCGGTTGTTGTAATCGCATGATGATGCGATTTTGTATTGTATTTGTATTCAAATCTAATAGAAAACACTTCTCCAACATTTTATGGACTCATTTTATACATTTTGTAGCTATGTGTTGCTTAAAATTTATGTTTTTAAAGAAATTTGAGTATTTTTGAAGTTTGAGTATTCCAGTATTGGCTGAATATTGGCGTGTTTTTGCCGAGCTTTTTTTTTTGGGGTTTGGCGAGTATTTGGATTTGGCGAGTTTTCCTACTATGTGCTTTATACAATTGTCTTAAGGAGAAGGCTTTCTCTAAATTTATTCAAAGAGTGTTACTTGTAAACAAGGAAATTCACGAGACAAAGAAGATAAATAAACAAATACCAAATTATTACCTTCATTGTAGACTTCTTGCAAACCTCAAGATAAGACCGTAGAAGTTTTAAGCTTGTTTGATCTCCAAATGTGTTTGTAGATGCTACGAGCAAATTTCACAAGGATGTGGGAACAAATTCAACAGAAATTGGATGCAATTTGCTCAAAGCTCCAAGGATGGATTTGTAAAGGAAATGGCAAGCTTTTATAGCTGAGGGTGAGGCCATGAGAAGTGGATCTTGGGTTGAATTGGCTCCACATGTAATAATTATAATTACCTGAAATAGTAAGATGACCATGTCTGTGCAGTTGCAACTTTGCAGGGAAATCATTATCTTTGAATTCATCGAGAAGTGGTTGCACGGGCATTATTGTTGCCCCCACCATTGTAGGCTTCTGGAAGTGGAGTGAAGTGGAGCATGAGTGGATAAAATAAATTAATTAAATAACTAAATTAATTAGTATTTAATTGTGAGGGAATAATTAACCATTTATTTAATTAAATGTTTAATTATATTAGCTAGAAGGATGTAGGAATTAATTTAATTAATTCCAAAGACATAATAAAATTAAATTATTTAATTCTAAGAGGTGGGAATGTGACTTAGGAAATATAATTAATTTAATTAATTCTATAAGGGGGTATTTAATTGATGGAATTAATTTAATTAATTCCAAAGGGGATGTTGCGGTAAGATAAAATTAATTTAATTAATTCTAATTGGATAGCGACGGGATATAAATATGTATGTATTTTTAGGTTGTCTACATTTGCCCCTCTTTAAAGTGCTATTGTGAAGTAATAGTGCTTTAAAAATAGTAGACACATGCAAATCAGAAGGCAGTGAAACATTTGGATGCCCCAACGAGTAGAATGGTAAGGGAATGCCCCTCAAGCGGGTGGGCGACGCAACAAAGCGGTGTACAACTGCTTGATAGGAGGAAAATGGTAGGATGGAACAAGGATAGGAAGGAGTGTGCTCGTAGCATGAGTGTCATTTGGAGAATGTGAATATAAGAGAAACCTTTATTTTATTGTTGCACAATAGAGTTGTCACCATGATTATGAAAGAATCAAGATAGGTAACTCAGATGCGCATAAACAAACACACACATAGTAAAGAAAAGATAAAAAAGAAAACAAAGCCAATATACGAGTAGGTGCAGGCATTAGGGTTATAAAGGAACCAAGATGTAATCACACTACTACTTAAGTGGTCCAAAAAGTAAACATCAACAATGCAACACAAAGAGAAAGAAGACAATCAACTATGCCCCTAATGCGTGCCACAATGAAGATTAAGTAGATGCAAATGCCCTCAAGCACTTAAACTTATGAAAAACTTGGGAATAGGATCAGACTGGAAGAGCGGAGTATACTTAAATACTCCTCGTGACACTGTTGTTGGATTCGTTGTACGAAAGATCTAAAAGAAATTGCCCCAGGCGAAGTTATATCGCAAAGGAAAAACAATTTTGTGACTTGCCCCAAACAAAGTAAGTAATCATGCAAAGGGAAGAAAGTGATAGTTGTAAGATTGGAACAATCCCTAGGGTAGTAGATAAAGGGATGACTTTATCGAGATTGTGTTGAGATGTTGAAAAATCCACTTCAAGGTTTTTTGATTGTAGGATTTCGTGATAAGCAAATGTTTGGTTCGAAAATTTTGTAATTTTTTCGATTTTTTTGAATTTTTAAAATATTGGTTTTTTTGATGGTTTTACAAAGTTTTTAGAAAAATTTGATGCAAAGAAGAGGAGCGGTGTTTTTGTTACACCAGATTTATTATGGATAAACGATGATGTTGAAAGAGTAAAACAAACCCAATATGAACAAGAAGGAACCACACCAAAGTTATATGTGAACTAAGATGCAGAGAATTTTCTTGCAATTGGTCTATAATGCAAGTAAACAAATTACAACAAAATAACAAATTGAAAGAAGCAAAAGCATTGTCACGATGTTGACAAACCGCAACAATACAACACAATTTGCAAAAACGACGTCTAATGACACTCCGAATGTGTTCCACATTGAAGAACTAGACATATATGAATGCCCTCGAGCGATAACTTAGAATGCGAGAGGATTGGATCGGGCCAAAGAGTGGAGTGATGCTTAGATACTCCAAAACAACTCTTGTTGAATCCCATTGAAGTTTGATTTGTATTGGATCAATTTGCAGTAAAGTGGTCTTAGGGGAGATGAAATTTTCAGCTTTGCTTCAGTTTTTACTATTCTACATCCAAAATTGCAGGTTAGCATTTTAAGAGGAAAAAGTTTGAGTGAGTACTGCAAACTGCCAATCCCCACTCTTCAATGGCCACTCTCCAATGGTCACTCAATATCTTAAGCCCCAAAAGTAGCTGCTTAGGGTTTTTAGGTAAAGATTCCAAATTTTTGTAGTTTTACAATGAATCAGGTATCATGGAACCACGTATTAGGATGCTTTTGCAATGTGATGGTCCAATGGATATTATATTTTCAATTCTAACGGATAGCATATTTTCAGTTCAGCTAAATGTTTCGAAGACTTTAAGGTAAACTAGGGTACATTCCTTTAACACCTTTTTTAAGAAGTCACTAGAATTTTTTCTCTTAAACAAGAGTAGGCACTTTGCTATTTTATAGGTAATATTCCATATTTTCTCTTCCGGTCTCATTGCCATGACAATATCATCTAGAGGCTATAAATTGGAGTGGATTGATGTGTGAACTCCTAAAATGTCATTCTTGTAGAATTCAGAATCACAACTTGCTGTTCTATTTAGATTTTACTTCAAAACGACAGTTTTGTAATTCTTAGAGTGTTAGAATGTGCATTAGAAAGAACATATTGCTTATGAAACCATGAATGATAAGAAAGGAATGAAAACAAAGACACAACGCGAAGGATTTTACCTCAGTAAACTCCAATGTCTGGGAACCATTTGAAGTGGCAATCGCGCATGTTCCCTATCTTCCTTCAATGAAATGGTTCAGTACAAAGAGCATGTAAAGCATACAACTCACATTTCCTGTTTCTCCTATCTTCCTAATGCTATGAGGGATAAATTACAACCAACATAGAATGGCACAGCCATGACAACTACACTATTACATTCATCAATTCACTCCTTACACTTGTAGATCATGCTTCCATGATCACCAATCCTGGGATCCCCTTCTCATTCATTCCTCCTATTAAATATGCTTGAGATGTCCTTTGGTGTATTGAAGAATCCCTATAGTTGGGGCAATGAAAGAGGCTGTTTCTTTAATTGTTACTGGCTTGTGCTATTGCCATGGGTGAAAACATCAGTTTTAGCAGGCCGATGGTTTTGCATGTTGTTGCTTTGCATACACCGAGAGGTTAGCAAGCCTCCCTGGTGGTTACGCAACCACCATTCTGTGAAAAGCCATTGTTTTGTATTCCGTCTTGGATTTACTAACTTTGTAGCCCTGCTGATATTTTTTTTGATTTGTAAACACTTTTTTGACCGGAGTATGAACCGGAGGGTTGGTGGGGCCCCACCCTACATTGCTAATGTCCACAGACCAGATATTACAAATTTCCATCACAAACTACAACCACAGATAAGCAACACATGAAGACCACTCCACCGTTGACGATGCAAATTCTGCCATCGCCATGGAGAGCCACCAGCTGCTGCCAAGCCAAATCCGGCGAAACAAGCCAAGCCATGACTAGCCACCGAGCCACCATCCTAGCCACCAACCGCTACCAAACCAAGTCCGCCACCGCTAGAGAAGAGAAACCGGCTGCCAAATCCGACTATATGCACCAAGCCAAGACCAGCCATAGAGCCACCATCCTAGCCACTAGCCGCTGCCAAACCAAGATTGCCACCGCCAGAGAAGAGAAACCAACCGCCACCACTTGGTGATGCGACAACCGCCACCACCGGTGATGCGACAACTGCCACCACCGGTAAACAACCCCGAAGGGGATTGTGCCCAATGGGATTTGAACTTGGGTGGATCCGGACACAACCGTCCGTCTTAACCAATCCACCCAAACCCCATCGGTAAGGTAGCCCTGTTGATATTGAAACCTTTGTCTATTGGAGTTATAAATGAATTTCTTGGATCCTTATGGATTAGGTAGCCCCACTCCATGTGACTCCTCTCTTAGTTTCCTAGAGCATTTTTCATTTCAGGCACATGTGCATTACATATATGTTCTCAGACACTGTCAACAACTTGCAAGTGCTTAACCTTCAAAGCTATAGTGGTACTCAGAAAAATGAATTTTAAGCAAGGCCCGACTGTAGAGGTCTAGGTTCTCAGCTTAAATATTCTTTCATCTCTGGCTTTTGTGCTCACAATACCTATGCAAATGGTGATACAGATTATGTTTCATATGCATATGAAATTATTTTGAGGCTTGAAGGTCTATGTTGCACTTGCAGGTGATCTGTCTTAAAAAATGTAAAAAAATATATATCTTCAAGAAGCAGAGAAATTTGTGGAGTATTTTCATCTATGTATTTCTTGTTGGGATGCAAATCAATCACTTAATTACATTTAATGTGTATGCTTTAAATATTGGTCGCTTAGACATTTTGTCAATCACTTATCCACATTTAATGGGAAGATATTGCATAAAAATTCCTTGTCCCATCATTTGAACACTATTTTGAGCTGCTTGAAATGGAAAATATTGCCTGTTTACATAGGCAAACTTAAAACTACTTTGATACATATCATTTGTTGGGAAGCTTTCAGCCCTTGAAAGTTACCTTGGTCATGTGTTAACCTTTGGATGACTCAAAAGTATACAATTACATTGACTTTTAAGCAGGGATAAAAAGTGTGTCTGAATTTTAGAGCCTTTGAAACTAAAATCCTTGGAGTCTTTGTATCTTGAACTGCTATGGATGGTTTGCAGAGACTGCAGCTGGATTCCAGATGATATGAGAATGCAGTCTCTGCAGATTGCTAAAGCTGTGGAACAAGCTTTGGTACAAGCGGTAATTCTCAACTTCCATCTTTCAGTTCATGTCCATGGCCAAGTATACACACACACACACACACAAACATATGTATGTAATATATAGCTAAAATTCAAGCTTCAGCAATTTATCCTTTTACTTTGCCTAGTAATGATAGTACTAATGTGATTTTGATGTTTTGGTCAATTCTTAAAACATTTTTATGTGGACTTGTGCACTGTTATTTGATGTGATTGCTCTGTTCTTGTGTTTCAGGTGCAGTATAGCAGTTTTGGGCGAGAACATATTATCCCAGTGTAGTCAAGATTGGTTTTATTTTGCTCGAGTCTGTTGAAGCTGGGAAGATGGGTTTTGCAGCAGACCCTGTTAATTGTGATGGATTGGTAGGGGTCAAGGAGCTAGGAGTTCAGGCATTGAGAACAGCCTTTGAAGTTCATGATATGGCACGGAATGAGGTTTGTTTTTCATGGCTTCATTTTCTCATATAAGAATTGTCTTCTTATTTTCATTTTCTTAAATCTACCATCCCTTTATTGGAAAAGTCTGTATGCAACTCTTTAATTTGCAAGGTAATTACAATTTGCAGATTATTGAACAAATCAAAATTCGCATAATTTCTCTAAAGCCTCACCAAAGCTCTGCAGTTATCAGGTGACTTCATATGATTGCAAATTGATGTATGCTTTGGTTTGTTCTGTAAAATCTTTCTTATATAAAGTAGGTTTGCAGATTACTCAGTGAGCTAGTTCGGAGTTACCCACATCTTATGCTTGAGCATGTTACTCGCTTGAAGGAGTCTTTAGATTATTTCACCCTTTTGAATTCCATATCTGCTTCCTCTTTCATCAGAGCTCTATGCCCTCTATTTCAGATGAGACGTGACCTCCAGGTGATTGTTCTTACCGTAATTTTACAAGAATAATAATTTTACAGCATATACACTGATATTGTTGGGCCTGGAAAATCTTTGTAACTGGGTAGTCACATGCACAGAATTATACTGTTTTGGTCTTGAGGAAGGCAATGTTTGGGCGGGAGGAATCTGCTCGCGTGACTGCTGCTAGAGCCATAATAGATCTGATTATATCAGAAAAGCAGTTGGCTAACAATGATTCAGACTCATTTCCATCTTCAAGTCAGGCTAGCTGCAGTCAACAAGCCAAATTTCCTTGTACGTTGGGATTGAATCTTTTCAAGAGCTCAAAGGATTATTGCGAAGGTGTCTTCGCAACAGGCATGTGCTATATACCAACTTTCTCTGTGATACTCCTTTTGTTGTGAAGCTCTGGGTATTAGTCATTTATAAATTCATGACCCACAGGCCCGAGTAAAGGAGGCAATGTACAAAGGGCTTGTCAACCTTGTTCTGGTTGATCCTGCAGCTGCAGGGCCAGTCTTTGATCTACTATGGCCTCATTTCCTTCAATATTGTGTCCCCCAAGAGGTGCTTTGTTAATTATTCCTTTGAAGTTTTAACCAGGCATGTGCATTTATTAGATACAATTTTTGTGGGATACTATGATCTTCAAATGAGAAAATTATTGGTAAAAGGCTTTTGTATGTCAAAGACAATTAATTATGTGCATCATTCCTATTGTTTACCTCTATTAGGATTTGGTACATACTTGATTGCAGGATGGTGGACTCCAGCTCAAATTAAGTGCTTGTGTTAAAATCCGAAATGGGATGATCTGTCTGGAGGAGCCATTAGATTATCTACTTTCATGTGTGCATCACCTTCTTGTCCTTCAGCCACATAATAAAACTGATAAACAGTCTGAATACTCATTGACATGCTTTGGATTTTCTTTATCACAGGATAATGAGGTATTTTTCCATTCTATTCACCTAATTTAAATTGGCCAACATATGATACACCAGGAACTTATGACAGCACTTCATAGGATGTGCATTTAACACATTCCAATTTCTTACAGGTTGGAGGAGTCCCAGCTGGAGAATCTTTTGCAAATGCATTCGTAAACCTGAAACGGAGTTTCCAATTGGGCAAGTTGGAAGGTCCATATTTCAACAGTTTAATACTATTCGAAATTATACCTAGGTTTCTTCCTTATCACAAGCTGTTATTTTGACGTTGCAATGCTTTTGTTTTGGTGCAGGGTATGGTTTAGATAAGACACAGAGTTTCAGCCTGGAAACTACAGAAGGAGAAAAGAATGTTGAACAGGCTCGTGTAATGTTGGGAGTTTTGGAGGTTGTAATGGATATTTCAGTCTCAGATATGAGAAATGCAACTGATACAAACCAAGAAGTAGCTAAGAGTGAACTTATAGCCTTGCTTGAGCTTTATGATTCTCTAGAGCAGTCTGCTTATAGAAAGCAAGGAAATGCAACTCGAAAAGTCCCTATGAAGGCTCCTTCAGATCCCAAAGGACAAACACAGGAAGCTGGGAATCAATCCAATCTCAACTTGAGGCATAGTAGTTCAAATGCTTCTCCGTCTAGTTCTGCTCAAGATAGAGTCCCATTCTTGATGACCTCAAACATTGCTCACCTCTTAGAGGCTGCAGTGAAGTTAATGAGTACCGATATCTCTTCTGGCCAGCCAACTTCCGAACATCGAAGCCAAGGCACAACGATGAAGCAAAATACTAACCACTTCAAACTTGTATCATTTGCTTTAAAAACATGTCTTCGTCATCTCAAGGCAATATTGATTGAGTCATTTGAGCAAGGAGAATCTCAAAGTCTGTTTAAGGCCCTTGTCAACAGTGATATAAAAGTCTTGGGTGGTTCTCTGTTGCAAATAATTTGTTTATTAAAATCAACTTTGAGCTCAGCTTCAACCCAAGATAAACCAAGGAACAAGGAAAGCAAGGGAAAAAAACATCTGATGAAGCAGGGGAGGGACTGATCCATACAGCAATTCTTTGTATGGATATGCTATGTAAGTTGAGTTTTACAAAATATAGTGTGGCTGATATACTTAACGAAATGTTGTCTGTTCCAAGCAGCGGGAAGATTCTGTACACGAGAAGGATATTGAAATGGAGGATGTTTCTGAAATTGAAGGCGAAAGTCCGGAGGCTAGGCTGGTATACCTATTTTTGTTGAAGAAGATTCGGCCCACTTCTGTTTCAGTTTCTTACCCTGTCACACTTCCGAGAGTTTGAGGTAACATCTGCCCTTTAGATAGCTGTATTAGTGCTTAAATAGACATGTTTTGTGTGTCTTCTGCAAAATTACTAGTAACACTTCTTGAACCATGTTTAAAGCTACTTTGAATGTTTTTTTGGTATTCTCATGTTATGCTGCACATTCAATGCATTCACAAAAACAACTCTAGCATTATGATATTTAAGTGTTTTACATGTATTGTTTGTTTCCTTGCACCCATATCTTTCTTGTAACTTACATATTATATGACACTGGATTCTTGAAACATCATAACAATAGTGCCATTCATGCTAAATGCTTCTTTTCAAGGTTTGAACTTTGTAACATAAGAAATTAGTAGAAAACCACGGTGAATCAGCATAATCAGAATTCAGTATTTAGTGAATAAATTAATATAAGATAACTATGGTCATTCTTATGTCATCAGACTTGCCCTTTTGCTTCCTCCTCTTGCTCAACTTCACAAATATAACATATTCATAATTATATTTCAAATTAGAGGTGGCTTTTAAACTTCCTAGTATTTTCTCTAAACAAGAATGTTATTATGCTGTTCTAATTGTGTTTGGAATGTTTCCATCCTGTTTTGGGAACAAGGAGCTGTTTCCAGCTTTTTGGTGATAATAGTTACTTAGGTAGTACAAGTGGCCATAATGTTGCTTACTATGTGGTGCTTTATTGTTTGTGCAGATATGTTTTCTCTCTGTTAATCTATTTGGGCAATCTTTTACGCGTACTTTTGCATGCTTCCACTTTTGTCTGTTCGTTTTTATGAAATCCCCCACTTTTACAAGTCTATTTACCTCAGCTTTGACTACTGCACAAGATTGAATAGGAGTGGAGTAGAGACAATTCTCCTTTCTACCACTCAAATAAAAGTTTTGAAAGGGTTGGAGAAGTGACTAACGACCCTTCTCTAGCCAATGTTCAGATTGCATCCGACTGACACATTTGGAATGTTTTCTTGCTTTTTCAAATTTTCACTTTGATTCTAGAAAGTTGTGAAATCAATTCCACACGTCAAATGTTAAATAAGAGACATTTCACGAAGCCAAATTTGACATGTAGCATGATAATTGGATGGAATTGGATTGTGCAAAAATTCTCCCCAATTTTTGAGTCATACCACTTGTCACATGTTCATGCTTGGCCATGTCAAGATAGAAGATCAAAAATGTAGCTTGGTTCATCTCTTTGCAGTTATGTAGCCAGGTAATCAGCTCAATGCTCAAGATCTTGTAATCAATGGATGCTGAATCATTTCATCTTCACAACAGTTGTTCTTCCCTCAAGTAATGAACAGAATCAGGAAGATAAATATTCACTCCGAGTTAGGAGTTTGGAAAATTTTGAACTTGATAGAGTGAAGCTACTAAAAAGAGGGAAGCTTGCGAGGAAGTTGGTGAGTGTAACTTGCAAGAGAGTTTGCTAGAAAGTCTAAACATCAAGATAAATGTACTGTGTTCGTAATTTGAATTTGAAAGTATACGTGTGGTTTATTAATGTATTAGCCCAAATGGTTGGTGTAAAAACATTTTGCGTTGTCAAATTTTGGAGTGGGTTTTATTTCAGCTAGTTGTTGATGTATACATTTCTACAAAATCAGTGAAGTCGAGAAATCTTTTGTAAGCATGAATTTTCACTTCCATATTGTTTGTGCACTTTGGACTAGCTAAGTGGTTGATGGATTTTTGACCCTTCACTATGCCATCATTTTGGTATTAGAGTTAAGATTTATAGAAGAGTGATACCATTTTTGCTACCTCAGTGGATTTTTAGTTTAGTGAAGCAAAGTAGTTGCAGAAATTAGGAAGCATATATAGTTGAGAAGTAGCAGAATGGCTACAGAGAAGTAGCAACTAGTTGAGCTATACAAGGAAGAGGACAACTAGCTTGTGCCTGGTGAAGACAATTTGGAGATGTTGAGAGCAATGCAAGCTTGCTTGGATGAAATTGAAATGGCCCAATGAGGTGCATCTGCATCAATGAGTGAAAAGAGTGACGGTGAAGGACAACTTGAGGATGACTTGGAATTGAGAAAATGATCTTCAATACCATACCAAAATCAGGAGGTAAGCTAAACATTGATATTTTTACTTGTTCTCAAAGTTTGAATTTGGAAGAGTTGATTGATTGGATCATAAAACTAGAATACTTATACGAGCATAGAGAAGATGACAGAGTTTGCATGCACCATGTTGAAATGTCAAAGAAGAGGAAAAAAATGATAAAACATGGATAGAATGGTTTCCAACTTAAAGATTTTCCATTATAATCATCAACAAAATATGTTTAGAAATAAAATATGAGCCAAAAAGTGAAGTGTAAAGGATTATACAAAAGTTTTTACAGACCATCAGATTTGGTCGGGTAGAAGAAGATGAAAATTTCCACACGTAAATCGTTTGATACTTAGCATTTAAGATGAGTCGAGTTTGTTGAAGTTACATTTTGTGGAAGAATCTTACTAGTTGGATTTAACAGAAGAGGAAAAACTGGCTCAAAAATTGCAAATGGAAGAGAAAGAGACGTTGGATGAAGAAGGAAAACATTTGGTAGAAACAAAGAGTTTGGAAAGAAATATGGAGGAGCTTTAATGAGCTCTTCACCACTAAGTCGAGAAGTGACATTTATTCTCATAGAGAAAGAGAATATAGAGGAAAAATTGTGGTAGAAGATTTGAAGGAATTCGTTTCAAATGTGGTGAGCATGGACATTGGGCATATGCGTGTTAAAAGTAGAAAATTTGAAGTGAGGCAAAATCATTTGAACATGCAGCCTTGATTGAAGCCGAGGAATATGAGAATTCGATGTTGCATAATGTTGGTGAAGCTAAAGAAGGAAGATTTTAGGGAAAAAAACTAAGTGCAAGGGCAATGGAAAGTGCTGTAAACTGATTATTAATGGTGGTAGTACTTGATAATTCCTAAGTTGCCGAAATGTTAGGTTGGGGCCTCGGGAGTGGGTACGAGAGCAGCGGGGAACGGGAGAGCGGCGGGAGAGCGGGCAGGGGCACTGTGGAAGCGGCCGGGTGCAGCCTGAGCCGCACGACCGCTTCCGCGCAGCCCCGACCGCTCCTCGCCTGCCCCACAACCAAAAAACGTTATTTATTTATTTATTTTTTTCATGTTTTTAAAGCCCCACAACATTAAAAAATAAAATATTCTTCTAATCTAAACCCTAAAAGCTAACTCTAAACAATAAAACAAAAGAACACAAAAACAAAACATAAAGCAAAGAAACTTACCTTTGGCTCTCCAAAATTGCATTGTGTTTGTCTAGGGTTTGAGGAGCTATTGCTAAGCTTGTAGGAGTGTGAGGAGCTATAAAGGAGGAAGATTTGTGAAGGATTTGTGGTTTACTAAGTGAAGGTAAGTTTTTTTTAAATTTCTAACCTTGTTTCTCTTTTTTTTGTTATTTAATCTTTCACACATTACATTTTTTTGCTTATGTTCATCTTTTTTTTGCTCTTTCTATTTAATTTTTTTAATTTTCATTGTTCAATCACAATGCAATTGCATGCCATTGTTTTTTGTGTTTTTTTTTTTGAACCTTGTAGGTATTTCTACAATGGCAACAACAAGTTCTGCTTTTTCTATGCAATCTTTGGCTAGGGACTTTGACCCAAATTCACCGTTATGGAGGCATGTAACAATACTTCAACAAATTGCAGGTGGTGGTTGTTTTGAATGGAAATGCAATGATTGTGATGGACTATTCAAAGGCTCTTATAGTAGGGTGAAAAGCCACTTGTGTGCCATAACAAGTAACGGTATAAGAGTATGCAAGGGGAGGAATAATCTTTGGGGTGTCAAAAACAAAAATTTTGGCATATATCAAAGAGCAGGAAGATGCAGAGACAAATGTGGCTATGAGAGCGGGTCATCCATTGGCCAAAAGAGGAGGTTCATCTCGTTCAACGAGGCCTCCAGTTGCTCCATCACCTAGTGGATCCCCAATTGTGGCCATGCCACATCCATTTGTGGCTCCTATCTCCACGGATGAGGATGTTTCCTTGCACGAAAGAAAAGTAAGACAAAAGGGCCATTGGAAAAGGCCTTTCAGAATGAGAGCAGGAAATTGCAAATGAACACATTGCAAGGTGTGTATATGCTAATGGACTTTCTTTTAATGTTGTGAGATCATCTTATAGGCGTGAGATGGTGAAAACCATCAATGAGGCACCAAAAGGGTATAAATCACGAGGATATGAGAAGATCCGCACCACCCTTTGGATAAACAAAAAAATTATGTGGAAACCTCCAGCAACCAATTAGCGACTCATGGACCAAAATAGGTGTGTCCATTGTGTCTCGATGGATGGAAAGATGCAAGAAACCGCCTTTTAATCAATGTGATTGCAGTATGCCCTAAGGGGGCAATGTTTTTAAAGCGGTTGATTGTGAGGGGCAAGTAAAGGATGCCCAATTCATAGCTAACATTCTCTTTGAGTCCATTGAGGCGGTGGGGCACGAAAATGTTGTCCAAGTCATAACGGACAACACCAAAATCGCAAAGTGTGGGGATGTTAGTTGAGGCATGGTATGGGCATATTTTTGGACACCATGTCTTTGTGTATTCATTGAATTTAATGCTAAAGAAAATGGCAAACAAAATAGAGTGGATCCAACAAGTGTATGCGAGAAGGTGAAGAGATCCACATGTTTGTCACCAACCACCACATGTCATAGGGCATTTTAGATCATTTGTTAGGTTGTGGAGTCTGTTTTCATGGGAGAAAGTGTTGAAGACTGCATACACTAAGAGTCTTGTACACTTTCCACGGTTGTCTCGCCGAGATTTTTTTGGCCTTAAAACGTGCCCGATATACCGATGCGAGATCGGGTTTCTAGGTTGATTATTTTGGCATCCGGTGTGATTGCATAACATTGAATCCTTTCTCCAAGTGTGGGACTTGAAAAATGAGAAAGGATTCTCCGAGAGAAGAAAAGCTGGTTCCTATTCCTCTGTTCGGATGCACACGAAATATGCAGAGAGGTTTTCTCAAAACCTAATCTAATCGCTGAGGAGACAAGGTAAGAAGATGCATAAAAATAAATCTAAGCTAATAGAGGTGATGCAGGAATGAAGAACACCTATTTTGCCGGTAAAAACACGAGACCATTTGAATGTGATATAAGATCATGCACTGAGATGACAAAACTGCGGTGAAAGACCGGGAGGATGCAAAAAGAACACGAGAGAGGGTGAGAATCATCCACGAGACATGCATTATTTGCTCCAAAGATTGATACTGATACACTACTGAGAATGCCATGAGGGTAGAATAGTATTACGGTTCAAATGAGAGGTTCGAAATCCACAAATTCGCTTTGAGGAGAAGAAGGGAGAGGCAAAACAGAAAAATGTTCGACCTTGAAAAGAAGCTCCTCTTTACAATATATAGAAAGAATGAGAGAGGAAAGAGAGAAGGGAAAACCAAATCTACCCCAACCACCTCCAGGTTGCATTCAATTCATCTCATCATGGCAGAAGCGGCGGATCTTGGCAAAACGGCGGGCTGCCTAATGAAGCGTGGCTATGCCTGCTGCATTAAAGTTGTTTGTTGAAGCATTATACGCTTGTCATTTCGCGCCAGAGGCGTTTCTTGATTTTCTCTCTCCAAACTGAACCAAGATGCAAGATTGACCCTGGAATCGTGTAGAGAATCTCACAAGCTTTCCGTTGATATAAGGAACGTGCAAATCGAGCTGCTCTGGATCAAAGATATGACGATCGAGATTTAGGGCGCGGAGCAGGACCAAACGGATTTTGAAATATTTTCCCGCGCTTCGCCACCTGGATGACACGTGGCAGGCTCTGATTCGCTGAGCAACTCTCTCTCCTCCACCTCTTGGCGGGCTATCTTTTGAAATTTCCTTGTGGGCCCTAGCTGGGACACGTGGCACTATCCCATTGGTTCGGATCAGTGCTCGAAAACTCGCCCCTTTGACTTTTTGGACCTTTCTCTTGTGAGGACACGTGGCAGCTTCTCATTGGTTTTCGGCCCTGCCGGCTCTTTCGCGCCCTTCGCGTTTTTATGTCCCGGATGTCCCAAACCGTTTGGGACATAAACCTCCAATCCGCCGGAATGGGCTTCCTTGTCCCTCATTCGGCCGATGACACGTGGCGCTGCTTGATTGGCTTTCGGCTCCTTCGGCGATCCGCGTCCCGCGCGTCCCTTTGTCCCGGATGTCCCAGTGCTCCTTGTGCTGATTTCGGCCGAACCGGCCGGTTCGCGTCCATTTGTCCCAAATGTCCCAAACTGTTTCGGGCTGCCTTGACCTTTTTCGCCCGGTTCGGCCGGTTCGCGTACTCGCGGCCCAAATGTCCCCATTTGCTGGGCTGCATTTGACCTCATTTGGCCCGGTTCGGCGGTTCGTACTTCAGCGTACTCTTGCCCGGCTGTCCCGCTTAGCGATTAGTCGATTTTTTCTTCCTCTTTCGGCCGGATCGGCTTCGCGCGCCCGCGCGTACACATCCCGAGATGTCCCTATTGCTTCGAATTTGCCTAGAGGCTTTTCGGCCGATCCGCGCCTTTTGTCCCACACGTCCCTATTGCTTTGAGGACTAGGACTTAGCCGATTTTCACAATTTTTAAGGTCAACCTACTTGCATGGGCTGCAAAACTCGATGCATGTTATCGAAATTTACCAGGGGGTGAAATTTTGACAACAGTTTTGACGACTCAGCGGGGTCACCTGCTGCTAGGTAGAAGATCAGTGGCCTTTTAGCGATCCATTGGGCATAGAGTCATAAGCAATGACTGAAAGCAGGCACGATCTGACATGACTTCTTCTCCAGCAACACTCTCAAAAAAAAAAAAACAACAACGAGAGAAAAAAACTGTGCCAAAGCACTTAGGGAAATAGAAACCTAACTACCACAGGACAATGTGCATACGCACTTAGAGGAATTAAGAAAAATCTAAACTAATATTTACAAGGGCAAACCCCTTCTTTTTAGTAGCAATGTTTAAGATAGATTCCGTTAACCGGAATCGGAAGTTCCTTTCCATCCAATGCAGACAATTGGAAGGCATTACTATTTTTGCATCCCGTGACCATGTAGGGACCACTCCAGATGGCATCAAACTTGGAATGCCTTCCTGGTTTTGCCCGATCTGCATCCCATTTGAGAACTAGGTCCCCTTCCTGGAAGGTCCTTGCTCTTGCTCTCTTATCAAACCATCTTTTTACTAAGGCCTGATCCTTTTGATAAATGCAACTGCTTTGTTCTCGATTTCTTCTAATTCCATCAATTCTGCATACCTGACTTCCATTGGTTCGAACTCAGATAACTCAAAGCTGCTTCATGAGCTCCAAGGCTGGCAATTCTAATGATATAGGCAATACTGCCTCCTTCCCATAGACCAACTTGTAGGGAGAATTACCTGTAGACCTCTTTGGTGTTATCCTGTCAGCCCATAACGCTGATTTTAGCCTTGTATGCCATGTTCTTTGATTTTCATCCAGAGTCCTTCTGATGATTTTTAGCAAATTCTTGTTTGTGGACTCTGCCTGTCCATTACCCTGCGGGTAATAATTTGAAGAGGTGCTCAAATAGATTCCATTCTTGATAGCCCATTATGTAATTTTTGAACCTATGAATGCTAATGCATTATCTGATATGATGGTGGCCGGCACACCGAACACGGTTCTTATTTCTTCATAAAAGTCTAGTATGTTAGACTCACTTGCCTCTTTGAGCGCTCTTGCTCGGTCCACTTGGTGAAATAGTGCAGCCATTTGTAAGAATCCACTTGTGGCCTTGACTCGGGTGGGATTGATGACTCATGAAGTCAATCCCCATTGCATGAATGGATGATCTACTGAAATTGGACGAAGGGGCAGTGCTGCTAACCTTCCTTTCCCTGTGAATAATGCACATTTCTCGCATTTCTTAACCCATGAGTAGCAATCATTGAATACAGTAGGCCAATAGTAACCAGCTTTCATGATTTTGAGAGCTGTTACTCGTGGGGTGAAATGGCCTCCTGCCTCCCCGTCATGGAACTCGTGTAAGATCCTTTCAATCTGACCTGTCCCAATGCATCTTAATAGAACACCGTTGATGTCTTTTTTAAACAAAATACCATCAACAAGCACATATGGAATTGCTTGTAATCTGAAGTACCTTCTTTTTGCTTTGCTCATTTCTGGAGGGCACATGCCCGTCTGTAGGAAATGTATCATATTCTGAGTCCAACAAGGAGTGGACACATCATCATTTTCCTGTTTTTGATCATCTTGTAATAGCAGGACAACGTCTTCTTCATCTTACGGGTTGTTTGGTTGTTTGGAAGCGAGCTGCTCACACAAACCTTTGCCTCTTACTGACTTGGTGATCTTGATCTCAATGTCATACTCCATGACACGGGTGATCCATCTGCCCTTTTCTCATTCAAATCCTTGTTGAGGAGGAAGTCCTTAACTTGACATGTGAGACCAATAAGCTGGACCTTGTTGTTTGAGACTAAATGCTTGAATTTCTTCAAGCTTCGATTCTGCAAGCACATGCTTTTCTATAAAAGAGTACCTTACTTGTGAGTCATCAAGGCTCTGGTGAAGAAGAAGGCAATCGGTTTGTTCATCATTATCTTTGTTCTGCTGTACAGAATGGCGAAATAGTGTCATCACCTCCAAATGCATAGAGGATGAAATCCTTGGAAAAGTGCAGGTTGATGAGAGTGGGTGCACAGGAGATGGCTTCTTTGATTGCTTCAAAACTCTCCTTGCCTTCGCCGTCCATTTGAAAGCCATGCTTTTCTTTAACATTTTGGTGATGGGCTTGTGAGGGCTGCAAAATCTGGGACAAACCTCCGAACAAAGTTTATCCTTCCCGGGAAACTCGAAGGGCTTTCTTGTGGCTAGGCAATGGTAGAGCTCTTATGGCTTCGACCCTCTCTGGATCAATTGCTAATCCTTCCTTGGAGACAATATGGCCAAGGAGCTTCCCTTCATGTGCAAGAAAGATGCACTTCTTAGGATTTAAGGACACTCCGAACTTTCTACACCTCTGAAACACTTGCCTGAGGTGAAAGAGATGGTCTGCAGCATTCTTTGAGAAGACAGTGATATCATCTAGGTATACCAGCACTATCTTGTTGATCAAGCCTTTGAATGCCATATCCATAGCTCGTTGGAATGTTGCTCCGGCGTTCGACAATCCAAATGGCATCTTCTTGTAAGCATATGTGCCCCATTTGGTTGTGAAGGTTGTCTTGAACTGGTCTTCCTCCTTTACCATAATCTGATTGAAGCCTGAGTAACCATCAAGTAGTGAAAACCTTTCTGAACCAGCTACGACCTGCAATATTTGCTCCATGGAAGGGAGTGGATAATGGTCCTTGAGAGAGGCTCTATTCAAATCTCACGAAGTCAACACACGGTCGATCTCTCACTCTTCTTTTCGATTGGAACTAAGTTGGCAACCCAACTAGAATGCTTGATTGGGAATATGATTCTTGACTCAATCAGCTTGTCAATTCTTTTCTCATGAGAGGCTCCATGTGTGGATTGGTGGTCTCTGTTTACTTTGACGAGGCTTAGTATTTGGATCGATTGATGGTATGTTGAGCTAAGTTGGGATTGAAACCTTCAAGTCTTCATAGCTCAAGCAAACACGTCGGGAATTCTTGACATAGTTGTATGAACTCACACCTTTCTTGCTCGGTTGTCATCTTTCCAATTTGCGATGGCTTGTTCTCTTCTACCAAGATGGATACCGAATCTTCTCTCTTGACACTGAATGTTTGCTTTCTCCTTTCTAAAGCTGATCATTGGGGTTGAAAATGGACTCCAAAGTGATAAGTCCTTGGCGACTTGTCGGTTCTCAAATTTGTATCACTGGTCACCATATTGTTGTTCGACTTTTCTTGATTCTTAGCGAGAACTCAGCTTCTTCTTGCAAGAAGTGGATGATTTGCTGGTCATTCTCAAATACTGCCAAGTGACATTGTTATCCGGCCTTTGAAGGCCTCACAATCACGTGGATGTTTGGTTTGTACCTTGTCTTGTTGAATGTTTTCTACAATGTCAAAGGCTGCCCCTACTGCTATGAAGCTTTGTCGGACTTGATTCTCTTTCTAGGGATGGATTTGATGCCAAAGCCCTCAAAATCTTCCATGAGGTCCCACACCCTGTTCTTGTAGCACCTGAGTAGATCATTTTTGGCAGCATGTTGTCCCTTGACCTGATTTACAATTAATTCACTGTCCCCAAAACTTGCAAGTTCTTTATTTTTTTTTTGATTGCCCAATGCATCCCTTGCACCAAGGCTTCATATTCAGCAGTGTTATTGGAGCATGCAAATTGAAATCTGAAAGCTGAATAGTACCTTACTCCTTGAGGTGAAATAAGCATGGCTCCACCTCCTGCACCTTGTCTACTCCTTGATCCATCAAAAAACAGCTGCCACACCTCATTGTCATCCTTGTGGTTTGGCTTGGTGATGCTAGGAATAGGTTGACTTTCTTCGTGTATATAATAGACTCCTAGCTCAGATTCTTCTATTCCTTGATAAGGATCAAAAGCATGCACCTTGTTTGCCCATTCATCAAGAGTCAAATCGGGATACTTCGACCTTAGTGTCGCTTCATCGGTGCTTGGGTGATCTTCTTGATCAAATCTTTGAGCAATTGGTATTAATCGATTTGGAGTATAGGGCTCAATGTGGAAGTTTGCAATAGGTTACGACCTAATTGTAGCCTTAGTTCCATACCTCGTTACGAAGCAGCATGTGTGACCAATCAGCGGACAAATATCCCCCAATTTTGGCGGTGAAGTCCCTTGATAAACATAGGGCAAAGAGTGGTGGAAGGTCTATGGTGATATATCTTGTAAGACAACAACATTTGGACATGCATGCAAGGTAAGACTCAAATTTCTAATCACTCAGTATTGTTCTTATTGCTGTCCCATCCATTGCACTACTCCCTTAGATGTTATTTCATCTTTGGAGCCCTAAGCGATCAGCTATCTGTTTAGGCATTCTTGAGCTACTTGCCCCGGAATCTATCATGCGATTATGCACTAGCTGATTTCGATGATTAACGAAACATAAAAAGGGGAGGCTTGACATTCTACCTTGTTGTGCTCCATGATTTCCTTGGGTTGGGCAGCATTTGTGAGTACCTTCTCTTGCATTTGGACTGCTGATTGAAGTTGGCCAATCCTTCATGGCATGGCTTACTTGCAGCAGATTTCTTTGGCACAGGATGGATAGGGATTCCCACATAGATATATTGACGTTTGTCTTCTTCATCGATCAGTAATCTTGAATGGTGATGAAGGATCTCTCTTTGTCCTTTGGTTTGCACATTTATTCCTTGTATGTGGGCAGCGTGACAGTGGCATTTGAGTTGGCCTAGGGGCTGTTCTTGGCTGCCCTTGTGCATTTGAAGCCCTGGGTTTTGCTTGCCCGATCATTTGTGGAGTGTGGAAGGTTGTGGATTGGCTGGGGCTAATGGCTGTTCTTCACCCAAATTTCTCCTTTTTGACCTTGTGTTGGCTGCAACACCTTGAGAAACTGCCTGATTCATGCCACAGAAATCCTCTGCTTGCCAATTTACCAATGTGGTGTCATTTGGGGCTGATTGCGTTGTTGGAATGTTTCTTGTTGTTGGCTGTTTTCTTGACTGCTCTCACCCTCCACACCAGTAGTTGTTACCATTAAAGCTTGAGTCAAAGCACCATTGTAGCACATGGATTGATTATGAGGTTCATTACATGGAAAACACCAATCATACTCCTGGGCAATGTTGTTTTGTCTTTGGTACTAATGCCTTAGAGCGAGATATGGCATTTGGATTATAGAAATTTGGAATGGTCTATTGGCGGGAGGCCTTGCTTGATTCGATTTGCATTTGGATTGGGTGGCCTTTGAGGCTGATATAGCTGCTATTAGGTTGAGCTTGAGGCTGATACGAAGGTCTAAAACCTTGAGCTTCTTTGTCTCTTGAGTGTGACCAGCTCATTACCTAAATTTTGCGTAGTTGCTTCATGACTTCTTGAAGCTCATTTGGGGCACTTGGAGATGAAGTTGAAGCTTCATTTGAACTCTGATTTCTAGGAGTGGGAGAAGGAGCTAAGACTGGTGCTTGACTAGTACTTGGGCTCTCTAAACTTGGATATAATGGCATTGGAGGCCTAGGAGCTAGCTTGCCGGCTTGAATCGAGACAATTTTCAGCTCTAATGGCAATACTATATAAGCGGCGGGATAGTTGTGCCTCCCATAGATTGAACCAACATAGAAATATCAGAATTTAAAGCTTTAAGGTAATATAGAAAAGCACCTTCGATGTTGGCTTTCTTCTTTGGAATTCTATCCCAAGACCTTTGAAATCTGAAGTTGAAGTCAGTTAGCTGCTCATTGGAAGCTCTCTTGATGGTTGTCAGCTGCTCCAAAAGAGACAAGTTGTCTCCCTTCTCTCCAAATTGATCATGAAGTGCAATACACAGCTGATTCCAGTTTGTGATAGAGCCAGCTTCAAGGCTCCTAAACCATTGCAATGCTTTCCCCTTGAATGAAGACGCCAGCAATTTGACAGCTACTTGCATCTCATCAATCTCATGGATTGCACAAATGTTAGCAATGTCCTTGACATGATCACCAGGAGTGGTCTGATTTTCTCCAGTGAAGTACGGAATGTTCTTCAATGCTGCAACTGGGATCGGATTTTGTGCATTGAGAGCAAGTGGGCTGCTGCCTGTGAAGTTGACATAGGGGTTCAGTGGTTGCGCCATTCTGATTGGTCGAAGAACTCTTGAATACTGAATGAAAGGCCGATCAGGTGGAGGAGTTGAGAGAGTTCTGTTTGGTGGAGATGGAGACCTTTGAATCCTCCTTCCTCTTTGCCTTCGTCTTGGAGATAATTGCAGGTATTCAAACAGCACTTCCTCTTCTCCAACTCTTGACCTTGTGATTCTTCTCATAAGCTTTCAGGCCTGCGCTGCTGAAACCAGTTGATTTTCCTCTCGGAGTCGCCAGATATGCAAACAATAGCTCTTTTCAAGCAAGAAAATTGCAGCAGATGCATATCAACTTTGCTGCAATAAAAATGAGACCTCTAGGTCCCACCAGTGCGTGCCAAAAGCTGTTGATGCAAAATCACGGCACCCACGGATGCGAGATCGGGTTTCTAGGTTGATTATTTTGGCATCAGTGTGATTGCATAACATTGAATCCTTTCTCCAAGTGTGGGACTTGAAAAATGAGAAAGGATTCTCTTGAGAAAAGGCTAGTTCCTATTCCTCTGTTCGGATGCACACGAAATATGCGAGAGGGTTTTCTCAAAACCTAATCTAATCACGCGAGGAGACAAGGTAAGAAGATGCATAAAAATAAATCTAAGCTAATAGAGGTGATGCAGGAATGAAGAACACCTATTTTGCCCGGTAAACACGAGACCATTTGAATGTGATATAAGATCATGCACGAGATGACAAAACTGCGGTGAAAGACCGGGAGGATGCAAAAAGAACACAGAGAGGGTGAGAATCATCCACGAGACATGCATTATTTGCTCCAAAGATTGATCTGATACACTACTGAGAATGCCATGAGGGAGAATAGTATTACGGTTCAAATGAGAGGTTCGAAATCCACAAATTCTGACGAGGAGAAGAAGGGAGAGGCAAAAGCAGAAAAATGTTCGACCTTGAAAAGAAGCTCCTCTTTACTGATATATAGAAAGAATGAGAGAGGAAAGAGAGAAGGAAAACCAAATCTACCCAACCACCTCGAGGTTGCATTCAATTCATCTCATCATGGCGAAGCGGCGGATCTTGGCAAAAGCGGCGATTTGCTATGACGAAGCCCATCTGCTGCATTAAAGTTGTTTGTTGAAGCATTACTTCTGCTTGTTATTTCGCGCCAGAGGCGTTTCTTGATTTTCTCTCTCCAAACTGAACCAAGATGCAAGATTGACCCTGGAATCGTGTAGAGAATCTCACAAGCTTTCCGTTGATATAAGGAACGTGCAAATCGAGCTCTGGATCAAAAGATATGACGATCTGAAGATTTAGGGCACGGAACAGACCAAGACGGATTTTGAAATATTTTCCCGCGCTTCGCCACCTGGACGACACGTGGCAGGCTCTGATTCAGCTGAGCAACTCTCTCTCCTCCACCTCTTGGCGGGCTATCTTTTGAAATTTCCTTGTGGGCCCTAGCTGGGACACGTGGCACTATCCCATTGGTTCGGATCAGTGCTCGAAAACTCGCCCCTTTGACTTTTTGGACCTTTCTCTTGTGAGGACACGTGGCAGCTTCTCATTGGTTTTCGGCCCTGCCGGCTCTTTCGCGCCCTTCGCGTTTTTATGTCCCGGATGTCCCAAACCGTTTGGGACATAAACCTCCGATCCGCCCGGAATGGGCTTCCTTGTCCCTCATTCGGCCGATGACACGTGGCGCTGCTTGATTGGCTTTCGGCTCCTTCGGCGATCCACGTCCCGCGCGTCCCTTTGTCCCGGATGTCCCAGTGCTCCTTGTGCTGATTTCGGCCGAACCGGCCGGTTCGCATCCATTTGTCCCAAATGTCCCAAACTGTTTCGGGCTGCCTTGACCTTTTTCACCCGGTTCGGCCGGTTCGCGTACTCGCGGCCCAAATGTCCCAAACTGCTTGCCATCCTTGGTTGCCTTGACCTTCTTTTGGCCCGGTTCGGCGGTTCACGTACTTCGCGTACTCTTGCCCCGAACTGTCCCGCTTAGCAGTTAGTCGATTTTTCTTCCTCTTTCGGCCGGATCGGCTTCTCGCGCCCGCCGCGTACTTCTGTCCCAGATGTCCCTATTGCTTCCGGACTGCCTAGAGGCTTTTCGGCCGATCCGCGCCTTTCTGTCCCACACGTCCCTATTGCTTTCAAGGACTAGGACTTAGCCGATTTTCACAATTTTTTCTGGGTCAACCTATTTGCCTGGAACTGCAAAACTCTGATGCATGTTATCGAAATTTACCCTGGGGGGGTGAAATTTTGACAACAGTTTTGATACCACGAGTTTTGTAAAATTGCTTACGCTGTGATTTCTACTACTTATGTGGTTTTGTGCATATGGTAGGGTTAATGTAACATTGCATGTGTTTTGAATTCGGGTGTGAATTCTCAGAGAGTTTGTTGAGCATAGCTCGAAACAAATCCAGGTATTGTATTGAGAGAGCGGTGGCTTGTAATAAAATATGAGCAAGTGATTCTTGGTGGGCGTAGCCCAAATTGGGTGAACCACGTTAAATACTTGCTTTGTGTTGTGTTATTTTATTCGCACTTTTATTTGAGATCGTAATATTTTACGCATATTAGTTTATCTTGTAGCGATTACGTGAGGGATTATTCCGCATATTTTATCCCTTATTTCCTAACATCATTCTCGTAGTTGGAGCTACTTGAAGGTAAGGAAAGCTTTCTTTCTTTCTTTTTAATTTAAAATTTAAATATAAGTTTTTAGTATTCTTTTAGCTTTCGATTTTATTTTTAATTTTTGTTCCTCGTTTTTATTAGGTTGTTGAGACTCGGTTTACATCACACACAATCGTCTTGAGATGACTAGTAAAGGTGCGAGAGGCACTCATGAGGATGGTAACATCCAATCTTTTGGTCTACGTATGGAGGCCATCGAACACTCAATATGCTCAAAAAGTGAAGAACCTTATCTTAGAGGACCCTTGGTGGGATAGAGTGGATTATCTGTTGAGTTTACGGAGCCCATTATGAGCATGATCGATTTATTGACACGGATCGGCCATGTCAGGAGAGATATATGACGGCATTGACTCAATGATTGAGAAGATAAAAGCCATCATAAATGCAAAAGAACAAGATCCAGAGGAAATATTTTTCAAACAAGTGAAGTCAATCCTCATTGAGTGGTGGAACAAAATGACCACCCCATTACATCTACTGGCTTTTGCATCGACTCCTAGATTTTATAGCACATATATCCTTTCCTTGTTCGGGAGGGTAGCACCATACAGGGATGCGGAAGTCAATGAGGGATATATGGCGGCATTGGCTAGGCTCTTCCCTGATCCTGAGGCCCAAGACTAGGTTATGGTAGAGTTTGGCAATTTCATAGTAGAAACGGGTCATAGCCTTCTCGCTCTTCGGAGCAAATACAAGATGGATGCTCATATGTGGTGGTACTTCCATGGTACTTCATCGGTTTACTTGCAACCTCTTGCAATCAAGGTCTTGGCACATGTAAGTTTTAAATTTTTTTATTCTCTTTTCTTTTAGTTTTTTAAAATTTAAGTTTGAGTGTTTAAGTTTGAAGTTGAACTTTGCATTGACTTTGAAGTTTGGGTTGCCTTAATAGGTTGTAAGTTCATCTTCCTTTGAGCACTGTTGGAGTACATATAGTTTCATCCACTCACATAAATGCAACAGGTTGGGGCTTAAAAAGGGTGAAGATTTGGTATACATGCATTCCAACTTGCGCCTTTTATCCCACAAGCAGCCGAAATACAAGGAAGGGTCAACAAGACATTGGGACATTGATCCAGAGATATTTGACTTGGATGCTTCCATTTCCCACCATGGAGCATATGATGATGAGGGGAGTTACGTGTTACCACGAGACCTACATGCACAAGGGGGTGCAGTAAGCGGTAGTGGCCCTAGTGCGAGTGATTCGAGCCCATGTGGTTCTAATGAACCACATAATGATGATGATGTAGCTAATCTTGATCCTCTTGATGAAGAGAAATATGATGAATATTGACAATGAAAGATAGTTTGAACTTTGAATATTGATCTATGATTGAATTTAAAATATCATGAGATTCATGACGTTCATATTGTGTTCGATTTAAGTATTTTAATTTAACTTTTTTTAAGTTTCTAAGTTTTATCGGTATCCTAACTTGTTCGTTGTGGTTATTCACTTATTTAGCTTATAACTTGTCTTTTATTTTGTTTTTGATATGCATAATATGTGGTTAATAATTAAATTCCTATTTAGAAGGCTGAAATTTATATATTTTTAATTTTTATATAGTTTTTGTACTGCCATATCCTACGCCGTATCCGGGGTCAATTTTTTTTTCGTTTTGCGTATCGGATACTCCGCTCCCGCTCCCATATCCAAAACGTTCGGCTACTTAGGATAATTCACTATTTATAGAGATGGTGTAGAGGGTCTAAAACTATAGATAGTTAGTAATTATGCGAGTTCGTTAAAATTGCAAAAAGATTATTAACAACTAAACAAGCAATGCAAATTTCCGCATTATACTTATTGAGATGTAATAGACTTTCTAGTTGTGTGATGCGACATTCATGATGCATAGGACATGTTTGTACAGGTAGACCTCGACAATATGACAAAATTGTAGAACGTGTCGATGAAGAATGAACAATTAGAAATACTCCAAAGATAGAAATAAGTTTGAGTTGTTACCTATGAAAAGAGTGGGAGAGAGTAAAGGTGTTAGTCTCAAACAAAATAGTTTGTGTGAGAAGTTGAAAAAAAAAGGTGAATTGGAAACAAAAGGAGTATGGAGTGTAGAACGAGGCTCCAAAAGAAGTGTAAACCTTAATGGGATTGAGTGCCGGAATGCAAACTAAGAAAGTGCAAGACTTCATGGACAAAGGGGAGAACAAGAAAGGATGAGTTAAAGATTGTTGCCATTGTGGAATAGAAATAGGAAGACATATAGTGGCCTTACGAGAAGAGTGTCGCGGAAGTGTATGAAACTTGGTGTACTTAGTAAAATAAGTGGAGTTTTGTTGAACCTATGAGGAAAGACAAGCGTGGGAGCTGAAATATCATTAGAGTGCATGCCAGAGATGCATAAGAAGGCAAGTGAGAAGCTGCAAGGAAGGAAATTGTATGCAATGTAGAAATTACATGCCATTTTCCATGCTTGAACTTCCCAATGTAGGTTAGGACCATTTCCCTATAAAAACACAAGGAAAGATAGGATATAGGATTTTTTTGGCTTGGTTAGCTTGATTGTGTTGGAGTTACATTGTTGCTTATGGGTTCTTTGTCCTTATCATCCTTTGGCCACCTCTGATACGCAAACGGATATGGATTGGGTACGGTACGGATATAGGTATGGATACGAGTATGGTTATATGTATGTATGTATGTGAACGACAAATTTTTAAAAATCTATGGGTATGGTACGTTTTGTGTGTACGTTATATGTATTTATATATATATGTATATGAATATATAAATATGTATATGAATTATAAATTTAAAGAAGCATTTGCATACTTATTGAAATTTAATACTCATAGAGTCATACAACTTAAAATCATTCATGAATCATAGAACATGAAAACAAAATTGAAATTTCCAATACTTTGAGAATTGAGACTTGAGTTTGTATTGATTCATAATGTTCAAAACATGATAGTAAATAACATAATACATTCAAGTTCTCAACTTCTAGAGCATATCATCTAGATGATCGTCAAAATCATCTTCATGGATGCCACTTGCAGCTCCACTCCCACTAGCTCCACTTTCGAACCCTTGTGAAGGGCTCCCTGGAAGTTCCTCATCAACGCCAAGAAGTGAAACATTGGCCAAACAACCAACAAAAGCTTCAAAGTCCGTGTTTTTAGGTTGGAGGTCCCAAAGCTTGTTAGGACCACTAGTATACTCTTGCGTCCCGTGGGTTAAGAGGCGCAAGTTGGAATGAACATATATTACATCTTAAGCGTTCTTCGATACCAACATGGTGTGTTTGGCTCGAGTGGATGAGGCCATAAGTACTCCAATTGCGCTCTGCTGAGAAGAATTACTAGCCCGTGTCACAAAACAAAGTATTAATATCATTAATTAAAAAAAAGAATGATATCATTTTGAATTTTAATTCGTAATTGTTAATTAAAATATCAAATAACAAGTTACAAACTTTATACTTGTGAGATCGGTTTGTTCGCAACTGGTCGTAAGAACTTGGCATCATGGCCATGACAAGTTCACCACGTGATTGGATCCATGGCGGGTTTGTCACAAATAGCCTCTATCTCTCCCATGCTACCTTGTCCATTTACAAACATCGACATCTCTTGGTGGACTGCAAGTGATGTAGTTGGATCAGGAAACAACCTCTTGAATGTTGACCTCGTCCCATTTGCAACCTCATGGTCATCATATGGTCGTTGCCTACTAGCTCTCCCAACTATTTCATTGCTGTAATATTTGGGATTTAAAGCATAAGCAAGGAGATGCAATGGGGTGGTCATTTTGTTCCACCTTCTCACGATCACATTTTTAACTTCACTGTAAAATTTTTCGTTAGGGTCCTGCTCTTTTGCTTGTATGATATCATGGATTTTTTCAAGAATGGAATCAATGCCATCATATATATCTTCAATGCAAGCATTATCTTGTCTACAAATTGTATCATACTCAAAATAGGCTCCGTGAAACTTAGCAAATATTCAACTTTTCCCCACCAATGCTCATCAAGGATCCATGATTTTATTTTTTGGGCTCTTTGTGTTAGATTGCCTCCAGACGGTCCAAACATTATCAATCACCATCATGCTCAAAGCACGTCTCACCTTCACAAGTCGTCTCAAGACAAGTGTGTGAGAGGCAAACCTAGTCTCAACAACCTATTAAAAAATAATGGAAACAATTCAATAACAACACAAATTGAAATTGATTTAAAAATTTAAAATCAAATATTAAATTTAAAATGAATTGTTCCTTTACCTTCAACAGCTCCAACTTTGAAAATCTTCTGAATATGGCTTGAGACATGTGATGGTTGGTGACAAACATCTGAATCTCGTTTGCCTCCATGTATATTTGTTCAATCCATGCAATTTTCCCAATCTTCTGCATCATTAGATTCAAGGAGTGTATTGCACATGGTGTCCAAAATATGTGCTCATACCTACCCTCTACTATCAATCCTGTTGCCTTGCAATTTTTGGCATTGTCCGTGATGACTTGGACAACCCTCTGTGGGCCCACTGACTCAATAGCCTCAATGAGAATATTTGCAATGAATTGGGCATCTTTTACTTCCCCCTCACAATCAAACAGAACATTGGCCCTTTTGCATACTGCAATAATGTTGATGAGAGGTCTGTTTCTGGAGTCTTTCCATCCATCTGATATAATAGAGACTCCTGAATCAGTCCAAGAATCTCTAATTGGTTGTAGAGATGTTTGAATGTGTTGCACTTCTTTTGCCAAAAGAGAAGTGCGAACCTTATTATAGCTAGGGCTTGTATACCCCTGTGGTGCCTCATTAATGCCTCTCACCATCTGCTGCCAATAAGGTGATCTCAAGACATTGAATGGTAGTCCACATGCAAATATACACCGAGACACCAATTCATCTGCAATTTCCCTCTTCTCAATGTTAAATGCTTTTTCTAATGGGCCTTTTGTTCTCTTGCTTGATGGCCCTGAGGTATTTGCATCAAAAGGGTCATCATCTGGAATAGTTTTAACACGAGTCTCAATGAAAGGATGAAATGATGGTGTTGATGTTGGTGGTTTTCCCATGGTCCTCTGTTGTAAAGAAACAGTTCTAGAGCGAGCTCTTGCTGCTTCAATGTTTGCATCCTCTTGCTCTTTTAGGTACATGGCTATGGTTTTCTTTTCCACCTTCCTACACGGTCTAATACCCGTCCCCGATGCCCTAGTCATATGAGCTCTCAAATGGGTATATGAGGATTTAAATGTGGCGTCTGATGGGGACACGTCCAAACATGGACACCACCACCGGCAACAAGCTCTACCACTTCCACATGCCTCCATAAAGGATAATTTGGATCCATTTTCACTGCCATACCACCCGAAACATTTCCCCCTCTTGCCCCACTGAAGCTGAACTGGATGCCATGATTGTAGGATTAATTTGTTTTAACTTTTAACCTACAATAAGAGATATTTTTAAAACATTGCTAAATATTAAAATAATTTAATTAAAAACAACAAATACAAATTAGAAAATTAATTTGTTAACCCATACACGTCATTCTCTGGATTCGATCACCAAGTTCGCCATAAATGGTGCGAGGTGAGAGCATACACGAGGGGGTAGATGTTTAAATTTTTAACAAATTCAATTTAAAACTTTAAAATAAAAAAACGAATACATAAGCGATTAAAAAAATTAAATAGTTAGTCCTACACGTCAATCTCGATTCGATCACCAAGTTTGCCATAAATGGTGCGAGGTGAGAGCTTACAAAGAGGGTAGATGTTTAATTAAATAAAACTTCACTTTATTAAACTTAAAATACGGAAAAATTAATTAATATATTATATTTTAATAACCATAAAATAAATAAATATTAAAAATAAATTTAGATCATGATCAATAATCATGAATGATGTGTTAATACAATTATCCTCTTCTTAATAATATAGATTAGGATATAAGTAGAAGACCATTCTAGGGCCAACATAAGTAGCCAACATAGCATACCAAGTGGTGTAAGAGTTGTGGATCTGAGGCGGCGATAATTCACTCTATTGAAGGCATAGGGTTCCAAAGTCTAAGATAGGGGTGAGATCTTACTAAAACCTAGGGTTGTGAGAGTAAAATAACGAGCAAGTGTATGCCAAAGATCGGACCAAGGGTTATAGAGTTATGTGGCAATATAGATAAGGATTGATAATAAAAATAATGTAATAGACAAAAATATGCTACTCTATCCTAGTCTAATACATGATACATCAAACATAATCAATCAAACCAACATAAAAGAAAAGGAAGGGTTAGGGATACTTATCTTTGTGAAGGCGCTATTCTCGCATGAACCCTCCAAGTTTATTAGCACCTTGTTAGAGAGTTGTTGTGGGTGGATCACAAGAGGGATAGGTAGAAGACCTAAGTAGACCAAAGTTGGGGACTCTAAAGACTTAGTAGACCTTGTTGGTGCAGCTCCTATTCTTGTTGCTCTTAGTAACCCAATGCTCCAAAGTAGACCTTGAAGTATAAGTTCCATTAAACCCTAAACTTCGTAAACCTTTAAGGGCATATTTGTGAGTGCGGCAGAAGCAATCTATGTGATGATGTTCTTTAGATAAATGACAACAATAACAAACTAATGTAGGGTTACGTGACCTAAGGTCTTGTTCTTTCTTAGTCAATGCCATCATCTAGAAAAGGCTTGCGAGATGGCATCGATTAGGTTGATTCCATTGGCCACGAGTGGTCCAAAATAAAGGTAAATGGGGAAGAGCAATGCGGGGAATCTAAAGGTGCTAAGGTAGATGTGAAGGTGATAATACCAAAGAGGTAGTAAGGTAGTCGTAAAGAGCTAGTAAAGGGGGTAGTGAAAGGGTCGGAAGGTGTGTTAGGGCAAGCTAGGGTGATGATACGTACAACGACTCTTTCACTAGATTTTGCCAACCATCAAACCTTGATCTTGGACGATGTCCCTTTAGTCACGCACTTAGGGAAAATTAATGCACCAACATGTAGAGAGAAATCATTTGTAAGAGTGAAAAGTAAGGTGTATACATATGCCCCAACCGAAGATTATCGCGTGTCACAATAGTGTAATGTGAGATGGTCTTTAGGAAAGAAATATGCAACACTTGAAAACAAAATGAAATAACAAGATAAAGAAAGTAATAATAAGTATGATAAAAATATGAACTCAACCAAATGAAATATGCTTACCTTGACCTACCTTTCCGCAAAAGTGATTGTATGTTACCTCTTGTCTCAACTGTGGAAGACACAAATTTGGTTAGGAACTCTAATGATTCAAGACTAAAAGTAAGGAGTAATAATGTAAGCATACACAATTGAGCCAATAAGTAGGTTTACTTAAAATATGGTGAAAAAGCTCATAGGAGGGTGCTAAGATGTCTAAATAGCCTATGGAATGTCAAAAATGTGATAGTTGGGAAATTAATCAACCAAAGTAGCATGCCTGAAAACTAGGGAGTAAAAATGGGTGAAATAAAGGTTTAAGTTAGGTTTGGATAGTTTGATAAAGGGAAGACTAAATTAGGTCTAGGGAATCCAGTAAATATCATTAAAGTGCTAGTTGGAAAATTAATCAACTGATCTAGGTTTGGAAAAGAGTGAGTATAAGTAGATAAATGAGACTCGGTTAGTTTGGAAAGCCTTATAAGGGAAAACCAAATTAGGTTCGGAGGAAACCTTGTGAAGTATAAAAAGTGTTATTCAAGAAATTAATCAACAAATCTAATGAGGCAGCTGTGAATAAGAGGTAAGTAACATGGTAAAAGGACTAGCTCAGATCTGAATAGTCTTCTAAAGGAAAGACTAAATTAGGCTAGGAGGAACCTAGAGAGTGTCAAAAAGGTACTAGTTGGGAAATTAATCAATTGAACCAACATGCCTTGAAATAATTAATCACCAAGTATGAAGCCCATCAAAAAAATCTATCGCACCCCAAAGAACCTTGTGTTTTGGGGACGAGGCCAATTGTGGAGTTTGAGCTTTCAACTAGGATAGGGGTGTGCCAAATGATATCATGTCTTTTTGTTTGTGATTGACATTTTATTGTAATAATTATTTTTTTCTATTGACTTTTACCCGATCTTTCTTTTCATAATATGGCTTTTTAACTTTCTTTGTCTTTCCGTGTTCCTCTTCTATATAGATTCAAAATGCTGATCAAATGGGTGTGAAAGATCAAAAACACTAGAGAGCTTACACTCGAACCGCTAGAGAGGACCTACAAACCATGACACTTAGATACTCCTAGACTTGCACCTTAGAAAATAATGCCATCTCGAAATTGACCTTGGTGGGCTCAATATGGAGTGTGTAACAAAGGGTAGATAATAGGTTATGATTGGGTTGCCCCAATCATGATGTATGAAGGAGTTGTACAATGGCAAACAAATATGAGACTTTTGTCATAAGAGAGGGTGTAATGAATGAGAGATAAGTAGATAGACTGTAGAAGTTGAGCTAAATGAATCACAACTAATTCTAGGAGACAAAATGACACTCTTAACCATTCTTTATTCCTTTCTAAGAAATTACCTACCTATGGGCGGAAGACTAAGGTGATAAGGAGGTGATCATAGTAGATGGGTGTTTGTGAGGATGGCTTGGTTGATTTCTGTGATCTTACAATGTAACTCACAAATTGATTGCTAAGAGGCATAGTATAGGATATTATAAAGTAAAAAGTAATATCCAATAGGTAAAGTAGGGTGAAAATGCAAGGAAGCATAAAAACCAAGATGTGTAAGGCAAAGCTATGAAGCTCATAAAATAGTATGTCAAAGCTATAAAGCAAATAAAACCTAGAGGTAGGTATTAGGTTGTCACAGCTACGAAGCGTAGGTGAAATCAAGAGGTATAATAAGGCAAAGCGATGAAGCATATAAAACTTGGACGTGGGTAGTAAGATGTCGAAGTTGTGAAATGTAGGCTGTGAAGTGCTAGTTGGAAAATGAATTGACCGAACTAACGAACATGAAAAAAGAATAGGTTGCGAGGTGTTAGTCAAGAGATGACTCATTTGATCTAGTAGTTACGTAAAAAGAATGGGCTCGAGGTACTAGTGGGAAATGAATCAACCGAACTAACAATTTTGTAAAAATAATAAAATATGTATGTAGAGCTATGTAGGAAGGAAGGTATGTAAAAGTCAAGGGACAATGGTAAAGCTAAGAAGCAAGGATAAAGCTAAGAAGCATAGAAAAGTATGTAGTAGAGGCTATAAGAGCTAACATAAAATGTTAGTACTAATTTAGAACATAAAGTCAATACATAAACATAAGAATGTAAAATTATGCTAAACATATAACGACGTACAAAATAAGAAAGTAAAACTATGTACAATAAAGGTAAAAGATAAGATGGTAAGATGTAAAAATAAGGTGGTACAATAATGATAAAATAATATGCTAAAATCAAGAGAGAGAGGTATTAAAAGGATTGACGTTGTACCAAAAGATGTAGGGAGGAGGAAATGACAAAATAAACGCGAGAGCGAGAGATGCCAAAAGGCAAGTCAGAAATGAGTTTGTAAAGTAAAAGAAAGTAATGTGTTTGGGTGGTAAAGTTTGATGTAATGTGAGATATTCACATAGTTTGATATTCAGGGAGTTTGGAAAATATAGTGTGACGTTCGTGCACTAGAGTGAGAAGCAAGTAAGGATATAAGACGTAATAAGAGGAGAGTGCAAATAGCTGTGACATGTGAGATGGCATGTATATCTAAATGCACAAGGAGAATGTACCCTTGATGGGTTCTTTATACCCTTAGTCTTATGTCATATATTGGGATATGTATAGTCGACATGTGGCTAACATTATCTATTATCATGTCATATCATATTTATTTATGCTTTCATATGCTTAGTAGGTTGGTTGGCCTTGGTGCCTTGCATAACATAGTAGGGTATATATAGGAGTTAGAGAGTAGTAGATTATCATCATATTGAGCACTTGAGTCTTATTGTATGGTTTGGAGGTTGCCCCCTTGAAGTGGCTAAGTCATTATACTTGCATATTGTGATCATTTCTTTATATTTTGGTGTTATATTGCTTCGATATTCAGATCTATCTAAGTAATTTCATTACAAGTGGTATCAGAGCTTCGATCTGGCCAAAATTGGGTTGAAACCCTAATTTTGAAGATTTGACTATATCTACAAATAGGCGGCTAAATTTTCTGCAATTTTGGCTGAAGTGGCGAAATCGGTCAATAAGGTTCTCTAAAAATTTCAAGATTTTTGACTTGTTTTGCACAAGTTATATCCATTTTAGGGTTTTTCATAAATTTGCTCCACATGCCAAAGTTTTTGAATTTTTCAAAGTTGTTTACATTTTCAGAAAGATATAAAAAAATAAAAGGGGTTTCTTCTTTGTATTTTTGATAAGGCTGGAATAATTATGAAATTGGATAGTTAAATCTTGGTTAAAGGAGTTTGTTCTTGAAACCCTAATTTTTGTGCATCATGGGGATGTGACCTTTCTATGGGCATGGTTTTGGTTTTCATTTTAGCTTGGTGGTCTACAATGGAGGTGGGCCTCTCAAGTGAATCAAGAGCGTTCAGATTGGTCTTGGGAGGAAATGGAACAAGTTTTCTTGGCCCAAGTGGAAAAAAGAAGAAGATGATGAGAAAGAAAAGAATAATGTTGTGGAAGAAGAAGAAAAAGAACAAGGAAGAGGAGGAGGAGAAGGATGAGGAGGAGGAGGAGAAGGATGAGAAGGAGAAGCTATGGGTAATGCAAAAAGGAGAGGAAGAGGATCAAGTTGAAGAAAAATAGAGGATAAGAGTTCAAATAGTGTAGCTCCAAATATGGAAGCTTCAATATTTCAGTTTGAAGAATGCATCCATCGGAAAAAGAATATAAAGGAAGTTTAAGTGGATGGTAAGAAGATTCAATTTTTGACGATCGAAGCTCTCTAGTCTCAAAGAGAGTTTTCCACTTTCACATACTTGGCACATTTTTGGGTTGGAGAATGTCATTGCACAAAATGTTTCAGCCCAGATAGAGTTACTGAGTTGGATAAAGAAGGCCAAATCAGTTTGAAACATGAGGAAATTCTTCAGATGCACATTAAGAGGGTGAAGAAGAGAGTAATTACTGAGTATCTAATTAAGTGGAAGAGTCAAGACAATGAAGCCGCAACATGGGGGAAGATTTCTTATACGAGGCATCCAAAGCTAATCAACGTTGAGGACTATACCTATTTGAAGAAGCGCTTGAAATGATCAACATTAGGGACAATGTTGCTTTTAAGGGAAGGGGCATGCTACTCCCTTAGTCCTATGTTATATATCGAGATATGTATAGCTGACATGTGGCTAACATTATCTCTTATCATGTCATATCATATTTATTTATGCTTTCATATGCTTAGTAGGTCGGCCTTGGTGCCTTTCATAACATAGTAGGGTATATATAGGAGTTAGAGAGTAGTAGATTATCATCATATTGAGCACTTGAGTCTTATTGTATGGTTTGGAGGTTGCCCCCTCGAAGTGGCTAAGTCATTATACTTTCATATTGTGATAATTTCTCTATATTTTGGTGTTCTTTGGTGTTCTATTGCTGCTGATATTCATATCTATCTAAGTAATTTCATGACACGGGTTACGCTCTTAGAGAATTAGGTGTTAGTCTTTGAAGATTACTTAAAGTTGGATTTGTTTGGATTCAATGGTTATAAGCGTTTTGCTTTTGAATGTAGGATGTCGAGAGATGGAAGGCATTGTGAAATGCCCCCAACCTAGAGGATGAGTATGAATGGAGATCGTAAGATGTCCCAAAGTCAAGAGGATGGTAAATGTAGGATGTCATTAGTATTAGGAGAAAGCGCATATTGGCATTGAAAGATGCACCAAAGCATGAAGTGAGAAGGATAGGCACCTTTGGAAGATGCCTCAAATATGGATTAAGAGAGGGATGGGCATTAAAAGCTGCCCCAAGTATGAATTATGAGAAGAGTGGGCATTGTAAGATGTTTGGAAGTGTGATGATAGAGGAGGGTGAGTATCAAGAGATGCCTCAAAGTGTGATAAAACATGAGGTAATGGACATTGTAGGTGATATTGAATTTGAGAGTCACACATTTTGATTACGATGGGTGATTTAATGCATGAATTTGGCTGAAATTAGGGGTTGGAGAATTAAGGAGGATGCAAGATGACATTGAGTCATGGAAATCAAACTTTTCAATGTCATGACCATGATATAGAAGTCAAGGTGGCTGATGCAGTTTTGTGCGATGTGGTTATTTAAAATTGCATCAAGTTTTGGAAACCTAGCCGATGCATTTTGTAGAACTAGTTTTTTTTTATTGCATCAAGTTTTTAGGAAACTAGTCTAGATAGTCGACGGATGGAGGGTATTCTAAATGGCATTATGCCCTTTCAAAAGAATGAGAATCAAATTGGTTTGAGTTTTTTTAAAATTGCATCACGCCTTTCGGTTGAGCCGATGCTGATCCAAATTTCTTGATTTTGAAGTGGATTATTAAAATTTGAAATTTATTCAATTACCCTATTGGTGTTTTCCAATGAAGTGTGGGCGGTAGGATTAAAAGATTAAAGATTATTGCTAATATCAAGGTGAACGTTGGTGTGTGCATATTGGAATGAATCATAGAAAGGGGTGGGAAGATCATCACGTGTATTTTCGTCAAAGATGGGAAGAGCATCTTGTGGATCTTTGTTTGGATGCATGTCGAATATGGGAAGATCCTTTTGTGGAGTTTTGTCCATGTTACATTGGATGATTGGTTGAGGTTGAAATTGAGAAAAAGTGCTCTATGAATGATTTTGTTCAATGGTGGACACAAAAGGGAGAAAGAGCAACCCACATGAAGTTCGAAAGGGTTAAGGTTTGCGAGAAACCCTAAGGGGTGACATGATCATAATTGATTAAAGGTAAATAAGAGAGAGACAAAATTTATGGTAAAGCTTAGGAGCTAAGAGAAAATAGAATGATAAGAAGACGATGAAGTAGAGCTAAAAGCGAATGTGAATATGACTCAATAAATTGTGGTCCGAGATTCACGTTGGGTTCACTAAAATGTATGTGGGCTAAGAAGGTCAATATGATTATCTTCTTTATCTTCTCAATAATATAGATTAGGATATAAGTAGAAGACCATTCTAGGGCCAACACAAGCCAAGATAGAATACCAAGTAGTGTAAGAGTCATGGATCTAGAAGACGATAATCCACACTCTATTAAAGGCATAGGGTTCTAAAGCCGATGTCTAACGTAGGGGATGTGGTCTTACTAAAACCTAAGGTTGCAAGGATAAGATAGTAAACAATTGCATGCTAAAGATCTAGACTAAGGGTTGTAGAGTAGTGTGGTCAGATATAAGCAAGGGTCGATGATAAGAATAATGCAATAGACAAAAATATGCTACTGTATCCTAGTCTAAAGCATGATACATCAAACACAATTAACCAAATCAACACAAAGGAAAAGGAAGGGTTAGGGATACTCGCCTTTGTGAAGACATTATTGGCGCATTAAACCCTCCCCTCACCCTAGGGTTAGTAGCACCTTGTGAGAGAGTTGTTGGGGTGGATCACAAGAGGGATATGTAGAAGACCTAAGTAGACCAAAGTTGGGGACTCCAAAGACTAGTTAGACTTTGTCGGCGCCACTCTTATTCTTGTTGCTCCCAGTAACCCAATACTCCGAAGTAGACCACCAAGTACAAGCTCCACTAAACCCTAAACCTCTTAAACCTTTAAGAGCAGATTTGCGAGTGCAAACATAGAAGACTATGTTGATGATGTTCTTTAGATAAATGACAAAAATGATGGCCTTAAATAGGGTCATGTGATCTTAAGTCATGTCTTATCTTAGATGATGGGTTGATGTAAATCAACTAGAAAAAGGCTTTGCTAGTTGACATCAACCACGATGGATGTTGTTGGCCTACAAATACTCGGCATAAAGATAAAAGGGGAAAGAGCATGGAGGTAAAACAAATACTAATAGGCAATTATGTGGGGATTTGAAGGTGCTAAGGCAGGTGTAAAGGTGATATTATTGAGGAGGTAGTAAGGTGGTTGTAAGAGGGTATCAAATGTGCGCAAAGAGGTAGTAGGGGGTAGTGAAAGGTTAGGAAGGCATACTAGGGCTAGCTAGGGCAATGCCACACACAATGACTCCCTCACCAAATATTACTAACCAACCCAACTATGCTCTTGGTGACGTCCCCTAAGGCACATACTTAGGGAGATTAATGCACCAACATCTTGTAAAGAGAAATCATTAGGAGTGAAAAAAAGATGAATATAGTGTGTACCTCAAAATTATACTTTAAATGCTTGTAAAGTAAAATCTAATCTGATACAAGTAGCAAACAAATCTTGCAATAACACTTTACAAATCATTCAAACAAACATACAAGAAACAATGAAACAAACTTAATGAAGATGTGTGACTAAGCTGACCTAGGTTTGTTGAAACAATACAAATCCTAAGTCTAATTGCGAAATTGACAAAGGGAAAAAGGAGAAATACACCCAATTTTGTTATTTGATATGTTTGTATGATAAACCCAAGCAAATGCAAATCACTGCAAGTTCGCTCAAGAATGCTCTGAAATTTTCGAAGCAACCTTTAGATATCAGATGGTTCTTTCAAGATAAGATACTATAGCTAATACTAGAGCAACTAGACTACAAGAGCTCCAAAATGAATATGTAAGCTACAAAATGATGTAATGGAGCAAGTATTCAAAATAAAAACAATGTCTTATGCTAAGAATGACACTAACATGAATCAAATCAGCTATGAAGTGCAGGAGCAGCAAGTAAAACGACTCAAACAAAGCACACAATGTCTAAGATATGATTGAATGCAACTTAAGTGTTTCAAGGATGCAGAACCCATACAAGGATACAGCTAAACAAACAAATAATATAATGAATATGCCTTAAATCAACCACAAAATTGATGTCAAATACAAGAACAAAGTGTAGCAAGGTGCAAAGACTCTCAATGAGACTGAAACAATGCTAATGTGAGCAGGATATGCAAGAAGAAAAAATGGATTAGTGAAGGAACAAGCAATGTTGTCAAAATTGTCAAACTGTGCAATTAAGAGCACCAAATGATCAAATGCACTAAATAATGATTGAAATGAGCAAGAAGTGAGTCATTGTATGTAATAGAAGCAAAAGGAACAGCAGAGAATGAAAAATGACAGCGAATTGGAGAAGAAAGGAAGAGATTAAAAATATTGTCAAGGCTGTAAAAGATGTTGCAATGCTTGAGATGTTTTAAATAATTTAAAACCTCAAGGCCTGAAACATGCTAAAATGATGTGTATAATTTAGATCCTAACAATAAACAATAATCTGAACTTGAATTATAGTGATAAGGGGTAGTCTAACCAATTGTAAATTAAATAGGAAATGCTAGAGTGTGAGTAAAGTAATGACACAATGTGATCTTGCCAACAGGATGAATGCTTTGAAGTCTCAAAAGCTGGAAATAGGATCAAAAGAAGTTCGTCAATAGACCCTGCAAAATTGACTGTTAGAAACATTGTTTGGGTCACGTTCAGTGGAGAGGGCCAAGTTCATGGCCGAACGTGTCTTCTGTTGCCTAGATCGCCCTACAATTTCTGGTGCATGTTCGCATGTCTGCTTTTTGGAATTTGGGTTTGAATTTATGCGATGTGCTGCAATACTTAAGAATTGGCCTCCCTGGGCTCAAACTCTAAAATCACTTAAACAACATAAAAAGATAAGTCCTACACTAAGCCTAGACCGACCTCTCACACCCCGTTGTGTGAAAGCGCTACACTACATATCCAAAGAATCACGGTCCATGCAGTTCTCCTAAATTGAGTCAGGTGTATGTGCTTCACTTGGAATCCTATATGCTCAATCAATGTAACTACAAATAATCAATATGCAGCTAGGATGATCCTTCTCTTGGCACAAGACACTTGGCAACATACAACTTTAGATTTGGGAGTATTTTATATTAGAATTCAGCTCATGGATCGCTCTTAGAAGATTTAGGATGTGTATAGCCTTTGTGGTAGTGATCTCTGAGGTGTAGTGTGTGAATAACCTTTAGGGTTATTCTTTATATACGAGACTCTTTGTTGAATTTCATGTGCATGCCTACTCGAAAGTCATGCCTAAGCCGTCCTAATGAAAGTGCCCAAATTGAAGAGATGAGTGTTACAAAGGAGAAGGGCAGGTTCGATAAGGGGAGGATAGGTTTGTGGCCCAACTTGTCTAAGGCAGCCGACCTTAACCCATAGGTCAAAAATCATCAAACAAAGAATTAATAGGTGTCTGTAGAGGTGCACCAAGAGTCCTAAGCGAATTGGAAGTGATCTAGATTGTGTAAAACTGGCAAATGGAGGTGACCAAGGTGATGCAGAGGTAATCTGCAGGGGGAAATGTGTGTCATTAAAGTCGAATATGTGCCACTAGTCCAAATGTCCTAGATGGTGCTAAAATTGATGTTGCAAACTGCCTTGTACCAAAATTATTATACAACAATAGGAATGCTGCAATTGTTTAAAAGTTGTACAAACACAATATGGAAGCAAAGGAAGGTGTCAGATGATTGAAAACATTAAATGAGTAAGTGGGAAAGATGAGAATGATGTAAAGGAACATCAACAAACAAGGAGAAGGGAAGAATGCACCCAAAAGAAGCAAGCTTTAAAGTAAGATCATCAATGGATGATCAAATGCATGGTCATATAGCTTGTGGAACAGCAATGAAGAAATGGAAATGCGAAGTATGTAACTGATATGAAAGTGGAGAGAGAAGACAATGCTGGACAAGGTAGAGAAGGTGCAAATGTGACAAGTACGCACAGTACGTTATAAGAAAAATTTGGCATAGTGAGAAGCAACGGAAGGATAAATTTTTTTAACAAGACTAGTCATATAATTATCACTTGAGAATGTGCAAGACCAAGATAGAAACAATTGAGGAACTCAGTGAAACACTTGGCATGTAACCAGTCCAATCAAAGAAAGATACAAGACTAACTATGAAATCACCCGTATGAATGCAAACATGATTGAATGATATAAGACTAACTATGAAATCACACATATGAATGTAAGTATGATTGAATATGAGGATGTTAAGGAGTTTGAGGCTATTGCTATGCAAGAGCATCGTATGAACCTCTTATACCTTTGTTTGATTCAATCTGATGGTAAAAAATCAACCAATATGCAAAGGAAAGGACCAAATAATCTAAGAATGCAATCCAAAGAGAGTGTAAGGATTATAGACAAGTGTGAGGTCAAAGCTATCAGAAAGTGGCACCCAAACCTTACAAATCTTGACTCAAGTGATGATATGTAGCTAGACTAGAGAGCTGACAGGAAAAACAATGATCTACAAGGAAATCAGTCCTCTTCATCATCAAAGCAAAACAAAACCAGTTTAGTTAGCAAACGTGGTTCAATGTGAGTATTTTTGAACAGTTACAAAACTGTCTCTCTCTGTCACAAGAAATGCTAAATTTTATGGAAAAAGTTTGAACTTTGCCAAACTTTATCCTTGCCGAACATGAACTTGAACTTTGTCCATTATTTTATACAGGATTTTTTTGATATGATTTTGTATTATTTTATAAATATGTGTATATATATACATACTACATAGTACATATATGTGTGTGTGTGTATTGAGTGAAAGCAGACCATGGGGAACTCCACTCTGTCTCTTTGACATATTTATGCATTTAAAAAAAAGTTAAAATGATAAAAACTCTTTTGTTCAAACTTAAAGATTTTTTTTTCAAATTTTGCCACTGTTGGACTTGAACCAAATTTTATCCTCGTTGTACCTAAACTCTAACTTGAACCTTGTGACTTAGCCATTGGTATTTGTAGGGGTTGGTTTCATAATTGCCAGTCCCTACACACCGACAGTTCTATAATCACCAAACTACATGAAGTGGCAGTTTTGTCTGAGTTGATTGTGCAGTCTGGGCAACGGCAAGAAAATGATCTCTTCAGTTTCCAAGATGGTTGGGAGTCCTTAAGTGCACGAAAGAACACTCCCGAGGCAAGATAAATAAGAGGCACGAAGATTATTCAATATGTGAGTGTGTGAGTGAAATAGCCGGCGGTTCAGCTGGTTACAGTTGTTCTCAATCTCTTTATATAATTGTCTTTGGCCATAAGAAGAATCAAGAAGATGTGAAATTTCATCTTCCAACTGTTTTCCCTCACCTTGGGGTTTTCCAGGTTAAAAGTCTTGTGTCTATTGTTGTGGGGTTCATGCTTCTTACATTCTTGTTCAGTACTTCAGGGTCTATTTCCTGTTTCCAGAAGCACAATACTCTAATACTAAGTCACCAAAGCATTCTAAACTCTCATTTGAAGTAGTCTTTCAAGTAAGACAACAATTTGTGTTTTTTTATAAATTTTATTAAGCATCTGTACTTAGGATTTTGCTAATCATTTTGGTATCAAAACTGTGTTAATCTTTGGATACTGTGGAAAATTTTTAATTGATTTGTATGAAAATGACAAAATTGAAAGAAGAAGAGTTTCTCCCTTGCCATCTCGAGATTTATACAAGAAGGTGGAGTCAAAAGATGAAAGAAATGGTGAAAGAAGGAAAATATATTCTTGCCAAGAGAGTTGTTGCCTTAGAAACATGCATGGAAAATGCGACGAGGTCCTAATATTCTATCACCAAGCAACATCATCTCATGGACATGGTAATTCATGCTCTAGCTAAGAAGTTTGGCGTAGGAGAAGAGTCCCATGAGGGAAAGAAAGGAGAGTTCATGGGTGAAGATGAGCAACCTCCAAAAGATAAAGGTAAAAAGTTAAGGTAAAATCATTCATTCACACTCATTTCAAAATTTAAATCAAAGTTGAGATTGGATATTTTGAAGGGCATGTAGATGTTGAAGTACTAAACAAATGGAGGTATTGTTAAATGTGCACCATGTTAGTGAGGCGCACTATATTTCTTTGCATGTCTCAAATGAAGGGACATGCTCCATTTAGTGGGAAAGTTATCTACTATCTTTTGAAAAGAAGAAGAAGCTAGTTGTTAATAGGTGGGGTGAATTCAAGGAATTATTTTATAAGAGTTTGCATCTTATTGGGTATAAAATTGATCAAAAACTTAAGTGGCAGTATTTCAAGAAAGGAAGTGATGATATTGTGCTGGATTATACCACATAATTCCCTAAACAACCGATGCTGATGGGCTTGGACTTGGAAGATGCAGATGACCAAGTACACATGTGATCTCCTTACTTGCCTAAGGAGACGAGTCATCTCAATTAAACCAAATGACCTTGACGAGGCATGTGTTTAGGCATACTTCCTTGAGGAAGAGAAAAGACAGAGAGGGGGAATCCTAAAAGCAAAATCAGTTCAAAAATCAGTTGAAGAAAGAGCAAAATCAGATTTACAAAACCTACAAAAAGGGTAATTGGAAAGGTAAGAGGAATGCCACTAGCCAACATGTTTTTGTAAGGATCTAAAGAACCATTGTAGTCATTGTGTTATAGATGGACATATTGACGCAAAGTGTTGGAAGTTGCATTTGGAACTGCATCTCAAAAATCGTTCCAAGGAGTTCTAGAAGTCCATGCAAATTTGAAAGAATAGTCATAAGGGTAGATAGAGGACAATTCCGATGTTGATGAAAAGTAATGTTGCACTTGTTAATAGTGGTTCACAATCTGATTTGTTTTTAGATGAAGTTGTTAAGAAACTTGGTTTGCGAACTTATGACCATCATCATCCATATCCTTTGGGTTTGATGAAAAGCGGTGTAGAGATTCAAGTAATTAAGAAATACAACTTTAAATTTGGTATTGATCCATAATATATTGATAAGATAGAAGCAAGAGTAATTCACTTGTGGTGTTTGAAAGTCATTACTTGTATCTTCGGGATGTTAATTTTATGAGGGCTAACAAAACAAACGGATCAAAGATTGGATCAACTATAGCATCAAGAGACATTAAAGCAAGGACAAGATTTTCATGGTGGGTGTCTTATGTAAGCCTAAAATAGTCTCTAATAAGGATCCCTTAAAATAGGTCAAGGTAGAAGATTGTTCTAGAACTAACACACACGTACAAATGGTGGTCCACAAAGCAATCTAGGGCTATATATGGGTCACATTTATGGGAGGTTGTAATGGGTTTGTAAGGGAGTCTCCAAGGAGATATAAGATGAAGGGCTTTACTAGAATTGGGGTGTTATTAGACTCTAAAACAGGAGCTATAAGTAATCAATATGCCATTAGGCGGTAATCATGAGCCATCTTTTCTAAAGGCTCTCTAAAGGGTTCCACTAAGAGGTGAGCAAGAGCTATAAATGACAAGAATGTAAAAGATAACAATAAGGTAACAAGCATATGCTAATCTATCTTATCTTATACAACAATCTATCTTATGCTAAGCTATATATGACAAGAATGTAATATCCCCTTTTGAGATATTATTTAAATCTGCACTTTAATTAACTCAAATCGACTCTAGAAGGATTAGATCCTCTTAGTTCGACCTCAAATAACCCAATGTCAGCTTTAATACAACCCAAATGGGGTTGGAGTAAGCCAAAGTAGTGGGTTAGATGGGAGAACCAATTAGAAAACTAATCTTTTCCAGATCTGATTTTATAACAGCAGTTAATTAATTAAAATTGCACCCAGAACAACTGAAACTTCAAAAATTAATAACTCCTTCAATACTTGGTATTTTTGTGTGAAATAAAATGCACAATAAACTAGAAATCAAGGCCTTTCCAATGAACTATGAATCTGAATTTTCTGATCACTGAAACCACCTCAAAACAGCCCCAGAAATCTGATATCAAGTCGTTAGGGTTAGAATAAATTGCATAAATTATTATCAGCTCTTTCTAACCTTCCAACACACCCAAAATAGCTGCCCCAAACTTGGAAAAATATGCCAATACAGATCAGATTGCAGATCTAGCTCAAAAGACACCCAAACATGCCAAAACAACCTCTCATGCAAGTCGCTATGGCTCTAATAATTGCAGCAATAACAGCAGATCATAAAACACTATTAAACCCTTCAATAATAATCAATAACATGCAAATTTCCTTCTCAAATAAATGTGCCAATCATAGAATGAATATATCATGCAACATTCACTCAATGAAAGCTTAGAAGGTCTCACACTCTCCACAATAATGGTGGTGTTGAAGAACACTTTTATAATGTGATCACATGGGCATACATCCCTCTTCAAGCATGAAAATATTTTAATAAAAATCTCAACATGCCCCCAAGGGGTCGCCACATCTCCTTATATAGCTTTGGCATTTCAAATCTCCAAGTTTCCCTCCTCTTTATGGCGCATTTCTTCATGTAAAAGGGTCACTTTTAATAATAGTCTCCTTTCTTGAAAAGTCAAACTCCAAATAGAATATTAATTCCCTCTTTATAATATTTAAAAATAAAACATAAGAGGAGAATTAATTATTTAATTTTAAAATAAAAGGAGTAATGACATTTTCCCAATTTTTATCCTTTAATCCATGGGAAGAGTGGATTAAAGGTCTCCAATATTTTTAATTAATTAATGTCCCAAAAAGGGGACATTACATATAAGTAATCAATATGCCATTAGGCGGTAAGCATGAGCCATCTTTTCTAAAGGCTCTCTAAAGGGTTCCACTAAGAGGTGAGCAAGAGTTATAAATGACAAGAATGTAAAAGATAACAATAAGATAACAAGCATATGCTAATCTATCTTATCTTATACATGAAACATAGAACGATTACTATCCAAAGAACAAAAGAATGAAGTTAGGGTAAAATTACTACGTTGTGGTTGGCTTGTCATTGCATTAATCCCCCCCTTGGCTTGTAGCACCTTGTGAGAGATTATTGTAGGTGAAATCAAGATGGATAGGTACTCCAAAGAGTAAGGCAAATCTTGATGGCGCAAATGTTCTTGATATCTTTGATGGCCTCGTATACTTCAACTTGTTTGCCTTGGTGTAAGTTTTTAAAACCCAAAACCCTCTTCTTCGTAAGGTGGATATGCGATCGTGAGCATAGTGGATTGTTATGTTCTATCTTGAGAAATAACAAAAGGGAACCCCAAATACAAACTTACACCTTAAAAGCCAAAGCTCAATTCTAGACAATGTCATGCTAGGCCGATGCCAAAACAATGGAACCAATAGATCGTCATTGGCTGGGCTGATGATATTGACTATGTGCTAGCAAAAGGAAAAAAGAGGATCGAAGGGTAGAACAAGAACATAGGAGGTCATAATGAAGTTAATGTTATGATGATTTGAAGTTGGTAATAGGAAGGGACAAAAGAAGAATCTCTCACAAAGTACCGTGAGTCGGTTCACCTCGATCCCACTTTGTACCCCTTAGGATGTACATCCAAGTTAATGTGTTGACGATTGTTGCATTAGAAAATATTAGTAAGCAAAAATAAGGTGTATACATGTCTTACCCGAAGCTTATCATGTGTCACAATAGCATAATGATGAACATAGTACCAAAACCAAAGCAAATGATTGTAATGACATAATTGAGAAGCTGAACATGAAATGAAATATATGTACCTCAGCTTACCTTTCTGCTGAAATGGATGCAAGCATATACATTAGCATTGACTATGGCAGGAACAAAAGCTGCTGATGTTAATCCTACTGATATAAGACTGCATAGAATATTGCAATGCAAGAATATGTAGATCAACCTAAAAGGAAGTATATAGTGTTGGGATTTTGGCACTTTGCGCAATAAATTAAATAAGGGAGAGTATGTTTAACTATAATCTAAGCAATGCATAGAAATGAGATCCAAGCAACACAATAACCTCGTCCTATTGCATTAACATAAACTGACTTACAAATATAATAGATAATCTTCAAATACAATGCGTAACTTTTTCAAGTGACAAGATCTTGACTGACCCAAGCACATCACTATTGATTACCAACAAGATCGCATTTGCATGTGTAGTATTGTGGGAAACTTGACTTGAGTCTTCTTGCCATACACACTATGTTCACAAATGTCTAGTTGAAAGGGCCATCAATGATTCCTTTTGCCATTTCTTTGGGTTGTAGTGAATGTAGTCACTTCTCGCCAATATGACCTGGCTTCTTATGTCAAAACATTGTCTTCTCTATTGAAAGCATGCTGGGTTTCTCTTGTTTTCCATTAAACTCAGGAATAACAGTGTTGTTGCAAGCATCAATAATTGTAGTTGGATCCAATCTAAACAAGGATCCAAAGTGTGTTCTTGCCAACACCATGGATCCACACACCATTTAACAACCTTCCTTATCAAATGACTCCTGCACACCGACATCACACTTCTTGCAAACTGAAACCAATTTCCTCGCAATACCTGGAATCTGCAAAACACTCGGGAGAGTTTTGGTCTTCCCATCCTAGAACCTTAACTTCACTCTTCCCACAATCTGGTGAGTAGCGTTATTTGCCAAAAGAAATTACCCCATCTTATTGCTCACATTCACAAAACCACTCCTCACGGGAATTCATATGATAGGGGGCTTATGAGTTGATCTACCATGCATTAGTGCTTGCATTGGCACTTAAGGCTGCCAAGTATGCATCTCCATTTTCATCAATGGATCCCTTTTCACCCAAGGACAAAGCATCTAGTGGTTTGCTCTTGTTCGCCTTTACTAAAATGCCTGTTTTGCCATAGCTCCTGCTTTCCAAAGTCTTTGATCTGCCTCTAGAATTCACACGCTTATCTCCAGATCTCTGCGTTTTTCTCCTGTGGTCTACGTCGCATAATCAATGCATCATTGGTTTGGTGATCTTCAATGGACTCGTGCCTCATTTCTTTAGACAATTAGGCAACACCAATCTCATCCATTTTTAACTTAGATGAGGTGCTTGTAATAGCCCTTACTAAATTATCCCGAGAGTCTTGGAAAGAGCAGAGAAGTGTAATACAGCTTTCTTCATCATCCATTTTTTATATCCGCAAATAATAACTAACTAATCGTAGTACTAAAGGCATTCAGGTTCTCTATAATCGAGTCACTACGATCCGTTCTTAATGAATATAGCTTCAGTAGGAATAGTTTGTTGACCAAACATTTAGCTTGGTACAACATTCCCAACTTATCACATAAACCTTTTGCCATTTTTCATGAGATATACATAGTAAAACTAAATCTGATAGAGCTTTCAGCATTCCTATCGACCTTTTCCAACTCTTCTTGTTTCTTTCTTGTAGGTGTTGCTATTGACACAACAATCCACTAGTCTCTTATTGTTGAGAGATCTTCCATAAATCAGAATGTTGGCCATTGAACTCGTCAATCTCTATTTTTGCGCTTCTCACATTTTGTATACGCAATACTTCAACAGCACAAAACTCTTATAATGCCCCTTTCTAGGGCTGAAACACACAAGCAAGGAATTCACACAAACCCCAAGTGAAGTAAACTCAGATTTTTATACCAGCCAAATGAAATTAGGAACAACAGTGAACAACAATCTGATTTTTAGGACAGCAGCTTGCAAAGAGTGAAAATTCAACCAAATATCATCATAGAAACCATCCACAACATAGATAAACACTTTAAGAATATTTTAGGGCACTTTTCACCATGAAACTCAACCAAATACTCAGCTGGAAAATTATTTATTGATAGCAGAAGTACAGCCAAAAGAAATGACCAAAAATGAGGTCTTCAAACCCCAACAATGGCAAAGTATAGAAGGTAGCAACCTCATAAATTATGATAAATTTGAATATCAAATAATAATGAAGTTTCGTGCCCTAGAAGGCACCCAAATGCTCTCTAACCCTAGTCGCTCCCTAGGAGAGGGGCTCCAAACAATTGCCAAAACCCTTGAAATGACTCCTCCTTGATGCCCTAGTTGCAAACCAACAAGATGGTCTTCAATAATTGCCTTCACACCACCAACTTGGAGAGTTTTCGTTCTCCAATATGCCACAAGGAAGGGTTTCATCCTCCTTGGATGCCACACTAATGGATTGTCGCCCTTTAGTGGAATGGAATTAGAGCAATCAACCCTAGAACCAAGTATAAAAGTGTATATGCCAAAATTGATGATGCAAATGAGCCTATGTGACTCCTCTTATACCCCTTTGGTGGTGCCAAAGGTCTAAGGGTGAATTACCCCTAGACCGACCTCTTAAGAGCTTGCTTTATCTTCTATTTTCATGTTGGGAGCTCTCCAACCCAGCCAACCTGCCTTAGGGAGGAAAATACAAAAGAAAAACATTAATAACAATGAAAGAAAACGGAAATGAAACCCAAGGACTTCCCTTGTTCAATTTCTTCTTGGCCATGGGAAGAAAAATGGCAAGAAGTCTTCAATTGGAACTAATTCGAAAAAGGGGACATTACAAACTCCTACTCAAACAAGCATGCATTGCAGGAAAATCAATTTTCACCAAGGTCCAACCTAGGTCTGATACCAAATGTTGGGATTTTGGCTCTTTTGCGCTAAAGTTAAATAGAGGAGAGATCCATGAACTATGATCTAAACAATGCATAGTAATGGCATACAAGATATAGACACCCTGGGAAAACCCTTTCCGCCGAGAAAAACACAGCACAATAACCTCATCCTATTGTATTAATTGAAACATCTTACAAATGCAATAGATAACCTTTACAACATTATAACAATTATACAATAGTCCATACACCAAAGCGTGCAAAAATATCTTTTTGGCATGTTCTAACTCAAACAACACTCCTATGTGCTTAAACTTGACCATCTAACCATACACAACTATCTCTTTGATTGTCCCAATTGTTTCCTATATACACTTTGAAGAGTTTAAAACCATATAAGCTAGCCCCTTGACTTTGTAAACTCCACGGACTAGAGAATCCGTAGATTCTTTCTTTGGCCATTGAGCAGAGTCATTATTACATAATGCTCTAGTAACCGTGTCGAGTATTATCAACATGTTTCTTATACACCTCTAGTTAACAATTTTAGTTAGACAAGTGTTGACAACACATCATATGCTTCATACATTGCACTTCAATGTCGCACAACTTTACTATACACCATAATGCAACTCCTCTGTGCACATTTCCTTTGGACATAAAACTCCTTATCACGCATATGTTCTATCCACATTGCATAATCCCTACACAATGCCCATATGCCCAATTCCTTGTGCACATAACCTTGCACACTTTTTGTGCGCAACACTGTTGGGAAATGTGTGCAACACTAACATCTGTGCATATAACCTTTCACAAAGCTATACAAAGTTGAGACATTCCCAACATAAACGATATGAAAGCTCTCAGGGGATGGTGCAAGACAAGTGCGGATAGCCGTTAAGAAAAGGTTAAATATATTCTAGATGACCTAAAATGGTAAAATAAGGTGTTATGATTGGTCTCGATCACCATAAAGGAAAGAGTAAATTAGTTTTCAATTACCCAAAAAAAGTTTAAGGTGGTAGAATTGGTTTGTATTCCCAAGAAAATAAAGGTTAAATTAGGTTTGGATGATCCAAGGATGGATAAGATCTTAGAGCAGTCGGATAACCATAAAGTGAAGGCTAAATTAGAATTTGGATGACACAAAGTAAGGTATAAGGTGAGCAAATGGGTATAGTAGACACGTAAAATAAGTGATGTTTCAATTTTTTTACAAATATATTTCGTTAATACCATAAAACTCCTTGGGCTGCCATGATTCTAGCGATTCTTTCGGTTTGTCAATAGGAGCTATGGTTGCAAATATTTTTCAAAATTTGGAGGATAATTTTTAATAGTTTGAAAATTTGATTGTAAAGCTATAGAATTAGGGTCAAAGCCATTCATTTGCTATATTACAATTAGAGATTTCAAGTTTTTGGATTAACCATTTCTAGTGTAATTAGCATGGTTACCTAAGACTTGGGACGTTTTTTTTCCAAATTTTGGGGACTCATGGGGTATGGCTAATTAAAATAAAATAAAACTCTTTAAAATACACAATTAAAGTGACTAAACTATAAGAATAACTTGGAAGAGACTTAAATAAATAGAAATAAAACCATTTGAGACTTGAATAAGTTGAAATAAAACCATTGTGATTGATCAATTGACAATATCTAAAAAATTGAAATACATTAACAATTGTCAATATTACAAAAAGAAGAATGCAAGTTACAACACAAATTCTAATCATCATCGAAATAACATCCATGAAGTCCTCGCTGGGAATATCGTCCTTACCCTCAACGGAGATCCCAATCAATCCCCGTTGAATAGTATGTTCCTCTTCTACCCGCCTGGCTCCTCGGGATCTGCTTCCCATTGTAATGTTGGGGTCCACTTGTACTTAGTTGTCTTGTGATCTATGTGGCGTATAACAATGTGTATGGCTACAAGCTTCTCCGCTCTTTTAGAGGTAAGACTATTGTTTAATAAAGTGGATCCAATCAGTATGTTAACCAATTCCTCTCAACAGTAGAGGTGAATTGCGAGTGTTTGCAGTGGTCTTGGACGCCCATACGATCACCACCAACCTGACTCATTGGCTTCTCCCATGCCAATGTTAGTATGCCCATCCTCGTTGAAGATTTGTAGCCATCAAGTTCAAAGAACTTGAGCTATTCCATTCGACCCATGAAGCCAATGAGTTGGTGGGTACCAACATTCGAGAGAGGCAATTGGTCTTTTCAGCACTTGTTTGAACTACTAGTTTGCGTTCTGCTAGTACATTTGACCTCACTCCTTCACCCCCTAGTAATGTCACCACTAACACTACCACCTATCTCAATCATTTCCTCTTTTGATTCATATTCAAAAGAACTCATTTTGATTGTTGGCGCTGTAATGATTAAAAAAGCTATAACTAAAAAACAACTAATGAATTCTAATAAAACATGTAAAAATTTTTAAACACAACCATTGCATTTTTGAAAAATAGTTATGAATAAACATAAAAAATTAATATTATAACTTTATAACCTTAACATGAAAACCCCAAACCCTTTTTGTTATAAAAACAATAATTACAAATACAAACAACAATTTTGTTCTTTACTTATACAAATAACAGTTTTGTTTCTTAAACTAAATTTTAAAGACTAAAGAGTAGTATGTAAACTACTATATACATATCTTTTGCACTTGTTAGTTTCAACTTTCTCTTGCTCTTGCTTGTGCAGCTGCTCGTCCTCTTCCTCTTCACTTGCCCTTGCTCTCCTCTTCTTCTCTTTGAAGTGTGAATATTGAATTGTGATATGAAATGATACCGTAGGCTCCTTTTATAAGTTAAGAGTGTCGCTTTTAGGGTTAGGGTTCTTTTATTGTATTTCTTTTTGTTTTCTAACTTTCTTTCATCGAAAAAAGTCTTTTTTTAAAGCAATAAAAATAGAAATGACATCAAGGACGTCGAACGTCTTGGAGATGTACCTCGGACCGTCAAGTGGACGTCAAATGCAGTCTTCAATGTACTTGAGATGTCCTATGATATTTAGGGAAGTCATAGAGATGTCCCCCTGGATTTATTCATGTTTGAAGCGTGGGGATGTTCCTCTTATGTCTTGTTTGTTGGTGTATTATTCTTATCAAGGTCAATAGTATTGTTGTCGATGATTTCTTGTATTTTATGGCGTAAGCTAAAGCATCGATTAGTGAAATTTCTTGAACACCTATGGTAATCACGGTAAAAATTTTGATCATAGTTTTTGGGTAATGGTCTAGACGCATCAAGTCCCATTGGTGAAGGTAAAGAGATAAGATTGCACTCAAGTACTCGTTGAAGCATTTTATGAAGGGGTCAAGATGTGTGAATTGTCTTTGCTAAGGTGCAAAAAGGACCAATTGGTTGGTTAGCGTTGTGATCACATTGGCCGTTCCTTCGGCCTCATTCTTCACATCATTATTCTTAGCCTTAAAAGGTGTTTTGTTTTGTACTTTAACTCCGGTTGATGTGATAGGGTTGTTCCCATATTTAAGAGGATTTTGATTGGCGAGACTTAGAGACATTGGTATTTTGAAACCCTTCTTTGTCGCCATCACCCGACCGTATCGGGAGGTTTTGGGTCTCCTTCGCTTGCATTGCTAGGCCTTCCGATTTCAACGGGAGCACCATTGGGGTCAAAACAAGGCTGCCCTCTTTCTCTACTCTGTTTGGTATCTATATTGATGAGATGGAGGAATTTCTTAGAGACCACATATAGGACGGGGATGCCTGTCTTCTCCACGAGTTCGATCTACATTCTTCTCCTCGCAGATGATGTGGTCCAAAAGTTAATGAAAATTGATTTTATCAAATAAAGGATAATAGATTAATTAAATATTAATTAATTAATTATTAATGTAGTTTATAACTTTGGCGAAAGGAGTTCTCACTTTGGAAATGGACGAAACAAAGACAAAATGATCACAAAAACGAGACGATTATCACGACAAGGGACTTAAATCACGCAAAATAATACTTAATAAATTTTTCAAAATTTCCATGTTTATTAATTTTATGTAGTCAAAATTAGCTGATAACAGGATGCATGTGTCGAGGATGTTGAAGGAGCTTCATTCGGTATAGAAGTTCCTAATCATATCAGAAGGGTACAATAGAAGTCAACTATTTCACAAAGCGGAGCATGGATTGGGAATTGCCAATTTCCAAGATTGATTTGGGACCTTGGTATTTGCAGGAGGGTTTAGTCTAAAAGAGAGTAAGAGCTGAACTATGCATTGCTTGAGGGAAAGCAATTTTGGGAGGGGAGGACTATAATGTCCCCCTTTCGAAATTAATCCGGAGGAAACCCTTAGCCTATTTTATTTCGTAGGCAAAAAGGGAGTCGCAAGGGAAATAAATCACCAGTTTAATTTAAGTTGTCAAAAAGGTAACTTCATGTTATATTCATTTAAAAAGGCAACTTATGTTTTATTGTTGGAAAAGTGACTTTTTGATAAAGTAAAACATAATATCAAAATAGAAGTGGGTCGACCCATTTGGGGACCTTTCCTTGTAATGTGTGCCATGAAAAAGCATAAAAGGGGTCGATGGGGTCATTTGGGGGCACTTTTTGCATACACTCTATTTTGTCATTGAGGTTTTGAGCTGCTGCTCCAACTTCCTTCTGCAGTTGGGGACAAAAACCCTCCATTGCAACAAGATTAGAGGACGAAAACCCTCCAATCTTTAGAGGTGACTCCATCCAGGAGTTACATTTGTGCTTTCAGTCAAGGATTTTCAGTTCAGATTTGATTCATCAGCTAGCAATTAGCATAGGCATGTTTCAGATCAGATCTTAGGATTTTTACGGCTAGGGCATCATCTATTCAGCTGGGACAGCGAATTGGTGGACTGTTATTCCATTTTGGAGCCCTTTTAGAGGTTGACGTCACCCTCCTAGGGCTGGACGACTTCATTGGAGGCTGTTACAACGTGTGGTATGGTTGGGATTGGTGCCTAGGGCTTGCAAATAGCCAACTTCAGCCATAAAACGTCATCTTCAGTCAGTTGGGCCAACATTTTGGCATTATTTCCCTACGTATGGTCAGCTGCAATTTTCCATTATTTCTCAGTTTGGAAAATAAATAAAAATTCAGTTTTCAGTGCAAAAATTCAAATTTCAATATTTTATCCATGGCTGTCATTTATTATGCAAAAATTTGTATTTTCTTATGATTTACCAGTAATTTCCAGACTTGGGTATTTTCTATTTTGAGGGTTTGCATAAAATAATCAGATTATTGTATTTTTCCATAAGGGTTTGCTAGAAATCCAGATTTCTTTTATTTTTTCCCTAAGGGGATATTACATCAACCAATATATTTGAGTGTATTATTCAATGCATGCACACAACATGGCGTCCAAAACACATGTTTGTATTTTTTTTGTATTAGCAAGCTAGTTGTTTTACAAAGCTGGGGCGACATCCGTGACAACATGTGAAGCCCGCATCTCCTTAATCGCATCACATAGTTTGTCCTTCAGGAACTCTGCATTTTTCTCTTGCCCTAAATAGTCTATTGCCTTCAAAAAATAAGGGCCTTTGGAAGAAGTCACCATAATATTTAGAAGTGGATGGTTTCTAGTATCAGTCCAACCATCCATCACAATGTTGCATCCTTCTATAGACCACACTCTTTTGATTGGTGCAGTTTGTTCCTTTATCCTTGATTTCTTTTTGTCAATTAAATTTGTGCGAAGTTTCTCATATCCTCGCCAACCTTGCCAACTCTTTGTTAATCGCACAAACCATCTCTTCATAATAAGGAGAGCGTGCAACAATTGAATGGTATTCCATTCGCATAAAAGAAGTGTGCAATTGTTGCATCAACTACATCTCTACCACGCACATCAAACATGTCTCCAATGGGGTTTGAACCACCAATGTGTGGTCTTTTATGAGAAGACCCCACACCTGGTTTCGCATTTGACACATGTCTAGAAGACACATCTAGGTCTGATTTTGTTTCCTTAGTTTCTCTTCTATATTGAATTTGAGGTGCAATTGTCCAGAAGCGTGAGAGCTTAAATTAGGCCCTCTGCCTTCAACCCTTTCTTGTTCCCTCATAACTTCATACCTCTCGTCCTCATTTGAACAAGCCTCAATCCCTTTCCCCTTTGTGTGAAAAAAATGGGCCCTCACCCTCGTGAAAGTGCCCTGAAATGACTTCCCACACAATTTGCAAGTGATAATTAATGTGCCACCACTCCCTTTGCCTGTCGCAACACAATCACAATATTTTCACTTAAAAAAACTAAAAATAACAATAATGAATATTTATAAACAAAACTTAAAAATATTGTTAAAAAAAAAAAAAAAAAAATTAATATAAATGAAAGAAAACAATAACCAAATATTATTATTACTTTACATTTATTAAATTTAATATCTAATTTCAATTTGTAAAAATTAAAATTAAAAACGTAAAATTAAATCTTTCACAAATTATAAAAGCAGTTCAACTCATAAGTCATAATTGCTATATAAAATTTATTTTGAATTTTTAGTAATAAATATCTACAAATAACAAAATTTAAGAATTAGATTAATAAAATTAAAAATAGTAGAAACTAAAAAAGTAAAACATAATGTTTGGAAGTTCTAAATATATTAAACATTTGTCATTAGCTAAAATAAAAAAATAAAATAAAAATGAAAGGCCATTCCCAAACTCTTGTCAAGCTAATACGATCTGCATGTTAAACAAGACGCCCCCCCCCGCTTGAAAAATATGCATTCAAACTCATATACACGGGTGACGACATGGATTGCCTCCTTTCAAAACAAAGAGAAAAAGTGAAATGGAATGAAATATACATGTGGCGACATGGAAAATATAGAGAGTGAAATGGAAAGGAAATGCAAGTGACATAAATGAAAAATACCTTAGCTCAAGCTTGTAAACACCTTCACACACCCTAGCACAACTGTGAGATCCATTCGCCTTTGAATAGTGAGATTTGAATTATGTTCTTTGTGAGAACACAAAGAGAAAGGCACTTTTTATAAGTTGAACCACAATTTTTAGGGTTTTTAATTGGTTTTTATTTTTATACTAGAGATGTGGTTTAGGGTTTTGGGGAAGGGAAGGAGATATTGAATGTCTTATACAATCATCTCCGTCTACATGGGGACGTCTCTCTGCACTGTTTCCCATCTTTGAAACATGTTTTTCAAGGGGACGTGTTTTCTCTTGTTGTGTTATTTTTATTTTTCGAAAATAGAAAAATGTCTTTGTATGGAATGTTTGCACTTTGTGTTATAATTGCTACTAGAGCAAGTGTAGGGTGGAATTTCATAAGTCACTTGAAGGATTTAGAGGTTCAAGGTTCAAAACTCCTCGAGTGTTTTTTTATTAAATTCGTCTAAGATGTCTCTTCTTTAAAAAGGGAATCTTCGGTATGTTCTGTTTTCAATTTGCATGAAAATTGTACGTATTGGAGTAAAAAGGTCTAATATTGGAGATCTAAAGGTGTAAGTTTTGAAAAAATTGTTTAATTGAGGTTAGTGAAAAATCCGTTACAATTATTACATCTTTGTATGTGGAGGATCCAAGTGAAATTAATTTAATGTTTACATGATGTATTTTTAATGTATTAAAAGTGTGCAAGTATTGATTGGAAAATGTTGAATGTAAAAAGGGGTTAAGATATGAGGTGGAATTTATACGTTAAAAGGTTGAGTTAGGGGTTTGAGGTAGTTATGTAACTACACTGTACAATATATAAAAACACAAATATCAATGAACATGGTTCTTCTCTATGCCCATTTGAGGGCTTGCAACTGTGTCCTATTCAACAATTTTATGTTCTTGATTATGTGAATGGAATGTGCATAGTGTATGTAGGAAATAACTTTTATGGTTAATTTAGTTTATCTTTCGTTCCTTAAATCAAGTTTGTGATTTTCCTTAGTTTCCTAGTGGTCCGTTGTGTTTATTTTGTGAAGAAGTCTCCCATTTCCCATCATTTTCAATCTTCCATAGTTTTTATCCTTTGTTACATTCATTAAAAGTACAAAAACCCAAACATACTACCATACAAGGGAATCCACTCCTCTCAAAAGTGGACGAGAATGATAAGGAAGCTTAGGATATATTTTAGCCTATAGTTCTGATTTCACTTAATCTCAACAACCATTTCCTAGATTCCCTCCTAGTTAATTAGGATGAGTGAGGATATCCTTCCCTACTGAGGGATATAATTTGATCTAGTACGAGATATGGATATGTTTTGTTTCCTTGGATGTAGGACATAGGGAGCCCTATAAAAGGCATAATTTCTTTTTCTAGTTAATGAAGATTGAAGCATTTTTGCGGAGATTATAGTCACACACAATTTACGTGTAGTGACTTTGTTGGGATGTTGCTCCTTCTTCTGCTCCCTCCCCACACTGTCATTTCTCTCTTCTTCGTTTCTGGTCTCTCGGCCTCTGTTGTTTCCTTCTCCTCCTCTCCTTCTCTCATTGTATTTTGGGTGACCCGTTTGGGTCCTCTTGCTAGGTTTGTTTGCTTTGTACTCTGCAGTCCCATTGACCTACTTTTGTGGTCATGTGTTGGACATTAATAACATTATCTTATCTTATCTTATCTAACAACTCTTGGTTCTTCGTTCGTTGAGTAGTTTCCCCTATGGGATTCCACATCATTGGTATATGAGCATTTCTAATCCATGTGAGATTAGGTGTTTGTAAGACTCATTTCACAAACCAGTTTTCAGCACATCGTGGATTTGAATAGACCACACCATGTGACCAAAATGCCCAAAAATGCGGGTGTGCATATTTTGTTTGTCTAGGTCGACATCCGAAGTCCGAGATATGACCTCTCGAAGTTTTCTAGGTTTATTTAAAATTTTGGCACTTTGAAACTTATAATTACACTTGATTATAAAGTTTGTTTTGTGATTATTTCTGAGCTGATTAAAAAAAAGAAGTCAAATCAAAAACATTTTTTGAGGGTCATAAGGCAGCCCTCCCCATCGGCCTTTTGCAGAACTTGTCGGCTTTGTAGCTGACCGATCGAGCCCCACTATCCGTTTGGCTGAGATTCTCGCACACCCATCCAATCTAATTCGTTTGACGCTGACCCCAAGCCGATCGGGACTCACATTGCCTTGCCCCACTTGGCTGCCAATTATTGCCAACCACATGCCCATGGACCTAATCAAATGCACGAATAATTGTTCAACTCTATTGCCCATCCGATCTGTTAGGCATCACAACTCGATCTGTCCTCGCACGAGTGTCTCCATTTACCCACTATCTCCCTTTGACTTGGCCTACTATTTGTCCCCGTGTGTGTACCTTGCACACGGGCTTGATCTCTCACACGAGTGATTAATTGTTTGGCTCCCAACAACTTGTTCGGGACATTGCTGCTACATCATTAGTACATGTACAAAGTCCTTTCAACACTACTTGCCACTCGATACGCTACTCCACTTGGGCCATAAATTATTATTCGTTTATTTAAGTGGTTTATTTTATTTGCATGAGGAACTAATAAAGAGATTTTATTAAAAGGGGATGAAATTGTTATTTGGGGTATTACATGTAAGGGGCATAGGGATTATATACATTTTAAGTGGAGAAGATATTATTAAGGGGACTATTCAACCATTGAAGGGGATAATATTTTTGTATAAGGGCATATGATCATTGTTAGATGGGTATATCCAAATTGTAAGGGAGACACCAAATTTTGTAAGGGGCATTAATTAATTGTCATAAGGATATTATAATTTGAGGGCAAATTCTTGTCCATACGGGTGAATGATCCCTTTCTAAAGCGATCAAATTGTCTTTTTTTGTAAAAGGGGACACACAAAATTTTAGTGCAAAAGTGGATTCTTCTTGTAAAATTGGCAATTGTATTGGGGTGCATTATTGGTGGAGATGAACACCTTGTTAACACTTTTGTCGGTCAACATGAAACCTAGTTGTTTCCTTTCTTTGACAACTAACAAAGTGATGGTTAACTACGTAGTGATTTGTCCAGTGGTCGAGCTTGCTATTGTGATCACCTCATTGGCTGACAAGGTCAATGAAAAAACCATTACTGCATTGAGCATCCCGATCACTAACAACCTTTGCTCTGCGGAACACCGCAAAATGTGAAGTCTCGATCTACAATGGCTGATGTGACCTTGAGGTCCTAGTCAACTGGATTGTGGACATGGATAGTTGGTTCGAGTACAACGACATGCAAGCATGTGATCACATTCCATCTCGCCAAATTTGAAGCTATCACGAGTTGCCAAGCTCTTAATCATGAAGCGATGTGTTGATCAAGGTCCCATAAACACTTGGGATCAATTAACAAAGGCTTTGAAAGCAACCTTCTATCCTTCCTCTTATAAGGAGGTCACCCAATTGAAGTGGCTACGTCTGCAATAGGTGCCGATATGTTCGTTTAAGACAACATTGCTCGATTCAATTGTCATGTATCCAACTTCAAGTTCACAACGATGCTCTGCTTTACCCTTAACTTGAAGTTCAAGCGTGGATTGTTGGCACATGTATTCAAAGAGATGAAGTAGACTTTGCTCGTGAGTCTAGATACTGATGTTCAACATAACACAATTGGTGGAAGAAAATTTTGTTTCTCAATGTAGATATTCACATTGTCTTTCTTGAGCTTCATCTCGAGCCCCAAACACTTCATCATCACCATACCGACAATCAAATCTTGCTTCCAAGGATCATGTCTTTTTTTTTTTTAACTTTTTCTTCTTCTTTTCCTTCTCATTTTGATAGTTGGAGAAATAATGAGTTTTGGCAAAAGATGAAGGCTCTAATTGTAAACTCGGACGATGAGGAAACACATTCTGTTCCCATCAAAGCGTAGCTCATGACACAACATATGATGAACTCAAGTGTATACCGAATAAAGTTTCCCTTATATATCACTCTCATGCACAAGGGAGTTGTGATAGTTTGTTTGTCACAAGAGCTTGTCTCACTCATAACTTTTCTATTGATTGTAGAATCGACAATGGCTCGCGAAGAACTTGATTGGGAAGAGTCTTATCGAAAACCTGCACCTATCGATGGAGTTTCATCCTCCATATCAACTTGGATGGAAGGATACTTCCTCATTGACACAAATCACTCACACTTGCACAATCTTATTTGCATTTGGTCCCAAATTTGTGGATAACATCAATTGTGATGCGACCCTATGGGGGTTGTATTTTGTTGCTTGGATAACCTTATCAATATGATAGGAAAGTCTACTATAATGCATTCAACAACACATACACACCACACAAAGGTGATAAAACTTAATCAAATGTACTATCCAAACAAAGAATGCACATCCCAATCTTGTCTTAAGTTGTAGAGAAGCAATGAAAGCAATAAATCTAGAAACCGAATTATTATAACAAACAACAAATGCAAGAGTTTCTTGTAACAATGCAAGTGTTGCTCCATCCATTCTTCAGGAACTCACCACTCCTCTATACATGCCAATCAATCATATGATTGATAGGATTCCCAAAGTTTCCCTTCTACTTGGGACAATATTGCTTTAGTAGGCCCATCTAGTAGCATATTAAAATGTGCATATTTTGCTTCAACATATCTCGAAATCATCTACTTTAGTACAACCGACGATTAGCCCTTGGCCACATTATCTTTTGAAGAAGGAACACGTCATATGCGAGAATCATTTGCCCTTGTACCTTTTTGAAGAAGACAAGCATATGAAGTGGACTTTCTACTCGAGAATATCACTTGATCTAGTATCGACAGGGGACAACCGACATAGTGGTAGTTTACTTTATAGTCTCCTCCTATAGCTTCCGCCTCTATTGTTGTCACCACTTCTCATCCTAGAGTTCAAACATTGTTTTATCAGTATGTAGATGATCTAGACTTCGCAAAGTCTTTGCCATCCAACCTCTTCCAATTTGGTACCTCTTTAGAACTTTTGCATAAAGGAAGGGTTTTTATATAAGCTTTGTGCACCTTGCAATCACCACTAGTTCTTGCTAAAGAAGGCACATTCTACCCTCTATGTTGGTCCATTTGGGAAGTAGAAAGCACTCCATCACTTGCAATGGTTCTATTGGCCTCACATGCAACAAGATGTTATTCACCTTTTGAGACAATGTTTAGTTTGTTCTGTTTTCAAACCTCGCTAACCGAGAGCTTCGCTTGGGTGTTTTTCCGACTCATATTACGTGTGATTGTAGACACCCAAATTTGGCATTTGGCACTTGATAGTGCTAATTTTGGCTTATATCCGTTACACATGACTTGCACACACAAACATAACTCAAACTTATTGTCTTACAACTTGTAATCCCTCATTCTCCGCTTTCAAACATCTAGAGGACCACCTTTGTTGTTCAAAACAAACCTCATCTCATGTGCAAACCTTCATTTGAGCTTTTGTCCCATTGTATAAGTTCGTGTAATGATCATTTTTTCAAATTTATATCTTTTATCACCCATCTAGGTCGGCTTTTGTGAAACATTACCCTTAGAGTTATTTAAACCCTAATTAATTTATAGGCAATGTTAATGTACAACAACAAGAAGGATGTAAGGGTTTGTAATAGGTAGACTATTTTGATCTAATTAACTTCCAACATCAATTATACATGACCAAAATAATGCATTCAAACTTGAAATGATTGATAAATGATTGACAAACAATAAGTACTTGCATAAAACATAAGAGGAGAGATAAACTTAGATGTTCAGGATGATTCAGAAATGATCTAGATGTGCAGGACAGTGAATTAGGAGTATCCAAAATTGTAGACTCTACAATGTAGATTCTCGGGATTGAAAATTGAGCAAGGGTAGGACCGTATAATTTTTGTACGGTCTAGGTTGAAACTCTATGGTTTTCACCTGGAACTTAGAATTGTATAGTTTTTGACCCTTTGACGTTTAGGATCTACAACTTCATATGTTCTTTGCTTGTCTGGAAATGATTCTCGTTGTATGTCGTTCTTGCTTGCGCAACTTTGGGATGACCTGTAATAACCTACAACAAAGGTGAAACCCTAACAACTTGCATAACCCTTCATCAAAGCATTAACAAGCAAAAAGAGAAAAACATGTTTGTGCGTTTGAGGTTGGATTACCCTTAACAGTCAAACTTCTAGGTGTTGGATCAATCCAAGTGCTGCACTACATGCCCTTGTTGCAGGATCAAGCCTCATGTAGTTCTCCTAGGTGCTTATGCAAGTGTGAATAGCTAACCAACCCCCTAGGGGTGCCCTTGTGTCTCTTGACACCAAGATAGCGAGCTAATTGCATAGTATAGAATGTACCCAACACGGTAGTAGTGAGATGTGGTGTGCCTCAACTATGTGACCTAACCCTTTGTTGATTGAAACCCTTGTGCAATGCTTGGAGTGACTTTGCTCTTGTTAAGACATGGCTCTATGATCTTTGCATGTTTGGAAATGGATGAAGCTAGACTCTTTGACTTGGTTAAGTGCTTCAGACTTGTAGTAGGGACTTCTCTAGATGATATGTGTAGTTGATTTAGGAACCCTTTGAGTGCTTCTGGAGAGATACTTGCAATAGTAGTTTGTAAGAATGCCATGCGAGTTATAAAGTTATAGAGTTATATTCTAATAAGGCTGACCCTAGGAAGACGAAATGACCCAAAGAATGATTTGAAATTGAAATCATAGTGATTGATTGTGAAGGGACGAGACCATACGGTATAGGTCGGCCAAGACCGAACTCTACATTCCGATCATTCATGCGACGAGACCAAACCATCGGGGTCCACTATATACTACCTTGTTGCTAAACAAGGCCAACTTCCACATTATGCCAAATGGTTTCCGAACACCAAATATCTCAGTTATTCTCTACATTGTTAAAAGCATTGGAGTCCAATGCTTTTGTCGGTGGGAGGAATGATACGGAAGCCTATGATATATTTTAGAACTTCTGATATATTTTAACCTATAGTTTTGATTTCATCATGTGGGCATTGTAATAAGTGGGAAGTAATTATTTTCTTACTTTCACTAACCATTTCTAATATTCTGTCCTAGTTAGTTAGGATGAGCAAGGATATCCCTCCCTTGAGGATTTAATTTGATCTAGTAGAGATATGGATATGATTTTTTTCTTTGATTATAGGATGCAAGGAGCCCTATAAAAATGCACGTAATTTCTCTTTTCAATTATTGACATTTGAAGTATCTTTTGTGGAGCTTATTATCGCACACAATTTCGTGTAGTTCTCTAAGTAACTCTTAGTTCTTTTTCGTTGAGTGGTTTCCCGGTGGGATTCCACATCACGGAATCACCCATCATATGTGATTTCTCTAATAAGTTACTGGTTTTGTTGCTGTTCATTGCACCCAAGTGAGCAAAATTCATAGAGGTTTCGAGACAAAAACATTTGCTAACAAGGTCTAGACCCCAAGTAAAGAAAGGCCAGTGGAGAGATGATGGGCTGAAGCTTCTAATCCAGAATGTGGATGATGTAAGAGATCATCTAACATTTAGGACACTTACAAATTATATGGTGTCGCGATCAAGAGTAGGCCAAAAACAGCCCAAGTGAAGAATCTTCCTAGCAATCATATCACCAACAAAATTACCCCTGCAGGCCTCATTATGACACTTGTGAAGGATCTTTTGGAACTCGGTCTCATCAATACAACTGAACAAGGCCATTGAAGGTGCATATATAAAGGGTGCTATTGAGTATAAGATGCTTGTTTGTGAGGACTCGAAAATGCCACTTATGTTGAGAGGTGACTCCCAAAGGATAGGGTTGGTCAATGATGTATTAAGCAATGTTTTTGTACAAGGAATTGAGCAATCAAAGTGTCAGAGGAAGGATGCTCTCATTTAGAAATTTGTCATTCACAACCTCAAAATCCTCAATATGTGATTTAGTTAGCCAACCAATAATGACTCAATCCTTGATGAACTTGTGGCTGACATAAGTCAACTCAAACTTGCCAAGCAAAGCGATGGAGTGACCAGCCTTTTTAGAGAGGTCCGGTTGGGTCGAAGGGTTCGTAGAGCCTCGGATTTGATGATGAAAAGAGTGTCTTGATTAAGAATGTAATGTATAAGGTGTTTGGTGACAAAGACAATGGCAAGGCACTCGCTTTGAACTTGAGAATAATTATTTTCATAATCGGGAGTGTATGACTTATGAAGTAAATAACTCTTTGTCTCCCCTTCATCATCCCCTTGGGCTAACATGCAAGCGATTGAAAATTTAATGGCTCAAAGGTAGAGGGACGAGAAGACAATCGGGCTTGGGAGGCACAAGGGTGGGTGGAGAGGATAAATAGCCTAAAGGCATCAAAGAGATTTCAGCATTGTTGGGTCCAAACAAGGTTGCTTTATTTCTTCAATAATGCATTAATTGTGTAGGAAACACAAGGTCTATGGCGACGGCTTGGATTTTGGTAGGGTCGATGTCAATATCTGCATCTGGAAAGAATGAAGCCTAGGAGCTTGCCAACAAAGTGATACCAAAGACACTTCTTTGGGTTGAGATTAGGGAAAATCACTTGTGCGAAAAGCTTTATTGATATCTGCGAACTCTATGCAACTCTTAATTTTCCCATTCTCCTTAAGGATGGGGATGATGTTGGAAATCCACATGGAATAATCCATAGGCTTAATAAATTGGATTGTTATCCCAAATTCGCCCCCCCGACAAATTTGGTCAAGACAACTCTTGCATATAAGGGAAATATGAAGGAAACGACTCAGACCCGTGAGCTCACATTCCAAGACGACAAACAGGTTACAGGTGGGCTCGGAAATGAAAGAGCAGAGCCAGTAGAGAGAGCCACGTGTCCTAGCGGCGCTTCTCCAAAGATGAATCCAAAAAGAGAAGCTCAAACAAGCGCCGCTTCTCCACGTGTCTCAGGACGAAATGGAGGCAGGGGCAAATGGTCAAACAAAGTCAAAAGGCAGAGCTTCGGGGCTGTGGGGGTATTTTGAGTTTTATTTTTTTTGCGGAAAAGGGCAAAAGATAAGTTGTGAACCCGCAAGCCCGATTTTTTTTGGCCGCCACGTGTCCCATATCAAAAGGGAAGCCCAAACGAGTGCCAGGCTGTCGCGTTGCCACAGTAGGTGAAAATGGAGAAAAGTCTTCCAAGCCATTAACGTAGAATCCAATCTCTTCAACTACCAGATCTGATTCGATTCAATCCGTTGGGGAACCAGAAGCGACATATTGTGGGCGGATTTGCAGAAGGCATTGATATTCAGTGGTTGAGCTTTTAAAGCGGGATTCAATGCGTATCTCATGGTGGTTGGAGCAGGATTCGACTTTCCCTCTTCTCTCTCTTTTCTTTCTATATATATTGTAACACTTCTCGTTTGAGAAAGAGAGACATTTTGGGCATAGAGAAACTCTATCAAATTTGTTTCTCAATGCCATTTTTGAGCAGCGAACCTTCTCCCATGCTTGACAAATGTATTTGTGCCTCTATTCTAGAAATGTAATGGTCTGTGCACCTTCTAGAGCAATAAAAATGTGTTTTGTGGCGTTCTTCAACCCTTTGTATCGTTTTTGTTGTTTCTCCGTGCCCCTCCCTTTTAGTCTTGGTTTTTGTGCATGTATTTCACATTTGCGGGTGCGGGACGTTGTGTTATGGAGTTTAATGGATGATTTGCGAGATCTGGACCGTGTCACTCGCCCCGACCTCCCTCATCTCCATTTTTTCTATTTCTTTCTCCCTTAACAGAATATCTCGCTCCCTTTTCTTGGTGCTATCACCTCATTAGTGTAGGATTTCCCTCTTTATGCACTTTCTCTCTCCTGTCCCTTGGAATTGTTAGATTAGGAGTAGATAGTCGCATTTCCTTCCTTAGGAGTAGTTTAGCATTAGGATTAGGAAGAAGAAGCCGGCTTTCTCCGGAGGGCCATCTCAAGTCCGCAAGTCCCACAGCTTGAGAGATGGTCCCATGTTATGCAAATCACACCAGATGACCCTGCCTTAGAAAAGCAGATCCACAACTCATTTGGGGGTGCTGTGATTTTGCATTAACACGGACCTTGAGAAGTTTGGGCTTCATAGGTCTTAATAACATGCTTATTGTCTACCCTGGTGACCAAATTATGAACAACGATGGACATGTCAAGGCTTGGCATGTTTGAGTAGGCCCAAGTGAAGCAATCAATAAACTCATTTAGGTGGTCTTTAATAGACCCAAGCTTCCATGGGAAAGGGTAGTACTAAGCTTGAGGGTATGAGGTTTCCCTCATGTACAAATATTGATATCAATGGTATCCTTCATGAAAGAAACATGCTTTTCTTAGAATTAAGGAGCTTAATAACAGGAAGGTTCAAGGCATCATCATCAACTTCTAAGATCTCATATTCTTCTCCAAAGTATTGAGGTTAAAATGGTTGATTTGTGCCTTGGTAAGGGGAATGATGCTGATTAACGACCAACGCCAAGGGCGGCCAACAAAGTAGAGCAGTGGATAGATGAGTCTTGTCATAACAAATTCAATCTTGAATGCAAAGACGGAGTCCATTTACATACCTAGAGACATTTTCATTGCCATTTTCTATCTGACATTTTCATTGCCGACATTTTCATTGCCATCTTCTATAAAACTTATCTGTGTAGTCCGTCATGCTCATCTCCTTCTGTCTTAAGTTTTGTAATTCCTTCACGTTCATCTCCTTTCGTCTCACGTTTTCTACTTCTTGAAAGATTTAATTAATAATTTGCAGGTGAAAACTTTGCCTTCAACTTGGCAATCATCCTTTTCCAAGCTTTGATTTTATACTTGTTATTTCTCTCTCTGTCTGAAGAGCATCTCACCATAAGGATGCATGTCCCTTAGGATTTTTACAATCAAATCTAACCTTCTTAGGGTCTACTATTGACTTGTACTCAAAATACTTCTCCAATTCCTCTATCCAATCTATAAGATCATCATTAGGACAAAGAATTCTTGAGTAATTTCGGATGTCCATTTGCGGCTTGCCTCTTATCTTGGTAATGGCCTTCAAATATCTATCTTCAGGTTCTTCCTCGAATTCATCCATGTTAACCTCTGGTGCTTCATTGTCACTAGAATTTGAGTCCGCTCCTCTTTTTTGAGCAGTCTCCATGGCTTCCAATCTTGCTTGAATGCCTCTCATTAGACTCACTAACTCTGCCACTTTGGGTGGTCTTCCTCGTCTTTCAAGCAGTATTCCTTTGTGCACCATTTCTATTCCTTGCAACAACAACATCACAATAACTTGTACTCAACGTTCTCTATGTTGGGAAGATGTCTCTCTGTTTTCTACCCACACTCACAAATGTGGAAAATAAAACTCTGTAACTCATTCGAACACAACACACTCTGATATCAAATGACACAGTCACAGTTAGAGAATCCAATGAAGAACTGTCTTAGAACATACAGTCTAAGTTCTCACACAAACAAACAATGGACACACAATAAAGGTCCATGTGGAGCATGAAACAACAAACTTCACTTTAATAAACTTCAATAGAGGAATTACAATCATGGGCACAACAAATGACAATTTTATTACAGTCTTGAATTCTCAGAATTCCCAAAAGCAACGCGCTACTCACAATCACTCCTAACTAGACTTGTAGACTTCACAAATCTATGCGTGAACCAGATTTGGTTCCTTTATAGGTTGCCGCTAACTCAGTCTTTTGCTCTCCGGACTTAGCCACACACACACATATGAACATGAAACTGTTACGGAAGTTGAAATGGTTCACCTTCCCTTGTCAAACAAATGTCAGCTTGTGACTCTTTGGATTCCCACTGTTATGCAGATCTAACAATCAGGATGTTACCAATCCATCCCACGTTGACACACATAAGTGTTAGGTGAATGCAGATCCAAACTAATATGCAGTGTGCATTATGATTCACCTTGCAGCAGTGTACAGACAACCAATGTGCTGTGCACAAGAGTGTTCAACCAAGTGACTGCGCAGGCTGCGCAAGACATTGCATGGTGCACAGAGCTGCGCAGCACAAGTCCTGCTGTGTGCAGCCTTATATTGCGCATGCATCCAAAACCTTTTGTGCAGAACTCGTAAAGCTCACAAAATCATCTGCTCAAGAGTTCCAAACTGCGCAAAGACACAATACTTTATTCTTACAACCAAAATGGGCTGCGTGCACACAAAGGGCTGCACAAACTACTTATTGCTACTGTAAGTATTTTCTGGGTGATGCAATATTGCTTGTGAACTGGATGTGTGTGCATTAAAATGTCTCTAGGCAATTCCTTATTTCTCTCCTCATCTGCCAATAGGAAGGAAGCATGTTTAGTGAGAGAGTCTGTGCTGTGATTTATTTCTTTCAGGGTGTACTCAACCTTATGGTCTCCAAAAGAAATACAAAGCTTGCAAATGGATCTGTTTGTTTCAGCTACTAAGTATCCATAGCATTATGGAGCTGATATTTGCAGCCAAAATCTCAGTGTCTGTTATGTCCACACGGACTCTGCTAATGTTATTTGATTTTACCATTGTTAAACCACACACCATATTATTGAACCCTAGTTGTATTTCACAAGTCCAAGTCCTCAACTAAACCAAAATACGAGTTCCCCTTTATTGTTGTGACCAAGACTGCCTGCACCTGCAGGGCCAGGGTTTCCCCTCAGAGCACCATCCATATTTATTTTAACCCAATCACTTCGAGGATGGCTCCATTGAGATCCAAGGAAATCTGTATTAGCAACCCCTTCATTGGGGGAATAACTGTGTTCTTATTATGGGCAAGCATTAATTTTTCTTTCACAGTGTGTTGATAGAATCATTTTCTGATTTTCAAATTCAGTCTGGAAAATTGTTCTTTAATGGAAACTGCACCATGTTTGTGCTTCCTTGCAAGATGCAATCTTTGATTGTTATATGATCATGTGCAGTACTTCAAGGGCAACTGAATACTTCAAGTCTAAATGAATTCAGTCTGTCACATGGATGTAGTGATTCTCTTGAATTGGATAGAGGATACTGTGCTTGGCACAACTCTCCTGCTTCTTATGAGATCTTCATGGAAGCAACAACTAGTTATTTTTCAAACTATCTAATAACCTTTCAACTTTACTATTACTTAGAAGGTGGTAGAAACTCTTGGCATTGACTTGTTGCAAATGTTCTTGCTAGAATATTATTCTTCTAGAACTACTGCACAAATTTACATTAAATATTGTAGAGGAGTTATACATAGACACAAGTCTTTCATTTAACTGAATATATCAGATAAATTTGCCAAATTCATATCACCCTTGACTTGTAATAAATGGCCAGTTATCATGCTCTTTAATTCTGGATAAGAATTCAAAAATTTCGCCATGATCCTCCCAGTATACCTCATATTCTATTTGAATTGCCGAAGAATTTAACATTAAAGTTTTAGTAATGAATCATACGTAGAATTTGTTTTTCTGAAAAGGATTAATTATATTAGAGTAAGAAGATAAAGACATCAAAAACATCCCTTGACTTGTATGTTACAACTTGTCACAAGTGGGGACATTAGAAAAACCAATGAAGCTTCAAGATATTTAATACAAAGTTGTCCTTGGAAAACAAAATATAAGCTGAAACTACAAAGCAAGTAATTTGAACAAAAACATACTGTGAGCTATGAGCAATAATAATAAGCAAAGCTGGTCTTACAGCTACTAATACTAGAGTGTTAAAAACTAGAGGTAATTCTTTCATGTGACCAACTTGAAGAAAAAACATCTGGTCGTTTTGTTGTCATTTCTGCCATATAACTTAGAGGCATTCCTGATGCCTTTGTCTCTTGAGTTCAGCATAGTTATAAAAAAGGTGAGTTCCTTTGCTTAATGACATCTATTACACTATGAAAAGTAAGCCTCTTTGCAAGAATTTATGTGCCCATCAAATATTTGAAATAGTTTGACCTGTATATGAATGGGTGTTTTGTCGTGTACCCATATGAAATTCTGGAATTTCAGAAGCTTATATCTTGGTCTTGAGATATCTTTCAAATATCTGAAATATTTATATTTGTCATCCTGCTGCAGATTCTTTCTGGCACTGCACTATTCTTGGGAGGCAAATTACCTTTGCATCTTAGAAATGCACATGGTATATGGGCTGAGCTAATGTGCAGAAGTACAAAGGTAATGCACAATGGGGCAGCTCGAGCCTTGGTCACATTGGCAGTACACCTAAGCATTCCACCATCAGATCTTACTGTAGGCCAAAGAATGGCTTGCGAATTGCTGAAGGTTATGGGGTCAGAGGAAAGGGATCCAATAGATGTGTCAGATGTATATGTGATTGTAAATGCTTCAACAAACAATGGTATTGCTACATTGTTACTGCAACATGCTGAGGTTGCTTTAGTTGATGTGGACTGGCTTATCTCAAAACTGAAAGTTTATCCTGTAGCTGGAAACTTTCCACTTTTAGATGCTCGTACAATCAGCCAAAGAGGAGCAAATATTTCAAGATCAGTTTTGGAGGAAACATTGCACTCTAGGGTTGAATCTCTTGTTCGCATGCTTTCCCTCTTCACAGAGATGAGTCTTAGAAGTTAGTACTGTGTTCCTTATTGTTGTGTGGTTCTCTTTTGTCTTATTCAGAAAAGTGTCCAGTATTCTGAAAGTATTTATTGTTGTTTTTCACAGCTGCCCCAGAAGAACATTTCTTGAGAGTGGCTTCAAAGCTTTATAAGATCTTAGCTGCCGTAACTAAACTTAGCATTGCTCCGAAAGGCTATAAACAGCCTTTGCCTAGCAGTAAATTTCAAATGCTTGCAGAAGTGACATGCAGAAAGATGACCGCTCCTCTGTATAACTTCATGGCTGTGATGCAGAGGGTATGTATGTTCTGAAGTTTTCATCTTGATTGATTAAGGGCGCTAGTCAATAGACTATCTAATCTTTCGAGAGCCTGCTATAATTATTTTCTATTTTCTAATTTTTGTTTTCTGATGGCTTATTTCATATGGTTTTACTGAGCAACAGATCTACTTGCTAAGGAGCATTGCGGGGTTCTAATGGTTTTTTGGGATGGTTGCAGGACCAACAAGAGAATCTACAAGAAAAAGGTGTGGTCAACAAGATCAAAAGGGAATGTAAAACTATTCCCAACCTAATTTTCTATATTGAGGACTATGAAAAATATCTCATCCAGCTTAGCAAACTCACTAAAGTCAACTTGCTGAGACATGCTAAACGCAGCACTGCAAGGGATTTTAAGATACTAGATTCTGGAAAGAAAAAAAAAGCAGGATGAAAACAATCAGCGTGAAGAACCTAATCAATCAGATGCTGCAGTCACAGACAATGTATCAGAAGATGAATCTCAAAGGCAGGAAGAAGAGGGATCTCAGGGTGTTCCCTCTGACGGTAATGTAGTCAATAGTGAAATAAAATCTGATAGTGACAACGAGTTGGGGATGGGCACAAATAATGGACGAAAGCGCAAGATTACACATGTTGTTCAGGATTCAGATGAAGAATAAACATAACCTAGCCGGTCAACAGTTCAGACACAAGAAACATAAATGAAAATTTTAAGTTTAGGACATCTAGGCCTGCAATACAATTAAATGTGTAGCAGGTTTGACATGTATACTGTGTGATTTATCCAGTTGGACAAAATGAGGTCAGTCATTGCTAAAAGTACAGTTCATGAACAATTTAGAATGAGGAGGTCATCCAAGAGTAAATACTGGACTAAGAACAGAATGGTTGGGAAGTTTTGGCAACTGATAAAGTGACCGCAGATAAAAGAATCATGACCTGATGTAGGTTCAAGTTGTACTTGGTTCAATATAAGCATTTGAATCTTGAGTTTGTACATTGAATTTAGAGGACATTTTATTTGGAAAGAAGGGCTCTGATGTGTAGATGATTAGAGGGCAATAACTAATCAGTGTAGTGTACAAATATAAGCAAAAGCATTTGAATGAGCATCTCTCATTGGGCTTCTTCCAAGTTGATATTCCGGCAAGGGTTAATTTCATTAAAAAAATATTATGGGTTATTTTTTGCAAATGGTTTTTTTTTTGGACTGATATAGTAAAAGTTCAATGAATTTTTCTGAATATTAGCAAACATTTTACAGAAATTTCGAACTTTAAGATATGTGGAATATTTTTTATGCTTCTCAATATGTAGATACTAAAGATTTTCCTACGTGTACATTATTTATGTTAATATTGTGCCAGATTTGTTCATGATGTATAAGGTGCATGCTTCACTCCCAAAAAGTGTATCCGTTTCTTGATTCTAGTGTTGAAAAGATGTAATAGATTTCCTAGGAGGTAATAGATTTCCTAGATACTAAAGAGAAGAAAGAATTTAGAGAAGGTTGAATGCACACTCAAAACAAGTGAGACAACGTTTATTATATAAGAAGAGGTGGTTCTGATTGGTTGAACAATTACAAACTGAATAACAACTACATAACCACATTATATGTTATATATAATGCTCTATATTTAAACACCCCCTCTTAATGACTAAACCGGAAACAATACCAAGTTTGTCCCGAAATTCTACAAATGTCATAAAGCCCATATGTTGAGTCATTAGATCTATAGATTGCCATAGGTTGTATTTTGAAATCAACAGTCCATTGTTGTGTTGCTATTGTCGAATGGAGAACCACAAAATAAAAATTTGGTCGTGTGAACAAAGAATATGGCAAGTGGTCCATTGATTCTTTGTTACGTGATTCATTGACCAGTGATGAATCATCGATGACTAAGGGTGTCACCCTATTTCAGAGTGTTGGAATCGAAACTCGGAGAGGTGGATTGAAAAATCTGTTCCAAGCTTGTGTAGCTTGCTAGAGTCTATATAGAAACTTAGTTATCTTGCAATCGAAGTCACTTTGATCATGTCCTTGCAACACCATGTAGTGCTCATCCAACCTTTTCAAGAAGAGAAATGTGGCCATTTGTGTAGTAGAAGTTAGAAACAACTCCGCAATAGTAGGAGAAATAATCTTAGTAGTGGGATAAATAACCATCTTTGTCTCAATAGTAGGAGTGAGAACCAACTCGACCTTCGTCTCATCTATTTGCTCATTTATCCCCCTTTGTTGGGAAAGATCTTTCACAACACAATGAGAAAATTGTTGCTCTCACTGTCCTTCGAGCAAGTACCTCTGAGTGAGTGGCTTGGCACGCCGTCTCACCATGTCTTGTCGGTGCATTTGGTATGGTGGAGTCTTCATCCACAACAAACTATTTTTTAGAATGAGGAAATCCATCCTCCCAAGGCATGCCCACCTCTTGTACATTTGGTATAGTGGATACTCACCCCATAATAAGTGCATGTCTGGCCGACCGTATCGAAGTCAACAAATGTGAGGAATGACTCCCTCCCAAGGCATTGCAGCCCCTACACATCTTATATGGAGTTGTCTTCCACACGTGTATTCAAGTTGATTGTAGTAGGATCAACAAGCCAATATTGGCCACCTTGCCCAATACCAAGGGCAATCATTCATCTATGTTTCACAATCGAGACAACACACTTCTTCCCATAAAAATGCAAGAAATATTGGGATTTTTAGTTAATTAATGAACATAGAGAAGATTTTGTCATAAAGAAGGTACATATCTAACATTTCGTACAACAGCAGTTTATGAACATTATTCAATACAATGCATATATCTCCTATCCCTTTTATTGTAAGTGATTCTCCATCAACTAGTAACACCGATTGAAAACATATTTGCAATAAATGAAACATACCGATCGTTGCGACATAAAAATGTGTGGATGCACTGGAGTCAATGATCAAGCAACTAGTACCTCGTCATGTCAACATGATGTCGTAAGAAAATAAAGAGCATGTCTGTCATCCGAATCCGTTCTTCGCAACGGTTGCCACATGTACCTCATCACACGACTTTTTGTTTTGTTGCGAAAATCATACTTCCGCTTTCGACAATCCTTCTTAAGGCGCCCAACCTTGTGACAATAATAACATGTGACCTGATACTGAGTGAAGGACTCACTAGAATGGCGTCTCCACTTTCCTTTTGACTATGTGACAAGAGCACTCTCTAATTAGTCACAACTAGATTCTACTTGAATTTGTCTCCGCTCCTTTTGCAACATGTAGGAACTCACCTTGTCAAATACTTTTAGCCATTAAATGGAGTGCCTACACAAATGACTCATACGAAGAAGTTAAGAGGTTCGAACCTGAGCCACCATATCATTGTCGTCCACCTTTTTGTTGATGGAAAATAATTGGTCTCGGAGGTCTATGTTGACACTAGTTTTTGGTATCGTTCATCCCCTTCACCTTGCGTTTTCTCTCATTCATTAGGCTTACCCACTCAAATTTCATTTCCCACCAAAATTACATATTCAATTAATCAACTTTAATTGATTAATTGATCCCCTTTAAATCCCTAAACCTCGTTATATGCTAATATCCAATTGATAATTAAATATTCCAAACTAATTCATATCACCCCACCTAATAATTAAATACGTCAAAATCATTCAAATCATGTACCCCACTCACGAATTAAATAATGCAAAACAATCCACATCAAATCCATTATTGCACCTAATCACTCAAATCATGTCCCCCACTCACCTAATCGGGGTTATTTTTTCAAACCCGGATTAACTAATAACCCCTAAATTAACCCCATCTCCAGGCTATAAATACAGGCCTTCCCCCTTCTTTCAAACAAGTAAGAAGTCATAACAAACCTCTGACATTATAGCTCTCCACTTTTCATCGTATCACCACAATGCCCTTGTGATGCCACTTGTATCACCATAATATCATCTTTATGCCCTTATGGTTCTCTTAGTTTGGTTTTCTTTTATTTTGATTAGATCAATAGCTCTTTTGTACATCAACGTTTTCATGTTCTATTATTTATCGGCTTTTGCATGTATCTATCTATCTATCTTTCATTTATATCATTTTATCTTATCAAACGAGGGTTGACATCCGCATAAGGAAGCTCGTACTTTTTGGAATCGACTTCATCAGGCAGCCCCCACATATACCATCTAATCCATTTTCTTCTTAGTTGTCTCTATTTTACATGTCTATCTAGCTCATGATAAGGACATTCAGTTTGCGCCCATCCATTTGCATCCATCACTCATGCAAGTACCTTAAACCTCGCATCTTTAAGGTTGCTTGATTTTCTTTGTTATCTAGCTCATTAATTTGGATAGGGACGAAGAAAATCCGATCAACATTTTGGCACGCTCGGTGGGACCAATCCCAAGATCTCGGTCATTTTTTTATTACTTGTCTTGTGCATGTGTCAGAAATATAACAATTATCCTGATTCACAATTGTCGTCTATTTAGATATTTTTGCGAATATTTCGTGATTAGACTCACGTGTTTTCAAGGTTTTGGTGGCGGTATTCTTGTCACTTTATTGTTTATAATGTCTCAGTTAGTCGTCTTCAAAAGGTTAGTGTTTGGTGCTTTATAGTTAGGATAAAGTTTTATATTGATTAATATTGACTAATTAGTTTGACATTTGCATTTGGTGGTTCATAGTAATTTGTGTTGGTTTATGGTAATTTAGTATTTTTGGTTTATAGTTTGTATAAAGCCTTATTTTTATTATTATTAAATAATAATGATAATTTAAAAAATAAATAATAACACTTTTATCCTAAAATTACATGATCTGGAGGACATTATGGAGGAAAAAAGTTCCCAAAATCTTCGGGTTCACTACGGTGCGTAAGATGACTCGAGAGCTTTTCGTTGACTATTTGAACGTCGAAAACGGAGTCCGTATGCACATCTGGTGGCTGGTCAAAGTTTGGTCAATAGCTGGTCAACGAAAAATGGATGATTTTGAAATCATCTAATGTTAGCACCATTGCGTAGAGCTCGCCAAGACCTTTCCAATGCATTTTGAATGGACCAAATCTGAGTCTGTATGCAAAAGTTATGATCGGTCAAAGTTCGGTTAATTGGTAGTCAACAACCGAAGGATACGCCAAATGGACAAATGACATGGTGACATGTGGCATAGCTGCACAATGCATTTGACACATGGAAAATCTGCATGTGACCATATGGATTTATTATTTATACATGTGGCATTAAAGGTGGGTTTATGGTTTTTACCCACATAAAAGGTTTTATAATCTTTTATTAAAAAAAAGAGAGGAAAAGTCCACGTGAGAATAAATTTTGGTGGATAAAGCCTATTAAAAAGGCTTGCATATAATGTGGGATTTTTCCCCACATAAAGCTGCTCCATCCACGTGAAGAGTGGATATTATTATGGGGTTGAGTTTAAAAAAATGGCTTAAGCTTATTTAAAAGCTTAAAAAAGAATTAATCCCTTATAACCCGCTCAAAGCCTATTAAGGCTATTATTTGAAGTGGATTAAATATTTGGTGGCTAAATTATTCTTATGCCACGGAGAATTTGGCTAAGCCTAATCCGTTGAGGATTATTACGGGATCTTTTAAAAAATAAGCTATCACACACACACACACACATCTCTAGGCTAACACACACAACTCTAAGCTATTTTCTTGGAGCTCAAAGGAGGGGGAGAATATTTATAAGTCCTATTATTATTATTTTAATAGGCAAATATGGTGGTGTTATAATGTGTGGCCATAATAAAATGTGAAGGCCCACATTTGTGAGAAAATAAGTCCTATATTATTATAGGCACATTTGGAGCTAAGGCCTATTATTATAGGCATGTAAATATGTAAGCCCTATCATTATAGGCATTATTATTATTTTTAAGTCCTATTATTTTTAATAGGTGAAATATTATTTTGTAGCTCTGAATTCCCTCCGAGAAGACATACTCTGAGCCCGAGCGAGAAGGACGACTGGTGAAGTTCGATGGTGATCATGGTGACATTATGGAGATGTACAACCTATTTTAATATAGGCAATATGGAGAGAAAATAAGACCTATTTTAATAGGCAAAATTGTAATTGGGAGTTATTACAAAACTACCCAATAGGCCACATTTGAGCCACACTTCAGAATGCGAGCTGGAGAATCGACTGGGGAGCCATCCGGAAGACCAATCGACAAACCAAAGGACATCATGCCTGAAGGAGAATATTGGATCGAATCTATCAGCCGGGGTCGCTACTTGGTATAAAGATTCTTGTTCTTATGTATTCAGTATTATCATGCTTAGATTGTATTATTTATTACAGTCATTTGAAGTTGATAATATATTGGTTCTATTAAGGAACCCAAAGACGTAGGCATTTTGCCGAACTCGTTATCAACCTATGTGCAGTGTACTTGAATTATTGCATTGTTTTAAGTTGATTTTAATGGGGTAAGTTCGGAAAATAATTTAATGCCTATAGGGGTCCGTGATTGAGGAAAAATTTCGGTCAATTTTCAGATCACTACCCCCTCACCTATCCCAGTAATTCCCTTAGCTCGGCCAACTCGATCGAGCTATTCCCTCACCCTCGACCAACTCCTACCCAACTCCCGAGCTACTTCCTCACCTCCACACCCAACTCGCTATTCAACTCCCCTAACCTTGTTCCCATTCAACACCGAGTTAACTACACTGCAAACCCCTGTTCCCAACCAACTACCTTGGCCACTTGGCCACCCGAGCTCCCACCTTACTACTCACCCAATCCCATCCCTATTCCCTACCCCACGCCTTCTCACAACAAAGCAACCACAAAACCCATATAGCCACTCGACCATCCAAGCTCCCACCACACAACCCCGCAAACCCACATATCTTACCAACCATTCGGCCACCCCTCTCCCATGTCACATACCCGCTTGCACTCATCGACCCGTCACTAATTACTTGGCCACTCGGCTACGCCCCTACTTGCCACTTAGACACTTCGACCCCTCATCCCTCCACATTCTCTTTCATAGGGTCCCTGGTTTGGTATGAGGATTTACATTTGCATGGAATACCGTTATAATTTGTATCTCCGCGTACTCTATATCAAGTGAGCCCTATCGGGGCTCGCCATACACATTTTACATTTTCCCCACTGAACGTCGACATAACATTCAATCACTCTTGTGGGGTCTTTAACAAACACCACTCTTAGTACTCCTTCACATGATAGGGAAGAGGAAGACACTTTTTGTATGACATTGCAAGTATATCTTTTGCATTCTTTGTGTTTCCATACACAGGTGAATTTGTGTGAATGAAACACCGCGGTTGGTCGCTTGAGCTTTGATAGTATTGCATCTACAAGATCGCAAACTCGAAAGTCATCGGGATCCTTTTGTAAATGCGCGGCTTCGTATACTTCATAGACCCCTCCACATTTCTCGACATCGTGGGTTGAGATGTTGATTGGATCCACTCTTCCTTTACAATCGTAGTAATACCCATGCACCAATGCATGTTTGTGGCCGTCTATCTTCCAGTTAGCCAGATCTCTCACATCGCTTATTTTGTGCAGTATAATCTTGCACGTATCCATTAACTTAAAGGTTATCTTTTGAGAGGGAGCATTGACGTCCCAACCTTTTGTTCTAACACTTGAAAAAGCATCAACAGTCTCTCAGAAGAAATTCTATCTTGTACTTGTTATTATCCTACTCTCTTGAATCAGAATGATATATATGGAGATGCCTAGAAGTGAGCTCTGCTATTATAATAAATAACATCTCACATAACCCCTTACACCCAAGCATATTCACCTGCTCAGCCACACGACTCCCTCCATCCACGTACAACCCACCGAGCCATGTCTCCCTCATCTCGAGCTCCATACTCACTGTCAACCTTCTAAACCACTTGTCAACCTCGTTGATCCCATCCTCTCCCTTCACAAAATAATTAGATCACGCTATATAAATTCACCACCGCCAAAACACCATCGTCAACCATCGCCAATAAAACATAATCGATTTGTTTTTTTATATCTTTCAAATCTATTAGATCATGCTATATCAATTCAAACACTTTCGCTAATGCTATCCTTACAGTCCTATGATAATATCTACATATTTGTTGTCCCCCAACTTAGCTTTGACATTCAGGCCTCCACTTTAGTCACCCTCACCTACCCTACTCCACTCGGGTTTTCCGTTAAGCCATCTCATTAGTCCCCCTCACATTTCTAATTTTAAATCAAATTGAATTTGTCTTCTTTAAAGTCCACATTCACGTCCTTAAAGTCTACTCTCCCCATCCACTTTTCGGCTTATTCGCTTAAAGTCCACATTCCCGTCCTAAAAGTCTACTCTCCCTTACCCACTTTTCGGTTTGTCCTCTTCCCTTAGTCAACACACTATAGTCCTACTCGCATCGACCCAATAATTATTCATAATTTTTATCGATTTGAGCTTGCTTATTTTTGTTGATTAATTTGTTTTTATTAGGCATTTAGTTCACTTCTTATTTCAATTACGTCTTTACACACCTATCTCACATTTATTGATATATTTAATTCCCTCAAAAATACATTAAATCTACATCATTTCTTGGGTCGGTTAAACATTGTCGTTGCTTTAGGTAGATTTGTACGCCATCATTAACAATTAATTTTAATTTCTCATGATCGATTTTGTGGTAATTCCCCTCTTTTTGAAGTCAAGTTTTGAAATTTTGAGTCGGTACCTTGGAGTAATGGATCATGTCGAGCCTGGTATTGTTTGTAGTTTTCCATTCCATGGAGAACAATTTGAAATTCGGGTGTAAAGGTGGAGTTTTTCCCTTTCTTTTTATTCTTCCACAAGTCGGGAATGATGGGCGTATCTTCCCTATCAATTTTTACCCCAACATCCATGGGTAGTACGTGGACATCTCTGATTAGATGTGGCATGGCCATGTTTCAAGAAGCAATGGAAGCCTCCACGCATCCAAATGGCGTAACTCCAAGGGCAGGGCCTAAGGGACAATCCTCAAACAAGCGCAGGCTTTCCACGTGTCCCAGGTCCAAAATGAAGACAAAACAAGCCTAAATCAGCTAAGTATGGAGGTTCAGTGGATGATGCCACGTGTCTCATCGGCGTAACTTCAAGGGTCGAAGCCAAAGGCGGTTCCCAAACTTACGCCATCCCTCCACGTGTCTTAGGTTCGAAAAGGGGACAGAGCTGGCCGTTTAATCGACTAAGTATAAGAGGGTTGGCGGAAGCCTCCACGTGCCTCAACGACGCAGTTTTAGAAGTGAGACCAAAGGGCGATCTTCCAAATGAGCGCCAACGTGCCATGTAGTTAGAGTTAAAGGAGAGTCTAGGACCGACAAAAGGAGCCACGCGTCAGCTTGGCACCCTTTTGGGGTGAATCCAAAGCGGAAACTCAAATGAGCGCCATATCTCCATGTGTCTAGGGTTCAACAAAAGTCAAGTGGGTGGCAGACCTAAATTGGCTAAGTATGAGGAATCGACGGAAGTCTCCACGTGTCTCTTTGCGTAACTTCAAAGGAAGAATCAAGAGCGGGTCTCCAAATGAATGCCATTTCGCCACGTGGTTAAAGTCAAAGAAGGGGCAGAGCCGATCGTTGAATAAACTAAGTATGGAAGGGTTTTGGAAGCCTCCACATGTCGGCTCGACATAATTTCAAAAAGCAAAATCCGGAGGAAGGTTCCAAATGTTTGCTGAGTCTCCACGTGTCAGGGTCAGACATATGGCCCCTCGCCAAAAAAAGGGACTTAGTAAAAAAACATGAAAAATAATGAACTAACCCACAAGGGACACGTGGTCATGTTTCAAGTGAAGGCGGGGAGGTGGGCCCTTTTTGTGTTTTGATGTTTGAAAAGTCAAAGTGGGAAAGCAGGCCATCGGAGTGATTTGGGAATTTTGGCTTGTTTCCAAAAGGGATAAAGTCAAATATTGAGCCCGCATCAAAAGTCAAAGTGGGGAGGTAGGTCGGTGGAGAAATTTGAGTTTTTGAGCCCACATTAAAAAGAGGTAAAAGTATAAAAGTGAGCCACGACTCCGTCACCACTCAAGTAAAGCCACGTGTTAGGCCTATATCAAAAGTGGGTGGGTGGGCCAAAATGTTCCAAAGTGCCATTTCTCTAAGAGGCACAAAATAAAAAAGGCATCCCTAGGCCCGCTTCAGTTTAAATCTCTCCCACATGGATGACTCAAATTTAAAGTTTACAAAGGTAGGATGAATGGCTGCAATTCAATGCATCTGGTTTTTTCCACTAGGTATGGAAACAACCGAGGCATTGGAGAAGTTTAGACGTCAGTTTCTTGAATCAGTTTCATCATTTTTGTAACCGAATGTAACCATTCTTGGAAGCTATTTAATGGCTTCTCCATGTCATTGTTAGGGTTGGATCTTGGTACTTTGTAGATGTAATAGATTGAAGTAATCAATACAAATTTTTCCCTTTTCTTCCTCTGTTACTCCTTCTTTCCTTGTCTGAAAATTTGTGAATCATCCATCTTTGCATGCTAAGAAACTTTGTGTTCTTGTTTCTATGATTTCTGGAACTTTGTGTCCGTGAAATTTATATTGTTTTGAAAGTGAATGATTCTATTATGCATCTCCTTGGCTCAATACTTAGAAGGTTATACTCTGCTATCTATATTTCTGAAGGTATTGTTATGTTCTTCCTCCCTCATCTCCTTAATTCTTCTATTCTTTTGTATTGATGATCTTTGGGCATAAACGTTTCAAAGTATCAGGAATCCATGCTTTGAAAGTTGTATATTTGTACATAAGTTTTGTTGCTTACTTTCAATAAGGGAACCTCTCCCATTAAAGAGGAGGGACTTGTTGTCCCTAACTGTGGTTTGTTAAAGTTCCATTTAAAAACCCAATTTTTTGGTGACTCTCATTGGGGATTTCATTTCAAATGGATCCCTTTCTAAAAGAACAATTTCAAGATCATTCTTTGGTCTGGCGACTCTATAGTATACACGTGGGAAGAAAGCTCTTGGGGTTGAGGATTCCCATTTTCAACTTCTAGAGCAACAAAACTTCTCTTCTAAGTAAGAAGGAACAAAGGGACTCATTCTACAAGCACACCTCTGTTAAAAACAAAATTCCAAGGATAGCATTCCTCAGGAACATCTCAGTCCTAATCTCCGTGCTTTGATACTTGTTGGTGTTTTTATTCCCCTTCATCAATTTTTCCAAAGATGGCAGCCCCTTTGCCTTGGGGACAACAAGTTGGGCCTCTTGCTCTTCCTTAGCCATTGCATGAGTTACCTAGGGGTAACAGGAAAAGTTTTCCCAAGTTCGGGGTGATGGGAAAGTTCATCCAGATGAACACATTGCAGCCTTCATTGTTGCATGTGGGATTCTTGGGGTTGAACATGAAGATGTCTCTATCAGGATTTTTGTGGAGACATTGCAGGAAAATGTTGCTGATTGGTTTTATCATCTTCCTATTGGGACGATCACTAATTGGAATACCATGAAAACTTAGTTTGAGCAGCATTTCAAACCTATTGAAGATGTGCATGCTCTGTTAGCACAAATCTCTCATATCAAGAAGGAACCATTTGAGCCCATGAGGGAGTTTGTGGCTAAATTCAACAAGCTAATTAATAAAATTCCATAGAACACTCATCCAGTGGATCAAATCCAAAATTGCTTCTTCCTCAATGCCCAAGTTATTGAAGTGAGTTATGCACTAAGGAGAGCTAACCTTACAACTCTGGATGTTGATCAACATTTGGCTATCAAGTGTTGAGGATGACTTAATCATGTTTGGTAAATTGAAAAGAGAATCCTCCAAATCTAAAGCTTCTTCTTCTTCCTCTTCCCCTGGAGCCAATTTTGAGTAGTTAGTACAAAATCTTGAAAATGATCTCATTGCTCTCAAGAAACAATTGGCTCAACATACCCCTTACCAAGATGTTCCAAGAAAATTTTTTTCAGCCCAAGAACCATTTGCCTTCTTCTTAGACTAGATTGGCTATTGAAGGCCCACCCATCAAGGTTCCAGTCAATGCAACTTGTGAAGTTGAAGAACCTGATGATGAGGAGTTTAATGAACTCTGTGAAGAACCAGAAGAAGAGGTTGATGAAGAACTGGAAGAGCTTGGTGGGTCTCAAGTTCATTTCCTCACCACTGAAGGTATGGATGATGAAGATGAATATGATGAAAGAGTGGCAGATATGAATAGTGAGTCATATGTTGTCATGACTCGGGAGCAAACAAACAAAAAAGAAAAAGTGGTGCAGCCTGCTAAGAAGTCCAAGGAGTTTCCTACAACTATTCTAGTGATTGCAAGAAGAGGAGCTCCTATTCCCACTGCCTCCACACAAAAGGTGAGTAATGCTTAGTTCCCTTCTTCTCCTTATATTTCCAAAACTCCTTGTCCTTCAAATCCTAAAACTGATAGATCAAAAGTCTCTCAAGTTCCTAGCAATGATTCCCCATCCACCTCTGGATCTTTTGATATTATTGATCACCTCAAAAAGACCAAAATCCAAATTTAGAGGCAGAGTTTTACCAAACCCATCCAAAAGCTTTTGCTAAAATGGTAAACTTTGTCAATTCTAAATCCAAAGCCTCATCCAAGTACTTCTAAAGGTATTTTTCCCACTCCCTCTTCCTCACCTCAATCAAGCCTTGTGGTTGCAATCACTTCCCCTAATGAGAAAATTGAACCATTCTATGTGACTCTTCTCATAGTTGGCCATAAACTCAGTAATTGTGTTATAGACTTAGGAGCATCAGACAATGTAATGCTTGTGAAAGTAGCTCATGCTTTGGGCCTGAATCTAACATGTGCCTTTGGTTCTGTTATTCCATGGAGAGTAGGAAAGTGCCTTTGGTTGGAAGAATTAAAGATGCACAAGTAGCTTTTGCTTACTTTTCAAAGAAAAGGGTCTTAGCCACCATTTTGGTAGCTGATATTCCTCCCTCATATGGGATGTTGCTGAGTAGAAATTTCTGTAAGGAGGTAGGAGGTGAAATTCAAATGGATTGGTCACATGCTTTGATCCCAGTCAATGGAAAAATGAAGAAGCTGCTACCTGAGAGACAAATTAAATACATTGTGTAAAAGACTAATGATCCAAAAGCACAGATACTCTATGAAGATACAAGGCATGGTAACTACATGATCATGTCACAAGATGAGGAAAAACTTCCTAAGGGAGTGGTTCTTGACCCTAATGGCATTTGGACTCTGGAGTTTGATGGAAGCTGCTCTTCAATTGGTTCTGGAGTTGGAGTGGTGTTGACCTCTCTAGAAGGGAACATTCATCCTTTTTCTTTCAAGATTTGTTTTGAAAATACAAACAATACAACTGAATATGAGGCACTCATACTTGGATTGAACATGGAAAAAGAAATGGGAGTGAAGAATATTTGTGCTCGTGGTGATGCAAAGCTGATTGTGAAACAAGTCAGAGATATTTTCCAAGTGAAGAATAGGAGATTGAAACATTATAGAAATCTTGTCTAGGATTCCATTGAGTTTCTTGATGCTTTCTCCATTGAAGCTGTGCTAAGAGAAAGGAACACTAGAGCTGATTCTCTAGCTATCTCAGGATCTTTCTTTGATTCCTCACCTAGATTTCTCTTAGGAGAAATTTACCATTGAAATGATTCATAGGCCCAAGTGTACCAGATAATGCAAATAACTAGCAGGTTTTCAATGATGATCAACATTTTCTCTCTTTCTTGGAGCTTAAGGATAATTTTGACCAGTTGTATTTTGAAGGAAGTGAGACCTTTCCTAGAGAGTGTGTATCCTCTAATGAAGGAGATATCAAGGAAGAGATGGATCAAGATGGCTGCATCAAATTGAAAGGTAACAAGATTCCTAAAGGGCTGGTGAGTTTGGAAGACCTGTTTGATAAGCATGATAGGTACATTAAGTCTAAAACTTCCCAAGGAGCTCAGAGTCTTTGAATGTGAAAAGGTTAATATTGGGAGTCTTGATGAACCCAAGATGGTGAACATTGGAAAATGTTGCACTCAAGAGGAGAAGAAGAAGGCAGTAAATCTACTAAAAAGGTATGTTGATGTTCTTTCCTATTCATATGATGATCTCAAGGCTTTCCAGCCAAAGGAGATGCAACATTTTATCCCTCTAAAACCTGGGATCAAACCGTTCAAGCAGAAATAAAAGGCAATACAATCCCAAGGTTGTTGGCACTATTTTTCAGGAGATCAGAAGTTCTAAAGGAAAAAATCATCTTTCCTATACATCATTCAACATGGATTGCCAACATTGTGCATGTCAGGAAGAAGAATGGTGAGATTCACATCTGTGTGGATTTCAAGAATTTGAATCAGGCCTCTCTAAAGGACAACTATCCTCTCCCCATGATGGATCAAGTTTTGCAAGTTGTCATAGGCTTTGAGATGTTGTCTATGCTTGATGGATTCTCTGGATACAATCAAGTGGAGGTCAGTACCCCAGATCAACACAAAACTACTTTCACTACTCCTTGGGGCACCTTTGCTTACAAGAGAATGCCTTTTGGTCTTATCAATGCTTTGGTGCCACCTTTTAGAGGGAAATGGACTTGGATTTTGGTAGTTTGAAGGGAAAGTGTGGTTTGTTTGTACCTTGATGATTTGACTATTTTCTCCAAAACAAGGGTAGATCACTTTCAACATCTTGAAGTAGTCCTCTAGAAATGTAGAGAACATGGAGTTTCTCTCAATCCAAAGAAGTCTATGTCTTTTGTGTCACTAAAGGCAAGTTGTTGGGGCATATTTTCTCCAAAGAGGGAATCAAGATAGATCTAGAAAGAGTTCAAGCAATTCATGATTCCTCTTCCCACAAGAAAAAAGGGGGTTCACTCTTTCTTTGGTAAGATAAACTTCCTGAGGAGATTCATTCCTGATTTTGTAGAACTGACTATGAGCATTTCTCACATGATGAAAGGAAAGAAAAAATTTGGTTGGAATTCCAAGGGTAAGGAAGCATTTGAAGGTATCAAGAAAGCCATTGCTAAAACTCCCATCTTAGCATGTCTTGATTTCAACAAGGATTTTATCATCTATTGCTATGCTACAGAGAGTACCTTGGCTGTTGTGCTAACTCAAAAGGATTCTGAGGATCATGAACTTCCAATTGCATTCATGAGCTACATTCTGAAAGCTCATGAGTTGAAATATACTATGATGGAGAAACATGCTTTTGTAGTGGTCAAAGATGTCAAGTAGTTTTGTTTTTATATTCTTAATTCTCACTCTATTGTGCTTGTTCCTGATATAACCATCAAGTCCATTCTTACACAAGAGTTTGGAACTAAGAGAGGCAATTGGGTAAAAATTCCAAGAATATGACCTTGATATCAAGCCAACTAAGCTAGTCGGGGTAAAGGCTTGTGTGAGCTTATTGCTGAAGGAGCTGATGTAACGTTGTCCAAAGAAGTAGTTGATGTTCTATGTTGTCCTCTTCCTTAGTTCAATAGATGAATGGTATGCTGATATTGCACATTTTCTTACTTATGGAGAGTGTCCATCCCACTTGAGTGCAAGGAAAAGAGGGCTATTAAGCTAAGGTCTGCATAATATGTATTATGGGAGAATTCTTTGTTCAAATGAGGCATAGATGGAAGATTCTTGAAGTGTGTGGACAAAGAGCAACAGAAGAAGTTGTTCTCAGCTTTTCATGATCAGACTTGTGGAGGGAATTTATCTTCTACTATCACTACCCATAAAATCCTTCATGTTGGGTATTATTGGCCTACATTGTTTAGAGATGCATCAAAATGGGTAGGCAAGTGTGAAGCTTGTCAGACTTTTGTTGGGAGACCTAAGTTGGTTGCTTTTCCACTAAAGCCAGTAGTGATTGATGAGCCTTTTCAATAGTGGGGATTGGATTTCATTGGAACTCTTAACCCACCTTCTAGTGTTGGGCATACTCACGTGCTAACTACTACAGACTACTTCACAAAGTGGGTAGAGGCCATTCCAGTCAAAAGCACTACTTCTGAGGTGGTGTGTAATTTCATTAAGGAGAACATATTGATAAGGTTTGGGGTACCAAACAAGATTGTGATTGATAATGCTTCAAATTTTTCTTCTTCTGAGATGATGGATTTCTACTATGGTTATGGAATTTCCCTTGCTCATTCTTCAGACTACTACCCCAAGGAATGGACAAGTAGAATCAACAAATAAGAATCTGGTAACCATCGTTTGAAGCTTGTCAATGACTCTCAGAGGAATTGGCACAAGAAAATTTATGATGCTCTCTGGGTAGATAGAATTACACCCAAAAGAGAAATTGGAATGTCTCCATTTCAAGTGGTGTATGGTGTTGAAGCTCAGTTTCCAGTAATAAGTGGAATTACCAGCCTTGCACTTAATGAAGGCTATTGAAGATTCAAGTTTTACTAGTTCCTTGGACAAGAGGATCATGTATCTCTAGAAGTTGGATGAAGATAGGTTACAAGTTTTTGATAGGATATCAACTCATCAACTGAGGGTGAAATATTTGTTTGAAAAGAAAGCTAGACCCAAATATTTTCAAGTGGGAGACATTGTTCTACTATGGGACAAAAGGCATGAACCTAAGGAAGCCATGGTAAGTTTGATTCCCTTTGGCTTGGTCCTTTTAAAATTAGGCACTTTGCTAGAGAAAATTCATTCTATTTGGATTATATGGATGGTTCTCCTCTCCCACTTCCTTATAGTGGGTAGTATCTGAAGTTGTTCAAGTCCTAGGTGACTAGGTGGTCCTTCTGTATATTGTGTACAATGTTGTTGGTTTTGGGTCATTCCTTTGTGTTTTGTTTCTATTTTTCCTTTTGGTTTGTTTCCCTTTTTTCATGTGTTTTGTCTTCTGTATTGGTTTTTCCTTTGACTCTATTTGCCCAATGGATAAGGCACTGGTCTACTTCCCTGAGTTTTTCTATGGTCCTTGATCTTGCCTCATTCCTCTGTCAAGTCATCCCTAGAAAGAGCTAGTTGTTGTCGCCCTCAAAATTCCCCTCTTTTTGAAGTCAAGTTTTGAAAATTTTGAGTCGGTACCTTGGAGTAATGGATCGTTGAGCCTAGTATTGTTTTAAAGTTTTCCATTCCATGGAGAACAATTTGAAATTTGGGCGTAAAGGTGGAGTTTTCCCTTTTTTTTATTCTTCCATAGTCGGGAATGACAAGAATATCTTCCCTATCAATTTGCACCCCAACATCCATGGGTAGTACATGGACATCTCTGATTAGATGTGGTGTGGCCATGTTTCAAGTAGCAGTGGAAGCCTCCACGCATCAAACGACACAACTCAAGGGTTGGCCTAAGGGATAGGTCTCAAACAAGCATAGGCTTTCCACGTGAGTCCAAAATGAAGATAAAAAGCCTAAATCGGCTAAGTATGGAAGGTTTAGTAGATGACGCCACGTGTCTCATCGGCGCAACTTCAAGGGTTGAAGCCAAAGGGGTCCCCAAACTTGTGCTATCCCTCCATGTGTCTCAGAGTAAAAAAAGGATAGATATGGCTATTTAATCAACTAAGTATGAGAGGGTCAGCGGAAGCCTCCACGTGCCTCAACGATGTAGTTTTAGAAGTGAGACCAAAGGGCCAATCTTCAAATGAGTTCCAGCTCACCATGTGGTTAGAGTTAAAGGAGAGTCTAGGACTGGTGGAAGGAGCCACATGTCAGCTCGGTGCCCTTTAGGGGTGAATCAAAAGTGAAAAATCAAATGAGCACTAACTCTCCACGTGTCTAGGGTTCAATAGAAGTCAAGTGGGTGGAAAAGGCTTGAATCGCTAAGTATGAGGAACCAGCAGAAGTCTCCACGTGTCTCTTCGATGTAACTTCAAAGGAAGAATCAAGAGTGGGTCTCAAATGAGCGCCAGTTTGCCACGTGGTCAGAGTCAAAGAAGGGATAGAACCGATAGTTGAATCGACTAAGTATGGAAGGGTTTTGGAAGCCTCCACATGTCGGCTTGGCGTAATTTCAAAAAGTAAAATCCGGAGGTAGGTTCCAAATGTGCATTGAGTCTCCACGTGTCTAAGGTCAGACATATGGCCCTGCCAAACAAAAGGGACTTAGTAAAAAATAAAAAATACTGAACTAACCCACAAGGGGACATGTGGTTGTGTTTCAAGTGAAGGTGGGGAGGTGGGCCCTTTTTGTGTTTTGATGCCATTGAAAAGTCAAAGCGGGAAAATGGGCCGTCGGAGTGATTTGGGAATTTTGGCTTCGTTTCCAAAAGGGATAAAGTCAAATATTGAGCCTACATCAAAAGTCAAAGTGGGGAGGCGGGTTGGCAGAGAAATTTGAGTTTTTGAGCCCGCATTGAAAAGAGGTAAAAGTATAAAAGTGAGCCATGACTCCATCACCACTCACGTAAAGCCATGTGTCAAGCCTATATCAAAAGTGGGTGGGTGGGCCAAAATGTTCCAAAGTGCCATTTCTCTAAGAGGCACAAAATACAAAAAGGCGTCCCCAGGCCCGCCTCAATTTAAATCTCTCCCACGTGGATGACTCAAATTAAAGTTTACAAAGGCAGGATGAATGGTTGCTGTGATTTGATGCATCTAGTTTTCCCAGGTATGGAAATGGACCGAGGCATTGGAGAGAGTTAGATGTCGGTTTTTGAATCAATTCCAACATTTTTGTAACCAAATGTAACCATTCTTGTAAGCTATTTAATGGATTCTCCACATTGTTGTTAGGGTTGGATTCTGGTACTCTGTAGATGTAATAGATTTGAAGTAATCAAATAAGAAGTTTTCCCTTTTATTCCTCTATTACTCCTTCTTTCCTTGTCTAAAAATTTGAATCATCCATCTTTGCATGCTAAGAAACTTTGTGTTCTTGTTTCTATGATTTTGGAACTTTGTGTCCGTGAAATTATATCTATTTTGAAAGTGAATGATTCTATTTTGCATCTCCCTGGCTCAATACTTAGAAGGTTATACTCTGCTATCTATATTTCTGAAGGTATTGTTATGTTCTTCCTCCCTCATCTCCTTAATTCTTCTATTCTTTCGTATTGATGATCTTTGGGCATAAACATTTCAAAGTATCAGGAATCCACACTTTGAAAGTTGTATATTTGTACATAAGTTTTAGAGAGGAGGGACTTGTTGTCCCCGACCGTGGTTTGTTAAAGTTCCATTTAAACTAATGTCTTGTGCACTCTACAAACTTGTGACCACCAAATTATGTCAAAGGTCAATTGTTGAAACATAAACATGCCTACAATATCTTTTACAAGGCCCCTTATGCATGATGTAACTTTATGGTTGGAAGTTCCTAGTCATTGATTACCGCTTTCCAACACATCGTTATCACGCGCAGTTAGATAAAAAGGAAAAACACTATCTAGGTATTCCTTTTTTCCCTATTTAATCCTTTATGCATTGCAAATTCCCTTTCCTGTGTATGTCCTCATCAAAATATCACACTTTGATTTAGTTTAAAACAAACATTTCTTTTCTACATCTTGCTTGATCACATAGTTTAAGTAGGAGGTTAACTTGCTACATTTCATGATCCTATTACACACAACCTAAAACTCACGCATCTAAATAACACATCAAAACATCTCCTTACCTGATTGACTGTTAGGATTTCATCACTCAAGAGAAGTCACCGAGACTCTTCCTAGCTAAAGCTATCAGAAACCAGCCTTAGACTTCCATTCCTTATGTACCTCGTTATCCATTTTTCTTTTCTTTTCACATCTTCTACTTAATCATGATGATAAGAAACTTGTTACTTGATTTTTTGTTAACAAATTACATCAAAAATGTTTGTCACCTCTCTCACCCGCATGGAACCGCGATGAGACTCGCCTCAAGTTTGGTGAGGATCGTCGAGCCACATAATGAGCCGCTTCAACCTTATGTCCTTTTTTTTATGTTAAGCCCGCGGTGAGCTCAAACTTCGACATTTGGCTATGTCCCAGTGAATTGACCCACGTTAGATCTATTCAAGCTCGACCTTTCGAGCTTAGCCACGTGCTTTCATCCTTCCTTATTCGGTGATGTGTTATCGTCTCACGAGCACCATGATGACCTCCCAGAGCACTCCATATTGATCCAAATGATCTCTCTCTAACTCACACAGGCTCCCTCGAATGGATGAGTCATTTCAATTGGTGGCTCAACACCTCACTTTCTATAACTTGGTGTTAATCCGAACCTTATCGCTTGATTTACATGCCATCCTAGAACTTGGCTCGAGCTCAACCTTTGACTCAATGATGATTTGGTTTCCTTCTATAATGACTCGGTCATGGGTATGCCACAACTCGATCCACTAAAATGAATCGCCATACTTCGTCACTCCTGTGACATTTGTGATGATCTCGGCCATGTTTACCATTGACAACATAGAGCTCAGCCTCCTAGTGGGGCATTTGCATTTCTTGGGCTGGAGTGGTGGTTCTTCACGATTTTCTCGACATGAATGGCTTGGCACGGGATTACTCGCCTTGCCTTCCTACAAAAGAGCCCAACTCTTGTATGAGCTTCCCGCCACATGCACGGGTCAAACCAACTCGATACTTATAATGCGTCGAGCTCGATGATGAGAAGTAACTCACCTTAGCTCGAGCCACCCAAAACTAGCTCACCCATCATGATTGATCTCGACCAAGGGTCTTTTAACCAAAGTTAACGAGCTAGGGAATAACTTGAATACCACTCTTGGAAATTCCCCTGAATCTCTAGACTCCTTCCCAATATTTTTCCCCTTTCATTGGTAGAGGGATTGTGTGGAGGTTCTAAGGATGTTTTGGCAATTTTTTTGCTTATACAAGTGGGCCCCACTGTAATTGTTTTAGGGCAAACCCTTTGTGCTCCAATTTCACCCGGGAGGGGTAAAATTGGATAACAATTTGGTGACTCATGGGGCCATTTTCTTGCTAAATGGAGCATGAATAGCTGCCTAAAATCATCCATTGGGAACAAAGTCTTGCTAATCATTGCAATATGATCTCGAACTCGTTTATTGCCCCCCGAAGCCCGCTTGAACACTGCTACCCGTACTCTCCAACTCTTGTAAGAAAATCTTGAAATTTATTTTGTGAGAGTAGAATATTGTTTAAAAGCTGTAATTTTATCTTCCCAACAACCGCAATCCACGGGTGAATGATGACACTGTAACCATTGTCCCCAACACTGAGTGCTTAGAAGCCATGACATGCCATTGAGTCGGGGTAAAAACAACTACTACTTGTGATACTTTGAAGGTTGTAAAGACATTATCAAGCCTTGGAGGTATGCATGGTGGCTATTGTTCACTACTCAAATATTGCTTGAAGGCTGCCACCTATTCGTAATATCAAAATTTCCCCAATATTGATTTCTTGACTTGGTGAAGGGCACAAGAAACTTAACCCGACATGAAGGAGCAAAATAATGAAAATTTGAAATCTACCTCTTGACCTGATTTTAGTTGCTCTGCATTTGAGTTCTATTGAAGATGACAAATGTTGCTTGTAACTCTAAGGTACTTCGCTTTAATTTCTCTTTTCGAAAGCACAATGAATTGTATACAAAGCATACACTAGAAGCAATAGAACATGTGCACCAACACTTAGGGAAACTGAAAACTAATCTACAACAATACAATGTGCACAAGCACTTAGAGGAATGGAAATCCTAAACTAATATGTACAAGGGTGAGAAATCTTCCTTCTAGTAGCAATGTTTGAGGTAGATTCCATTGACTAGAATATGTAGTTCTTCGCCATCTAACTTAGCCAGTTGGAAGGCATTGCTACTTTTGCACTCCATGATCATGTATGGGCCACTCCATATGGCATCAAACTTGGAATTCTTGCCCGGTTTTTCCCAATCAACATCCCACTTTAACACCAAATCTCCCTCTTGGAATGTCATGGCTTTAGCTTTCTTGTCAAAGCTTCTCTTGATTAGTGCTTGGTCTTTCTCCATGGTTTGCATTGCATGTTCTCTTATTTCTTCCAACTCCATAAGTTCAGCATACCTGGTTTCCATGGGCTCAAACTCATCTAATTCCAGTTGCTTCATGAGTTCCTTCATAAGTTCCAATATTGGCAACTCAAGTGATATAGGTAGCCTTGCCTCTTTCCCATAGACTAGTTTATATGGAGAACTACATGTAGACCTCTTGGGTGTAATTCTATCATCCCACAAGGCTGATTTGAGTTTGGTATGCCAGGTTCTCTAGTTCTCATCAAGATTCCTTATGATTCTCAATAAGTTCTTATTTTTAGACTCTTCTTTCCCATTACCACGGGGTAATAGTTAGAAGAAGTGCTGAGATATACTCCGTTCTTGAACGCCCACTCAATGATCTTGGTGCCAAGAAAGGCCAATGCATTATTTGATATGATAGTGGCGGGTACACCAAATCTAGTTACTAACCCCTCATATAATTCCAAGATGCTAGAATCATTTGCTTCCTTGAGGGCCACCGCTTGATCCACTTGGTGAAATAGTCCATTCTTTGTGAGTATCCACATGTGGCCTTGGCTCAAATTTGGGTTGATAACTCCAATGAAGTCCAAACCCCATTGTGTGAATGGATGATCAACTAAAATAGGATGAAGGAGAAGCGTTGCTAACTTTTCTTTTCTTGTGAAGAATGCACATTTTCTATAATTCTTAATCCATGCATAACAATCCTTTGAAGAGTGTGGGCCGGTAGTAACCAACTTTCATGATCTTGAGAGCTATTACTCATGGAGTAAAGTGACCTCCTGCATCTCCATCATGGAATTCATGCAATACTTTCTCAATCTAATTTGAAGGGACACACCTTAGGAGAACTCCATTCACATCCTTCTTGAATAAGATGCCATCAATAAGAGCATACAAAATAGACTGCAATCTGAAATATCTCCTCTTTGCTTTGCTCAATTCTAGAGGACATAGGCCCATTTGGAGGTAATGCTTCATATTTTGAGTCCAACATAGAGTAGGTGCATCATTTGTTGATTGTTCTTGATCAATTTGTAGCATTAGGACAACTTCTATCTCACTATCTGACTCAACATGTTGTTTGGAAGATAGCTTCTCACATAGGCCTTTACCACGAACCAACTTTGTCACTTTGATTTCAATGTCATACTCCATCACCCAAGTGATCCAACCTGCCCTCTTCTCATTCAAATCCTTGTTCAAAAGAAAGTCCTTGACTCCAACATGAGATACTAATAGTTGGATCTTGTTGTTGGAAACCAAATGTTTGAACTTATTCAAACTTCTAATCACAATAATAACATGTTTTTCAATGAAAGAATATCTTACTTCGAAATCCTCCAAGCTCTGATGAAGAATGCTATGGGTTGCTCCAAGCCTTCTTTATTTTGCTGCACCAAAATGGTTGAGATTGTATCCAAACCCCCAAAAGCATATAACATGAAATATTTGGAGAAATATGGATTGATAAGAGTTGGGGCTTGAGATATTACATGCTTGATGGCCTTAAAACTCTCCTTACCTTCCACTTTGTCCATTTGAATGCAAGTATCTTCTTCAACATTATTGTCAACGACTTCACCGAAGTGGAAAAATCAGGCACAAATTTGCGAACAAAATTAATTCTCCCTAAGAAGCTTTGGAAGGCCTTGTTGTGACTTGGAAATGGAAGGGCACATATGGCCTCAAATCTCTTGGGATCAATGGTCAATCCTTCCCTTGAAACAATGTGGCCGAACAAATTTCCCTCATGTGCCAAGAAAATACATTTCTTTGGATTCAAAGACACCCCAAACCTCATACGCACCTTTGAAACACTTGCTTGAGGTGAAAGAGATGGCCTCTTGCATTTTTAGAGAAACAGTGATATAATCAAGATACACCAACACTATCTTGTTGATTAAGCCCATGAATGCCATATCCATTGCTTGCTGAAATTTTTCTCCGGCATTTGACAATCCAAATGGCATCTTCTTATAAGAATACGTGCCCCATTTTATGGTGAAGGATGTCTTGAAATGGTCTTCTTCCTTCACCATGATCTAATTATAGCCTGAGTAACCATCCAACAATGAAAATATTTCCAAACCAGCTACTACTTGCAAGATTTGTTCCATGGAAGGGAGTGGATAGTGATCTTTGAGTGATGCCCTATTCAAATCATAGAAGTCCACACATAGCCTGATTTCTCTGTTCCTTTTCCATACTTACACTAAGTTTGTAACCTAACTTGAATGCTTAATTGGAAATATGATGTTGGCCTCGATCAACTTGTTCATTTCTTTTCTCATGAGAGCTTCGATGTGAGGATTCACTGGCCTTTTCTTCTACTTGATGGGCTTGGATTCTAGATCTAACTCAATAGTATGTTGTGCCAACTTCGGGTTGAAGCCTCTTAAATCTTTATAATTATAGGAAAAACATCAGGAAACTCTTGACAAAGTTATAAAAAATCATATTTTTCTTCATTGAGTACTCACTTTACCAATCTAGAACACTTTACCTTCACCTACTGAGATAGGTTCTGAATCTTCACCTTTCACTTGAATATTTTCCTTTTCTTTCTAGAATTGGTCATTGGGGTTGAAGATTGACTCTAAAGTCACAAGACCCTTTGGAAATTTGTTTTTCTCAATTTGAACCACTGGTCACCATACTATTGCTCTAATTTGTCTTGATTCTTTGTAGAGAACTCAGCTTCTTCTTGCAAGAAGTTGATGATTTGCTTATCATTTTCAAAGACTTTCCAACTTGAATTGTTGTCCGGGACAGTTGGTCTGACAATCACCTTTATATGAGGCTAAACTTGATCTCTCTTGATGCTTTCAACAACATCAAATGCTTCCCCAATAGTTCAAGCTTTTCCACTGCATTATTCTTCTTCCTCGGGATGGAATTGATGTTGAAAGCTTCAAAATCCTCAATGAGATCCCATACCTAGTTCTTGTAATTTTTTAAAAGATCATTCTTGGCAACATTCTGTCCTCTAACTTGGTTTACAATTAGCTCACTATCCCCAAACACTTGCAAGTTTTTAATGCCTCTTTTTCTTTCCCAGTGTAACCCATGAATCAAGGCTTTGTACTCAGTTGTGTTATTGAGAAAACAAACTAAAAATGAAAAGTTGAGTAATATTTGATACTTTGTGGTGACACAAGCATTTCTCCTCCTCTAGCACCTTGCCTACTCCTTGAACCATCAAATAATAGTTTCCATACCTCATTATTATCTTTGTGATATGATTTAGTGATCTTTAGGAAGAGGTAGATTCTCTTCATGTATATGCAATAGACTCCTAAATCAACTTCTTCCATTTCTTTATAAGGATAAAAAGAATGTCTTTTTTTGGCCCAATCATCAAGATTCAAGTCTAGAATGCCTCTAACCTTAGTATCTGCTTCATAAATACTTAGAAAATATTCTGATCAAAAGCTAAGCAATTTGCATTGATTGGACTTGGTACATGTGGTTCAATATGAAAATTAGAAATTGGCTCAGACCTAATTATAGCCTTAGCTCCATACCTTGTTCTAAATAACATATGTGACCAATCAACAGACAAGTAGCCTCTAATTTTGGTAGTGAAGTCCCTTGACAAGCATAGAGTGAAGAGTGGTGGCAAGTCAATAACTGAAACATCTTGCAACACCGTAACATTGGGACAAGCATGCAATGTGAGGCTCAATCCTTTGATTACTCCAAATGTAGTCACTGTTATCCCATCTAATTACACCACACCTCTGGAAATGAATTCATATTGAAGACCCAATGATCAAAATTTTTTTGGGCATGATTGCTCTATTTGCTCTCGAATCAATCATGAAATTATGGACAATATTTTTCCAATGATCGGGGATATGTAAAATAGAGGAGGATTTTTTTACTTTGTAGACCTCCTTGATTTCCTTCTTGCTTGACATGCATTGGTGAGTAATTTTTCTTGATTCTTGGGAAATTCATTTGATGCGAGACCAATTTTCCATGGTAGCACTCTGCTACAGATCTCTTTGGCCCGGGATAGCTAATGATTCCACATTGAGATGTTTACATTCATTTTCTTCATTTTCTTAATGATATTGAATGGAGAAGCACTATCATTTTATTTCCCTTCACTTTTCCCAACCTTCTCTTGCACACCGATTGCTAGAATCGGTCAGAAGAGGGTCTAAGATGATTTTGCACAATTGGAGCTGCGATTTGATTTCGATTCCTTGCGGAGTGATGGAGGGTTGAGTAGCACTTGGGTTTGATGACTGCCCTTCCTCAATATTCCTTTTCTTAGACCATGTGTTAGCTACCACACCTTGAGAAGGAGTCGATTTATACCACAGAAATCCTCCACTTGCCAATTGACAAGTGTGGTCTCATTTGGAGGTGCTTCGATGTCTTGCACATTCATTGCTGATTTTCTTCTTGACTTGCCTCTTGTTCCACACTAACTGTTGTCACCATTAGATCTTTATTCAAGGCACCATTAAGGCATCTTGATTGGTTATGAGGTTGGTGTTGTCAAAATTTCACCCCCCAGGGTAAATTTCGATAACATGCATCAAAAGTTGCAGAAAGGCAAATAAGTCAATCCAGGAAAAATCGCGAAAATCGGCTAAGTCCTAGTCCTAAGTGTTGCTCGGGACGTTTGGGACAAAAATGCCCGAACCGGCCGGTTCGGCCGAAATGAGCACAGAGCAGTCCAAAAGAAAATGGGACAAGTGGGACAGAAGTACGCGGCGGGCGCGAAAAGCCGATCCAGCAGAAGAGAAAAAATTGGCAAAGCTATTTGAAGAGGGACGAAATGGGACAATCGGGCCAAAAAGGCACGAACAGTGAACCGGCTGAAAAGAGTCAAGTCAGTCCGAAGCAAAGTGGGACAAGCGGGCCAAAAATGCCTGAACCGGCCGAATCGGCCGAAATGAGTCCGAGAGGGTCCAAAATCAAATGGGACATCTGGGACAAATGGACGCGAAATGCCCGAACCGGCCGAAATGAGCACAAAGGGCCCAAAATCAAATGGGACATCCGGGACAAATGGAGGCGAAGGGCGCGAAAGAGCTGGCAGGACCGCGGACTAATCAAAAGCTGCCACGTGTCCTCATAGGAGTAAAGGTCAGAAAAGTCAAAGGGCGAATTTTCGAGCACCGAGCCGAACAAATAGGATCGTGCCACGTGTCCCATTTAAGGGCCCACGAGGAAATTTCAAAGGAAAGCCCGCCAAAAGGTAGAGGAGAGAGAATTATTCAGCGAATCAGAGCTTGCCACGTGTCATCCAGGTGGCAGAGCGCGGGAAGAATTTCAAAAATCCGTTTTTTGCCTTTCGTGCCCTAAATCTTCAGATCGCCATAACTTTTGATCCAGAGCTCAGATTTGCGCGCTCTTTATATCAATGGAAAGCTGGTAAAATTCTCTACACGTTTCCAAGGTCAATCTTGCATTTTGGTTCAGTTTGGAGGATGAAAATCAAGAAACACCTCCAGCGTGAATAACCAAACAGAAGTGATGCGTCAACAAACAATTTTAATGCAGCAGACAGTTCGCCGCTCCTGTTAGGCAGCCCGCCGTTTCGCCAGGATCCGCCGCTTCTGCCATGATGAGATGAGTTAAATGCATTCAGGAGGTGGTTGGGGTAGATTTCGAATTCCTCTCTCTTTTCTCTCTCATTCTTCCTATAAATTGTAAGGAGGGGCTTCTTTCTAACGTTGGACATTCTTGTTTTGCAATTCCTCCCTTCTCTCCTGCTTGCAAGAGAATTCGTGGAGTTTTCAAGCCTCCCACATGGACTGTAATGCCACTGTTGCCTCTTAGCCACTGCAATGTATTGAATCGATTCTCTGAGCAATATATATGTCTGTGATTAAATTTAAATCCTCTCATGTATTCATTGTTGTCATTTTGATCTCTCATTGCATTTCGGTTACCTGTGCGTGGTGTGGTATTGCGTCTATATGGTCTGTGTTTATTTTTGCAAAGCTTATGTTCTTCATTCCTCGGTGCATCACCTCCCTAGCTTAGGTTTATTTTTATGCATTTCTCTCTCCCTGTCTCCTTGGTAGTTAGATTAGTTTTTTGGGGTAAACCTCTGCGTTTCATTGGTGCATCTGAACAGAGGAATAGGAACCAGCCTTTCTCTGGAGAATCCTTCTCATTTTCAAGTCCCACACTTGGAGAAAGGATTCAATGTTATGCAATCACACTGGATGCCTAAGAGATCAACCTAGAAACTTGATCTGCTGCGGGGAGTCTTTGTGATTTTGCATCAACAGTTGGTTGCCTAAGAAACACCATTCATACTTGTGTGCCACGTTGTTTTGAGTTGGAACCAAGGCTTTGGATGTAGATACAATATTAGGATTATAGGGCTGAAATGGCCTATTAACATGAGGTTTTACTGGTTCTTATTTGTAGCTTGAGTAGGTGGTCTATTAGGTTGATACAAAGGCCTATTGGGTTGGGCTTGAGGCTGGTATGGTCTAAAATTTTGAGCTTGTTGCCTCTTAATTGTCACCAACTCATTACCTAAGTTTTGCAACTGTTTCATGACTTCTTGGAGCTCATTTGAGGTACTAGAAGATGAGGTAGAAGATTTAGTAGAGCTCTAATTTTTGGGGGAGGAATATGAGTTAATGATCCATAGGGATCCAAGAAAACACACCACTTCATCACTTCCATCAACACCAAGAAGGAGAAACAAGAAAAGTGAATAAAATGAGGTAAACTGAGGTTCTGGAAGGAACCGTCACCCCTCAAGGGCGTTGGTCCTGAAAATTTTGAATAGAAAAGAAGAATGAAACGTGAATGGATGCGAATTTGAAGTGCCCAATTGTGTCTCTTCCCCTTCCATGCCCTTTCACATCCTCTAGTGCACATGAGGACATGTGAAGGCCTATAAATGCATGAAAGGAACAAGAGAATAGGAATTCAAAGATCTAGAGAGATCGAGAAGTAAAGTTTAATGAGAGTAGTGAGCAAGATCTTCAGTGATGGAATGGAATTGTAGGAGCAAGGTGTAGAAACAGAACAAACAAGTAATTAGAGAGAAGGTTTACATTGTTGCTTATTTTCATACTTATTATAATATGTAATTGTCTATATTACACCAATAAAAGTGGAAAGAAAGAAGCGAGTTGCCCTTCCCGATTGGTTTTCCTCCATTGGAGGTTTCCAGGATAAAATTGTTGGTGTTGAAGTTTTGAATTCTTTCCTTCTCTATAATTTCCTTTCTATAACACTAGATAATCAGTCACGAAGCTCTATTTTTCAAGAAAATATGTCATTTTCCAAAGTTGAAAGTAGAACAACATAATTGTGTGATTCATAGAGTTCCAAAGTAAAAGTTTACAGATCATTTTGGTATCAGAGCTGATTATATATCTAGGACTGTGGTATTTGAATATTTCTTGTGATTTTGTATGACAATGACAAGGTCCAAAGGTGAAGAAGTTTTACCTTGCAAGCTAGATATTTCTACGAAGAAGTGGAAATAAAGAATTTGAGCTCAAATGGAGGAAGAGAACTTGGTCCATAGAGTCGAGATGCTAGAGACCATGATGGATAGATTGCATAGAAAACAAGAAGAGCTTTCAGATATGCAAAAGATAGCTTCGGTTAAGAAAGATTCCATGGACTCAATGGTTCGAGCACTAGCCAAAAAATTTAGTATCGGAAAGAGCCACGAAGAGGAAGAATGGGAAGAGCGTGAAGAGATGCCAATTGTAAGCGAGAAGGTAAAATCTACACATACACCTTTTAAAGTTGAAACGAAAGTGGAAATAAATAATTTTGAAGGAAAAATAGATGCAAAATTATTGGATAAATGGATAAAATAGTTGGAAGTCTACTTTAGTGTGCATAATTTCACTGAGGCCCAAAGGGTCACCTTTGCACGTCTCAAAATGGAAGTTCATGCTCTAGTTTGGTGGGAAACCCATCTAGCCACTTGTGAGAAGAAGAAACGTCCTATTGTCAGTACTTGGAAAGGTTTTAAAGAATTGATAAGAGCTAACTTCTATCCTATTGGCCATAAGATTGACATGATGATTAAGTGGCATTACTTTAGATAGGGCAACGGTCAAAGCGTGCAAGACTACACTACAAAATTTTGGAGACAAGCCATGTTGCTTAATATGGACTTGGAGGATGAGGACATTCTGACCAAGTATTTCGAGAGGACTTAAAACTCACTTGCGGAGGAAGTTAATCTCCACGAAACCGAAGGATCTCAATGAATCTTGCATACAAGCATACTAAATTGATGATGAGAAGAAGCAAGGAGAAATAGAGACTAAGGGAGACCAATCAGCGAGAACAACAGGATAAAGAACAAGGGAAGAAAAGTAGCAGAGGTAAATGGAAAGGTAAACATACCGCTCATCGCTTTGCATACTTGTAAAGATCCTAAGAAATTATGTAAGAATTGTGATGTAAATGGACATCGACGCCACATGTTGGTAGTTGCATCCATTGCACCCAAAGCACTCTTGAACCAAGGATTCCAAGAAATCCATGGCCATTGTGGAGAAAAAAAAAGAGAAGTGGAGATTGAGGATGATTCAGATGTAGATGAGAGGTTGGGATGCACTAACATGTATGGGGCAGAAGAAGAAGAAGAGATGAGTAAGCTATTTCAAATCAGAATCCAAATCAAGAAGACTAAGGTAAACGATTTAGTAGATTTTGGTTCTCAGTCAAATTTGATTTCTGATGCGGTTGTAGAATAACTTGGTCTAGAGACTTATGCACATCCACATCCATACCCATTGGGATGGGTGAAGAAGGGTGTAGAAATACAAGTTACAAGGAAGTGTAAGTTTCAGTTTGGGATAAATACCCAATACATAGATGTATTAGAGGCTAATATTATTCCACTTGATGTATTTGACGTTGTCTTGGAAGTCCTTACTTGTATGCCAGGGATGTTGTGTTCACAAGGAGGGAGAATTGAGTACAGATGGGTCAAGGACGGAGCATCGGGACACACTAAAGCGAATCAAAGAAAGCTATGGTAAGTAACAACCAAGCACCAAGACTTATTTAGAAAAATCATCTATTTTGTTTGCTTTTATGGGAAGAAAAACAAAATGGGTGTGAGAGCATGGATATTTATGACCAAAGGATGGAGAATTTGGATATCACTTGTCAATTTTTGCAGAAGAAGACACCACAGGAACTGCTCATTCAAGGGAAGAAAAAAACTTCCACTATGCAGTCACCGTATCTACCTATGGATTCACTAGACCTAATTGTGGGGCAGCAAGAAGAAGAGGAGATATAAGGAACGGTGGTGACTAAAACAACATTGTACTTAGAGAGAATTCAGCCAATCCATCTCAAGAGATAAAGATAGGAAAGGACTAAACCACTACAATATGGGACCTTCGCCATACTTGAGTAGGTTGGAGAAGAAACCTTCAAGCCATACTTCATGCAGATGCACGCGATAGTAAGTTGCAAGAGCTCACATCCACTAACGCCATCTATGCATGAAAAAGAAGGAAATATACAAAAGTTACCTTCTAAAGAGGATTGTACTTGAGGCAACTCGAGAGGAGGATGTAGCACTGGAACAACAAACTAAAGATCCACATGAGTCTTGGCAGGTTGGATGAGAGAAGACACCAAGGAAGACCCAGTGGTACTTGAATGAGCACGAGAGGGAGTTGATTCCTCTACCACTCCCCCACTAAGCTTTTGTGGGACCAAAAGCCTCCTAATTAGGGGAGGTATGATCCATAGGGATCTAGAAAAACACACCACTTCATCAGTTCCATCAACACCAAGAAGGAGAAATAAGAAAAGTGAATAAAATGAGGTAAACAGAGGTTTTGGAAGGAACCGCTACTTTGTGTAGAGCGACGGTCTTGAGACCACCGGTTTGCTTAGGGTGGAAGTGCTGAAACTTTTGAACAGAAAAGAAGAATGGAATGTGAATGTACACGAATTTGAAGCGCCAACCGTGTCTCTTCCCCTTCCATGCCCTTTCACATCCTCCAGTGCATGGGAGGACATGTGAAGGCCTATAAATGCATGAAAGGAGCAAGAGAATGGGAATTCAAAGATCTAGAGAGATTGAGAAACAAATTTTAATGAGAGTAGTGAGCAAGATCTTCAATGCTGGAATGAAATTGTAGGAGCAAGGTGTAAAAACAGAGCAAGCAAGCAATTTAAGAGAAGGTTTACATTGTTGCTTCTTTTCATAGTTATTGTAATATGTAATTGTCTATATTAGACCAATAAAAGTGGGAAGAAAGAGAAATTTCCCTTCCGAATGGTTTTCCTCCATTAGAGGTTTCTAGGATAAAATTGTTGGTGTTGAAGTTTTGAATTCTTTCCTTCTCTGCAATTTCCTTTCTATAGCACTAGATAATCACCACTTAAGCTCTAATTTTTCAAGCAAATCTATCATTTTCCAAATTTGAAAGTAGAACAACATAATTGTGTGATTCGTAGAGTTCCAAAGTAAATGTTTATGGATTAGCTAATGTAGGTGTTTGACTAGTGTTTGGACTCCTAGTTCTGGATAAAGAGGCATAGGTGGCCTAGGTGCAAGTTTACCAGCTTGAATCAGACAATTTTAAGCTCGATAGCAATATTATAAGTTGCGGGTAAAGTTGTACCTCCATAGACTGTATCATCATGGAAATATTATAATTTAAAGCTTTTAGAAAGTAAAGGAAGACACCTTCAGATGTTGGTCTCACACCTTCTTCTCTTGCTCTAGACCTTGTTTGAATTCTTCTCATAAATTTGACAAGCTTGGTTTGCTAAAACTAATGGATTCTACCCTTTTGGAGTCGTCAAATGTGCTATTTCAAAGCCTCGAAAGGTCAAAATTCGCAACAAGTGCACATCAATATTGCTACAATAAAATGAATACTTCTTGTCCCACCAGTGAATGCGAGAACTCTTATCACCAAATCACAACACCCTCCGATTTGCACAAGTGTGTGTGCTTGAGCTCACGGTGTGACTGGGTAACATGGGTACTATCTCCAAGTTGTGGGACTTGCTACTTGAGATAGACTTCTAGTAAAGACCGGTTCCTCTTCCTACTCCTAGTCCAAGCTAACTCTCACGAAAGCAAACTACCACTATCTCTATGCTACAATTTCTAAGGGACAAGGGAAAGAGAAAGATCATGAAAATAAATAAATATACACTACAGAGGTGATGCACCAAAAGAAGGGAATGAGAATAACTTTCCAATGTGTGAAAAAGGGAGTAAAATGCATATTAGAAAGGGTGATAACAATTATCCACAATCTAAAAACAACATTCACAACAACATTTCCATGCATACACAATAATAATGAATCCTGTAAAATCATAGAATAGACACAATACACCTATAATACGAATGCAAATAAACACAACAAGGGAAGATACATCCACAAACTTGCATCTATTGCTTCATTGATATGCATAGTTCAAACTATTACAAAGGAAAGGCTTGGATCACCATGAAAGGAGTCCACTACAAAGGCCTACAAAACATTGTCTTTACAAAACCAAAATGTCAGAGTTTTGCTACTCAAATTATCCCCCATTTGCAAATGAGAGAAAACCCCAATTTATAGAAAAAGGAGACAAGAAATCTTAGATCTAGATTTTGCATCAATTACAACGTACCCAAATTAGGTAAAAATGTGATTTGCAACCAAAAAAAGCCTCCCCATATCGCCCATAACTTGTAGCACTGGAGAAATGTCTATTCATGCCCATTAATTGCACTTTCACCCACCATTCAATTACCCTCTTGAAACAGGTTAATTTTCTAAAAAATACACCTCTGAAACTCCATCAATCTCTAGAGTTTTTGATAGTTTTGTGTAGGTATCAGAATCATGATTCCAACGAGACCAATTTTGTGTGATTTTGTTAAGGGATGCAAAAGGTATGACCATTTGAGTGATTATAAGTAATTGGGGTTTTGTTGGGCATTTCTTCCCCTTTACGGGTGTGCAATTAATCCCTTTGTTGAAATGCATCATTGAAAATATTTTCCCTATCTCTAGTGTTTTGTGCACCAATTAAATGCTTGGGAATTGAAAAAGGTGGGCCCTTTTGGATTTTTTCATCATTTGTATTTGAATGAGGGTGTTTGGTTTATTTGTTTTACCTTTGGTAATCTTATCCCAGCCCGGCTCGGCCGATTCGGCCAAGATGGTTCTCCACAGCTTCCCGAGCCTTTTCGTCGTAAGAGCTGAGTTCCTCACATGTTGATGAGCTCCCCATCCCACACTTGAGTTGGCTCGATGTCGATGAACCTCAAAGTTGGCGGGCTTATATTCCTATGTGCCGAGCTTCTCGTAACCCTCGTCAAGCTGCATCCATCGCGAGCTCATCCTCTTCATCGGTGAGCCCAAATTCCATGTTGTTGGATCACATGGAGATCCTCCATGTTGTGGAGTTACCTCGTGGGCTCCGGGCTCACCGTATGTCCTTCCCTAGCACGCTTGTGCCACCTAGGTCCTCTAGTGCTTCCATGTCGCTTCATTCAACGTTGTTGGTGTCCTCGGGCTCTATTATTATGACATGGTCGGGAAAAATTACTCCACGTGGAGACCCCGTGGAGCTCTAAGGCCTCCCCTTTTCCTCACACTTTTGAAACTGCTCCAAGGGGCCACATGGTAACCCCTCGCGACGTCACCTCTCTTTCCCGCATGGACAAGCGATGAGACTCACCTCGATTCGACCGGGCTCGCCAAGCCACATAATGAGCTGCTTCAACCTTTCGTCCTCTTTTTCAATGCTAAGCCCACAGTGAGATTAGACTTTGATGTTTGGCTATGTCCCAGTGACTCAACCCACCTTTGACCTATTCAAGCTCGGGCTTTTTGAGCTTGGCCGCATGCTTTCATCCTTCCAAGGCTCGATGATGTGATCTCATCTCACAAGCACCATGATGACCTCCCAAAGCACTCCATATCGATCTGAATGAGCTTGCCTTGACTCACACAAGCTCCCTCAAATGGATGATTCATTTCAAATGGCGGCTCGACACCTCACTTTCTATAACTTGGTGTTAATCAGGACCCTATCACTTGATTTACTTGCCATCTCAAAACTTGACCCGAGCTTAACCTTTGACTCGATGACGATTTGATTACCTTCTATAACGAATCGTCCCACGGGTATGCCACAACTCGATCCACTAAAAATGACTCACCATGATTCGTAACTCCTAAAACATTTGCGATGATCTCAACCATGTTTACCCTTGACAACACAGAGCTCGGCCTCCTAGTGAGGCATTTGCATTTCTTAGGCTGGAGTGGTGGTTCTTCATGATTTGCTTGACATGAATGGCTTGGCACGGGATTGCTCGCCTTGCCTTCCTATAAAAGATCCCAACTCTTATGCGAGCTCCTGCCACACACACGGGTCAAACCAGCTTAGTACTATAATGCATCGAACTCGATGATGAGAAGTAACTCACCCTAGCTTGAGCCACCCAAAACTGGCTCGGCTCGCCCATCATGATTGAGCTCGGCCAAGGGTCTCTTTACTAGGTTGATTGAGATGGGGAATAACTTGAATACTACTCTTGAAATTCCCCTGAATCTCCATACTCTTTCCCAATATTTTCCCCTTTCATTGGTAGAGGGATTGCGTGGAGGTTTTAGGGATGTTTTGGAAATTTTTTTGCTTGTACAAGTGGGACCCACTACATATGTTTTAGGGAAAACCCTTTGTGGTCCAATTTCACTGGGATGGGTAAAATTGGATAACACTTCTCTCTTCCACAAAATGAAATCATCGAGATATTCTCACGTTCATGTGTGAAGTATATTTCATTTACCTTACAAATCCAATCATTCCAAACCTTTAATGAAGCCTTCACCATGGCTTCGCAAACTCGAAACCCCCGCCATTAAGCAAGGCCATCTTAAAGTCGATCGACCAAACACGAAATTGAATTTACTAAACCATCCGCACATAACGACACATTTAAGGGTGTACCAACGCCGTGGTTGTTAATTCCTCATGAAAACCTACATCTAGCACATGTTCTCAACAACAAGCCCCTAGACCATCTCCTAACTATACCCCTTGGGGGAATCCTATAGTTTTGTATTTGATAAGTTGATGGTAGTACACTCCATCCAACTTCCTCCCATACGACTCGTGGATGACTTGCGACCCAAGCCTATTTGGTATCACAAAGCCCACTATTGTAAATATCATCAAGTCAAAGGTCATGACATTGAGAAATGTCATTCCTTCAAATATTGTATCCAAAAACTTATAAATCAAGGGGATATCCAAATGGGATGACTTCACCACTTCACCTAGCCAACCCCTCAATAGAATTACACAACCTTTTCCTAATCAACCACCAACAAATCAAGTCACCCCTTTTACATATCAAATATCAAATGCTTACACCATTAACACCGTCAATCAAGATCCCATCTCATCATTGAATCTACATGTTCCTACCTTAGACATTATTCCCACTCCTTATTCAGAACCTATCGTATCCATAACTATCACACCTATATCAACTTTTACTACTTTCCTATACCTATACCTGCTCCTACCCTTACCACATCCACATCAACTTTGACTATACCATCTACTTCATCCACTTCGATCATGCCCCAATCTATCACATCATATTCATCCTTAGCACCTATTTCGACCCCATTGATATACACACCTATCCCTACATCTCTCACATCTGTTCCTTCACCCACATCTACATCAAACAAACCTATCCATACATCCACACCTACAACATCAACCCCATTTGCAAACATATCATTCTTACCCCTCGAGACATTTATGAAACAACTATTCCCACCTACATCTACACGATATTATTCCTACACCTATTTCATTACCTATCATATCTACTCCATTGGTTACCACATCTCGCATCGACTTCAACTATACATACCACTTCGTTCATGCCTTTCATGCCCCAACCTGTCATATTCAACCCCTTAACAACATCTACATCAAACATACCCATCACTACATCACTTACATCTCCAAATATCCCAATTATGCCCACCTCCCTATCAATCCCAACTACCCCTATATCTGTCATATCAACAAATCCACTTACCCCTACCTTGACATCTTCGTCACCTATACCTATATCCTTTCCCATGGCCACATCACCCATTTTACCCCAACCTTCTATACTTAATCCTTCAATGTATATATCCACTATCACACCGACCATATCCCCTCGATTTGCAAATATATCGATGATACCCTTTGAACAATTCATGGAACAAACACCTCCACCTAATTCGAATACAAACAGTTTTCATCCTCCCACTACAGAACCAACTATTTCCACCTTGGCCAATCCAAAGCCTACACAATCCACATCTCACATAGACTTTATTAATCACATTATATAAACACCTCTTTCTCCATCAATATCCACACCTACAACACAATATTTAGATCCTCTAATTGAGGTTATTATCATCCTTTCCAAGAGTAAACCGTCTCGATCAAAATCTATGACTCTTGGTAAGCATCCCCAAAATTCTCCTACACATCCTTGTAAGAAGTCGGGTTTTCCCTCTTTTCAGCAATCAATGTTACAACATCTATTTTAAGGTCACTCCCTTCATCTAATACACCTCGTAATGATAAATCCCAATCTAAACAATCTAACCCTCCTCTCAAAATTGATTTGTCTTTTAAGATATCTAATTCACCCATCCAATCTATGTCCACTTCTCCCCTAACTCCAAGCTAGAATATTTTATCAAAACCGACAAGAGTTTCCTTCCTCATAAAACTTTTATTGGGTCCTATGCAGACGTCCTTCGACATTTAATTCAAATATCTACCATCATGCTTCCTTCCATTAAATATTTTAATCCCTATAGTCCAAAGCCATCATGGTTCAATCCAAATTTCAATTGCGCTTATCATCATACCCCGAGTCATGACATTGAACATTGAAAGGCCTTTCAGAAAATCATTCATAACCTTAATGAGAAAGATGATTCCCTCATTCAGGGGGAACATCCTTCTCCATATAGATGTAATCCAATTCGTATCCCATTCGTTGGGTTTCTGCGATTCCTCCATCCATATCACCCCTTAACATCTCTCCTACACATGAAATTCCTCCGAAGGAAGGAACTTCATTGTTCATCGATATTGTTTATCTTTCCAATCACCCTCGTGGTCTCTGACCATTTATCCCATCCAAATCCAAAACAATCCTATCCAAAATCCTTCATCGACTAACTAATTCGCATATAATATAATCTCCCTTGCTAGGGGACATTCTCCCATCATCCCTAGCACCCCTTCACATCAATTCATCTCTTATCCATCCATACAACTTCCTTATGTTGGGGAATTCACTTTTGACATCGTCTTATTTAATCTCATCCAATCTTAAATCCAAATTAATCTTGTCCAAATATTAATTTGTTTTTAAAGCCCACTTTTGTGGCCATATTTATCTCTCCTTGAGGGACCATATTTTTCATTTTAAGTCCACAGTTATGGCCATACATGTCCCTTCCTTTCGGGCGCCATATTTTTTTTTTTGATTCCTCAATAATAGCACATGGTTTTTATCTTCGCTCATCTATATCATCGTATCCTATCGTATCCTATCTTCCTCCCCTAATACTTTATCCTATCTTTTGATCACACTCTAGAAAGGAGCCAATGTGGAACATTTTCTCCCAAATGGATTAGACCTTACATTATCACACATAAGTATGGGTCTGGGGTTTATCGTTTGGCTTCCCTTACTAGTAAACCAAATCTGAACTTTGTTAATGCATTGCACTTACGACCATTCTATTGTTAAAATATCTACCAATGAGAACTTATTTATATCCTTAGATCATTCCTCCATCATAAACCTCTTCCATCTATCACTATAATGATTTGGAATTATGTGGTCTGCTGTCACTTTCCTAGTCACGACCTTAAATATGGGCACCACGGCTCTGTCCATAACATTGTTCTTATGGATAGGTTCTTCCTTTTTGGTGAGAACTCCGTGATCATTACATCCATCACCCTCCTATCTACCTATCAAAACCACATAAAGGGTCCAAGGGTGTCACTTGTGTGTTCATCGTCCCCTCCTAAGTGGTCTACCTAGCTATACCCAACTCTTCCCCATCAAATACAAAAATAAAGTAAAAGAAAGTAAAAGTAATGGATGCTCCTATCTCATGCTATCTTATCCAAAAAAAATTGATCCATCAAAGGAAAACTATTAATAAAGATCATACAATGAGTATAAACTATTCCCCTGAAGGAAAACTATCATGCATATCTTATCCTGTCATCTAAAAGCAAAAGTCAAAAATCCCAAAGAAAAAGAAAAAAGTAGACCATACCCTCAAAGGATGGCTACTCTCTTATCATGATAGCAAAGGCTTCTCGCATTGATCAGCCTTCTATTGTATTAACATCCTCAGAAAGCTTCCCGCTTTGATCAAATTTCTCTTAGAAAACTTCTGCATTGATCAATTTTCTCTCTTTCCCCTACCCAGAGCGGGGCATAGTTCTAGGAACAACCACCTATGGAGAACCCTCTTCTGCGTACAAGTTACATCTAAAATCCCCTTTATCGTGTCAACATTAGCTTTATGAGCATATTTCATCCATATTTCCCTCATGGTCTTTTAGTATAACTAACTATCATTGGTTATGTATTAACACATGCTATTGGCTACAAGTGTAATGCCTTGAGTGGTACCCTTTCTTGTTTACCTCCAATCCGGTTTGAAGCATGGTTTCCATGTATGCCCCTTGCTACGATTATGTGTCATTTATCTCGTTAAGGTCACCTTTTATCAAGATCACATTCTTACAGATCAAATTTCAAACCATGAAATCTATATCTATATGTTTACCTTTAAGGATGACATATCTTACCATCATCCATAATTCCATGAATTCTATTAACATCTATGAATGCTCTTACTAATACACTTTTCGGTTTAGGAATTCTACTTGATCTCCATTGTAGTTTGCGAATCCTACTTGAGGATCTTTCTTAAGTAGCATTCGCTATCTAGCAACTCCTTATCCCCCACCATGGTCACCATGCATTTGATCCATTAATCCTCACTCCTCATTTCTACTCATCACCACTTATCCCCACATTACCCTTCTCACCATTCTGTCCCCTTTCACCACTATGTATTCTTCCCTTTCACTCTTCCACTTTCAGCTTGACAATCTTGCTTAACCATCCATACAGTTAGGGAATCTTAGTTGAGGTATACCTTCTTCCTTAGATCCTCCCACTATAGAAACTTCTCCACCATCTCCTCTTTCATCAGAAAACAATCACCACCACACACATCTTTTCGCTCCACCTCTTCCGCTTATCATTCTTATTTCATCACTCTCTCTGTGTGGGCATCCCAATTAAGGATTCCCCTCATACTCTCCATCCCACACTGCATATATTCCTTCATCCATTTATGTCACGCTCCTTTGTTTCCTTATTTCCTTGTTATCACCTCCTCTCACCTCTTGTTCCATTTTGGCATACATCACTCACTCTTTTCTCATTATTCCTAGTATTCGTCTTCTTCTTGGTAATATTACTTACACATGCTCGCAGTATAAAAATTCACTTGAGGGTTCCCCTTCAGTCTATCTTGTCATACCCTCTTCCCATCTAACTCCGTCAATCACTTACTTCTTCCCATTATTCTTCTTCTTGGCTTGGCGATCCTACTTAACCATCCCGTCGCATGGCAATCTTACTTAAGAGTCCATCTTAAGGTTGATTTGCCATCCGACCCTCCCCATCCCATCATATTTCCTCCATCTTATTTCTCCCACCCCTTTCCATAATCATCCGCTCCAACCAACCATTCCACCCCGTACCCAATACACTCTTGTCTTTCACCTTCCGTATCATTCATTGTTGGTTTGGCGATCTTACTTAACCACTCATACGGCATGGCGATATTACTTAAGAGTCCCTCTTAAGGATGATATATCATCTTACACTCCCCCATCACTCCACATTATCACCATCCACATTTTCTCATCATTCCCCATCATCACATCCTCTCACCTCCTCTTTCATTCTCGCAAACACTACCTCCAGATTTCCTAGTTTTCTCCATCATCCCTTGCTTGGCAATCTTACTTAACTATTTCCGTCACATGCCAATATTACTTAAGGGTACTCCTTAAGTTGAACTCATCATTCTAGACTTCTCCCTCACCTCATTATTCATTCCCTCCATTGATCGTTTCTTCCTCCTGGTCTTCCTTACCAACCACATTTTCATCCTACCATTATCCTTTCTAAACCTATCATATCACAGAATGCATCTCCTATCTTTCGATTATCACCACGTTCCTTTCCCCCATTTTCCCCTCCTTGATCCATCATCATTCATCTTTGCTTCTACCATTTTTTCATGTATTTTTCTTCATCTTTACCTCATTCATCCTCATCCACTACATCCTCTCCTCACCTTCATCTTGGCATAAATCATTATCCCTCCTTTCTTTACTCTTTCCACTCCATCTTCTTGAGTTCTACCACATATCTACCGATATGCTCACCCACCATTTTTGTTGGTCCTCCCTAACATTCTTTCATCACCATATTCCATTTCCACACTAATAATTATTGGTGGACTTCTCCTAAAATTCACTCATCCGCGTGCGGGCCTTGTTCACTCTTTTTGACCTACCTCATTTTCTCTCCATTCCTTCCTTCCCCTGTGTACACCGATCATTATCGATTGGAATTTTCCTAAATTCCCTTCATTGATGTTTCCTCTTCCATTCCTCATTTAATTTTTCCCTCTTCGCTTTATCTGCCATCCTTCCTACCAATCATTATCGGTGGACTTCTCCTAACATCCCTTCACTAACATTGCCTCTTTTATCCCTTCCTCTCTTTTTCTTCGCCACCTCTCCATCTTCCCTTCACCCTATTAAATTTATTTAGCGCTCCATCGTGCATCCTTTTTCTATTGTCTCGTAATCCTTTTATCCTCATCTCATGCCTCTCCGCATTTTTTTCAATCCATATCATTCCTCCTCTCTAGCTTCTATTTACGTTTCATGATCTTGCCCAATCTTCTTTGAATATCTCCGGTCTTCGTTTCCTTCCTTTTGCATCATTTTCTCTATTGTCCTCTCCTCCTTCCCACTCTTTGTCTTGTTTTACTTCCTCTGTATCATCTTCTTCCCTTTCCCCCTACGTTTCCTTCTTACTTCTCCATTGATCACCTGGCTCTTCAGGGTTATCCCATCTTTCTTATCATCCCACCCTCCACATGCATTTCCATGTGGTCTGTTCCATATTCTTTACCTTGGTTTTCCTCACGGTTTTCCGGGCCCTTCAATATTCTCCCTATATCCGCTCTATCATCTCTTCTTCCCCCATCATTTTCACCTCTCTTCTACCTCCCCTTCCTTTCTCTATCACCCCACCTTTTACGTCATTATGTCTGGCTTCTCTTCTTTTCTCTGATCTTCTCCACATCTTCTTGGTCCCTCATTGTTTCTTTCTTTTCTCATTCTACCTACTCTTTTGTCTTCTTTACATTTTTCATCATCCTCATCCCCTTTATTTTTCCATCCTTCTCTCCCTTTTTTCTACTTTTACCCCCTACTCTCATCTCGTCTTCTTGATTCTTCTTTCCTCATTCCCTTCTCATATTATTCTTCTTTACTATTCTCTTCCACCTATTTTTTTAATCTCCATCACTTCTCACTTCTATAGTTTATTCCTTTCTCCACTCTATCAACTCTTTCGCTTTCCATCATTTCTCTCCCTTCATCCCCTTCACCCTTCTTCACTCCCTTCATTTTGGATCTCTCTCTCCCTTTTTCATAATTTCACCCTTTCTTTATGTCATTCATTTTCTTGTCTTCTTCTTGTTTATCCTTCATCATTCCTTTTTCTCCTCCTCCATCTCCATTCGCTCTACTCCATACCCTTGCATCCTTCACCTTTGACATTTTCTTTCCCTTCTCATAATCTACCACTCCTCCTGTTCATTCCTTTTTTCTTCTCTTATCGATCTTAATCATTACAACCATCAATTATAACCTTTTTCCCTCACAAGTGTCTATTCTACTTTTTCTTAGACAATGTTGATCGTAATCTTCCCCTGTTTCTATGAATCAACATTTATTAACTTTTATTCTTCTAATCTTTTCTTGTCAACAAAAATATTCCTTAGGAAATCTCTCTTCAATACTATTCACCCCCTTGCAGGGCATATTACCTCACCATCCGTATTCCAACTCACCTTTTTGGCGGGACACCTTTTTTCATCCTCCTCGTCCTTGTGGATGCATAGTTTTTATTGATTTCTCATGTACGAAGGATTTAACATAATTTTTGCATTTCATTGTGCATACTTTGGTGCTTGCCTATGACCCATTGGTCATCTAGCCTGCATACATTCTGCAGTGGTCTTCACCCACTCACGATCCGTAGAATGTTGTAGCCCATCTCCGTTGAGACCACAATTTTCCTCTACCGATGTGATATTGGAGTCACTGCCATATTTTTCATTATTATTGCGATCCTTTTTTCTTGGGGCATATTGCCTTGGTTATGCGTTTACCCATCTTTTCATCACCCACCCAACCTTTAACATCTATCTCTTTCAAACTCGTGATTAACTTCCTTTATGTTGTCAATCCCAAGTTTGAGGGGAACACTTAATCAATCATATTTTGATACTTCATCATTTTTTTCGCGACTTTCCCAACACAAACCACTCATCAAAAAGGGGCAAATGTAAACACATTTTTTGGTATATTTCCTCCCCTTCACCTCGTGTTTGTTCTCATTCATTAGGCTTACCCATTTGAATATCATTTCCCACCAAAACTACATATTCAATTAATAAATCTTAATTGGTTAATTGATCCCCTTTAAATCCCTAAATCTCATTATATGCTAATATCCAATTGATAATTAAATATTCTAAACTAATTCATATCACCCCACCTAATAATTAAATACTCCAAAATCATTCAAATCATGCACCCCACTCACAAATTAAATAATGCAAAATAATCCACATCAAATCCATTATTGCACCTAATCACTCAAATCATTCCCCCACTCACCTAATCAGGGTTACTTTTTCAAACCTAGATTACCTGATAACCCCTAAATTAACCCCATCTCCAAGGTATAAATACAGGCCTTCCCCCTCTTTCAAACAAATAAGAAGTCATAACAAACCTCGACATTATAGCTCTCCACTTTTCATCATATCACCACAATGCCCTTGTGATGCCACTTGTATCACCATAATATCATCCTCATGCCCTTGTGGTTCTCTTAGTTTGGTTTTCTTTTATTTTGATCAGATCAATAGCTCCTTTATACATCAACATTTTTAGGTTATGTTATTTATCGGTTTTGCATGTTATCCATCTATATTTCATTTATATCATTTTATATTATCAAACGAGGGTTGACATCTGCATAAGGAAGCTCGTGCTTCTTGGAACCGACTTCGTCGACAACCCCCACATATACCATCTAATCCATTTTCCTCTTAGTTGCCTCTGTTTTGCAGGTCTATCTAGCTCGCAGCGAGGACATTCACTTTGTGCCCATCCATTTGCATCCATCAGCTCTACGGGTACCTTAAACCCCACATCTTTGAGGTTGCTTGATTTTCTTTGTTATCTAGCTCACTAATTTGGACATGGACGAAGAAAATTTGATCAATAGTCTTTTATCCGAAGTAGGTTACGATACAGCGATCCACCTTGTAACTTTATAGAAAAGAGCATATTCTTTAGGTATAAAACCCAACTCTTTTATGACGTTTGATATTTATCCCTCAGTTTGTCCCCACAATGTGCTTTTCAGAGTGGTATTCCACACTTCCAATATTATATCATCTGACACTCGACAACTTGAGAAGCAATAATGTTTCCTTATGACATTTTTCATGATCGTCGACCTTCACTACCTGTGATTATCTTATCACAATTAGGAAATTTTGTAAGGGTCAGAATCTTATGGATCCATACATTGAAATTAGTGCCCTTAAATTTTTGTGAGTTTGACAGAATTAGGTTTGAAATATTTGCCATTTTATTATGCCAAAGTAATGGAAATAATAAAATATGTTGCCCACTTCAATAAATAAAAATATGTTGCCCGCTTTGATAAATAGAATAAGTGTCTTATTCAAATATGTGGCACATGAACATGGGAGAAGAGAAAGGTATACAAACAATAATGAAAGAAATTCATGACTTCTTACCAAGGCACGTGACTTTTGCAAATTCGAGAATATTCATGACTGCTTCTCACGTTTTTCCTTGTTTTTCCCACATGACTACTCATGTTTTAATTTCTACCTTCGTTGTCTCCTCTACCCTCACAACCTTGGATTTACGACTGGTTATTGGATGAATTCACACAAACACGAACCTCAACTTTGCCCAAAAATGACTTCACAGTATTTACCATCCCCTCTTATGACTCTCGTCATTTTCCCTCATGGCGATTGTATTTGCCCTTGAAAAACAACCTCTATTGGTTCGTCTTTGCCAATGATCAGAGTCTTCTCTGCCGCGACTGGATTTATGTTCGATTTTTAATGGTGTTGCATCAAAAATAGTTCAAAATTGTCTTCATTCATGATAATCGTGACTGGTGTTTTTATGGTTCATGCGATTGTATTTCCATCAAAAAACGTGATTTCGTGCCGTGATACGACTGCTACAATATTATGTACTCACGACTAGGGTTCTTCTTTGTTCTCACTGTGCCATAATGACTAAAATTTCCTTCAAAACATGCAATAAATGCCCTATGTGGTGACTCTGCATGATTCTGCTATTAAAACTCATGAACTAGATGCTCTAGGTCTGCACGACCTCCACAGACTTCTCCTTTGTCTGTACTCTTCCACCAAGAGCTTCCTTAGACTGAATGCCTTCTTTCTTCCTTGAATTACGAACCTTAATTGTGATACCAATGTTAGTATATGTAAAGAGAAGAAAGAATTCAAAAAGGATGAATGCACACTCAAAAAAGTGTGACATCATTTATTATATAGGAAGAGGTGGTTACAAATTGGTTGAACAATTTCCAACTGAACATCAAAGGAGAACCTACTCCCCCATAAAAACTACATATCGACCCTTCTCATGTTGTAAGAAGTTATATAAGGACATTTTCATCTATATCAATATCCTACATGTGACTAATGATTATAAGGCCATACATATTTAATTTACCATCAAATCACATATGTATCAAATCTAGTTTAAAAAGAAAACATTTCACATTTATTCTTAACCATGATAAAATACATTTTGAAACACACACCAAGCTTACTACATTTTGAGTCACATCATATCAACATCTACGCATCTAGCATCATATCAAATACGTTTAATATCTCAACATCCCATCACAAACTCATCACATCAAATTGAATCAACAAATCATGAATCCAAAATCATATATATATATATATATCATCAATAATGTTTATACAAAACACTGAAGAGGGCTCATATACAAAATCATTTACATCGAGTCATATACAAACTCCAAATACTATTGATGCGGGAACATCTCTCTCTTAGGTATGATTTTGGGTTGACAATGCAATTTTTTTTTGAATGTGTGCTTAGATGGCCTTAGGGTCCTTTGAGAGTCACTATGACTCATTTTAGGGTGTAAGTTAAGTCTAGCTATTCAAAAAATTGAATTTTGGGTTTCCCTCCATTTTGTAAGTTTGAATTTTTGAGAGTTTTAAGGCTTTGTTAGGTGTTTTAAAGTTATTTCTAGGGGAAAATAGGTTGTAGGGAACATGAATGAGGTCCTTGAGGACTAGTAGAGTGAAACTATGTCGGGTCATAAGCTATTAGAGTCCTTTCTTCAAAATAGTTCTCAATGATGTAATTTTTACAAAAGCATGTATTTTTCAAGCACTTAAGGACTCCAAATATGGTTGGAGGATCTAAGGAGGTATAAATAATGTTTTGTAACTATTTTTATTCATTCATTCAAATGAAAGAAGGATCTCAAGAGTGGTATAAGAAGAAATTCTTGTTTGCAAACAAGGTATGATAATTCTTGTTCATGCAAACAAGGTGTGATAATTCTAAATATCTCTATGAACATTGGTGATCATTTATCTCTCTATGAGCATTGATGATCATTTATTTTGATATATCCTTTTGTAAAGGTACATGCATGATTGGTATGATAATAATTTATATGTTTTGTTGCTTGAAAGGTGTATTTCATATCTTTGAGAGTCTATTTGCCATGATAGTTAGAGAAATTCCGAGACCAACTATGTATTATGTATGATCAATACAAGTTTGATGATTTAGAGGAAAACTTGATCGGGGAAGTGGGAGATTAAGCTTGAGAAGAGTTTATATGGTGCGAATATACTTGATACACCTTCAAAGACCTTTTAAGTTAGGGTTTGATGTTATTTTGGGAAACCCTATAACAAAACCATGTATCTAGAATAATCAAGTCAAACTGTCATCGACTTGTTGAGAAAATTTGATCAAAGGAATTGAGATTTGTGAGTAAAAAGGTTGTATAACACTTGAAAAATATGAAACCATATTCATGGTCCTTATAGGTGAGTGGTGAAAACGTTTTGGATTGGAATTCCTTAGAAAAGCTTCAAAATCCTAAGAAATCCCTATTTTCTAGAGTCGGGACGGGAGGCCTTTTGGATTATTTTCACCATTTAATGCAAAGCAAGAATCCTTCTTTGTCAAGATATTAGGCTTATACATGTTGGCATAAATATATAAAAGGAGGATTTAGGAATTTAAAGCATGTTGGAGTAATTTAGTGAGTAAATAATCCTTACTAGGTTTCTTGTGAAACCCTCCTAGGGTTTGTTGAATCAAAGACATTTGAAGACCTTTTACTTACCCTCGAGCTTTAAAATAGGAAGAAGTCCTCTAAATTGAGTCTAGAACAAGATCGAGTGGAATTAGGAAAAGAGGAAATAAAAATGTTAGAAATTAATGAAAGTCTTCTTAGAAAAGCGTAGATGGGCATTAGAGACCTAATTGCAGAAGTCGAGTAAGTGAAATTTTTGGAAATTTTCCTTAAGGAAGGTACAATGAAATTTTATAACGTGAATGTGGCCCAAATGGGTACTCATAAAGGTAATAATTTTTTTGTTGAATCACTCATTCAAAATTTAAAACTGAAAAATCCTTGGAGCAGGCTAGAAGGAGTAAGATATAATATAGAAAGGTGGATGCTAGAAAGTGAACCTAAACTCGAGTTGAGAAACCAAATTTACCTCACACCTTAAGAGGCCAAATGGGTGCCCAAAAGTTTATGAGCATATCTCTCTTAGGCATGATTTTGGGTTGAAAATGCAAAATTTGGTTTGAATGTGTGTTTAGATGGTCTTAGGGTCCTTTGAGACTAGTATGACTCATTCTAGGGTGTTAAGTTGAGTCTAGCTCTTCAAAAAATTGAACTTCGGGTTTTCTCTCCATTTTGTAAGTTTGAATTTTTGAGATTTTTAAGGCTTTTAGATGTTTTGAATTTGTTTATAGGGGAAAATAAGTTTTAGGGAGCATGAATTATGTCCTTGAGGACTAGAAGAGTTAAACTATGTTGGGTCATAAGCTATTAGAGTCCTTTCTTCAAAATAGTTCTCAATGATGTAATTTTTACAAAAACATTAATTTTTCAAGAACTTAAACACTCCAAATATGGTTGGAGGATCTAAGAAGGTATAAATAATCTTTTTTTAACTATTTTTATGCATTCATTTGAATGAGAGAAGGAGCTCCAGAGTGTTTGAAGAATAAAATCTTGTTTGCAAACTAGGCATGGCAATTCTAAAGATGTGTGTGAGCATTGGTGATCATTTATTTTGATATATTATTTTTTAAAGGTACAAAGATTATTGGTATGAGAATACTTCCTCTATTTTTTTCTTGAAAGGTGTATTTTGTATCTTTGAGAGTCTATATCTTATGATAGTTAGAGAAATTTTGAGACCAATTATGTATTCTATATGATCAATGTAAGTTTGATGCTTTTGAGGGTAAAGTTGATCTAGGAAGTGGGACATTATGCTTGAGAAGAGTTTATATGGTGTGAATGGAATTCAATACACCTTCAAATACCTTTTAAGTTAGGGTTTTATGTTATTTTTTTTGGAAAACCCTATAGTAAAACTGTGTACCCAGAATAGTCAAGTCAAGAATACCAACTTGATGAGAAAATTTGATCAAAGGAATCAAGATTTATGAGTAAAAAGGTTGTATAACACTTGAAAAAATTGAAACCATCTTCAGGGTCCTTATATGTGAGTGGTGAAAACGTTTTGGATTGGAATTCCTTATAAAAGCATCAAAATCCTAGGAACCCATGTTTTCTAGAGTCAGGGTAGGAGGCCTTTTTGATTATTTTCACCATTTAATGAATCAAGGATCCTTCTTATGTCAAGATATTAGGCTTATATATGTTTGCACAAATTTATAAAATGAGGATTTAGGAATTTAAAGAAAGTTGGATTAATTTAGTGAGTAAATAATCCTTACCAGGGTTGTTGAATCAAAGACACTTGAAGACCTTTTACTTACCCACTGAGCTTACAAATTTGAAGTAGTCCTCTAAAATGAGTCTAGAACAAGATATAAGTGGAATTAGGAAATGAGGAAATAAAAATGTTGGGAATTAATGACAATCTTCTTAGAAAATTGTAGATGGTCACTAGGGACCTAATTGCAAATGAGTAAGTGATTTTTTTGGCAATTTTCCCTAAGGAAGGTACATTGAAATTTTATAAATTGAATAAAGGCCAAAATGGGTACTTAGAAAGGTAATCATTTTTTTGAGTAACTCATTCAAAATTTATAATTGAAAAAGCCTTGGAGTAGGGCTATAAGGAGTAAGATATAATGTAGAAAGGTAGATGCTAAAAGTGAACATAATCTCGAGTTGAGAAACCAAATTTACCTCACACCTTAAGAGGCCAAATGGGTACACAAAAGTGTTTTTATTTTGTCATGGTTGTTTGTGAAACTCCCCCAACACCAACTCACCATAGGCATTTGACTTGAGAAGCTTAGGAGGAAAGTTTGAGAATAAGGTAAGAAAGTTGAATTTATTGATGGGTTTTAATCATTTTGATGGTTGATTTAACATGGTTTATGGTATAGTGACTGGGTACAATGGCTGGATAATTATTAGGCTATAAACCCAAAATTTACATGCTATAAACCCAAAATTGAGAAGGCTAGATAATTTACCTAGTAAGAGAATGATTTGGTGATTTTTGATCATGCTAACCTTGTGAAATGATTGTGAGTGATTGGTGCTTTGCATCATTTGGTATCGAGTGGGAAAATACATTTGAAAAATTAGGAAAAAGTGTGATACATTATAGAAGAGGAAGTGAAATAGTTGTGATTGCCTAGAAGAGACAAAATGCTACCAAGAAGGAATGTGACACGGGTGATAGAGCAACCTTAAAGATGGGAGAGGTTATTATAAATGAGTTGAGAAATTTGAGGGTGAATTATGATGTAAGGCTCTTAAATATTGAAGAAAATCAAAGAAGAGGAGTAAATGAATATTATTTGAGTGACCAAGAAGAGGAAACAACTCAAAGACCACAAGCAGTAGTTGAAGAAGAGAGAGATGAGGAAGAGAAGAGGTTTGAGAGATTGTTGAGAGCAGTAGAAGGGAAAGGATAAAATCCTAAGATGGAGATTCTAGAGTATGCAGGAAGCCTAGATGGTGAATATATTCTTGATTGGACAAGTGAGTTAGACAAATAATTTGATTTTAAGAATATAACTCAAGAACAAAAGGTGAAGTTTGCTAGAAATAAGATGAATGGCCATGGATATTTATGGTGGGATTACATACAAGAGGAAAACATGAAGAGAAACAAGGCTAGGATTATACAATGGTAGCTAAATTGAAAGGTAAGTTCTTTCCTAGTGATTACATGACTAGTTTGTATAGAAAACTTCAGAATTTGAGACAAAAAGAGCTAAGTGTGAAAGAATATATTGAAGAATTTTATAAGTTGAGTATCAGATCAAGTCACATGGAAGATGATGTGGACAAAATTGCTAGATATCTTAATGGTTTGAGATACAATTTGTAGGATGAGTTAAGTCTTTCTAGTCCTAGAACACTTGAAGAGTGTTATCAGTTGGCCTTGAAGGATGAAGATAAGTTGAATAGGAGAATAATGCAGCATGTTAGAGAGTACAGAGGAAGGGAAATCAAAGGTAAAGGACAACAAGTAAGCAAGGAACTATAACAAAAAAAAAAGATGTAGGTAAAGAGACTAGTTCACAAGCACAAGGTGCTATAAGAGGTAACTATGAAACAAGTAGATGCTTTCAATGAAATAGATATGTAGGTCATAAAGCATACGAGTGTACAAAGAATTCACAAGCAAGAAAGAATAGAAAAGAAGTAAGAAATCATGTTGTGGAAGGTGGTGAAGAAGAAGGAAGTATGGGTTTGAAAAATTAAGTAGAAGACCCTGAAACAAGAGAGGCATTAATGATGAGGAGAGTGCTAATGAGTTCAATAAAAGAGAGTGAAGAACCATCTCAAAGGAGAACCTTATTTAGGACCATTTGAAAATCAGGAGGTAAGTGTTGCAAAATTATTGTTAATAATGGTAGTACAGACAATCTAGTATCTTTTGAAATGGTTAAAAATCTAAAATTGAAAATAATGTGCATCCTAATCCATATAAGGTGTATTGGGTTCAAAGAGATCATCAAGTGTTGGTTAGTGAGCAATGTTTAGTCAATTTTCAGATTGGAAGGTATAGAGATGAAGTTCTTTGTGATGTAATGCCTATGGATGCTTGTCATATCTTGTTAGGAAGGCCATGACAGTTTGACTAAAGGGATATTCATGATGGATGGGATAACACTTACACTCTTGTGAAGGATGGAATGAAACACACATTGAATCCTCTTAAGGAAAACCAAGCATGGCATGAAAACTATCCTAGAGTCATGATAATGAGCATGAAGGTCTATTTGCAGCAGGAGAAGGAAGATGACCTTAAAACCATGGAAGGTACAACTAAAAGGGAATGTGATGAGGTAGAAAACAAAGATGGTATGGTAAAAAAAAATGGAAGTGGATTAGTGGAGAAGAAGATTATTAAACAAGTCTATAAAAGAGGAAGACCAACGAAGATGAGAGTCATGAAGGTGAGATAAGTAGATCTGTAGATCTCATGAAGAAAAAATATAACCAAGAGCTCTTAAGATCACAAAATTTAATAAAGGATGAGCAATAATCGGAGCATGATGCAAATATAAAGTAATCCAATATTGTGAATGAAGAAAACAATCATGAAAGATGTGTCAAAATAGTGCAAGAAGACAATGAGTTACAAATGTTAGAAGAAATCCAAGCAAGTATGTTGAAGGAAACACACAAGAGATGTGAAAAGGATTCAAGGAGGATGATGATAATTTTTCTCAATTTAATATTTATTTGAGTGTTTTTATGCATGTTTCATAGCTGAGATGGAAAAGAGCAGTCAAAGAAGGTGATTTCTATTTTTTTACTATTTTCAAGTCTTAATCATGTGATGATACAAGAACGATAAAAGGAGGATGATATGGATATTCTAAAAGTTATGGAAAGGAAGATATATCCTATAATGAGCTAGAGTAGATGTATAACCTCAAACACAAGATGAAGAAGACTCAAAACAATCCTAACATTACTTTCTTGTTTAAGAATAAGGTCAATCAAGAGACTAAGAATCTTGTAAAGACATGAAGTAGCTGAAGAAGAAAAAAACATGTATGATATTCAGTCAAGGAACACTTCAAGAGGGTCATATTCAATTGGAAACAACGAAAGAAGAAGAAGACAAGCTTGCAAAATACATGTTTATGGGGAAACTTTCTCTTTCCTTGGGAGTATGATGCAAGAGAATATCTCTCTTAAGCATGATTTTGGGTTGAAAATGAAAATTTTGGTTTGAATGTGTGTTTAGATGGCCTTAAGGTCCTTTGAGACTCACTAGGACTCATTATAGGGTGTTAAGTTGAGTCTAGTTCAAAAATTTAAATTTTGGGTTTTCCCTCCATTTTGTAAGTTTGAATTTTTGAGAGTTTTAAGGCTTTGTTAGGTGTTTAAAATTTTTTTCTAGGGAAAATAAGATTTAGGGAGAATTAATGAGGTCCTTCAAGGGACTATAATAGTTAAACTATTTGGGTCATAAGCTCTTAGAGTCCTTTCTTCAAAACAGTTGTCAATGATGTAATTTTTACAAAACCATGTATTTTTCAAGCACTTAAAGACTCCAAATATGGTTGGAGGATCTAAGGAGGTATACATAATGTTTTGCAACTATTTTTATTCATTCATTCAAATGAGAGAAGGAGCTCCAAGAGTGGTTGAAGAATAAATTCTTGTTTGTAAACAAGGTGTGACAATTCTAAATTTGTGTGTGAACATTGGTGATAATTTATTTTGATATATTCTTTTGTAAAGGTAAATGCATGATTGGTATGAGAATAATTTCTCTATTTTGTTTCTTGAAATGTGTATTTTATATCTTTGAGAGTTTGTTTCTTTGTGATAGTTAGATAAATTCGAGAAAAGCGCATATTCTATATTATCAATGCAAGTTTGATGCTTTGTAAGGTAAACTTGATAAGGGAAGTGGGAGATTATTCTTGAGAAGAGTTTATATGGTGTGAAATTTTTAGTAAACCTTAAAATACCTTTGTAAGTTAGGGTTTGATGTTATTTGTTTAGGAAATCCTATAGAAAAATTGTGTATCAAGAATAGTTTGGTCAAGACTGCTAACTTTATTACAAAATTTGATCAAAGGAATAAAGATTTGTGAGTAAAAAGGTTGTATAACACTTGAAAAAATGAAACCATCTTCAAGGTCCTTATAAGCGAGTGGTGAAAACGTTTTAAATTGGAATTCATTATAAAATCTTCAAAATCCTAGAAACCCATGTTTTCTAGATTTAGGAGCAAGAGGCCTTTTGGATTATTTTCACCATTTAATGCAGCATGAATCCTTACTATCAAGATATTAGGATGATACATGTTGGAAAATATCTATAAAAGGAGGATTTAGGCATTTAAATCAAGTTGGAGTAATTTAGTGAGTAAATAATCCTTATATGGTTCATTATGAAACCCTCTTAGGGTTTTGTTGTCTCCCAAAAAATTGCTTTTTTTTTTCCAAGTTAAATTTAAAATTTGAGCTCTCGCCCTCCTAAAGTATTTAAGCCAAGTTGAAAGTTCAAAGAAATAGCAAAATCCGTGCCCTAGTGTTGTTTAAATCTTTGTTTTTGCTTGTTTTGAGAAATTCTCCATCTCCGGTTTGTGCACGTAATATCCTCTTTACAATCTCCTTTTTGATCAAAATTGTTTGCTTGTTCTATGGCTTGGGTTGTCAAATCATTGTTTTGCCTCCATGCCTCCGGCTCGTGAAGGAAATTCAAAAATTAGACTCAAAATGATGAAGTTCTCTTCCTCTGTGTATTTTTCCACAATCGGGAACGATGGGTGTTTTCTTCCCCATCAAATTTTGGCCCCATCATCCACAGTATGTGGACATACCTAATTAGAAGCGGGTCGGTGGAGAAATTTGTGTTTTTGAGCCTCTTTGTAAAAAGGTGAAAATTTAAAAAGTGACCCGTAACCCCGATTAGGCTATAAAGGGAAAAAGTCAAAGTTGAACTTTGTAGGGAAAAAGTCAAAGTTGAAGCCCGCCGCTGAAAAGTCAAAGCGGGAGAGCGGGCCATCTAGGGGCTTTTAGAAATTTAACCAAATTCCCAAAAGTGAAGTAAAGGTTCTAGAATGCTCCACGGCTCCACCAAGGTCTCGGGCTTGCTGTTGAAAAGTCAAAGCAAGAGAGGGGAGCAGCGGAGAACTTTGAATTTTTAGCCTTTTTCCAAAAAGGTTAAAATGTTGAGAAAAGGGCCGTGACCCCATTTCCAATGAAAACGTGCCACGTGCCTAAGTTGAAAAGTCAAAGCGGGAGAGCAAAACAACAGAGAACTTTGAGTTTTTAGCCTTTTTCCAAAAAAGGTTAAAATGTTGAGAAAAGGGCCACGACCCCATTTCCAATGAAAACATGCCACGTGCCTAAGTTAAAAAGTCAAAGTGGGGGTGTAGGCCAATTTGTTCCAAATTTCCAAATCTCTAAAAAATCACAAAACACAAAGGGCTTTCCCCTGTACCCGCTCTAATCTCTTTCTACCACATAGGACGACCCAATTTCAAAATTATAATAAAAAATCAAATGGTCTGTATTCAAACTGACAAATCAAATGTAACGTTCGCATTGCAAGATCTAGTTTTTAACCCGCCATGAGCATTTTCTTTGCAATGGAGGAATTTGAAGAGGTGTAAATGATTTGTAAAGTTGTAACCATTTTGGCAAAGGATATAATGGCTCCTCGAGTCATTCCAGGAGGTTGGCGATTGATTTCAAAAAGACTAGAGTGCTCTGTACCTGGAAAAGAAAGAAAACACCATACTTCTTCTATTTTTCCTTCTCCTTAGATTTTCATCTCTTCTCAAAGCTTTGTATAAATTTTTCTTTAGCTTCAATAATAAAAGAAGGAATTTTTGCCTCTTTGATTGAGGGATTGATTGGTACTTTGCGACCAATGAATTTCATTCGGTCTTGTAGTTTCTCTTGTAGATTTTTTCTTCTTCTAACTATAAATGCATGTAAACAGAATTTCTAATTAATGTGTGTGGGCATCTAATATTCTACTCACAACATTAATTTTCTCCTACCTCCATTTTCACTCCCCTTCCTCTTTCCAAGACAATGTTTCTTCTCTAGTGAGATAGTGCTAGCTTTGCCATAGGGTTAGTGGAGTGCCCCTGTTGGATCTTTGGTCAAAAGGCCACCATTAAAACCCATCTTTTATGCATGCACCTATGGAAGCTGCATTGTTCAAGTAGAGGGACTTAGATTCCCATAACATTGGCTTGAAACCCACCAATTTGTCCAAAAGACAAATTTTCTTGCCAATAGTTTTGGCGCCCACCATGGGGTAGATTTTGTAGCATCTGCACTTAAAAACGACCTCAGGGTCATAAAATACAAAAAAAAAGATTCTAGAGGAAAATTTTCTGGAGATTGAATAATCACACAAACTACATGGATGTAAATCATGGCTATTCTAGGAAATCCTCCTGTTGAGAGACTTGATTTACTCTTTCACATCTAAGAAGACATTGCTTTTGATATAAGAGAAGATATTTGGCATAATAGAAAAGTGTCAATCAATACTTCATTTCCATAAGGATTCTAGACCTGGAAGAGGAACGTGTTGTTGAATTGGAAAGGCAGAGAAAAATTCCAACACCCCAGAGAAGAGCATAAACTTTCAAGTTGGCTAATAGAAGATACACCTGAAAACTGAGGAAAGGAGGAAAAATTGATCCCACATTTGAAGAGTTGAAGAGGAGATAAGGGCTCAACTTGAAGAAATAGAAAGACTCCAAATTGAAGTAGAAGAAAGAGCAGCAGCAGAAGCAACCTTAGCAAGACTGGAGGCTAGAAACAGGAATAGAATGGGTGATCATGAGCATGAAGTACGCAGGCCTAATGTACCATGGGGAAGAAATATTGGTCCACTTGCTCTTCCATAACCACTTCATGAGCTCCCAAGAGGCTCAAGAAAGAACTTCCCAAAATTCAAAGGGGATGGTTCTCAGCTCCCCGAAGAACATGTAGCAACATTCATCACTGCTTGTGGAGTGTTGGGAGTTGAAAATGAAGATGTTTTAGTTAGGCTCTTTGTGGAGTCACTCCAAGAAAGAGCTACTGAATGGTTCTACATCCTACCACAAAGATTTGTCACATTTGGGAACATATAAGAAGTGCATTTGAACATAGGTTCAAGAGCATAGAATATTCTCGGGATCTCTCTTGGTCCAATTAGTTCGGATGAAGAAGGAGACCTCTAAATCAATGAGATATTTTGTAGCAAGTATGATAGGTTGATAAGAAGGATCCCAGAAGATGTGGCACCTCTTGAAAACAACTTGAAAAGGTTCTTCATCAAGTGTTTTTCCATCAAAAAATGGTTTCTTCCTCAGAAGAGCCCAACCAAGAACATTGAGGGAAGCTTGAGACTTTGCAATTGAGAATGATGATGATCTAATTATTTCTCGGCAAATGAAAGGACCAAATGAGAAGCAAAAAGGTCGAGTTCAAATTCATCGCCACTAATCCAATGTTCAAAAAAATGGCAAATGACCTAGTTGCCTTGAAGAAGCAAATTGTCACAAATCACAATGAGGAATGCTCCAAGGAGACAAAATCCTCATGATAGAAAAAGAATTTCTCCATATCCTTGTAGTCTTGTTCTTGAAGCACCGCTAGTCAATGCCATCTGTGACACTAAGGAATATGAAGAAGGAGAAGACATTAAGGAAACTAAAGAAGAAAACATGGATGACTATGAAAACTATCTTGAAATTGAAGAGGTTAGCATGCAAAATGGCACGATTGAATACGTTGTTGATGAGGAGGAAGGTGATGAAGAGGATCCAAGTTTTTCATGTGCTATTTGCACTCATGCACAATCCAAGAATTGTGTTTCAGCCTCAATAGTTGCAGAATCGAGAGTAGGAAGAAAAAGAAGATAGCTCTCTAAAGGATCCACTAAACAAGATCATCAACATGGGATCACCATTACCACCTTCCATGGAATTAGCTAAAGAGAAATCAAATTCACTAGTAGTCGAGGATCACAATCTTTGTGCCAAGTAAGTTATCTGATTCTTCTCCCAACTCAAAAGCTGTTAAGAGCAATTCTCTTCTAAATGCTGGTTCTGTAAGAACATCTAAATTTCAATCAAAGGCTACACCCCCATCTCCTTCCAAGCCAATTGCTACATTTGAAAAGGAGAACCCAACACCAAAAGTAACGACGCATCTGCCATTTAAGTCCTCATCCACTATTGGAACCTCTTCCTCATCTACCATAACTTCATTTGACTTTGTAGAGCATGCTAGCAAAACCAAAGTCCAACTCTCTGAAATTGAATACCTACAAACACATCCTACCCAATTTTGATGATTCATCAAGGAAGTCTAGGGTGGTAACTCTACATCCCCAATCTCTAATTCTAAAGGCTTACTTCCCACACCATCCACACCATCTTCTCAAAACATGCTATCCCTCAGTGCCTCCACCACCAATAGAGTTGAGCCTTTTTACCTGTCACTTCTCATCAAAGGTTTCCAGCTGAACAATTGCATTATAGATTCTAGAGCCTCAGATAATGTGATGCTAGAAAAATTTGCAAATGCTCTTGGCCTCACTTTGACCCAAGTAAATGGCACATGCTACTCAATGGAATCCAAACAAGCTCCATTGGTAGGAAGGATTAAGGATGCCTAGGTTGCACTAGCTAATTACCCTGATAAGAAGATACTCCTAACCATTTTGGTGGTAGACATCCCAACATCTTTTGGTATGTTGTTGAGTAGAATTTTTTAGAGATCTAGGTGGAGAAATAAAAATGGATTGGTCATCTGCAACTATCCCAGTGAAAGGAGAAATGAAGAAGCTGTTACTAGTCAGAAAAATGAAGTTCACAGTAAGGAAGTATGATGATCCAAGAGTTGATATCCTTTTTCAAGATTGTGGGCTTGGAAATTACCTCCTTACATCATAGAAGGAAGAGGAATTTCCACTTCTCATGGAGGAATAAGAAGACCAAATCTGGACAATGGAGTTTGATGGCAGTCATTCCAGAGTAGGTTCAGGAGCTGGTGTAGTATTATACTCTCCCTCCAATGAGGTATATCCTTTTGCCTACAAGCTGTAATTTGACAATACAAATAATACAACAAAGTATGAAGCATTAATCTTAGGCATGAATGTAGTAGAGGACATGGGAATCAAGAAGTTGAGATGCAAAGGTGATGTAAAGGTTATGGTAAAGTAGGTCCACCAAGTAATATCAAGTGAAAAACCCCAGACTCGGGCACTATAGAAACAAAGTGTGGGACTGCATTGAATCCTTTGATGCATTCTCCATTGAAGCTATCCCTAGGGAGCAGAATGAAAAGGCTAATTCTCTAGTAGTGTTAGCTTCCTTAGTGACACCTCATCCTTCTTTTGGCAAGGATAAAGTGACCATTGAGATGGTGTTTAGACCCAACATACCAGACAATGCAAATCACTGATAGGTCTTCAATGATGACAATCAGATCCTAGCCTTCTTAGAACAAAGGGATAACTTCAATAATATTTTATTTGAAGGAAATGAAAACCCACACTGTGAATTAGTCCCTAAAGAAGAGAAGGAAGGAATTGATGAAGAAGGAGTAATCAAACTGAAAGGAAACAAAATCCCCAAAGGCCTAGTTTCTTTGGAATACCTCTTTGACAAGCATGACAGGTTCATCCAAGAGAAAGAAAAATAGTCTTCTCGGTGTCCATCTAATTTTGATCAAGAAAACATTAGCACTTTAGAGAATCCAAGGATGGTTAACATTGGTAAATTCTGCTCACTAGAAGAGAAGAGAAATTTTGTTGCTCTGCTAAAAAAGTACTCAAATGTCTTGGCCTATTCCTATGATGAACTCAAATATTTTCAGCCAAAGGAAATGCATCACTCCATTCCTTTGAAGCAAGGAGCTAAGCCCTTTAGGAAAAAACAAAGGCCCTACAATCCAAAGATTGCCGATGTTATCAAAGAAGAGGTGAAAAAGATGCTCAATGCTAGAATCATCTTCCCCATCCACCATTCAACATGGGTGGCTAACATTGTGCCAAGTAAGGAAGAAGAATGGGAAATAAGGATTTGTGTAGAATTTCAAAATCTAAATCAGGAATCTCAAGGAAAACTACCCTCTTTGAATCATGGATCATATTTTGCAAGTAGTCACTGGATCTGAATTGCTCTCTTTGCTTGATGGATTCTTAGGGTACAACCAAATCAAGGTGGCAGAAGAAGATTGCAACAAAACAACCTTCACAACACCTTGAGGAAATTTTTGCTTACGGTAGAATGCCTTTTGGAATTATTAATGATGAAGCCACTTTCTAGAGAGCAATGGAATTTACCTTCAAAGATTTGAAATATTACATTGTCATTTACCTTGATGACCTCACAGTTTTTTCAAAGAGGAGGGAAGATCATAACTGTCATTTGGAGCAAGTCCTTGCAAGGTGTATAAAGCATGGCATTTCTCTAAATCCAAACAAGTGCATTTTTGGAGTCACATAAGGTAAGTTGTTGGGACACATTATGAACAAACATGGAGCACACATTGATCTTGAGTGGATCAGAGCTATCCAAGCACTAGCCTTACCAACCGAGAAAGAAGGAGTTCATTCATTCTTTGGAAGGGTAAAATTTCTTTGTCGTTTTGTGCACGAGTTTTCTAAACTGAATAAGCATATAACTTCCATGATAAAGCCTCAAGTAGGTTTCAAGTGGAATAAGGAAGGAAAAGTAGCATTTGAGGAGATCAAGAAAGCCATTTCCAAATCTCTAACTCTTGTATCTCTAGATTTCAATAATGAGTTCATCATGTATTGCTATGCATCAGAACATACACTCTCTACTATCCTTGTTCAGAAAAATGATGAAGATTTGGAAGCACCCATCACTTTCATGATTTGTACTTTGAAGAATCATGAGCTAAAGTACAACCAATTGGAGAAACATGCCTACGCAGTGGTCAAAGCTGTTAAAAGTTTTAGATTCTACATTCTCAATTCCCATACAGTGGTGATGGTCCTGGGAAGTGCAATCAAGTCCATTTTGACTCAACAAGATCTTAGGGCTAAGAGAGGAAGTTGGATTACAAAGACCCAAGAATATGACTTAGAGATTAGACCCTCTAATCTAGTAAGAGGAAATGGTTTGTGCAAGCTGATTGTTGAAGATGAAGCTCAAGGCTCAACAGGAGAAAAATATGGTGTTTGCTCAACCTATTTAGGAGACAGTCCACAGGCGCTCTTTGTTACCACTACTAATAAGTGGTATGCTGACATTGCTTACTACCTCACTTATGAAGAATTCCCTCCTCATCTTGACTACAAAAAAAGAAGGACACTCAAGCTAAAGGTAGCCAAGTTTGTGATCTGGAATCATGCACTTTACAAGAGAGGCCTAGATGGTTATTTCCTCAAGTGTGTAGATAAGGAGTCGTAAGAAAAGTTGCTTAGGGCATATCATGTTCAATCTTGTCATGGACATTTATCAGCAATGGTCACCACACATAAGATCCTTAGAGGGAGATATTATTGGCCCTCCATCTTTGTAGACAATCAAGATTGGGTTTCAAATGTAAAGCATGCCAACAATTTGTTAGAAAGCCACAACTAGCCTGCATTGCCACTCAGGTTTGTGGTGATTAAAGAACCATTTTAGAAATGGGGGATATATTTTATTGGTGTTTTGAATTCTCATTCTAGTGCGGGGTATACTTATGTGCTCACTATAACCTGATTACTTCAATAAATGGGTGGAAGCCATCCCGACCAAACAAGCCATCTCTAAAACAATCTACAACTTCATCAAGGAGAATATCATTGTTCATTTTGGAATACCACAAAATTTTTGTAGACAATGCCACCTATTTCTCTTCCAAGGAGCTCACAGAGTTTTTTTATGGCTTTGGAATCTCACTATCTCACTCTTCTGACTACTACCCATAGGGAAATGGGCAAGCTGAGTCAAGAAACAAGAACATTGTGACCATTGTTCACAAGCTAGTAGATGAGAATCAAATGAAATGGCACAAGAAGTTATATGATGCATTGTGGGCTGATAGGATCACTCCTAAAGGAAATAGGTATGTCACCTTTCCAAATGTTGTATGGATTTGAGGTGGATATTCCCCTCACAATTGATATGCTAGCTCTCAAGTTCTTTGTAAGAAATCGAAGATGGTTAATAAAAGACTTCATTGACAAGAGGATACTCTTCCTAGAGAAGTTGGAAGAAAGCAGATGCCAACTGGTGGATAGAATTAAGGAGCATCAGTTGAAAGTGAAGGAATTTTTGAAAAGAAGACCAAAGCAAGGAATTTCAAAGTTGGAGATTTTGTCCTGCTATGGGACAAGAGAAGAGAACCAAAGGGTAGTAATGGAAAGTTTGATTCATTTTGGCTGGGCCCATTCCAAATTCATGGAGCTTGTGGTGAGAATTTTTTTCTCCTCTCATACTTGGATGGAATGCCATTGGAATTGCCTCAAAGTGGGCAATACTTGAAACTGTATCATTAGTGAAAGCGGGTTGTCCTCCACCTTGTATCATAGGTGATTTCATAGATGTGTTTTCCCTTTTCCCTTTTTGTTGTGTGGTTTGGCTTGTGTGTTTCCTCCTTCTTCCATTATTTCTAGAATTGTACATGACTCTGCAAGGCCCAATGGATAAGGCATTGGTCAACATTATATGGTTTAAAAATTAAGATTCTAGATCCTCATACCATGTCTTCGTCATGCTCAGTCCATGCCATGTCCCCAAGCTAGAGCTAGCTATTGTCTCCCAAAAATCAATTTTTTTTTCCAAGTTAATTTCAAAATTTTAAGCTCTTGCCCTCCTAAAGTATTTAAGCCAAGTTGAAAGTTTAAAGAAATAGCAAAATCTGTGCCCTAGTGTTGTTTAAATCTTTGTTTTTGCTCATTTTGAGAAATTCTCCATCTCCCGGTCTGTGCACGTAATATCCTCTTTACAATATCCTTTTTGATCAAAATTATTCACTTGTTCTATGGAATGGGTTGTCAAATCATTGTTTTGCCTCCATGCCTTTGGCTTGCGAAGGAAATTCAAAAATTGGACTCAAAATGATGAAGTTCTCTTCCTCTGTGTATTTTTCCCATAGTCGGGAATGATGGGTGTTTTCTTCCCCATCAAATTTTGGCCCCATCATCCATGGGTACGTGGACATACCTAATTGGAAGTGGGTCGGCAAAGAAATTTGTGTTTTTGAGCCTCTTTGTAAAAAAGGTGAAAAGTTAAAAAGTGACCGCTTGACCCCGATCAGGCTATAAAGGAAAAAGTCAAAGTTGAAGCCCACAGGGAAAAATTCAAAGTTAAAGCCCACCATTGAAAAGTCAAAGTGGGAGAGCGGGCCATCGGGGGCTTTTAGAAATTTAACCAAATTCCCAAAAGTGAAGTAAAATTTCTAGAATGCTCCGTGGCTCCACCAAGGTCTCGGGCTTGCCATTGAAAAGTCAAAGCGAGAGAGCGGAACAATCGAGAACTTTGAGTTTTTTAGCCTTTTTCCAAAAAAGGTTAAAATGTTGAGAAAAGAGCCACAACCCCATTTCCAATGAAAATGTGCCACATGCCTAAGTTGAAAAGTCAAAGTGGGAGAGTGGAACAATGGAGAACTTTGAGTTTTTAGCCTTTTTCCAAAAAAGGTTAAAATATTGAGAAAAGGGCCGCGACCCCATTTCCAATGAAAACGTGCTAGTGCCTAAGTTGAAAAGTCAAAGCGGGGTGTGGGTCAATTTGTTCAAAATTTCCAAATCTCTTAAAATTTTTAAAACACAAAGGGATTTCCCCTGTACCCACTCCAATCTCTTTCTACCACGTGGACGACCCAATTTCAAAGTTATAAGAGAAAATCAAACGGTCTGTATTCAAACTGGCAAATCAAATGTAACATTCACGTTGCAAGATCTGGTTTTTAACCCACCATGAGCATTTTCTTCACAATGGAGGAATTTGAAGAGGCGTAAATGATTTGTAAAGTTGTAACCATTTTGGCAAAGGATATAATGGCTCCTCAGAGTCATTCCAGAGGGCTGGCGATTGATTTCAAAAAGACTAGAGTGCTCTGTACTTGGAAAAGACAGAAAACACCATACTTCTTCTATTTTCCCTTCTAGACTTTAGCTCTGTACAAATTCTACTTTAGCTTCAATAATAAAAGAAGGAATTTTCACCTCTTTGATTGAGGGATTGATGGGTACCTTGCGACTAATGAATTTCATTTGGTCTTATAGCTTCTCCTACGGATTTGTTTTTCTTCTAACTATAAATGCATGTAAACAGAATTTCTAATTAATGTGTGTGGGCATCTGATATTCTACTCACAACATTAGTTTTCTCCTACCTCCATTTTCACTCCCCTTCCCCTTTCTAAGACAAAGTTTCTTCTCTAGCGAGACATTGCTAGCTTTGCCATGAGGGATCGGTGGAGTGTCCTGTTGGATCTCTGGTCAAAAGGCCACCATTGAAACCCATATTTTATGCATGCACCTATGGAAGTTGCACCGTTCAAGTAGAGGGACTTAGATTCCCATAGCGTTGGCTTGAAACCCACCAATTTGTCCATAAGACAAATTTTTCGCTAATAGGTTTGTTGAGTCAAAGACATTTAAAGACATTTTCCTTACCCTCGAGCTTAAAAAATTGAAGTAGTCCTCTAAATTGAGTCTAGAACAAGATCTAAGTGGAATGAGGAAATAAAAAATGATAGGAATTAATGACAATATTCTTATAAAACTATAGTTGGTCACTTAGAGACGTAATTGTAATTGAGTAAGTGAATTTTTTTGGCAATTTTCCTTAAGGAAGGTATAATGAAATTTTATATAGTGAATGTTAGCCTAGATGGTACTTAGAAAGGTAATAATTTTGTTTGTTGAGTAATTCATTCAAAAATTTTAACTAAAAATCCTTGGAGCGAGGCTAGAAGGAGCAAGATATAGTGTAGAAAGGCGGATGCTAGAAAGAGAACCTAAACTCATAGTTGAGAAACCAAAATTACCTCACACCTTAATAGGTCAAATGGGTGCCCAAAAGTGTTTTTAGTTTGTCTAGCTGTTTTGAAACTTTACCAACACCAACTCACAAGAGGTATTTAGCTTGAGAAGCTTAGGAGGATAGTTTGAGAAGAAGGTAAGAAAGTTGAAGTTATTGATGGTATTGCATCCTTCGATAGTTGATTTGACATGATCTAGGGTTTAGTGATCGGGCACAATGATTATATAAGTGCACTAAGGATATAAACCCAAAATTTACATGCTTAAGGGATAACTAAAATTGAGAAGGTGAGCTAATTTTCCTAGTAAGAGATAGATTTGGTGATTTTAGATCATTCTAATCTTGTGAATTGATTGTGAGTGATTGATGCTCGCATCAACTATGTGGTAAACTAAAAATCAGACACTCGATCTCCACCTTGGCCTTATGCAACTCCTCCATCAAGCCCCGAGATCTCTCTGAGGCTGTGAAACACTCCCAATGCTCACTAAGGTAGCATATCAGCTCGATCTGCATTCTCTCCCCCTATGCTCAACATATCAAGGTATGCCTGGTAGGTAATTTATCAATAGGTTCTCATAATATCTCATCTCCTCTCCCAACACCTGATACTACTCAACAACCACAAAACCAGGAGGTCCCATCTATCCTCCTAATGTTGACTTGCACCTATAAGTACTACTTCCTACCTGCGCATGTGTCCCTGCGCCCTATGATATACTCCCACAACCTCCAAAGCTACCCCTACTTCTCCATACTTCACCCGTAGTGTCTCCCACTATTGGGGATACCTATCCCATTGTTGGTGGTATGTGTCATGCTCTAAGAATGTTTGATATCTCTCTTCTTATACGGTATATCTCTCTCGATGAGAAGTGTTTTTCTCTTCTATCATCCTATCTCGATCCAACCATAATAAATAAAAAGATACCTATAACTGAGCCAACTCCTCGCCACCGTCATCGTCACCCTCTACCTTCTCCCCACCTTATCTCCTCGGGAGTTTCAATAATGTTTCCACCACTCACTAAAACCCTCCAAAAATCCATCATCATCCACATCTATGGCCTCCATATCCCCTACCTCCTTGTCCTACCCCACCTCACTTACTTTGGCGTGGGAAAGTCCATCTTTGAATCATCTCTTTGATAGACAATTAACTCACTCGGTATACATTGAGGAAGTACAAACTAAATCCAAACTCTAGGGAACTATATGACCTTTATCATCTCCTCCCTCCTCCCTTGAATCCACCGTACCTACCTCAATCCTTCCAACTCCACATCCATGCCCAACCATGTAGGAAATATTACATATAGTCTTGAGACCACATCATCTACGAGATAAACCATGTAGCTGATCAACATAGTAGGTCTGGTCTCTCTCCACTCCATCATATATCATCCAATCAAACCTCCACCTCATAAACCCCACCACATACTCCAATAGGTATCCTAATTTATAAGGTAATCCTAGTGGCATCATAACAACTATATGCTCATAAGCCCAATAATGTAAAAAGTCCCACATCCAACCCAAACCTCCTCCCAATCACAAACATCCAAAATTCATTGTATACGAGCTAGTAGTTCACATCCCCATGCATATACTATTTGGTGCTCCATGATAGAAGTTATGACACTCGTAAGTGTCCATGGAAATATTTTCCCCTAAATGCGGTAGTGCATAACATGAAATTGCCAACAAAACTACTAGCATTAGCCAATTCCTTAGCACCTTTGCATCAAGTAGCTCTCAATATGGAAGCCCCCCCTTTGTATAAATAATATCTAGGGAATCATCTCCATACAAAAATATCATTGTCTCTAGATGGGCCTCTTAGGTGATGGGCACTATCTACTCACCCTGGATAGGCAATCATAAAATCTTGTACACATACTCCAAAGTGATGGTCATCTCACCAAGTATAGAACCAAAATTTTCCTATACTCGAATCTCATCTGTCTATCAACACAACCATTAACCCTACATCTTGAGAAATCCGATGGCATTGGTGGAATCCTAATAAACCAACAACCATCAAATGGGCCCGCTCAACATTTATAACACTCCCTTAATCCTCTCTATTATCTTTGGGACTCTGTCATGAAGATTGATAATGTTTCTCACCTGTAAAAACACATCACTTGGAAAATTTATCAAAAAATCAAACCAATCACCGATGATTGCTAATCGACAACGTTTGCATTATCCAGATTGACGAAAATCCACCTAATTACCACCATTCGGACGTTCCCGCCCTAAAAATTTAAAAAATCACACAAATTAAAATAAATCACAAAAATCAAAACAAAATACAAAATCAAACCTACTTACCCCTCTCTTAGTCCACTTCCTCTTCCCGCCATGACCACTTGCCTCTATCTCTCAAAAACACTAAAAAACCAGAGCTCTTAAATTGTAAATTGACATAAAAAATAGTCCATTTCCACGCTTGAATTCGTTATATATTTTCCATTGTTGGAATCGTAGGACATCTTAAATCTTCATCGATTACTTATTCCAAAACACCGATGATCCAAAATCTCCACTAATTTCTAGCATTTTTACACACCTTACATATTTTGGTACTGGACCTCTTTCAAGCACAATGGTACCATTAAGAGCTTAAATGTCTTTGCTTTGATGCCCATCACCTTGTCAAAATGCTTTTTGACCATACATCATGTTTTGCACACATAATAGATGTTGCCTTCGACCCTTTGGTCACACGACTTCACACATCCTCGCGAGAGCATTCCCATTAGATCCTCTCCTTGTAGTGGTCTTCCCAATGTTTGCATCTATAGGATGTCCACATTAGCATCACCCTACGGATGCTATATAATATCCCCTACCAAGTATTTCAAAGATTACTACCATCTATAAAACCCCTCCAACATGGTCATTTCAAACTATAATCCAATGACCAACAAAGTCACTCATTGGCTTAAGGAGGGAACATTATCCTTATTATAAAAATAGGGCATCCTTGCACTAGTTTTTTTCTTGCAGCATGTTCTTACAGATAGCTCAACAAAAATGGGTAAATGTAGACACCATTTCTTCACCCATAGGTGAACTAACATACATTAATTGCTATTATCATTAATACCTTTATCTTAAGTACCTTATAAACTACTGTTATGTCAAAAAATAGCACCCCAAGATTTGTATCGATATGGATCCCTAATTTTTCACTAACATGGGATGATCTCACAAGTGTGGGACTTGAATAAATGAGATCAACCTCCAAATAAGGCTGGTTACTCTACCTAATCCTAATGCTAAGCTACTCCTAATGAAGAAAATATAGTTATCTACTCCTATTCTAACAATCCAAGAGACTAGGGAGAGAGAAAAGTGCATGAGAAGGGAAATCCTACACTAACACGGTGATAACACCAAGAAAAGGGTGGAGAGACACTCTCGAATGAGGAGGATTGGGATCAAAATGATGAGAGAGAGGGAAGACATAAGTACCATAATCTAACACAACCTTAAAACCACCATATCCATGAAACACAACAGATCTAAACCTGCAAGTGAAATAGAAAATGTAAAAATATTTGCAAATGCAATAAAAGGCAAGAAAAATGTAATAAAACACAACTAGGGCAGAAAATAACCACAAAACAAGTATTTTATTGCTTTAAAGGATGCACAATACATTATAGTGAAGGTGAGAGGTAAAGGTCACCATGCAGAAGTTCAAATTTGAGGCTTACAACTCATACAGACACGTGAAACAATTGGAAAGAATGCACAAGCATTATAAGAATGTACAACCCTTACAAATGAGAATCACTTTAGAATATATAGAAAATGGGGAAGAGAGAGAAGAGGGAAAATAGAAGAAACTCAATTTTTCCTTTACCCACCAATAACCTGCATTAAATCCCTAAAAATAATAATGGACTTCCTGTCAAGGCCATTCCTCTATGATTTTTGCTTGTTGGAAAAGAAATGGAACCATATAATATCAGATCTAGTTTTTGAGCTACCTGGGAATACATTCATTAATGTTGGGGACATTTTCTCCCACCTACTCTCACCTAAATTGATATTTGAAGTTCACATGATGAAGTTTATGGTGAGACATTTCTAGTGATATTTTTATTGGATTTGAGCATTTGAGAAAAAGATATGGCGAATCGGGTCTAGGGGGTGTCGTGAGGAACATGGGTTCCTAGGTCTTCATTACAGTCCATAATTAAAATATTTTCCCCCTTATCCTTTTAATATTTTAAACCCTTTAGAGATCGGATAAATCGGGGTTCGGGGAACTAAGGGTGTTGAGTAAGCGGCTCTTCATTCTCATATTTTTTTCTTTCTGCATTACTCTTCTACCTTGTTCCTTATGACTTGATCGAGGTTTTGGGGCACATGAGGAACTAGGGAACATTTTTTATTTGGGGCCCAAAAATCTTCATTTTTTGCAATATCTTGGGTTTTCATTGTTTTGCGGATAATCGACCCCAAGGTGGAATTATGGAACAATTTCAATTGGGGCTTTGGTGCCCATAAGTATTCTCTGCTCCGCATTGAACTCTAACACCATTGCTTGAATTCATATATTTTTGGTCCCAAGCTTTTGTAGGGAAAAAGTGGTTCCCAAGAACCATTCCTCATTTGCAACGTTCCTTTAGGACACTCCCCACCCGCAACACGTCGTCGACTTCCCACTCCCTTACATTGCAGATTTATCATTTCCAAGGGGAACTAGCATCCCATGGAACTTTGTTCCTCATCACCTTAGTTATCCATAGCCCTTAGAGGCCCACATAACACTCTCTCCTTCGCTTCATGGATTTTGTCTTGTGACTTTAAAGAAATTCCATGAAGAACTAGGAAACCAAACCGCACAACATTGTTGCACTTGTATTTTATCGAAATTATCCAAATCCTTTGTTGTGTGGATTTCCTTTTATATCATGACTAAGATAATCCCATGGGGAAGTAGTTTTATCCATGATTCAAAAATCCTTGGTACATTGAATTTGTAGGTTCTTCACAAGAATCCTAGAAAATGCACAAGTCCTATTTTTCCAAGTTGTCCATATGTTAGGGGGAACAATGGATGATAATTTGGCATGCCGGTGGGACTAGAAGTTAATATTTCCATTATTTTTAGAGTTTGGGTGTGTACCTTGGTAAAATTTTAGCCTTTAGAGGCTTTTCATCAACACATCCGACGAATCTAAGCATTCTATTCGTTGGTTTCAACAATATTGGTTCTAAGTTTAGTGAAAAGAATTTGGACAAGGTCCAAGACAACGAAGAAGGATTTTTGAGTACCGCTATTATCCCCAAGAAGGAGAAGAAGGGGAAGAACAATTCAAAGGTCACCTTCACCACCAAACATGAATCTTTCCACACCACCTCCTAGTAGGCCCTTCTTGTTATCTACTAGAGTTATGGGACCTATTAGAATGACATAAGTGAAAAATATACCATTTGTTAGATTTATGGGTAGTAGTCCTCTAGCTCTCAATGCCTAGAATCAAATTCCTAAAAGTAGCCCTTTCTTTACTAGGAAAAATCATACCACTCTAGTAGACCATATTCAAGATATAGCCAATGTTTGTGTCGTACATCAAATTGTTGAACAAGATGTAGTTGTGAAGCTGCTAGATTCTTCATTTAAGGGAAAAGCTTTGCAATGGTTCAAGATGATGACAACATGATCAATTACCAACTGGAATGAGCTGGGGATAACCCTTTGTAATCAGTTTAGAGAAAATGAAAATAACCTCTCCTTGCTTGAACAATTGACAACCATAAAGAGGGCTCCAAATGAGCTCATGACAGATTTCAACTTTAGATTTTAGAAAATGTGGGAGAGAATTCCAACCCTCGTAAGACCAACTCTAGAAGGTTCCTTTATTTACTTTTTAAGAGCTTTAAATTATGATATTGCTATCATGATTCAGTCTATGGGGGTAAAACATTACATGGTGCTTATGTAATAGCCATTAGGGCTGAAAATTATATCATTTAGGCTAGGAAGCTTGCTCCTAGACCTCCAAAACTTGTTTTTCCCGAGATTGAGAACCCTAACTCTTAGACCCTTGAGTTAACACCTATTCGAACCTAAGAAATTAGAGCTCTAATGAAGCATCTACTTCTTCAAATATCTCAATTGAGTTACAAGAGGTAATGAAACAATTACAAAATTTTGGGAACAAGTTGGTATCCATCAAGAGGCAAAAAGCCCAAAAATTCAGACCTTATCAACCTCCATACCAACCTAAAAAGACCCCTTACCAGCCAAATAATCCTTCATCCCAAAATTCTCCTCAAAATCAAAACCGGTTTCCTCTTGCAAAAACCTTTTCAACCATATAACCCAAATGTAGCTAGCTCATCCCAAGCTTTAGTCCCTATCCAAAACAATCTTGTGTAAGATTATGAGTGGTGTTTCCTTTTCATCTTCCACATAACCAAGAAAAATGCCCCAATGGCATTTTAAACTAGGATTTGATGGTCCAAAGTGCATTTATTTCTCAAGATACACCTGCAGAAGAAAATCAACAAATATGGTTGCTCAAGAGGCACCTCTAAGTGACACTTCACTTGTGAATTGGCAAATGGATGAATTTTGTGGAGTAAATCAGAATGTTTCTCAAGGTGTGGCTGAAAATACTAGGTCTAAGAAGAGGGATATAGAAGGAGAATAATATGCAAATGTAATCCCTTCTCAACCTTCTTTGACACTTCAAGGAGGTGGAAGTTCAAACATAGCTCTAAATGTGCAAAACTAGCCTGGAGGATTTTCCACACTAGCCCAAGCGTAGGAAAATGTTTTTGTAAGTAAGGTGTAACAAAAAGATAATCCCACTCCTTTCAATATCCTTGAGCAGATGAATAAAACTAATGTGAGCATATCTATGTAGGAATAATTGGTAATTCCAGGCCAAAGGGATTTATTGCAAGCAGCCATGGCCAAATTTCCTATCCCAAATGATCCATCTAAAGAACAAGAGAAGGTTTATACCAATGACATGAAAAGAAAGGGGATCAACTAAATAGAAACATGAAGCCTCCATATTTCTATGTGTCTTTGATCATAGGAAATAACTTGGTGCACAATTGCATGATTGAATTCAGAGGAACAAGTAACTCAGTGATGCCAAAGAAAATTGTAGACCAATTGGGTCTCAAATATGAACCTCTTTTAAGAGGAGTAATGGAGTTAGAAGGAAAAAAAAGGAAATGTTGGAATTATCGGATGCCTAAGACTCACACTGCATACATGTCCAAATGTTTTAGTCTTCAAGATGTTTCCATAATTAATCTACCTCCACTTTTCACTCTATGTTTATCTATAGATTTCATTGCCAAAATTAGAGGATACTTATCAACAGAATGGTCTCGTATGCTCTTCAGGACTAGGTATGGCACTAAGGCTACCATCAAGTCCAAACCTATTTCCACATATCAAGTATAACCTTATATGCCTAGCCCCTCATCAATGAAAATTGTACAATCTTTGATGAAGAGGATTTCCAAGTACTCAAGAAGCATAAAATCAGATTGGGGGCATTCCTGATTTAATACTTGATGAGTGGGCACATAAACATTATAACTATGATCTATATAAGGAAATTTAAGAAGTTGGTCTAGGTATCTATTTTCTACATGAAGAGAATGCACCTCTTCCCTAGTATGACCAAGCCAAATGATGAAGATGATGAGGGTATTTGATAAATGTTCTTTGATGGATCAAGAAGTAGACAAGGTGCAAGAGGAGGTACTACTTGTATCTCATAAAGATATCAAACATTAATCATATTTCAGGTTCTAATTTAGTTCCTCCAACAACATAACAAAGTATGTATCCCTCATCCATGGATTGCAATGGGTAAGAAAGAGGAATATCAGAAAATTCTAGGCATTTGGGGACAATGAACTGATTGTAAATTTGGATCAAAGGAACAAATGCAACTATGAATGATCTACTCAAAGCCTACAAGCATAAAGTGTGGGATATTCTATGGGATTTTGAAGGCTTTCAATATCCAGCCATTCCAAGAAAAGAAAATGAGGTCATTGATGGACTACACGCGTTTGGGGTAAAGTTTGATGTTGTTGAAAATGTCAAGAGAGAAAATTTCAACCTCATATCAAGGTGATAGTGAGGTCTGAAATACTAGACAATGTCACAAATTGGAAAGTATTTGACAAAAATCAACAAATTTTCAATTTTATCAAGAGGAAGTAGAGTTTTCTTCAAGGAATCAAGAAAAGTTAAAGAGGTAATATGGAGATCAAGTGGTTCAACTTAGAATAATAAGATTCCTAAGGGCCTAGTCACTTTGGAATCTATTTCAATCCCAATGACCAATTCAAAAAAGAAAAGGAAAACATAACGGTCAAGGGTGAAGATTCAAAACCCATCTAAGTTGGTGAGGAAAATTCCTCAACATTGGAAAGGTAAGTAATGAAAAAGAAAATCATGATTTTGTAGAATTTTCCATGAATTTTTTGATGTATTTGCATGGAGTTATGAAGACCTTAGAGGTTTTTAACCTAGTCTAGCCTCAACATACTATTGATTTAGATTCAAATACAAGCCTTTCAAAGAAAAAAGATACCTGTAAATCCTCATATTGAGCCCTTAATGAAGAAAGAACTGAACAAATTAATAGAGGAAAGTATCATCTTTCCCATCAAGCACTCATCATGGGTAGCTAATCTAGTCCAATATGGAAGAAGAATGGAGAGATCAGGTTGTGTGTTGACTTTAGAGACTTGAACAAGGCTTCCTTAAAGGATCACTACCCACTACCCTCCATGGAACAAATTTTACAAATGGTAGTAGGTTCTAGAATATTTTCTCTTCTAGATGGATACTCAGGATATAATCAGATCATGGTGACGGTGAAAGAAGAATATCAAAGTAAGATTTTGTATTGTCATTTGGCTATCAAATGATGGGGAAATGTTCCAAAGGGCCATGGACATGGAATTCAGAGAGTGATTAACAATATTGTTCTTGTCTACCTTGATGATATCATGGTGTTCTCAAGGATGCAACTGATCATCTTCTTCATCTCAGGTAGGTCTTCTGAAAAGGTGTAGAGAGTTTGGATTTTCTTCTCAATCGCAAAAGTGTATATTCTTGTCTCATGAAGGTAAAATCCTTGGCCACATTATCTCTAAAGAAGGAAAACCATAGATTCAGAAAGAGTTAGTGCCATTATTACATTGTCATTACCTAGTCATAAAAGGATCTCTAAAGTTTCTTAGGGAGAATCAACTTTGTTATAAGGTTTTTCCCTAAATTTGTCAATCTTGTTAAGCTAATGAGATTGATGTTGAAGAAGAGCATGGATTTCAAGTGGATTGTTGAAGGAAATGGGATATTTGAAGCCATAAAGTAGGCTATTGCACAGGCCCCAACTCTCATAAATCCATATTTCTCAAAGGATTTTACTTTGTATGCCTTTAGAGGTGTAGAAACAATATCAGGCATATTGGTGTAGCTGAATGGAGAAGGATTGGAGAAACCTGTTGCATTTTTCAGCTAGAATCTTGAAGATTATGAGGTGAGATACTCTTTTATTGAAAATCATGTTCTTTTTTGTAAGAAGCTTGAAAAAATTCAGACATTTGGTGTCTAATAACAAGATCCACTTGTTAGTATCACATGCTGGTATAAGAGACTTCCTATTGAAAAATGATTTAAATGAGAAGAGGGTTGGTTGGATAACCAAGGTCATGGAGTATGACATTGACATCAAAGTAACTAAGTTGGTTGGAGGCAAGGGGCTGTTTGAGTAGCTAGTTTCAAATCAACAAACTAGTGAAGAGACCATTTTCATACTTCAATATGACCAAGGACAACCTATTGATGTTTTACCTATTCCTTATTGGACCAAAGACGTAGTCCACTTTCTCCAAATAGGCCATCGCCCTCAAGGATTGAACAAAACTAAAATAAGGTATTTCAGACTTGAATCCATTCCTATGTGCTCATTGATGGAATCTTATTAAGAAAAGATGTGAATGACATTCTTTTGAGGTGTATCAAAACATATCAAATGGAAAAGTATTGCATGAGTTTCATGATGGAGAAGCGGGAGGCCATTTTTCTCTAAGAGTCATAACTCTCAGAATCTTAAAGGTTGGGTATTATTGACCTAATATCTTCAATGAATGCTATTCATGGGTTAAGAAATGCAAGAAGTGTGACTTTTAAACAAGAAAGGAAATATTAATAACCCTTCCACTTCACCCCATCTCTGTAATGAATAATTCATGTAATGGGGTTGAAATTCATTAGGGTAATCAACCCAAATTCAAGCTTGGGCCACAAGTGGATCCTAACAGCCATAACTACTTCACTAAATGGATAGAGACAATTACACTGAAGGAAGTAAATGAGGTCAACATTTTGGATTTTTATGAGGGTATTGTGACAAGATTTAGTGTTCCATCCATAATCATCTCTCGATAATCTTGCTCTATCTTTCCTCGAATAAAGATATCTAATTGAGATGTTAAAAATGGAATATACTTGAGCACATATTCAAACTATTACGATTAGGGTAATGGGTAGGAGGAGTCCACAAATAATAATCTCTTGAGGATCATAATAAGGACTTTAGATGAGGATAAAAGAACATGGTATCAAAAACTAAAATCTGCCTTGTGGGATGATAGGATTACTCCTAAAAATCAACTGGTAGCTCTCCTTACAAGCTAGTTTATGGTAGAGAAGCAAAGCTTATAGTATATCTTGAATTACCAACATTGGAGCTCATCAAACAACTAGAATTTTTTGAGTTTGAGGCCATGGAATCCATGTATGTAGAGCTCATAGAGCTGGAAGAGTTGAAGAAAAAGTGCAAGCAATGGAAAATGATTAAGCCCAAATCAATATGAGTTTTAATAGGAAGACCAAAGTCAAGACCTTTCAAAAAGGGGACTTATCTCTAAAATGGGATGCAGATAGGGCCAAACTAGGTAGACACTCAAAGTTTGATGTAATATGGAGTGGCCCCTACATGATCTCAAGATGCAAGACAAACAATGCTTTCTAGTTGTCAAGATTGGATGGAGAAGAGTTATAGATCTCAGTCAATGGGATCTATCTAAAGCATTTTTATTGAAAGGAAAATTTCTCCCTTGTACATAGTAGTTTAGTTTTTCAATTCCTCTAAGTTCTTTCAACACATTGTTTTGTTGGTAGAGTAGTTTTAGTTTCCCTAAGTTCTTTACACAATTTTGTTGCTTTTGGATGGTCTCTTTGCATAATGTTCATGGAGGTTGCAGAGGAGGTATGAGAAGAAGAGTGTCAAGGTGCCAATGATTAGTTGCATACTTTAGAGGAATACATGTAGAGTAACTAAAATCATATTTGGGACAATTTCAAATCCTTCATTCTTTGATCCAACAACTCAACTACCAGATCAAATTTGCATACATTTTAGATTAGGGTAGATGCTACTCAGTTTCAACATCAATTCCAAGGGAAACATGGTGAAGAAATAGAGTTAAAACAATTTTCCAACCTCATAAAACAAAATTTAGAAAAATTCATGATGAGAAGCTCAATTCAAGCTTCAAGTTAGCCCCAAGTCCAGGAAGTACTTCAAGTAGGTTCGAGGGTAAAATTTCAAGTTTCATATCATTTTTTAGATTATTAGGTTGAATTCATGCCCAATGAATGCTGTAAGGCAATTGGTCATCTCAATCTAGCAAGTAGATTACCAAGTGAGTTGCCAAATTATCATCCATTTCCACCCCTAACAAATGGAAAAATTGAAAAAATAGGACTTAGACATTTTGGGGATTAAGTGAAGAACCTACAAATCTAGTGTAAAATGGATTTTTGAGTCATGGATAAAAATAGTTCCCCATAGGAGTATCCGAGCCATGATACAAAAGGAAATCCACACAACAAAGGATTTGGCTAATTTTGATAAACTACAAGTGTAACAATGTTGTGCAGGTTTGGTTGCCTAGTTCTTCGTGGAAGTGCTTTAAAGATGTAAGATAAAATATGAAAAGGGAAGTCAAGAGTGTTGTGAGGGCCACTAAGGGCCAAAAATAACTAAGGCCGAAAAGGAACAAAGTTTCACGGGATGCTAGTTCCTCGTGAAAATGATAAATCCACAATGCAAAGGCACGAGAAGTCGACAACGTATTGTGGGTGGGGAGTTCCGTGGAAGAACGTTGTGGATGAAGAATGGTTCTTAGGAACTATTTGTTCCCCACAAAGGATTGGGACCCAAAAGATGAAGTGAGGTGGTGATGGTAGAGTTCAATGCGGAGTGAAGAAGACTTGCGGGAAACAAAGCCCTAAGTTGAACTATTCCATAATTCCACCTCGGGCCAATTATCTCGCACACAATACAAAACCCAATATATTATGGAAAAGGTAGAGTTTTGGGCCCTAGATGGAAATGTTCCTAGTGCCTTGTGTGCCTCAAAACCCCAATCTAATTTGTAAAAAACAAGGCGGAAGTGTAATGTAGGAAAACAAAAAATATGAGGATGAAGATCCAGTTCCTCAACACCCTTAGTTCCTTGAATTGCTGATTTATCCGATCTCCAAAGTGTTTAAAATATTAAAAGGATAAGGGGAAAATATTTTAATTGTGGATTGTAATGAAGACCAAGGGATCTGTGTTCCTCACGATACCCCCTGGACCCGATTCACCATAAAATTTTCTCGGATGCTCCAAATCTAATAAAATTTACATCTCTGGAAATGTCTCACCATGAAATTCATCATGACAACTTCAAATCTCAAGTTAGGTGATAGTAGGTTGCAGAAAATGGAGAAAACATCCCCAACATTAATGAATGTATTCCTAGGTAGCTTAACAACCATATATGATATGATATGGTTCCCTTTCTTCTCTAGCAAGCAAAAGATCATGGAGGAATGGCCTTTCTAAGAACTCCATCATTATTTTTAGGATTTAATGCAAGATTTTTATGGGTGGATGTGAAAATTCAAGTTTCTTCTATTTTCCCTCTTCTCTCTCTTCCCCATTTTCTACATATTGTAAAGCGAGGTTCATTTTTAAGGGTTGGACATTCTTGTAATTCTTGTGCATTATTTATAAGTGCTATACATGTCTTTATGAGCTATAAGCCTAATATTTGAGCTTCTGCATGGTGGAATTTACCTCTCACCTTCACTATAATGTATTGTGCATCCTTTAAAGCAATAAAATACTTGTTTTATGGCTATTTTATGCCCTAGATGTATTTTATTAAATTTTTTTCTTGCCTTTCACTAAATTTGCAGGTATTTTTGTAGTTTCTATTCCCTTGTAGGTTTAGACCTATTGTGGTTCATGGATATGGTAGTTTCAAGGTTGTGTTCGATCATTTGTGGTACTTATGTCTACCCTCTCTGTCATCATTTTTCTCCCATTCCTCATCATTCAAGAGTGTTTTGTTATCACCGAATCACAAGACCCTCTCGATTTTGCACATATTTGTGTGTTTGAGCTTATGGTGTGACTAGGTAACATGGGTACTATCTCTAAGTTGTAGGACTTGCTACCGAAATAGACCTCTAGAGAATGCTTTGGTTATTTTTCCTAATCCTAGTGCAAACTAAATCTCTGACCGAGACGAAGCTACTAACTATATCTATCCTATAATTTCTAAGGGAACATGGAGAGATAAATAACATGAAAATTAAGGAAAACTACACTACAAAGGTGATGCACCAAAAGAAGGGAATGAGAACAATTTCCAATGTGTGAAAATGGAAGCAAAATGCAGATCAGAGAGGGTGATGACAATTATCCATAGTCTAACAACAACATTCACAACACATTTTCATGAATACACAATAATAATAGGTCCTTGTAAGAGTAAAAGTAGATGCAAACATCTGCAATAATATTAGAGAGGAAAGGAGAATGCAAACAAACACAACAAGGGAAGATACATCCACAAAATTACATCTATTGCTTCATTAATATGCACAGTCCAAACTATTACAAAGTAAGGCTTAGATCACCATGCAAGGAATCCACTATAAAATCCAACAACACATTGGCTTCACAAAACCAAAATGATGAGTTTTTGCTACTCAAACTATCATCCCATAGAATGAACCCAACACATCAATTTATAGAATTTTGAGAGAGAGAGAGAGAGGGGATGCAATTCCCGAAATTCCCTTTCCCATCAATTACAATTCATGATAAATGAGTGTGGTTGGTGGTTTTGGACTTGTAGAAGCAATCTCAAGGTTCCCCATAACTTGCAACAGTGAAGAATGATTTCCCATGCTCATTAAATGCTTCTCCAACCACTTTTCAACAACCAAACAGAACTGGGATCATTTTCCTTAAAAATCACCATCAAAACTTCATCAATTTCTGCATTTATTTATTTCTATGCATCAGGCTTGGAACCATGATTCCAACAAGACAAATTTTGTGAAAATCCGTTGAAAATTGCTCAAGTTATGACCCTCTGAGTGTGAGCAGCTATTTTGAGTTTCTAGGGATTTCTTGCATTTTACGAGACTGAACATTTAATTTTTTGGAGCTGGAGATGTTTCTTTTATTTTCACCCACCTAACCTTACTAAAAATAATAAATCTAGTTTTTTTGGTGTAGAGGATGTCGATATCTTTTGAAAAGTCCAATTTTGTCAAAATCGAAGCTCCGGGTCAAAAGTTATGCCTGTTTGAAGTTCAGGGTCAAGGTGTTCCACACGGGCTCCCATAATCTGCATTAAACCACTTTCTCTTTACATTGTGGGTACTTGTAGGTTTTGGGGAACCCATGGAACTAAGGTGCAAGAGCCGCTTGGGCCTCTAAAATCTACTTCATCTGTGATGCACTCTGTCTCCTTGATGTGTGAAAATTTCACCTCCATGGGGAATTCATGTCCCTGCAATACTTAGACTGCTCGGCCGTGAACTTTTTCCTTTTTTGCAATACGTTGAATCCAATTCCATTTCTTTGCAAATCATGTAAATTGGATTTTTGGGGAACTTGCGGCCCAATGGAACCTGGAATGCTTGGGCCGTGAAATTTCACCTTTTCCACAATACATTGAATCCGCTTCCATTCCTTTGCAATTCGAGTAAATTGACTTTTTGGGGAACTTGTGGCCTGATGGAACTTGGACCGCCTAGACCACCAAGACCTTATTTACCCACAAATCATTGTTTCCTTAGAATTTTGAACCCAAGTCAAGGATGAGGAACCCTAGTTCAATCTGCAACCATTCCATCCGCAGCCCCTAGACCCGTAATACATTAAAATATGCCCCTTTTTAGTTTTTTCAAATTTTTAGCAATTTTTCGCTAACTCCTTAGATTTTCCTTGAAAAGGGGAGTTATAGAAAATCAAAGGCATGCCCCCAAAATCCATATTTCTTGTTTTCACCATTTCTATCTATCTCGAGTCTAAATAAATTATGCAAGTTATTGAAATCACCTTGGGGTAAATTTTAGATAACAATTTGGTGACTCAACGGGGCCATTTTCCGCTAAATGGAGTGTGGCCAATTGTTTGAAGCTTACCATTGGGAATGGAGTCTGCATTATCATCATGAACTGATCTAAACTCTGAAACCTGATCCTGGAATGCTTGGGATGACACTACCTACTTTTTGAGTTGCCCCCACATCTCACATTCTTAACTTTCATAAGAAAATCTTGAAGTCAAGGTTTGTGAGAGTAGAAAATTGCTTGAAACCTGGATTTCACCCATTCTTGCAACTATGATCCATGAGGCTGAATGATGAGTACCTAAGAATGCTGCCTCAACATCTGATTCCTCACCAAGTGTGGATAGACGAGACTAATCTTTTGGCCGGGTGAAGTATACTGCAGAATTGGAGTGAAACTTGTTAGCTTGGACATCATGAAACTCTATTAAGTTCTGATTTTTTTTTCTTTTGAATGTCCAATACTACTTCAACTGGAGCTGACTTCAGACTTGGGCTACTAGCTGATCCTTGTAAGGACTATTATCAAACCTTGGGAGAGCACTGTGGCTTATATATGTTATTTATACACTGACTAAAGGTTGAGTGAAAATTGGGGACTTCCATCTACAATATCAAACCTAATTTTAGTTGCTCTGCATTTGTTTGAATTTGAAATTTGCAATTGTTACAAGCAACTATGAGCTTCCCACTACTACATTTTCTCTTTCTGAAGCATGATGAACTATATACAAAGCATACACTAGAAGAAATAGAACATGTGCTCAAGGAACTTAGGGAAATTGAAACCTATTCTAACAACAACAACAATGTGCACAAGAACTTGGAGGAATTGGAAATCCTAGACTAATATGTATAAGGGTGAAATTTTTTTCCTTATAGTAGCAATGTTTGAGATAGATTACATTGACTGGAATATGCAATTCTTCACCATCCAACTTATCCAGCCAAAAAGTATTGGTACCTTTACATTTAGTGATCATATATGGACCACTCCATATGGCATCAAACTTGGAATGTTTTCCTGGTTTTGCACGATCAACATCCCACTTTAGTACCAAATCTCCTGCTTGGAATGTCCTGGCTTTAGCTTTCTTGTCAAATATTCTCTTGATCAATGCTTGATCTTTCTCCATGGTTTGCATTGCATGCTCTCTTGCTTCTTCTAATTCTATTTTCTACATATGATTTCCATGGGATTAAAATCACTAGTTCCAGCTTCTTCATGAGCTCTAAGGCTGGAAATCCAAGTGATATAGGTAATCTTGCTTCCTTCCCATATACTAGCTTATATGTAGAGCTGCCTTTTGACCTATTGGGTGTTATTCTATTAGCCCATAAGGCTGATTTGAGATTTGTGTACCAGGTTATCTGATTTTCATCAAGAGTTCTTGATGATTCTTAGTAAGTTTTAGTTTGTAGACTCTACTTGGCCATTACTTTGAGGATAATAGTTTGATGAATTGATGAGGTATATACCATTCCTGACAACCCATTCAATGATTTTTGTGCCAAGAAATGCCAATGCGTTATCTGATATGATAGTGGTAGGGACTCTAAACCTTGTGACTATCCCTTCATAGAAATCCAAGATGCTAGATTCATTTGCCTCCTTAAGTGAGTGACCTTGCTTCAGTCCACTTGGTGAAATAATTTTTGCCATAAGTATCCACTTGTGGACTTGACTTGAATTTGGATTGATAAATCCAATGAAGTCCAATCCCCATTGCATGAATGGATGATCTACTAAGATTGGATGAAGAGGAAGGGATTCTAGCCTTTCCTTCCCTGTGAAGAATGCACATTTTTGCATTTCTTGATCCATGAGTAGAAATCACTAAACACCGTAGGCCAATAGTAACCAACCTTCATGATTTTGAGAGTTGTTACTCGTAGATCAAAGTGGCCTCCAGCTTCCCATCATGGAACTCATGTAATATATTCTCAACCTGACTTGTTAGGACACACCTCAATAACACCCCATTCACATCCTTCTTGAATAAGATGCCATTAATGAGAACATACGGAATGGATTGTAATATAAAATATTTCATCTTAGATTTGTTCCATTTTGGAGGGAAAAAACATATTTTGAGATAATACACCATGTCTTGAGTCCAACATGGAATGGGTGCATCATTAGCTGATTGTTCTTGATCATTCTGTAGTAGTAGGATAACCTCTTCTTCACCTTTTGACTCATCATGTTGTTTGGAAGCTAGCTATTCACACAAACCTTTTCCATGAACCAGCTTGGTCACTTTGATTTGAATATCATACTCCATTGATCCAGTGATCCACTCTCTTCTCATTTAGATCTTTGTTTAGGAGAAAGTCCTTGACACCAACATGAGACACTAGCAGTTGAATCTTATTATTCAAGACCAAGTGTTTGAACTTCTTCAAACTCCTAATGACAACAAGAACATGCTTTTCAATAAAAGAATACCTTTCTTCGTAATCCTCAAAGCTCTAGCTAGAATATGCTATGGGCCATTTTGGAAACTTCTTTATTTAGCTATACTAAGATGGATGAGATTGTGTCTGATCCTCCAAAGGCGTATAACATGAAATATTTTGAGAAATATGGGTTGGTAAGAGTTGGGTCCTAAGATATAAAATTCTTGATAGCCTCAAAACTCTCTCTCTGCCTTTTTTTGTCCACTTGAATACAAGTCTCTTTTTCAACATCATCGTCAATGACTTCACAAGAGTGGAAAAATTAGGCACAAATATGTGGAAAAAGTTTATCCTTCCCGAGAAGATTTGGAGAGATTTATTGTGGTGTGGCAATGGAAGTGTTTGGATGGCTTTAACTCTTTCGGGATCAATTGTTAACCCTTTGAAACAATGTGGCCCAAAAATTAGCCTTCGTGTGCCAGGAATACACACTTTTTGGATTCAAAGACACTCTAAATCTTCTACATGTTTGAAATAATTTCCTAAGGTGGAGGAGATGGTTTTCTACATTCGTTGAGAAACGGTGACATCATCCATATATACCAACACTATCTTGTTAATCAATCCCTTGAATTCCATATCCATTTCTCATTGAAATGCTACTCCCGTGTTTGACAATCCAAATGACATTTTCTTGTAAGTATATGTGCCCCATTTGGTAGTGAAGGTTGTCTTGAACTGATCCTCCTACTTCACCATTATCTGATTATAGCTTGAGTAGCCATCTAACAATGAAAATATTTCAAAACCAACTATAACCTACAAGATTTGCTCCATTTATAGGAGTGGATTATGATCTTTGAGTGAGGCTCTATTCAAGTCACATAAGTCTACACACAACTTGATATCTCCATTCCTCTTCCTTACTAGTACTAAATTTTCAATCCAACATAAATGTTTGATAGGAAAGATGATGCTTACTTCAATTATCTTGTTTAACTCTTTTCTCATGAGAGGTTTAATGTGAGGATTCACCGACCTTTCCTTCTGTTTGATAGGATTGGATTCCATATATAGCTCAATAGTATGTTGTGCTAGCTTTGGTTTGAAACCTATTAAATCCTTATAAGTCCATGTAAAGGCATATGGGAAATCTTGACAAAGTTCAACAAATTAAATTTTCTCTTTTCGAGTCTTTACTTTTCCAATTTGCAATGTCTTTCCTTCACCTACTAAAATAGGCTATGAATATTCACCCTTTACCTAAATATTTTCCTGCTCTTTTCGGAATTGATCATTTGGGTTGAATATTGATTCCAAATTCATAAGGCTTTTCGGTAATTTGTTATTCCTCAGCTGCACCACTTGGTCACCATACTTACTGCTCCAACTTGTCTTGGTTTCTAGTAGAGAACTCAACTTCTTCTTGTAGAAAATTGATAATTTGTTCGATCATTCTGAATACTTGCCAACTTGTGTTATTATTCGGCACAACCTGGTCTTACAACTAATTTGATATGAGGCTTATATTTCTCACTTTTGATACTTTCCACAACATCAAACACTACCCCAATTTCCGCTAGTCTATATGTTGCTTCAATCTTCTTTCTTGGGATGGAATTAATGTCAAAAGATTAGAAATTTTCAATGAGATCCCGTACCCAATTTTTGTAGTTCTTCAACAGATCATTCTTAGCATAGTTTTGTCTTCTGACCTGGTTCACGATTAACTCACTATCTCCAAACACTTACAAGTTTTTAATGCTTCTCTTTCTTGCCCAATGTAATCCATAGATCAAGGCTTCAGTACTCAATTTGTGTTGTTTGAGTACGCAAACTAAAAACAAAAGGTTGAGTAATATTTTATACCTTATGGTGAAACAAGCATAGCTCCTCCTCCAACACCTTGCCTACTCCTTGAGCCATCAAATAATAGTTTCCATACCTCATTATCATCTTTAGCATCTAGCTTGGTGATACTAGGAAGTGGTGAATTTTCTTTGTGCAAACAATAGACCCCTAATTCAACTTCTTCCATTTCCTTGTAAGGGTCGAATGCATGTATTTTATGGCACAATCATCAAGGGTTAATTACAGAATGCTTCTAACCTTATTATCCTATTCATAAGTGCTTGGAAAATCTTCCTGATTGAAAGATGAGAAATTCACATTGATTGGACTTGGTGTATGAGGATCAATATGAAAGTTTACAATAGGCTCAGATCTGATTGTAGCCTTAGCTCCATACCTTGTTCTGAATAACATGTGTGACCAATCAATAGAAAAATAACCTCTAATTTTAGCGGTGAAGTCTCTTGACAAACAAAATGCAAAGAGTGGTGGCAAGTCTATGACTGATACATATTGCAAGATGGTCACATTGGGACATGCATGCAATGTAAGGCTCAATCCTTTGATTAATCCAACCATTTTTACTGTTGTCTCATCCAATTGCACCACACCTATAGAAATGAATTCATATTGAAGACCCAGATGATCAACTATTTGTTTTGGCATTATAGAGTTACTTGCTTCCAATTCAATCATGCAATTATGCACTAAATTATCTCTGACGATCAATGAGATATAGAATGGTGGGGATTCAAATTTTACCTTGTTGGCCTCCTTGATTTCCTCCTTGCTGAGCTACATTGGTGAGTACCTTCTCTTGCTCTTTGGATGATTGATTCAATGCCGACTAATTCTCCATAGTAACTTACAATAGGTATCTTTTCCCTGAGATAGCTAATGACTCCCACATTGAGATATTTACATTAGCCTTCTTCATCTACTCATTGATGTTGAATGGAGATGAGTTATCTCTCTAGTTTCCCTTACTTTTCATAGTCTTTTCTTGACATGGGCTGTTACAACCAAACACTGTACTTGAGTTGATTTGGGAGGTGGCTTGGGCTGATTTTGCACATTCGGAGTTGTACTTTGACTGCCAATACCTTGTTGAGTAATAGAGGGTTGTGGATTATTTTAATTGGATGAATGCCTCTATCCAATATTCCTTTTCTTAGACCATGTATTGGCTGCCACACTTTGAGAAAGGGCTTGATTTATTCTCGCATAAATCTTCAACTTTCCAATTGACAGTGTGGTCTCAATTAGAGGCACTTCTTGTTGAGTTGTCGACTACTAATTTCCTTCTTGGCCTGTCTCTTGTTCCCACCTATTGTTGTCACCACAAGAGCTTGATTCAAAGCACAATTGAAACACATTGCCTAATTATGAGGTTGATTACATGGGAATCACCAGTCATATTCTTGAGCCATGTTATTTTGTACTGGTACCAAGGCTCTAGATGTGGACACATCATTAGGATTGTAAGGCTTAAATGGCCTATTAGCAGGAGGTTTGACTTAGTTTTAATTTTTAGTTTGAATGGGTGGCATATTAGGCTAATACAAAGGTTTATTGGGTTGGGTTTGAGGCTGGTATGACCTGAAATTTTGATCTTGCTACCTCTTAAGTGTCACCAACTCATTACCCAAGTTTTGCAGTTGCTTCATGAATTCTTAGAGCTCATTTGAGGTACTAGAAGATGAGGTAGAAGCTTCAGTGGAGCTTTGATTTTTTGGGGTAGGGATGGGAGCTAATGTAGGTGCTTGACTAGTGCTTGGACTTCCTAATTCTGGATAAAGAGGCATGGGTGGCCTAGGTGTAAGTTTTCCATCTTGAATCAGACAATTTTCAGCTCTAATGGAAATACTATAAGCTGTGGGTAAAGTTGTACCTCCCATGGATTATATCATCATTGCAATATATGAATTTAGAGCTTTAGGAAGTATAGAAAAGCACCTTCAGCTGTTGGTCTCACAACAAGTGGAATTCTATCCCATGTCCTTTGAAACCTGAAGTTGAAATCAGCCATCTACTCATTTGGTGCTCTCTTGATTGTGGTTAGCTGTTCCAATAGAGATAATTTGTCTCTTCTCCCCAAATTGATTGTGAAGAGTTGTGCACAAATGGTCCCAATTCTAGATAGATCCTGTTGTTAGACTCCTAAACCATTGCAAAGCTTTACCCTTAAAGGAGGATGCCAAAAACTTAACAACAACGTCCATTTCAGTAATTTCATGAATTACACAGACATTTGCAATGTCTTGGATGTGGTCAATCGAGTTATATGGTTCTCTCTAGTGAAATATGGAATGTTCTTTAATGCTACAAATAGAATTGGATTTTGTGCATTGAGAGCAAGTGGGATGCTTCCCGTGAAGTTGACATAGGGATTTGGTGGCCCTTGCGGTGGTTGTTGTTGTAGATGTTCCATTATAATCGGTCTAAGAACTCTAGTTGATTGAATGAAAGGCCTACTAGGTGGAGGTGTGGATAGTGTTCTATTTGGTGGAGATGGAGACCTTTGAGATCTTCTTCCCCTTCTTCCTCTTCCTGGAGATAATTGTAAGTATTTAAAAATTCCTTCCTCTCTAGTTCTTGACCTTGTTTAAATTCTTCTCATAAATCTGCCAAGCTTGGACTACTGAAACCAATGGATTCTGCCCTTTTGGAGTCACCAGATGTGCTATTTCAAATCCTCTTACAAGCTGGAATTTCACAACAAGAGCACACAAATATTGTTACAATTAAAATGAAAATTTATTCTTTCCCACCGAGCATGCCATAACTATTATCACCAAATCAAATTACCCTATGATTTTTCACACATGTATGGGTGCTTGAGCTCATGGTGTGACTGGGTAACATGGGTACTATCTCCAAGTTGTGGGACTTGCTACCTGAGATAGACCTCCAGAGAAAGCTGGTTCTTCTTCCTAATCCTAGTGCAAACTAACTCTACTGAGATGAAGCTACTAACTATCTCTATCCTATAATTTCCAAGGGACCAGGGAGAGAGAAATAACATGTAAATGAAGGAAAACTACACTATAGAGGTGATGCACCAAAAGAAGGGAATGAGAACAATCTCCAATGTGTGAAAATGGAAGAAAAATGCAGATCAGAGAGGGTGATGACAGTTCTCCATAGTCTAACAAAAAAATTCACAACACATTTTCATGCATACACAATAATAATAGATCCTTGTAAGAGCACAAAGTAGACATAAACATCTGCAATAAGATTAGAGAGGCAAGGAGAATGCAAATAAACACAACAAGGGAAGATACATCCACAAACTTACATCTATTGCTTCATTAATATGCATAGTCCAAAATATTACAAAGGGAAGGCCTAGATCACCATGCAAGGAGTCCACTATAAAGGCTAGTAGCACATTGGCTTCACAAAACCAAAATGAAAAGTTTTTTCTACTCAAAATTTTCCTCCCCTAGAATGAACCCAACACATCAATTTATAGAATTTTGAGAGGAGAGAGAGAGGGGATGCAATTCCCAAAATTCCCTTTCCCATCAATTACAAGTCATGATAAATGAGTGTGGTTGGTGGTTTTGGACCTGCAAAAGAAATCTCAACTTCCCATAACTTGTGAGCAAAAGAATGATTTCTTATGCTCATTAAATGCTTCTCCAACCACTTTTCAACAACCAAAAATAACTGGGATCATTTTCCTTAAAATTAACCATAAAAAATAATAAATTTATTCATTTATTGATTTTTTTGTGTTGGGATCAAAATCATGATTCCAACGAGACCAATTTTGTGAAAATCCATTGAAAATTGCTCAAGTTATGATCCTCTGAGTGTGAGCAGCTATTTTGAGTTTGCCAGGATTTCTTGCATTTTACGGGACTAAACATTTAATTTTTTGGAGCTGGAGATGTTTATTTAATTTTCACCCACCTACCCTTACTAAAAATAAGAAATCCAATTTTTTTTTGGCGTAGAGGATGTCGAGAGATTTCTGAAAAGTCCAATTTTGTCAAAATCAGAGCTTCGAGTTAAAAATTATATGTCCGTTTGAAGTTTAGGGTTGGGGTGTTCCACGTGGGCTCCCATAATCCACATTAAACCACTTTCCATTTGCATTGAAGGTATTGCGGGTTTTTAGGGAACTCATGACACTGGGGTATAAGGGCCACTTAGGTCTCCAAACTCCTCTTTATCCATGCAATGCACTCTATCTCCTTGATGTGCGGTGATTTCACCTCCGCAGGGAACTCATGTCCCCTCAGTCTTGGACCACCTGGGCCTCGAACTTCTACCTTTTCCACAATACATTAAATCCACTTCCATTCCTTTACAAACTAGGTAAATTGGATTTTCAAGGAACTTGTGGCTTGATGGAACCTATACTTTGCATGGGCCGCGAACTTCCACCTTTTCCGCAATACATTGAATCTGCTTCCATTCCTTTGTAAATCAGGTAAATCAACTTTTCGGGAACTTGTGGCCCGATGGAACTTGGACCGCCTAGGCTACTGGGACTTTATTTTCCTATAAATCATTGTTTCCTTAACATTTTAGACCCAAGTCAAGGATGAGAAACCCTAGTTCTGTCCACTACCGTTCCATCCATGCAACCCTTAGACTTGCAATACATTAAAATAGGTCCCTTTTCAGTTTTTTCAATTTTTTTGCAATTTTTGCTAACTCCTTAGATTTTCCTTGAAAAGGGGAGTTATAGAAAATCAAAGGCATGCCCCAAAATCTAGATTTCTTGTTTTCACCATTTCTATCTATCCGAGTCTAAAGAAATTGTGCAAGTTATTGAAATCACCTTGGGGTATATTTCAGATAACATGTCTCTCCACCCTTTTGTTAGTGCTATCACCTCTATTAGTGTAGAATTTACCTTCTCATACAATTCTCTCTCTCACTGGTCCCTTGGATTGTTAGAATAGGAGTAGATAACTACATTTTATTCATTATGAGTAGTTTAGAATTAGGGTTAGGTAGAGGAACTATCCTTATCCGGAGGCTGATTTCATTTATATAAGTCACACACTTGTGAGATCATCCCATGTTAGCCAAAAAGTATAGATCTATATCATAAAAATCCTAGGTTGCTACATTTTGACATAACTCTATTGTCAAAAATCCTAATGTACCTATATAAATATCATTTACCCTCCCCTAACCACTTAAAACCAACCTAGCCTAATTTATCCTACCCATCCTAACCCCCTAACCTCTTCCTACCCGAATCCCTAACCTCCCACTATTTATCAAACAACCTAAATCCTCATATGGAAAGTGGTTTCAACCATTTTCCATCTTTCCTTTGTTGTTTTTATACATCTATGGGAAAATTGATGGTGATCCGTAATCATCGGCGATTATTACGAATTCTATTGATTCTATTTAGCCACCTTCCTCCTCCATTTCCTAGTTAGTGGAAGATGGATTGGAGTATAGACCATTGCACATCCGTACGTTGTCATTATTCTTAGAACCATCAACACCTTCTTCGCCAAAATATTGAATAACCTCATCAAATCACAAGTCAAGCATCTTGGAGCTCTATCACCCTCACACTAAGTGAACAATATTAGTACATTACTTTTCACTTGTTTCAATCATAATTTTTACTAGTCTATAACCGATTGTTTATACCGTTATTTTCACATATTTTACATACACTCTTCCATTTGAACATTTGCCCAAGTTTTAGAATATCTATATTTTCCACAAGTAATCCCGTTAATACCCAATCACCATCAATTAGACCCTTTAGTATCTTTCTCCTTCGTTATCCCTTCAAACACATGAATATCTTCTTTCTAAATCTCACATGCTTCTAGAGTCCCTCTAGTTTATATTAACAATATCAATATTCATCTTAATAATTGTCTATTTTATCAACTTTGTATCAAAATAAGCATTTTATCCTTGATCGATGTCGATCCTCATCTTTTTAATAATCTTTAACATTTATCATATTTTTAGAAACATGTATCTAGTCTAAAAAGTTGTTTGCATGATGTATGTGCTATAAATGGTTGTTCCAAGTCCTTCATACCCTTTCACTAGTATATACAATCTTTTGATCATCTAGCATCTCTTTGTGGATGAAAAATTTGATATTGCACACGAGCTGAGTTTTTGTGCCATTTCTCTCACACATGAATTTGAAGACATTGAGAACCAGTTTGAGTGCATACAAGAAGAACATGAAGCTAAAGATCGGTTCTAGTTCGATTACTTCTAGTACTTTGAGCTTGCAAAGGCCCTATCCTAGGATGCCTACAATGCAAAGCATGATCTTATTATCCCTCTTGAGTTCTAAATATCATTTTCATTTATATTATCCTACTATATCACTTGATTTTATCAAATGATTTGATACCCTTTAAATAATCCCTTTGGATTCCTGGGATTGACCTTTGTCGAGTAACTTATCACATATTTATCTAATATTTGTCTATTTATCTATCTTTGTATGCATGTCTATAGGAGGACCCTCTTTCATTGTTCATGTATTCGATCACCTTAACATTGCATTTTTAGGCACACGTATAAGTAAACCCTACCTTATTTGAGTTTTTAGTATTTCAGCATTTTATAGCAATCAACCAAAATTTTCCATAAACATTCTTAAAAGGGAATGTAAAGGTTGAGCCAAATTCAAAGGAGTTCCTCCTAACTAGGATGCTTCCATGTTAAATGGATTCAAATTGGGATTTATTGGTGATTTGGGTTGAGTCTTAACATATCTTCTAGAACCTTTATTAGCTCTAGGCTTCTTATGAAATTCCAATGGTTCGGATAACAAGAGTCCTGAATTTGATGTGGACCTTATGAGCTTGATTGGATAGATAGAAACCAAAGTATCCATAGTTAGTGACCTTATGTCAATGATTATCAATATATATATATTGATGTGAATTATAAGAACTTAATTCATATCTATTGATGTAATATGTGGAAACTAGAAATTAGGCCCTCCTAGTACCAAATTTTCTATCGATGAGGGTTTGATACACCCACACGTAGAAATGCAGAAATTTTACATTCCCTAATCATGTTAGGGAATGGATTGGGAGTGAAACAATGCAAAATTTGTGGGTATGTAATTTTATAGATAACCAAGTGGTGGAATAACATACATGGATTTTTAACACTTGGACATTCTCAATATAATCACAATTTCCCATATTTTGTTGGTATTACTTTCTCAAAATGATAGTTTTGAATTTTATAAGGATCAAATAAATATTTTTTTGTAAAAGAGGTAAGGTAGTGTAGGGAAGAAAAGATAATTGTTTAGAAATAATTAATTTTTACTATTTAAAAGTTACGACTACATGATTTACTAAATATACCTATATGAACTCAATCCTATCTTAACACAAGATTAGGATGACAATGGAAATAAGTATGTGGATTGATTATTTTAGTAAAAATTGATTAGAAAACTCTTATTACTTCTTAGTTTCTTGTAAAATATGGTTAACACATATCCACTTATAGTAAAACTTTGAAATAATAACAAATCAAGTTAATAATTGAAGTTTGTTGTTACACAATTCAATCTGATGCTACTAAAGATCATGATATAGCCAATCGACTTCACCATGAATTAGAAAAATATCTAATTGCACTTGAACATTTGACACTTTGCTAATTAAGATGAAACTAAGTGAACTTATGATTACACAAGTAGATATCGCACACCTACAAACTTCATGATAAAATAAACCATAAAATATTAAGATCAAAATAAATGATCTAAGAAATCAACCAAATAATTGAACAAGTAATATGTATAAAAATCTCACTAAAAATTCCTTTTCTTTCAAGCACTTCCTTCATAAAAATCTTCCTCCTTAGAAGGTAAACGAATGGTGTACTTATAATAACATACCACCTCTTGGAGATTTAAAATATCTAATTAAAAATAGATAAAACTATTTGTGAATGAATATTTACAAGAAAAAGATAAAAATTTCATGCAAGAAAAATTTTACTTCCTATTTTTAGGATTATAAAATTTGAAAATATTAAAAATCCTTAAAATAGTAAAGTTATTACATGTTCAAGATCTGCTTGGAGCTTCCACTTGTAGTTTATTGTGTTAAATGGGTTTTATTGCTTTGAATTCATTCCCAATATAGCGCAAGTCCTGAATGGAAGACCTCATCAAATTATATACTTCTTGAATTACCATTGGGACTTTGCGGTAAATAGATTTAACATTTTCACTCAAAAGTGAACCTTTCTCCACATTTCCATTTGTAGAAGTCACAAGTGCCATAATAATGATTGTTTTCCCAACTATATGTTGGAAATTATGTTTTATGTTGTCATTTATTTCAATTTGATTAATATAAAAAGGTTTCACGAGGTCATGTGAGTATCCATGAGGTGTTAGTTTGATGTCAAATATGAAGTTTGATTGGTAGTGTCAAGTTTGGTGATGTTCTATGAGGTCCTAGGGCATGGTCTAGTGAGCTAATTCATGGTTTGATATCTCCTTAGTTGTTCAAAGGTTAGTATTAGGTCATTCATGGTCCACGAGGTGTGTTATATATTTCTATGAGTCTACATGAGGTCAAATGGTCATTTCATGAGGTTTCATGAGTGAGTCGTGTCATTCTAGTCCTATTCCTAGCCTTAGAGTATGTAGAATGAGATGGAGGAATGAGATTTGGAGCCAATAAGACATTTTAGAGTATGGTAGCAGCATGCCAATGAGGTGTATGACATGTATGGTGAGTTTTAGGTTAGTGCTAAGAGGTTTAGTGAATGTATTGGGAAGCAAGAAAGTGGAAACAAGCAAGTTATAATAGGTAAGTCTTAATGGATAGAAATTTTAAAAGATATTTGGGATATGAGGTGAGTATGTAAAGTTATAGGATGTTTTCATGACACTTCATGATAAGTTTTAGGTCAAAGTGAAGAATATTTTTGAAGATATGTCAGTTTTGGAAAAACTAGGTAATCTATAGTGTGTTTTTCAAGCAAACATCGACCTTTTGATGCTTGTTGTGAATTGTATGATTTTCATGGGACCCATATATTTTGGGGGATTTTTTTACATGGAAATAATAAGGTTTATAAAAAATAATGAGGTGGTTTGATTGTCACATTTTTATGAATGATTGTTAAGAAGATAAGTTGTTTTGAAACCCTAGCTAATAAAGTGACTTGGAGAAAGTTGAGTGTAATGAATCCATTTTGATTCCATTTTAAAATTTTATGACTGGAGGTTGTATAGGACTCCTCTAAATTTCCATAAAGGTGTATTAGAACACGTGATTGTATGTGGGCCCCACATGAATATGCTTGTTTATGAAGAATTCTAGTTTTTTGGCAAAGTTATCTAAAGATGGTGAAGAATAAATTGACATTATTTTTTAGAACTAGAGTTTTTTTATAGATGTCCATGATAGTTTTAGATCATGGTTGAGCTTCTAAATGGAAAAGTGTGCCCTATTTATGAAGACTGGTTTTTAGGGAAGTTTGGAGTACCTTGTGGTAAAAGTGGAATTACAGGAGCTAAAGGTGGATTTATAACCTGATTCAAGTTGTATTGTGATATTAGTTCAAATATATTTGCATTGATATATCAAAATTGTGTTTTTGATAAGGGATGAATAAGTTATGACCTATTCATTGAGGGTCAAAGTCGTAGGATGCTTGGTTTAGTAGGGTCAAAGCTATAAGATGATGGTTATGATTTGTTCATGCTTTTAGAAGGTTTATGAGTACTTATAAAAAATTATAAGGGTTTTACATGATTTAGATAAGTGTGGAAGTGTGTTATGAGGTGATGGAGAAAGTTGAGCTCAAGGCTAGTTCTTGAGTCCTAGAAAGGCTAAAGAAGCACTTTTGAGAGATGGACTTGGTCAAGGCTTTCACTTGGATTTGGAAGGAAATGTAAGATGTTATGGAAATATTATTTATAGGTATTCCCATTGGTATATTTTTGTATCATGATGATGATATTTGATGGGTCATCCAAGCTCAGTTTGTGAAGAAGAAGGATTGCTTGTTTTCAGGATAGGATTTCTTTGGATGAACGAATGAGGTAAATGAGGCATGAGATGGATTTTTTGATTATTGATATAAGTTGGATATTTAATAGGTATGATTTTTTTCATATTTAAGGAATTTTGAGGTATTAAAGTGAAAACAAGGGTGCAAACTAGTTGATTTTGTAAAACTACTTTCTAGGAAACTCAATTTTGTGAAGAAGAAAGTGAGTGTGGTTTGCACATATGGATTTTTAATGAGATATAACATGCATATATTTTATATAAAGGTCAAAATTATTCCAATTATTTTTCACATGCCATATTTTAGGTGTTTTGGTGTGTGATTGAGGTCCAAGGTGAAGACAGTGGTCCCAAAACAGCTTGTTTTGAGAAGGATATGAGCTTTCTTGAGTTAGTTATGATAAATTTGATTAGTTAGAGATAATTAATGACCATGGATGATGTTTTTATGTAATATTTTACATGTATGGTTAATTTGGGAACTCAAATAATCATGTTTATGAGGTTTTTGGTGTTTTCTCATCCAGGTGATGGGCTTTTAAGTTGTTTTTGAGATAGTTTGGTGTATTTGGGAATGGCCAACCTATATGGTAAATTTTTTAATGTTTTTATGAATGTGTTGGGATTTTTTAAGTTTAATTGGTGAAACTAAATGTTGATTACTGACCTGCTTTGTGTTTGTGAAAGGAAATGCATATACAAGTGAGTTGTGAGTTCAAATTTGAACTAGTTCTTTGAGAGGGAAAAATGCAACTTGGTTCAAGAGTGTGAAGGAGATTATAATGCATGATCTTAGAGATGAGGATGTTGAAATTTTTTTAGGAAGGATATAGAGCATGAGAGAAATAGATAGAACCCAAAATCAAGGCATGAAAATTCAAGTTTGAGTGAGTTAAAGGAATGAGGGTTTAAAGGTGTGTGTGTGAGTTGAATTAGTGATCTCCATTAGTTGTGGTAGAAAAAAATTCATATATCTTCATCTTCAGATGGTTGAGTTGGTTCTTGATCATATTAGGGGGTTGTAGCCTCCTTGTGGAGTGGGTGCTTCACTAAATTAGGGGTTGGTGCTCTACTAAACTAGGGGTTGAAACTCATTGTAAAGTTGGTGATTAACTAAATATATTTTATTTATGTAATACAAGAATATTTTTAATGGTTTTCTGCCCATTGAGGTTTCCAACTTAAATTTTATGTTCTTGTGTACTCTCTTGCCTTTACTCTTGTGCATGGTTGTTTCATTGCTTGAGTAAACACACATATGGTTATGGTTGATATGATGCAAAAAATGATAATGAATGTAATTGTAAATGTAATAAAGTTTTATTAAAATGATTCATCCCCCATCAGTTTCTTATGCTTCCAACAATTGGTATCAGAGAAGGTCCTTGAGAAGTAAGTCTAACAACTTAGAGGAGATCTTTGAAGCAAAAGCAATGGGTAAGTATTCAGCTGTTGAAGGTGCATTAAGGATGAAGTGGTAGAGTAAGTGATTTATATATTACAATATTAGATAAAATTTATGGAGATAGATCATGGTCAAGCCATCAAGGGTTTTGAGTCATAGGTTGAAAGTGTGTTTAAATCCCTAAAGGATAAAGAAGACACTTGTTCCAGGTATGAAGAGAGGTTGAAAACTTTAGAATCTGATTTAGAATATTCTTCTAATAGGTTGAAGATGTATGGGAAGTTAGAGAAGAGATCTGAATATCTTGATGGGATTTTAGAAAGACAAAGAGATGTAAATGATAAGACATGCCTAGGTTAGAATAAAACGAGAATGATAATGAAGTTGTTTCAACCTCTCAGAAAGTAAGAATGTGACAAAAAAACTTATTTGAGAAGGTATAAATTAGTTAGAAAACCTAATGCTACTAGGTATGGTTCTTATTTCAATGGATATTGCTATGTTTGTCATGATTTTGGTCATAAAGCTAGATATTGCAAAAAAGGCCCCTAGGAATAATGCAGCCTCCTCAAAGGTGAATTTCATTCATGTTGTGAGTATGGCCATAGATCTAAGGATTGTGGCTAGAAATCAAGTATATATGAAATTATAAGGAGGAAGAATGATATTGTGTATCAAAATGTCACAAACAAGGTCATATAGCTAGATATTGTCAACAAAAGGGTTCTAGACAAAGTGATGGGGTTCCTAGAGGTAAGAGTTCTTTAGCTTGTTTCAAATGTAAGAAGATTGGCCACATTACAAGATATTGTAGAGTGAATGAAAGCACATATAAAAGGAAATATGATCATGTTGAAAAAGTGAAGGAATAAATCAAGAAGATAATAGATGATTATAAAGGCGCTTGTTCTAGTCATGATGAATCTACTACTCATAGAAATATTTTTGTAGTTGCTGAACCTTAGGAGTTATTTTTGTCTACCCAAGAAGACTATCAAGTAGATGACATAAAAGAGAAGGTGGATAAGTTGAGAAATTTGATGGAAGACCTTGGTATCATGTCCCATGATGGAATGGATGTTTTACCTTGCTAGGTGAGTGCAAATGTCATGAGTGCCTCCATTAGGATTAATTAGTCATTATTAATTAATTGAAACATGTGAAGGTATGTAAAGTTGTCTATTGGTTTATGATCTTAGTCGATAAAATTCATGGTCTATGTCAAAGTAATGGTTTGAGTCATGTTCAAGAAGTGTTAAGTAGTCTATGTTGTCTCTTAAAGAGTTATGATATCCCTATTGTATTCATTGTGATCATGAGTGTGTATGATGTCTTGTAGAAATTCCCACCATCTCAAAGAGAAAATAATTGCCTAATATGTGTCTCCATATGATTTAAAGGTATGTGGTACTCCTTCTTGAGTCATTTTTATGTTGTGTCTTAGAAGCATTAAGAAATATTGTTATGCCATGGAAAGGTGTTATTGGTGAAGCATTGTTAAGTCCGTCATGAAGCCCAAATATGAAAGTACATGTGGTATTCATTGAGGATGAGTTCATGATAGTATTTGGTGTCAAAATCATCCATAGGTATTAATCTCATGATGATCTAGGTCTTGAAAGTTGTGAGATATAACATGGCTATACCCTTGTTTGAGTATACTGCGTCAATTCATTATCAAGCCTATCATGTCTTGTCTCTAGAGCCTTCAATTTTTCATAATCCTTAAAAGGTAATGATTTGATAAGGCTAATTTTTTTCCTAAATAAAAAGGTTTAGTGTTTGAACAATGATCAGGTGTTGTATAAGGAATACATAAAATATGAGTAAACTATAAATGCAAAGTTGTCATGATCCTAGTTAGGTAACATGAATGTAAGTCCAATTATGGCTCATCATATCCTTTAAGACCTTAAAATATGTGTTAGATGTTGAAATATATGCTAATTGTGAGAATGGATTCAAGTTTTTCATTTATCTTGTCTAATCAATCTATGACAATGTGAAGTAATGAAACTCGAGAGACATATGCAGGACTATAAAATGATCTCGCTAGACCAAGGAAGTGATTTTTGTCATTCTAAGTGAATGAAAGGAATAAAGAGTAAAATGAATATTTATGAAGGGTATGTAGAGATTTTTGCTTGAAGATAATGGAAAATTGAATGTAGAAAGTATCATTCATCATTTGTAGAAGCCCCAACCAAGGGTTTGAAGGAAAAATGGTTATAACTTGAGTTCTTGTGGAGAAATATCCTAAAATTTGAATAAGAAGATCTTGGGATGATTAAAAGTTATACATCAGAGCTTCATGAAGATATGACACTGTACATACCTCTTTCTCTTCGATACCGAGACTATGTATAAGAGACCTAATCTAGTGAGTAAGTTGAAATCTAGGCTGAATTCCTTTAGGAACTATCTACAAGATGAACATAGGGTAAGCAAGAGATTAAAGGGTAATGAGAAACCAATTTTTTTTTGTGACTAAAATTACTTTGTAGAGAGTCTCTCTAAAATTATCATGTGATAGGCCTTTTAAAGGTGCTTGAAAAATTGAAAGCTTTAAAGGAGGTAGTAGGGAAAAGTTTGAATAAAGTATCTTGTGACATAAGGAGTTTGAAGAATTTTAGAATACATGAATTTGAATCTAGGTTCTTGAATATATTCACAACCGAGAAGGTCCAATTACTTAAGTGAATTGGTTATGGAATCGGGTATGCTTGTAGGTACATTTTCTCGAGGTGTCAGTAATGATTTGAGGACAAGTGATAACTTGAAATAGGGAAATATGGCATAAAAGTTAAAGTTAAGGTCTACAATTTCACTTGAAGATGTTGTGACATAGTAACATTTATTGAAGTTACATGTGTGTGCATGATAGGATTGAGGGCTTCAATAAGGCTTAGTTGTGAAAATGAACCAAATGTATAATTTTACCACAATCAAAGGGTTTTGTAAAATATCTCACTCAAAATAAATATGCTACATGAATGCAAATACCTCATAAAACCAAGATAGAAGGTATTGATACTTCACCATGTGCATAAGATGTTTAAGGAGAAGCAACATTATTTAAAAAACAAAGTAGGCTTGTTGATTAATGCAAGGTCTGTGTGATTGATATCCTTTGTTGAGAGAGGCGTATTCATGTTCTTACTCAAGAATAAGGAATTTTATTTAGATGATTGACATTGTGTCATGCCTATGATTGATCCTTTTCGAGTCTAAGGTATTGTGTCAAGTAGAAGTAAATGAGAGTGATCATGAAGTAGACATGGCTTAGGTTTAGAGGAAATACATACTCGTAGTTTTATAAAGTTTGATGGAATGTATGATTGAAAGTAGATGCATTGATAGGTGGATTGACATTTCTAATGTATTGGTCCCGTAGTGAGTTTATTGTGACCAAAGAAGATTCAACTTAAAGAGATCAAAGATATTCTATAAGTATCATCATTTTAAGATGCTCAGGAATGTAGAAGGTATAGCAATGTGATCATGAGTTCTACAAGGTTGGAGTTTGTGCACATTTATAGTTATAAGTTTCTTCATAAGGTATGTCTCTGAGATTTATTTATTGAAGAGCTAATAGAATGAAGCATGATTATCTGATGACTGTGTATAAAGAGTTTTTAATGAAACATGCATCAACCAAAGGATTTAAGATCCTACAAGGACTTATGATTAGAAGTTATATACTTAGGCCTCTAGGAAATATTTGAAGAATTTATTGAAGAGTGTGTGAGCTAGATTGATAAATTTGAAAAAGATTGTGTGATTGAAAAGATGACAGGCGTTGATCATCTAGATGGAAGCCTTGGTGTGAGTGACCTTAATAGGTATGTGCATGAGAAAATTCACTCTATAGGTCTCTAGGTGCTTATGAGAACAAGGTGTTGAACCCGTTGCATTGGTTGGTGTTCTCATTGATGTCACATGAAATTGGTGGCAAAGGAGTGAAATATCATGTAGATTGGTGTCTGTTAGTGATGTCCAGTGGTCTATGAGATTTCAATATGGTTCTAGACTGATTTTAGAATGCTACAAGCTCGAACAATGAGGTTGACATCCACGAAAGGTATGGAGAAGGTTGTATTTGTGGCTTAGATGATATACAAGTTTGAAATTCTTTTTCTAGAATATACAAGAGTTTTGGAGGTCTTGGAGGATTGGTCCTTGAGAACTCAATGAGATATTTCCAACGAATCCAAATTTGTGCAAATTGGAGCTCTTTGGAGGAAGTTATGGCCATTCAAATTTTTTTAGGTTGTGACGAACGACAACAAGCAGATTACACGATCAAAACTAGGGACATGCGGTGAAGATGGATAAGACACACAATGCATATCAAAATGTAATAATAATGGACACATGTTGGATTTCTGACACTTTCTTAGGTAGATGCATCCGAAAAATGTGAGGTCCATGGCATTAACCAAGATTAATAGCTTTTTGGGTCCATACAAGGTTGAAAAGTCAATAGGATAGTTGGTAAAATATCAACAACGAAGGAAGGTGCTACATGTCAAGTATTCTAGGTAAGATGAAGGAAATTGGGGTCTAATGGATTTAAACCTCTAGAATCAGTTGTGTTTAAGAAATATTTTGGGTCCAAAGTAGGAGAGAGAAGATATGTGACAAAAGGAAAATACAAGTGGACCAAGCAGAGGGTTCCACTTGGTGATTATCGACGATCGAAGGTGGACAAATAGCAAAATTTTGCCATAATTTTGAGAGATGGATCTAAGTAGACATGAAGTCCTTGGAGTGAACCAAATTTTATGGAATTTCATGTCCATGATGACATAGATAGAGTCAACATGGTTAGAGAGAAACATGACAACATTAGAGGATGACAGATGGAGATTTCCTATTATAATGTGTGTCGTATTATTCGAGATACATGTTATTAATAGTTTGACATTGTGAAGGTGTGGAACATTCCTATTGGTTTGTGCTTCACACTCAGAAAATAATGACACCAAAAAGGTGTGTGGAGCTGTTTGATTGGTTTAGGCTTCACATTTTAACAAGGTCCTTACAAATTAAAGTGAATTGCGAAGTAAATGTGGAGCCTTATCATTGGCTCACATTTCGTGGAAATTAGTCAAGGTTATCAACAATATGATATTATGAAGTAAACTTGGAGATATTTCATTGGCTCGTATTTTGGGTGATTGTGTGATTTTTGTTAACATGGAAAATTATTGAAACTTAATTTTTAATTGATGAAAAATCCCAAAATTGCAAGTAATGTTTGTAAGGAGATCAGAAAGGTGTTGCAAAATAAATCACGCTGATTCATCTTGAAACAAAGGATAAATTTGTGACATAGAAGTTTATCTCAATCTGGAAAGTTTATGAAGAAGCTCAAAAGTCATGGAACATGAAACATCATTATTCAAAGTGAAGGAGCTCATGGAGAAGCTCAAAATTTAGTTGCATGGAGTAGCTAAAGAAGTGTCATTTGTAAACTGCAAACACAAATTTCTGTGAAGGAAGAATGGTCATGTGAAGATTCATAAAACATGAAAAGTCAAGAGTCATGTCTGGGAGTCTTTATTGTTTATTTAAGCTCAATTTTTGAGCATGAAAATTTTTTGTTGTAGAGATATGAATGAGACATGGTTGTCAAGAGTAGACCTATTTTTGAAAGAGTACAAAGTTGAGGGCATGTTTTTGAGTAAGTGAGAAGGGTGTGAATGTATTGAAGCCATGGAAAATTAAGAAAGGAGAAGAGAAGACAAGTGAGATGAAGAAGTGGTCATAATCAGTTGTGGAAGACAACATAGTAAAGTGATCATAATTTTTGTAAAGAAGTCTAAGTCAAATACTTAACAATCGGGAGTTGAAGCTTTGTTGTAAATTATAGCTTACAAAAGATCAGTTGTTGCTGGTTAAATTATTGGGAGTTAAAGATTCCATGCAAGTTGAAGCTTGTTAAAGGTCAAGTAGTAGCTTGACTAAATTTTAGAGTTGTAGCTCCAAGTTGAGTTGAAGCTCAACCATTAAATGTGTAATATTTGTAGGACATTTTTTCCTAAGCCCAGTTATTGGTTTCAATGGGTTTTTGTCCCTTATGGGTTTCCCACATTAAATCTGGTCTCTGCATGTGTTCATGAATGTTTGGTTTCTTTTTCTCTCTTAGTTAAATATGCATGATTATCATAGTTAAGGTAATTTAAAAATTGGATGATTGACAAATTCTGAATTGCACAAAATTTTAATAAGCATTGATTCACCCCCTCTCGGCTGCCTAGATTTCTAACACAAGGGAATTTTTTGTCTTTCAAGGACAAGGAAGACAAATTGCTGGCTTATATAAAAGTCAAGGTGAAAGACAAAAGACAAATTTTGCACTCCAGGGTAGAATAACCTATTGTATGGTAAAATGATGGACTTAAGGATAATGAAAGAGGTAAACAATGTGCTACACATCAATATGAAGTCTCTTAAGTCAGGGGAGTAGACATGAGATTTAAGCATGTGTTCTAGGAACCAAGAAGACTAAATTTTATGGTGAAGTGAATATAATTTAAAATGGGGCAAGTTATTATACTTTGTGACATGTAAAGAGGTCAAAAACATTGAAATGTTAGTTTAGGGAAGAGGATTTTGTGTTGCTTTATCTACACCACTTAAAGGAAAGGTAAGAATTTAAAATATTGTGTTTACAATTAGAGGATGACAATATCTTCCCAAGGGGATATTATTGGTGGTTTTTATGTTATTGGGATGCTATTAGGGGCATGATAAGGTTTTCAAAGTTGCACTAAATTTTGGTTCACGACTCTTGGTTCTAAAGTTTGCTATGATAGTATTGGAGGTAAAATAGTGGTCTTACAAAGACGTAGACCTAGATGAAGATGTTTTAGCATGATTGAATTAAAAGTGAAGAGAAATTAGTTCAGGGGGATATTTTTGAGGTTTTTATAGGTCCATTGGACCATTCTTTTGTTGTTTAGGTTAGAAGAAAGAGATTTCAGTCCCAAGGGGAGCTATTTGAGCAAGTAAGTAGATTTTTGCATTGTTCCCATTTGTCTAGTATTTTTTTTGTCATTTTCCATGTAGTGTAATCATTTTATCCTTTTAATATATGTAAAGGGGAGAGAAAATCAGAAACATGGAAAAGAGTCAAGTAGGAGTGTTTTGTCTTATGATTGCCATCAATGTTTCTAAAGGTGGTTTCCATCAATGATAAAGGGGAGATTGTTAGCCATTGTGTGTTTATGTTATTATTGATGTCAAGTCCATTGATGGAAAAGGGTTTCATGATGTCATGTGAGTCTCCATGAGGTGTTAGTTTGATGTCAAATATGAAGGTTGATTGGTAGTGTCAAGTTTGGTGATGTTCTATGAGGTCCCGATGCATGGTCTAGTGAGCTAATTCATGGTTTTAGATCTCTTTAGTTGGTATGAGGTCATTTATGGTCCATGAGGTGTGTTAAGGTTTCTACGATTCTTCATGAGGTCATCATGGTCAGTTCATGAGGTGTCATGATTGAGTCAAGTCATTTCAGGCCTATTCCTAGCCATGGAGCATGTAGAATGAGATGGAGGTATGAGATATAAAGCCAATAAGTAATGGTGGAGTATGGAAGTAGCATGGTGATGAGGTATATGACATGTATAGTGATTTTTAGGTTAATAATAAGAGGTTTAGTGTATGTATGAGGTCCTTAAGAAGTAAGAAGGTGGAAACATGCAAGTTGACATAGGTATGTATTAATAGATAGAGATTTTTAGATATATTTGGGATATGAGGTAAGTATGGAAAGTTATAGGATGTTTTCATGATGCTTCATGACAAGTTTAAGGTAAAAGTGAAGAATTTTTTTAAAGATATGTCAGTTTTGGTAAAACTGGGTAATATATAGTGTGTTTTTGAAGAAAAAGTTGACCTTGTGATGCCCGTTGTGAATTGTATTATTTTCATTAGACCCAAAAATTTTAGGGGATGCTTTTACATGTAACTAAGAAGGTTTATCAAAAATAATTAGGTGGTTTTATCATCACATTTTTATGAACGATTGTTAAGAAGATAAGTTGTTTTAAAACCCTAGCTAAACCCTAGCTAAAAGTGACTTGGAGAAAGTCAAGTGTATTGAACCAATTTTCATTCCATTTATAAATGTGATTATTTGAGGTTATAGAGGGATCCTATAGATTTATAGAAAGGTTTATTAGAGCATGTGATTGTATATGGGACCCACTGTATATTCTTGTTTCTTAAGAAGTCTAGTTTGTGGCAAAGTTATCCAAAGAAGGTGATGAATAAATTGACATTATTTTTATACTTGAGTTTTTATAGATTTCCATGATAGTTTTAGATCATGGTTGAGAATATAAATGAAAAAGCATGCCCTAGTTATGAAGACTAGTTTTTGGGATAGTTTGGAGTAGCTTGTGGTAAAAGTGGAATTTCAGAGCTATAGGTGGAGTTAGAACTTGATTCAAGTTGTGTTGTGATTATGGTTTAGAGATATTTCCATTTATATATCGATTTTTTTATAAGGGATGAAGAATTTATGACTTATTCTTTGAAGGTCAAATATGGAGGATGCTTGGTCTAGTAGGGTCTCAAGTAGATTCATAAGATAAGCCGATGGTTATGAGTTTTTAATGTTTTTGAATATTGATAAGTTCTTATAAAACATGTATAATGTTGTTCCATTCTTTGGCTAAGTGTGGAAGTGTGTTTTGAGGTGATGGAGCATGTTGAGCACAAGGCTAGTTCTTAAGTCTTAGAAGGCTAAAGAAGTAGTTTTCAAAGATGGAATTGGTTGATAACCTTCTAATTGGAGTTGGAAGGAAATGTTATATGTTATGGAAATAATATTTTGGGGTTTTCCATTGGTATATGGTTTGTATAATTATGATGAGATTTTATAGGTCATCAGCTCACTTTGTCAAGAATAAGTATTGCTTATTTTAGGACAAGATTGCTTAGGTTGAAAGAATGAGTTAAATGAGGCATGTGATGAATTTGATAGAAAGGGTGCAAATCAGCTGAGTTTGTAAACTTGCTTTCTGGGTAGCTCAATTTGGTGAAGAGGAAAATAAGTTTGGTTTACACATGTGAATTTTTAAATATCTATAAAATGCATGTATGTGATCTACATGTGAATGGGATCAAAATTAGAGGTCAAATTCCATATTTAGTGTTTTTGTGTGTGCTTGATGTCCAAAGGTGAAGGTAGGGTCTTGGAAACAATTGTTTTGAGAAGGATATGAGCCTTCTTGAGTTAAAAATGATAAATTTGATTTGTGTAAGATAATTAACAACCATGGATGATGTTTTTATGTTATATTTGAAATGTATGGTGAATTTGGGAGCTTTAATAATCATGGTTACAAGGTTGGTGGTTTTTTCTCATCTATGTGATGGGGTTTTGAGTTATTTTTGAGCTATTTTGGTGCATTTGGGCATGGCCGACCCACATGGGACCAATATTAATGTTTTTATGGATATGTTGGGATTTTTTTAAAGTTTAATTGGTCAAAATAAATGTTGAGGACGAACTCCTTTGTATTTTAAAAATGAAATGCATATAAAAGTGAGTTGTGAGTTCAAATTTGAACTAGTTCTTTGAGAGGGAAAAACACAACTTGCTTGAGAGTGTGAAGGAGATTATAATGCATTATTTTAGAGCTGAGGATGTTGTAAAAATATTAGGAAGTATAGAGATCAGGAGAGTAAGAGATATAACCCAAAATTAAGGCATGAAAATCCAAGTTCGAGTGAGTCAAGGAATAAGGGTTTCAAGGTGTGTGTGTGTGTGTGTGTGTGTGTGTGTGTGTGTGTGTGTGTGTGTGTGTGTGTGTGTGTGTGAGCTGAATTAGTGATATCCATCAGTTATGGTAGACAAAAATTCATATATTTTCATCATTAGATGGTTGAATTGATGTTTGATCATCTTAGGGGGTGTATCCTCCTTGTGGATTGGGTGCTTCACTAAATTAGGGGTTGATGCTCCTTGTAGGTTGGTGCTCTACTAAAATAGGGGTTGGTGCTCCTTGTGAAGTTTATGATTCACTAAATCTCTTTCCTATGTGTAATATATGCAGATTTTTAGTTTTTTTTTATTCCCATTGAGGGTTTCCCACTTAAATTTGGTGTTTTTGTGTACTCTCTTGCCTTTTCTCTTGTGTATGGTTATTTCATTGCTTAAGTAAACACACATATGGTTCATGGTTGATTATATGGTTGCATAAAAGATAATGAATGATGAATTTGTAAATGGATTAAAATTTTAATAGATTGATTTAACCCCCCCTCTCAGTCTCTTGTGCTTCCAACACCATATCTTCTTGAGAACAATTAATCAGTGAGAGTGGAAATACATGTTTGCAATTCTAATTAAAGAAATGTTTTTCGATCAAACTACTATGTGGTTGATACATTAAAGTAATATAAGATTAAGATAAAATATCAATAGATATCTTCACTATTTCTTGTATCTATCTAAACAACACTTTCATTTTTTCCATTCAATCAATCAATTACTTCAAGATGTAACCCATACAAATTTTCCCTATACTCAAAGCATGGCTCTTGATATTTAACACATTGAGATATCGATTGTTGTTTAGGAAAACTAGTAAATTTTTCACCATGGAGCTCATATTTGTCATGAATTTGTGTTGGCCTTGCACTTTTTGTAACCCATACTTTTCTACATCTTTAATATTTTTAATGGCTTCTAATTGCTCATAATAAATTCTCAAATCCAGTTGCATATTGGGTAGATAATTATTTGGTATTATTACCCACTATTAGGAATAAAGATAATCTAGCTAATCCGAATTATTTTAACCAAATCAATTGTCATTTTATGAGTGGATTCAATAACTAATTGAGGATTTGTATCCGTGATTGTTTCACCTATATGTTCCCTCTTGGGATTATGTCCTCATATATTTCCATGTATACAGGATTTTCCCCTTGGGTAAACTTCATCTTTGTCACCCTCTTGAGAGTGCACGTAGTAGAATCATACTTGAGTGCCCCTTTGGATATTCAACTTGTGTCATAAAAATCCATTTCCTTTTTCCCACTAGGAGGAGTCCACGTTCCTTCTAGGGTAGTAGTTACAACCGTAGTTATGGAAGGAAAAATAGAAGAATGCCTTACCATTTGTGGTAAAGTTGGTGTTGTTCCAAGTTAAAGTTGGTTGATGTTGAAAAGGTTATAAAGGGGATAATATATGATTCATAAAACACTAAGTATCCATGGGAGTTGGAGAAGAAGGAATGGTAATGAAAGAAGGAATTGGAAGAACATGTATAGGCATTCTTGGTAAGTTTTTGTGGGAGACACATGGTGTGATGGGAGGAATAAATGGTGGATATTGATACCAACTTTATTGAGAAGGAATTGGAGGAAGGGCCTGAAGAAGGAGAGAAGGTTGCATTTGTGCCATCAAATTTTATTTAGAAGGTCAATTGATAAGAGTTATAGATGATGTTGGAGTTCAAGAAGATACAATAGTTAGAGGAATAGAAACAATGGTTATAGAAGCAAATAAATGGTTGTAGAAGTAGAAATAATGGTTATAGAAGCTAAAATAATTACCTATGATGTTTTTGTAGTAAATTTTTGTCGAGAAAAATGTTTAGCATGAAAATTCAAATTTCTTGACATGATAACTTAAGTCACCCTTGAAAATCCTTCTCTAGATCGATGTGAACATGCCCTCCAACCAATTTAGTCAATGTGTTACCCTCATTATGGAATAAAGGGATGTGATAATATTATTTTCAATAATGTTTCATGTGTGGGAGATGTTTTTCAAGTTTATTCATAAATATATTGAGATCCAAGCAAAGACAAGAGCTTCCGAAGGCTCTGAAAGGTCTATTTTCAAGTTTTTTGCACCTAGTGAACACCCTCTAGGAATGAACAGAGCAGATCCAATACATAAAAAAATGTCTTTGGATAGTTATGAGATCATAATAGGAAGTGTAGGAAAATTGGGTTTAGGAACAAATTTTCCAACATCGAGCTACTTGTGGCTTGATGTAAGGAAATGAAAGTAGTGAAAAAGCTAGTTAGCTTATTCTAAATGGTCTAAGAGCCTCAAGATGTTTTGGGAAGTGAAAGAGTACTCATTAGAAATATAATAATACCTAATTCACATTGTGAATTTTTTTGGAAGATTCTACCATCAAGATTTTGAGATATTGGTGAGGTAGTGCAGATGAAGATCCCTAATCTTGGTGGGGATTCAAATGAGAATTCCATGAGTTATATGGATATTTGATACCTGATTAAAATCCCAAGATGACCTATACAATTACCTCTTCACTCAAAATTTGTTATTTTTCATTTTCATCATCATACTTTTGGTGGTAGTCCCTTTCACCATGGCACATGTTTGAGAAAAATAAAAAAGGGGGTAAATTTAAAATTACAAGATGAACTGGTTCCTTAAATTTATGCGAATGATCCGAGGAGACCTTTTGGAGTCAAAATCATATACGGTTTTCCTAGGTAACTCTCAGGGAAAAAAATAACTCTTCGATGTCTATTTATAGTTGTTGTTGGTGAAGGAGAGGCTTTCAAAAGTGTACATGGCACATTTTAGCACATGTGATGAAATATTTAACCTTTTAAATTACATAAAATGTGTACGAGGTGAAAAATCGTGTGCCACCAAGGTGAGGAGAGCAAGTTATAAAATTTCATCACTTAAAAAGTCTTTTGGATGGTTAGGTGAGTGTTATGCACTCACAAGTCAATTTGGCCCCCTCTCCATGTTCAAGCTGACCCTTGCACACCAAGGATATATTGATACACCTTTGAACTTGGTGTAAAATTGCATGAGGTTATAAAACTTGTGCTACCAAGGAGGGAAGTGTATTCATCACTTAATTGACCAACTTCAAGTGTTAAGCCAAGTTCTCCACTCACACCTTCAAACTACCCCTCTCCATGTTGAGCCTCACCCTTGGAAAATTTTTATACCGATGCACCTTTACACTGCTAGTGCACAAGTGCAAAAATTGCGCCATCAAGTAAGCTCTCCCTCTTCCATCACTCACAACCTCACACTTGCTTCCTAGGACATGTTTCCACTCACCTCACTCTTTACTCTTGTCCCCCTCCTCATGATGGCTACCCCCTTAGCACATTTTCACAATGATTCTACAAAATTTCAACTCATTTCCACTTACCAAATATGTTAAGGTGCATGAGAGCTTCCCAGATCTAGTTAGTAACTCCTAACTCACCCTCAACACAGGTTAAGAAGGAAGTGTCAAAGGTGGGTCATGGGGTGGGTTTTTCTAGCTTGATTTAAGGGATGAATATTTAAATCATACTTAGAAAATTTTAGAGATAATTTTTGAATCTCTCCTCCCTCCATTTATACTGTAACAATTTCATGCCAAAACTTCACCAGAAATCCCCATGCCCAAATCCATAAAATTGCTCATATCTCACTCATTTTTGATCCGTTTCCTCTCAAATTTTGCATGTGCACTCCAATTGTGAACACCTTTGAGATAATCCAAACCTCATCTCCATTGAACCTATGAGTTTTTTTATAGAACCTCCTTGAATATTTTAGTGAAAAGAGTTTCATTTCCAGATTCAAAGAAATATGGAGGATAAAAACACCTAAAAATTGGAGCAAGAGATCACATTGAAATTCCTAATCCAATGAGACCATTTTCATCTCAATCAAAAAATTAGACAAAATAATTATATTTTTAGTAATTTTTCATCTAATATTTACTAATAAAAGTAAGTTTTATAATGAATAAACAACCATCCTAAACCCTCTATGTAATTCTCAATTACGATATATAAGCCCTTACACACCTTAATATGAGATGATAATGGTGTCTTTAAACCTTCGTTTGATTTTCAATACAAACACTTTAAGGGATAGAGTTTCCACTCCTAATAAAAATTTTCCCATTCTAGGCTTCAAAATAGGAAATAGATCTTCCACAACAATTTGGAATGCGATACCATAAAAATCAATTGTTACTAATTACTCGATTAACCCTTCACACATGTCTTAGAGGAAGAACGTCACAGTCCTTTGGTATAAACTCAAAATGTACTTACAAGACTATTACAACATTCACAATTTATCCATAATGCATTAATCATAAACAAGAAAATAAAAAAAGTTTACCAACAATGCCTCTACACTCACCTTTTACCAGTTCCAATTCTCTCTATCCTTACATGCACAATACTTCCTTTACTCCAACACCATACAAAAAATGTTTTGATAGTCACATGAGCAGTAACACTTCTAACCATCATCAAATCAATCTCCTAAGGTTCAATACTCATGAACAAACTTAAAGACTATCTTGTCTTCACTATGGGAGTAAGAATCACTTACATAAACAATGCCAAACATAATAATGATGCAAGAAGTTGGCAAAGCACAAAGATAATACAATGTATACATGCAATAAACTTACAAAATATGATTTTTCCTTCAAAATTATTCTTGAAAATATACAATCTAACTCATACCCAGTAGAATGGTGTAGGTCAGATATAATTTTGCATTTTATACTTCTCCATTTACCTTCTAATCTAATACAAGCTTCAAGTCTCTTAGTCACATACACATTTTTAGTCTTAGCATCAAACCTCCTAATTATAGACTCAATTCCTTAGTCATTGAATCATATTATAACCTCTAAACCCTTAATAAGACATAAGAAACTCATTTGTACCCCTTTTCATCCTTAGATAATCTTACATTCCCATGAATTCATAAAACAATAACGATAAAACCAAAAATGGCATCCACATTCAAGTTTTAAATTTAGGAGGGAAAGTGAATTTTCAAATTTTTGAATGTCCTAGACTCCAACTACTATGCCCATACCTAAAAAACAAAATATTTAATTCCTTCATGGATTATTCAATTACATGGAGTGATGCTCTTACATCAGGCACAAGAGTGAAATTGGTCAAAGTAGCTCAGTTTAGGATGCCTAATCCCAAGTCCTAGTTAGCAAAGTGACTTAAAAATACTGAGTGAAGGCTTGAGGATGATGGTGAAGCATGGTAAAGTTATAAAACACATGATAGGACATGTTCAAGGGGCCACATAGTTAATAACAATTCAAAGGTGGTGAGTTGAAGTGTAAACTAGATCAAATTGGCCTAATTCAAGGACCTAACATGAGGATATGAAGAAAAAAATATGAATAAATAAAATAAAATCATGGGAAGAGTGTAGGGACATTTCCAAAAGTCCTTAAATGAAGTATTAGGTCCTAAGTAAACACTTAGAGGCATGGTTAGGGTCATTGGTAGGACTTCCCTTCAAGAAAAACAAGTTTAACATGCACAAATGATATTGGTCAAGAATATATAAGTGCATTTATGAAAAATTAACCACTATAGATCATGGAGGAGGTATTCAAGAAGATTTATACTAAAGTTGAGGACCTGAGGAGGAGTTTTGTACACGATATTAATTTTTACCAAAACTGGGTTAAGTAAGGAATGCTAAAATAACACTTTGAATTCTTAGCATTCAAGCTAAATTGTGGAGCCTTCTTCAGATAAATAATAAGAGAAATTTTTGAATAACATAGTGATAAAAATATGTTGTAAAAATCTAAGGCCAAATGGATAAGAAATAAGAAAGTTCTATTCATTTTTGTGGCACTGTCTGAAACCCTCCTAAATGTATTTGAAATCAGTATGGAGAAAATTGTCTGGTTAAGTGTCCAAATGAAATTTTTTACTTATTTATTATTTTGAGCATGCATAGATACTTCATATCATATTTTCATGGTGGTTTGAGTTCATGTATCATGGTGGGACCCAAAATAAAAAACTATTTTGTGGAAAATTTAGGGTATAAACAAATATTGCAAAGTAACCCATGCTCAAATATTTTGTGAAGGATGCTAGAGACATGTGCTTGATTTTCATGAAGTTATGTGGAAAAAACATATAGGTAAATTGTATAGTACATGTCTCTTATTGTCTCTACCATTTGAGAATGCTAGAATGCAAGACTAATCATGTAGGTATGAAGAGAAACATGGTGATTTTATTGTTGCAATAACATTATATGACCACGAGAAATTTATTCAAGTCTAAAAAAAAGTGTCTATTCCCTTGAGTTGGTCTGGTTAAGTGGTTTCATGATGAAACTTCAAGGTGTGAAAATGGCTCAAACAAGCTAGTGAAGAAGCTTGTTGCTACAGGTGAGTAGATGAAGTTTTATCTCAACAAGGTATGCCTTTGAATTCTTTCACATGTTGTTTGTGATTTCCTTGAATTGTTTAAAGTGTGATTTGAGCTTAGAGAGCTCTTTTAAGATGTGTAAACATGAGAATTTGAAGATTGGTTTTAAGCTCCTAGGACCCAATCATACTAGTTTGAGAAATTGAAGTGAAAAATGCTCCTTGCAATGTTTTGATGATTTATATCAAATGTATGTGAAATAATACTCCAAGATATTTATTTTGAGGTATGATAAGTCTCTTGATGATAAGGGTGTGATGCTCAAGTGATTAGTTGTTGAGGACTGATTTTTAGTGTATGAAACCCCATTGGGACCCTATCCTAATCAGTTTTCTATGGAAAGAAAGAGAATTATATATATTATAAAATTTGAGGATGAAGTAGAGGTCCTATATTTCATTCTCCAAGTATTTATAATTCTTGTTTGTTCATCAATTTGATGATAATGAAGTGATGATGCAATTGGTTTTTGAGTCCTCCATGGTCATGTGAATGTCCGGATGAGAAGAAGGATGAAATACATATATTTTTATTGATTTGATGAAGCCCAAGACTGTGTTGATGATGTATAAATCTTTTAGTGTCCTCCATGAAGTTTTCAAGGTTTGATAAGACATAAAAGTGTAGTAGTTACTCAAAAAATGAAGATTGGTTTTGAAGGACTAAAATCAACTATGCATTGGAGCTCTAATGGAGGTATGAGGATGAAGTGGTGAGTTTAAAAGCATATAAATGTTGCATATGGATTGGTGGGACCATGTTCAACGTGCATGAAAAGTTTTGACTCTTGTGAACATGTTTGGAAGGCTAAAAGAAAAATTAGGACTTGGTTAGCTAGAGGACAAAATATGATAGGACAGTTACAAATCAGAAGTGCAGGGGTTAGATTGGAATATTTGATGCATAAATAAATTTTAGGGGTTTATGGAATGTACCATTGCATCTCATATGTGTTATAAATCATCTTGATATCTCAAGAAATGAATGGACTTGAAACTGATGCATTAGCAAGTGTAATGATTACACTTTGGCAGTTTTTGATTAAGTCAATTTGTTTTTCTCTTGTACATACTTGGAATGGAATTTGAAGTGATGTGAAGGTAGAGGAAGTGTATGAGAAATGTGAGAGAGTTACTATCTTGTATATGAAGATTTGAGAGTGTTGAGAATAGGTTTTGGAACTAAGGGTGTTGGTGAAAGAGATAGGCACAACAATTTGAATATGTGAAAAAATAGGTGTAAGAAGAAGTGTGAGAGTGACTTCCCCATGAAGATGAGAACCTGATCATGAATGTAGAATCATCCATAAAGAAAAGAGATCAGATTAATATGCAAAGGAGTAGACAGGTGATGAGAGAGGTGTGAAGAAAGAGGGAGAGAAGAGGTGAGCTGATTTTGTGATCACAACTTGTTATAGTAAGACAACTAATAAAGAAGTGATCAACACCAAGTTGAAGACCAAGTGGCTGCTTAGTATCAAGGAGATAGAGCTTCCTTGTAAGTTGTAGCTTATAAAATGTCAGTGGGTTTTTTATTGAATTTGATATTTAGAACTTCTATGTAAGTAGAAGCTTGCTAAAGATCAAGTGGATGCTTTGTTAAATTATGGAGTTGTAGGTTCATGTTGAGTCGATGCTCAACTATGAAATCAATGTAATATTTAGAGGACATTCTTGTCCAAGTTAGTTCTTTGATTTCAAGTGGGGTTTTCTCCTTGAATATTTTCCCTATTAAATCTTGTTCTCTGTGTGTACTCTCTTGTTGACTACTTGTGAATGATGGTATGGATTTAACACAACAAATTAAGTGAATTAAATGGTTTGTCAAATTTTGAAAGGACACCGATTTTCCCCCTCTTAGTGTCCTAATTTCTAACATAATTAATCCATTGGGAAACTAGTTTTACCTTATTTGGACAATGTTGTCTCCATATTATTGCTTTAACTTGTCCTGATTTCTATGAAAACTTAACTTGTTCTTGGATGAAATTGACAATGTGCTGATCACTCTCAAATACTTGCCAATTTGTGCCATTTTCTAGTACAATAGTCATTTCCTCTACTTTGGCTATAGTCATTCAAGATGTTCCATAACCTATGTTTGTAATATCTTAGCAAGTCATTCTTAACTATATTTAACCCTTTGAATTGGTTCACAATCATGTCACTATCCCCCAAGGTCCTGTAATTTCTTGATAGTCTTAATAATTTCCCATTGTAAGACATGGATGAGAGAATCAAACTCGATGATTTATTAGAACAACTAAACTAAAATTAAAAAATATAATAATACTTCACACTTAAAGGAGACATAATTACTACACCTCTTCTTTCCCCTTGTCTTCTTATAGACCCATTAAAGAAAACATGCCAAATGTCATCGTCTTTCTCCTTTGATTTCATAATAATAGAATAGGTGAATTTTCCTCATGCAAAAATAGGCACAAAACCAACCTTTTCAATTTATTTATAGGGGTCAAAACAATGGAAATTGGATCCCCACTCATTAAGTAGAAAATATGGGATACCTTCAATTTGAGTATCTACTTCTTGGACACTTGGGTGATCCTCTTGATCAAATATTGTGCAATTTGCATTGATGGGGTTGGGTACATAAGGCTCTATGTGAGATGTATAAATAGGATTAGAACTTATGGTAACTTTGGTTCCAGATATGGTCCTGAAAAAGTATGTGAGACCAATCCAAAGATAAGTATCCACCAATCTTAATAGTGAAATCCCTTGAGAAGTACAATAAAAATAATGGTGGAAGGTCAATGATAAAAATATCACACATGATTGAGAAACTTGGGCATGCATGAACTATGAGGTTTAAACTCTTGACAACCCCAATAATTCCCACCACAGTTCCATCCAACTACACCACTCCTTTAGAGAGTGACTCATATTCAAGACCAAGATGGTATGATATCTATTTGGGAATCACCGTACTACTTTCCCCTGATTCAATCTTGCAATTATTTACCAAATGATTTCCTATAATCAAAGAAAAATAGAAGGTTGGTGGCTTCATGTTCTTACCCAGTTGGTCACCATTTGTTGAGGTGAATTTGTGAGTACCATTTATTATTTTCCCTAGATGACTCATGGAACATGGGGACATCAACCATGGTGGCTTGTAGAAGATCTATATGTCCAAGGATAGTTATGGATTCCCACATTGAGATACTCACATTGGTCTTCTTCATACATTATAGAATGTTGAAAGGACTACCCATGGATTTCTGCAATAGATGAATGTTTTCCTTTCTTTTCTTTTCAATTCATGGACTTTCTTTGGATGGTGAAACTTCTATATTCCATGGAATTTATTTGAGTTGTATATTATACTTGTGTTACATAATTTCCTTATTGTGAAGATATATTTACTTGGTAGATCCATAATGTTCTATGGGTCTATTGTGCATTGTGTGTTTACTACATTCCACAGATTACTTATTGAAGCCTGAAATCCACCCAAGTCTATAGGTTATTGAGTTGGGGATGCATACATAGTGAAGTAAGAGTGGAGTACTTGGCTCAATTGTCCTTCTCTTAGATCGGTGTTTGCGAGATACAATTAAAGAAGGTGGTTGATTTATCCCTTGAAGCTGATTGATCCTATATAAATCCTACATTTTCCATTTCATAAATGAAACATCACTTGGCAACATCTCTTGAGTAATTCCATTTTGTGGATCCTCCTTTATGGATGTAATTTGAGATAAATATGCATTTTGGACCATTAAGGATTGGTTTATAATTACATTAGGACATGTTACTTGGTGAAGAAGATTGAAAGGGAACCACCACTCATAATATTGCACAAGATTATTCTATATTGCAACAAAATCCTTAGATGAACTAGCCATATTGGGATTATAGGTCTAAAATGGATTTCTATGGAAAATATGATTTTTATGAGCTTCTTAGAATGATGTCTTATTTAGCGGAAAATGAGGCTTTCTAAGTTATTATGGAGGTTGGTAAGGTATGAATTATGAGATTTTTTCCTCTTTAAGGATACCAAATCATTACCAAATTTTTATAACCACTTCATGATTTTTGTAACTCACTTGAAGGTCTTGTAGTGGTATATTCTTGACTTGAAATTTGACTTCTTGTAGATGGAATAAGAGTTAATTTAGGATTTTGATGAGGTATAGATGTTCCTACCTCTAGGAATATGGGCATAGGATGTCTAAGAGTAAGTTTATTAGCCTAAATAATATATTTTCTATGCTAATAGAAATATAATAGACATCTGGTAAAGATATAACCCCATGGATTGAATCATGACATAGATGTCACTATTTAAAGACCTTAGATAATAAAGAAATGCATACTAGGGTGTACATATTACCAGTTGAGGAATTATGTCCCAATTCCTCTAAAATATGATGTTGAAATAAGTTATTAGCTCATTAGGGACTCTCTTTTTGTTTTTAGTTGCTGCACCAAGGAAAAATGATCTGAATTATCTTACAAATAGTTGCAGAGATCTTCTCCAAACTCATCCCAAGTAGAGATAAAGTTAAATATTAAAATTCCGTACCATTGCATAAATTTTCCTTTGAAAGAAGCCACCAAAATCTCATGGCTAAATTCTATTGTGTAATGTCATTAAATGAGTAGATTTTTACAACGTCCTTAATTTGATCAATGGGTGTTGTAGTGTTCTCTTAAGTGAAGAAGAGAACACTCTTTAAGTTGTCAGAACTAGAATGTTATCATATTGAACCAAAAGTAAAGGACTTCCTCCATTGAATGTGAGAAAATCCTGATTTATTTGATGGGCCATGAATGTGATGGGTCTTAGAACCCTAGAAGATAACAAGAAAGGCCTACCAGAAGGAGGAGTAGAGAGAACATTTTTAGAGGTGATGGTGATCTTTGTGTAGATCTTCCTCTTCTTCTTCTCCTTGTTGATAAATGAAAGTAGTCAAATGGATCTCCACTTTCTATTTTTTTCCTTGTTTGAACTCTTCTCTTGAAACTAAAACATTTGACTACATAAACCAATAGATATGATGATTGGGAGTTTTAGACATGTTGTAGTGAAGTCTCTAAAGGCTGAAAATATGCAGGATACACACCAGTCATAGTGATATGATATAAAATCCTTTAATGTAGTCCCACATAGTATGTCATAACTATTAACACACAACATTTGCACCCTATGAATATTCATGAATATACATCATAATTTTTGTGAACATGGGATTGTCTCCAAGTGTGGGACCTTGCAAAGTGAGACAAACCTCCAGAGAAGGTTGGTTCCTTCTATCTTAGCCCACTACAAACTAACCTACAACTTCAAAATGTAACTAAACTAAATCTAAACTACAAATTTGTAGGAACTAGGGTTGAGAAGGGAGAAAATGTTGTAAAATGAAATAAGGTGATGCACCAAAGCTAAAATAGGGTTCAAATATGACTGTAAAGACATAAATGCAACCACACATACAAGAATCAAAGAGAAACATGAAGTTTTGCAAGAGACGAGTGAATAGGTTCAAGGGAAAGAAATAGGGTAATATATTCACATAAAATACATTGCATTTAAAGGAATGAACCATAGATGCATATCATTTAGAACATTTCCACTTGCATTTACAAAATGGAGGTTTGTAAAACCTAAACAAAATAGTTATAGAGGTCGAAGATGTAGAAATTGTAAAACTCTTATGGAAGAGCTACAAATACAATAGAAGATGATAAGGCCAAAATATGTCTCATTAATGCATAATAAATGATCTTATTTTACTCTCATTTTTATCAAGTTTGACTGCATTTTGTGACTTTTGTTTGATCTAGTATAAGTTAGGATGTAATTGTCCATATTTTTTTGAATTTAGTTCTAACGTCTAAAAACTCTGTAATTCCTAACAAAGTGTGTGGAAATTCAGTTTTTGTAATAAAACAGGTCACAATTAGTTATAAGAATGAAGTATGAAGCGATCAACATGTTTTTGGGAGCATTGGCTTCAATACGGCTTAGTTCGGAACTTCCAGACTTAGTTTTGGAACTCCATCACACAATTTATGAGCTCTATTACTTAGTTCCAAAACTTTCAGACTTAGTTGGAACTCCTGCGTTTAGCTCCGAAACTTTCATGGTTAGATCTAGAACAATCCCCTTTAGTTCTAGAACTTCTCCAAAGTTCTAGAACCAATGGGAATCTATTTATTTTGATGACATCCAATGATAAAGCAATCAATGAGCCTTTCAATTAGGAGAAAATTAGGATATTTCCAATTCTTCATACTCAAAGATCCAGGGATAACTTATCAAACAACTATATGTCTAGCAAGGTTCCAAATTTAACATCTATTTTGGGCACTATTCGGTTCCATTTGAATCAGTAGAACAACTATGGCCGTAAATGCATATTTGAATGAATATATATATATATATATATATATAAAGACTTGTAGATAGATTTAGGAGATAACATATACACAAAGATATATAGAGATAGAGATATAGAAAGATACAATACGTTTTTGTAAGACATAACATTTCAAAAAAAATCATTTTGAGAGAATATTACTTTGTCAAATCCTGATTTAAGGTGGAGCAAGGGCCCACTCCTCTAAGAACTAGGATCCTTGTTTTATTGGTATTTATATTTCTAAAGCAAATAGTGTAGATCTATTAATTTTGTAAATGCTTTTGATTCTTTAAGTTGAACTCTGTTGTATACTTGTCCCTATAGGTGTTATAGATTAGATTTTTATTTCCTTGCAAGATTTTCACAACATTTTCAACCATGTTTTTATTTCCAAGAAAGTATGTTTACTTCTGCATCATGTGTTTATTTCTAAGCAATCTATTTACTTCGTATGTGTGTTTATTTCCAACAATTTATTCCAGTAATGAGTGTTTATTTCAGAAAGTTTCTTATAGCATATAGATAATAAGGCTTTGGCCATGGAATCCTAAGGACACTGCAAAACCCCAGAAAATAAAATAACAAATACCTATAGTCAATTACTAGATCACTAGGATTTTCTTATTGCATATAGCTTCAGATACACCCCTGGTTTGAATATGAAATCAACAAAGAGTTGATTAAAAGAAGGGAATAATGACACCCATCAGAAGAGAACCTTTAAAATGTGTCAAAAAATTACATTTATATAATATGTGAAAAGAGAGAGAAAGGAGGGGAGAAAATACAGAGTCAAAATGGGTATTTAAGGAGATCACCCAACCAAGGACCCATCACATACTATAGTTTATTGTTGTTTTATATAACTAATAACAATATACTAACTTATATAGTAATTTACTAACTTACATTCTTACATAATAATAATTAATTCATGCAATTATTATTTACACATATATTCAAATGGATCACTAACATATGAATTCATAACATTCCCCCCCTTAGTGTGAACATGGGGAAAACCTTCTTTATACTTGCACCGATCATGATCTAGTGATTTTTACAGGATAATCACAAACCTAACATATGGCTTTACAAATGGTTGACCACAAACAAAAATGGTAATTTTATATTTGGAGTACCACAAACCAAAAGGTGATCATTTTTCAAATGGTTTACCAACCAAGAGTGGTGGTTTTGGAAGTAGTTAACCAAAAACAAAAATGAAGGTTTTACAAGTGGTTTACGTACAACCACATCATGATGTGCCAAATACTATTCTAATATCTCATCAATATCTCACCGTATGGAATAATATAGGAAAATATGCTCACACATTACAAAATGAAAAAATGGAAATGGAGAATTGGATTATGTTCCCCTCAATGTAAAATTTCCACTTATTTTAACAAGAACACTAAAAACTATAACACACAATACACAAGCTGGAAGGAAACACACAATTGAAACAAAATATGCCACTAAACCTTTGATTCAACCTCGCTATCATTGGCATCGAAAAGAGGTCATTGATTGACCTCAAACCTCCATTTTACTCCATCCTTTGGTGAAATATTTCTCATTATAAGAAGTCTTGAGAGCCACTGTCCTCATTTACTTGTTCTTCCTCATTCTCTGATTATTATTTAGTAATTATATTTGCCTCATTTGTCTTGAGTTTTCCACTAATTATATCTTGAGCTCGAACTCTACAAAATGAATATGTATGTCCCTTTTTCTTATAGTAGAAGCATTCCATTTCCTCTTTATTTTTAGAGAAATTTTTGTATTTCTTTTTACATACATTACAGTTTCCTCTTCTACATCTTCTTTGGTTATTTTTCTTCAACTAGAAGAGTTGATATCATATCTTCCAATGATTGTGAAGGAATCTGTCCAAGAGTGAAAACCACATTGTTATATTTGGAAGGTAAGCTATTCAACAATATAGATTTTGCATCCTCATCATCAACTATAGCTTTAAATTCTGCTAATTGTCTAGTGAGAGATCTAAAATCATTAATATGACTAGACATGGTGACCCCATCATTCATTTTAAATCTAAACAACTGGAGTTTTAAAGAAAATTTAGCATTAACTACTTTTTCTCCAAATAACTTGTTTAAGTTTTCCCACATTTCATGAGATGGTTTTTCTAGATCAACATAATGTAACTCAGAATCTGAAAGAGCCAGACCAATAATGGCTTTGGCTTTATCATCCCTATTTTTCCAATATACTAATTTACTTTGATATGATGGAGCCGGTTCTTGACCATTCACAATTCTCCACAAATTTTTATTCATTAACTACATTTGGATTTTGAATTTCCAAGCATGGAAGTTCAGACCATTGAATTTATCTAAAGGAACTAACATATCCATGAAGAACAAAAACACTTACTTAGAAAGATGAAAATAAACTCACTATACTTTTTACCACAATGATCATTGGTGATCATAGAGGATTGCTGGAAATTGAAGTAGAATCACAAATGATTACTATAATTGTTGGCGATTTTGAAAATCATTGACAACTATCGTCAACAATATAGTGATGCGATTCCGATCCAACTATCAACAAAACAAGATCTAAATATGTATAGAGAGATGATCAAAATGCTTGCGATATTATTTTGGTTCGGTTCTAGAATGCATAGCTCTATTTTAGTATCTTTCCTACTTTTGTAGACATCACGTCCTCATTTCTTCTCAAGTTTGGAAACTCAATTAGAAGGAGATAAAAATAACAACAAGAAACTAGATGAATAAATCCTTTTCTAGACCTCCAACTTTGATACATGATGAAGAGTACACAAAAAAATTACAAAGAGATCAATGATATAAAAAAATCAAGAATGATATTATATATTCTCCCATTTTACTTTCATATTACACACATAAAATATATAGGAAATAGCCATCCTAAAATATAGGAAGTGGCTATAACAATTCAAACCTCATACATGAGTTGTTTGTAACTCACTTCCCAAATATAATTTTGTTATTGTTGTTTTATATAACAACTAATAACAAATTACTAACTTATCTACTAATTTACTAACTTACATTCTTACATAATAATAATTACTTCATGTAATTATTATTTACACATATATTCAAATGGAGCACTAACATATGAATTCCTAACTAGCCACCTTCCAACTTTCATGATTTTTCTTCATGTCCTTTGTGTGGCTTATTCTCTTTATATTATGGATTTTGTTAAGCAAAACCATGTTTCATTTCTTTCCACGAATCACTTAGCTTTTTTCACCATGTCGCGGAACACTGTTTTATTTAAATTCACCTAAGTCCTATGGGTTCTCCCTTTATTATGTGGCATTTAAAACTGTACCCCTTATATCATGGATTTTCCTTGGCAGAATTCACCCTTTTTCCCACAAACCGACCAACTCCATGAAACACCATTTTTCCCAAGTATGTGTAATACTATTTTTTATGTTATAAAGGTGATCCTTAGTTACAAATGTTCCTAAGTATCGAAATATTCTCCTTTATTTCATGGGTTAGGAGAAACCATGAAACACTAAAATTCCTTCCTTCTAACCTTGAACCAAATACTAAGGCCATCTCTAGACCAAATACTAAGGCCAACACTAGACCAAATGCATGGCTAGCTTCAGACTAAATACTTGTAAGTTGAACAAATAGCATGGGTTTTATTTTGTACAAAACCACCCTATGAGTGAAGATAATGGAATTTGACATAAAACTCAAACTAAAAATACCAATAACATATTGGATTCCATCTTTGAGCCCCCATAATAATAATTCATTGAGGTTATCCTCAATGATGTATTCCACTCAAAAGGAGGAATTATAGAATTACTAAATATAATATTTGAAAAACTATGTTTATCATAGTTTTTCAAGTTTTAAGAAGTAGTTACTTGTCAAATTATTTCTAAAGAACATATGTATCTAATTAATGAACACTAACCATGTGACAAGTAAAACCATTCTTATTCTTTTGATTTCATTACTATTTATACGGAAATTCTATTCGGTTCTAAACACAAAGACACCATTACCTCCTTTCATGCAAATGGGTTTTACATAAATCAAATGAGTATCTCACGCGAGTAATCCACATGATCAAATCCTTCTTGTGAAAATTTTACATTTCCACTATTGGTAGAATTGTGTGAACTCTCTTCTTGGAGAAAGGTGAGTGTCGAGGAAAAATTATATTTGAATTGGGATCTATTGGAGATCATGTGTGAATAGGCTAGGATTTGACAAGTTGTGATTCATTTTTCCACTAGCTAAGGATGTCTATATAAAAGTAAATATTGAGTCAATTATTGCAGTCATTGTGTCTAAGGAATTTTTGAATACAACCAAAAACACTTTTATAATCATTTAATACTTTATATTACTAAAAAAATACTCCACTTGATTCACCTTTTGATATTTCTTGCTAGACCTAAGATTGAGAATGTGTGAGTTACATATTTTGCTCCATATTAGTAGGATTTTTAGTAAGGTACTGGTATTGTTACCTATGCTTCTACTTTGTGGAATTGTCATAGAGTATGGGTTTAGGTTCATGGTTTTACATTTAGCTTTTATGATTAATGTCTTAAGGTTTAGGATTTAAGGACCCAAAATAGGGTTATGGGTGGCATATATACTTGTGATACCTTATCAAAGATGAAATAAATAAATACTTCTACAAAATGAATAGAAATATATAAAATAGGGTTTCCAAAATTGACACCATATACGAGTCTTGTGGGTATGATTCTAATGAATTATATTTTATGCAAGGGTACAAAAAAATTATAGACTCCATTTTCCATTTTTACCTTTACTTTTTTGAAAAAAAAACCTAAAACAATAAATATTATGGTGATGGAAAAATTAATTTCTTCTAGATCACAAGTTATGTTTTCACACTTCTACGACCCCGAGAAAATGCTAGGCCCAAAGAAAATGTGTTGCACAACACCTTGTTGAAATTGAATATTTGGTATCACTTGTAATGAAATTACTAAATGGATCCAATAATATCTCAAATATTTAGACACAAAAAAACAATAACATTAATTCAAAATTATAAGAGTAGAATAAAGAAAATCCACAAGAAAAACTAGAGAAAAATACATAATTCTAGAGTTATATTACTAGCCACTTTGATGGGTAGCCATCACAAAATTACAACAAGAATAGGATATGCAATAGGATCCTCAAGTACTAACCATTACCTCCTATATATATTTCACTTAACTTATGATTACTCCATAGGCCGACCCTACTAACAATATGCAAACATAAAAACTGTGATATGAAAAGGTAAGAGATTATATTAGCCACAAGTTAGTGATACATATCACAATGAAAAATATATGTTAAAGGTGTAGAAACCTAGGTAACAAGGATGGTCTGAGCATTAGTAAAATTACTTCAATCAACCAATGTTACAAACATATAAGTGTACATGATTTAACATAAATGGTTAAATTTAAGGGGGTAATAACTAATGATAGATTATCCTAATCAAATAGTTTTTAAGCTATTTATAAAAATAACAACAATAATCATTGAACAAAGCCAAATAATTATAGATAATGTAATGAATAACTAGTAGTGAGAAGGAAAATATGACTTATCTTATATTCTTGCTTCGTGTTGATTTGGGTTGATTTGATAACCTGGAAAAGGCCGTGGAAATGATTTGACAAAGATTTTCCATTGAAACTATGTCCTGAACAACTACCTCAAATAAAGTGTATGGTAAAAACCAAAGTTTGTGGTGGGATATGAATGTGTTTCAATGAATTTCACTCATATGTCTTCCATTCTAAAATGGTATGAGGTAATGAAGAGGAGAAATAAATGGACCAACACATAATTGATTGATTTAAAAGGGGCTACAACAAGTGTTAAGGTCACATATCCAGAGGGAAGCAACCCCTACACTAGGTCAACTTAGGGTTTCTAAGGCCCATGGTCAAGATAAGTGAGGGTACTATTATATGATATTAGTTAACTAGGGAGATATGTAGATCGATAGGAAGAAAACACAAGCATGCACAATCTATACAACTAAAATATAACTAAAATAAAAATAAAGGAAAGCTAAGGAGTAGATTATATAAGAGAAATATGCTAACTAACACAACTATATATAAAATACTAAGCTAACATAAATAAATGGGAAAGGATATGAACTAATATATGGAAAATGATAAAGAGGGTTAGAGAACTTACTTGCAATGTCATTGCTGGTGCATCTATCTCTCTAGAGAAATAGTATGCTGAGAGAGAATCACTATGGCTAGAGAAGGGGAACACCATTCCTATCCTAAACTTAGTATAGATGACCCAATTGTGTAAGAAATCCAAAAAAAAGGAAGAGTATCCAATACAAATCAAATGTAATATAGAACAAGAGTAGAGTGAGATGATGCAAAGATGATGCAATGTTGAGTAGAGTAGATGGTTATTTGTTGATGGCATTCTTTCCTTTCTCATGAAATGTCGAGTGTGATGTGCATATATATCTCATGTCAGCACCCAAAATTGTGCAAAAGAGTAGAGAAGATGGTTATTTTTTCATGTCATTCCTTCCTTTCACATGAAATGTTAGAGTGTGATTTACATATATACCTGATGTCATCACCCATGGGTGATGGCATCGGCAAAAGAAAACCTAACACTAACATAGACACATCACTCATAGGTAATGGTGTTAGCTAAGGACAACCCCGATGTCAAGTGGGTTAAAAATGTGTCAAGGATCAAGATTAAGTCAAGAGAATAAGTTTAAATGACAAAGTAAAATGTAAGAAAATGTTGGGAGTGCTAGTGTGTGTGACATAAAAGGATAGAAGAAGGTAAGGGTAACTAAAATAGAGATACATAGTGGTACGTCTCTTTGTGTACTATCTACATGATATAGAGGAAATTTATCAAGACATATGATCCCTAAATCTCCATAAACCATTACAATGTAAAAGAGAGTTTTGAGATATTTATGTTGATATAAAGAAATAAAAATGGAGCTTGTATACTAAAGATACCGTCTTTTGAAATTTTTAGTTAACTGGAAAAAACTAGGGACCAGGCATAGGTTTGTTGACTTGGACGCGTGTACACCGACAAGTGGATGAATTGCATTAGAAAAGTGGAACAATTGGTATGAAGTAAAACAATTATCATGGATGTGGTCTTCAACACTTGGTTGTGGGACAGGTGGGCCCCACTATTTACAAGTTGGAGGCCATTAGCCAGGTCAACACACTATTTTTGCGAAGGGATGACTTGGCCTCCGATCTTCATATTACCATTGTAGTATATATATATATATATATATATATATATATATATATATATATATATATATGCCACTAAGTATTTATGTAGGATGAATGTGGGATCATTGTTATAGGGTATTTAATTATAATGCACCAAGTTAACTCCCCAACTTGGTGATATGGTGATTGAATTGCATTTCATTAGGGCCAACTCGGCCATGGCTCTATTTAACTCATCACATACCCAAACTATTTAACAACTCAGTTAGGTGGTCAACTCCCCATCGGTCGACCTTATCTCCTTAGGGGAAAATCAAATACACACAGTTGTCCACATAACTCCCACATTTCTTGGTCCAAATTCCTAAAAACTTAGCGAGCCCAACGAGGCCCTCAAATACCTCACCCAGATCAACATATCCGTTCAAACTAATGCACTCTCACCCAATATGTGGCCTATTACAACTCAACCAACCTTTTGGCTATTCAACACAATAACAAACCTAATGCATGGGAAACAAAAAGAGGTAGAGGTGTGGCCGTATCCACGTGACAATAGGTGGACATGCCTATTATTAAACAATACACCCACAAAGTGCAGACAATGTGGGATATTATCCTCATAATAGAAATCAAGCGCCGATGATTGAGGTGAAATGGGTTCGACCACAGGACCTTTCGATTGCAGAAATGACTAGCTCGCCGCTAAGCCATAAGGGCTTGACAATGTATAAAGTGAGCTCACTTATATTTAAATAATATTTTTCTAGTGATTTGTGGAGAGGTAGATTTATGAAGTTTTAGAAATCTCCAAATTTGAGGCACTTAGAGTCATTTTCGGACTTCGATGTAAGTGAAGAAGTGATCTAAATACCAAGATAGATAAAATTATGTCATTATTTCTTCATGAAGTATAATCATTTTCCTAGTGTATGGTTTTTTTGACTCATTTGCATGGAGAACACACTATGGAGATACTATAGAGCCATGGATGGATTTGGGAACATGTTTCTGACAAATTGCAGAGTTCTACAAATCTGAATCAACTCATTTACATGTGACAATGATCTATTAGTCAGTTTTGAAGGTAAAATTATACTTCAATTGATAATAAATAGATCAATTCATGATTAAGTGAATCCAGAGATGTAGCCCATCTGGGTGAACTCCATTATCAAGTTGTGGGTTTTGTTTCAGTTTAATTTGCTTTGTTATTATTAGATGTTCAATTTAAGTAAGGGAATGAACAATTGATTAAACAAAGCAATTGACTGGAAAAATGGTTACATTGAAATTTAGAATCAGTTATCCAAAACAAATAAAAATAGATGCATAATCAATTTCGGATGAAAAACTCAAATTGAATGTATTGAAAATCAAATTATGATCCATTTTGGAGAATAATAAAATCAATGGTTAAATATTTTTAATTGTTCTCTAAAGAATGAAAATTTGAAATTAAAGGAAAAATTTGGTCAAATAAGAGGAAAATCAAGTTAAGTGGATTTTAAGACACCGTAAAGTGAATCTAGATTAATATCTTGATCAATTTGAAATCAAATTTTTATGTATCGGAATTTTTTAAAACAAGACCTAGGGGTGAAAACTATTTTCAGATCATGTTTTGGTATCAGAGAAATTTTTTTTAACCATGTGATTGCTTCAATTTGTGTAGTTGGTTCAATGTGATTTAACAGGAACATGTGCACCATGGGAAAGATGTCTAAATAGGAAAATATCGATGAGATTGAGGCTTATAATCACCAGATCCAGGAAGAGAACTCTCTCTTGAGATTCATGTATTAATCCTTAGAAGAGGAGAATGATCGACTAAAATTAGAATTGCAAACCAAGGATGAGATCTTGGTAAGGTTGCAAATGGTGAGCAGAAAAAGGAAATACCCTTAACTTCAGATGCAGAAACAATGACTGATGAATGCACTATAAGTTTGTCACCACCTAATTTTGAATCTTCTTCCCATTCAGATTTGAATTTGGATTCAGGTAATGATACTTTTGGATCTTTTGAAAAATATACTAAAGGTATTGGATCTAAATTGTTGACTAAAATGGGATTTAACAGAAGTGGCCTTGGTAAGAACAACCAAGGAATATCTAACCCAATACAGGTTGAGGATCATCCTCGTTATGCAAGTTTGGGTTTTCCTAGTGTGGGAACAGATATTGGAGAATCCTCCGGGAATGTGAAGGAAGACGAGCTTCCGAAAATAAAGTGTATACCCCACTAGTATAATAGAATGGATGTGGTAAGAAAAATAAATGAAGAGGTATTGAGATTCCACCTCCACTTTCTTATCATAATCATAAGCATGGGAAAATTTGTAAGACTTCTGAGGATCCACTCTTTCATTTTAAGAAATATGGTTTGATTTACATAAAATGATGAATGAAGTTCCTTAAAATTTTTATGGAATGCATAATCATTCTATTTCCTTTTGTTGGAAGAGAAAGTATTTCTTGTAGAAGTGGTTTCCTAATGAGCTTAATGTGAAAAACCAATCTCGTAGCTTTCAGGTGAGAAATGGTAAAAAAATTTCCTCATCCTAGAAGAAGGATAAGAGGAACTATTGCACTCATTGTCACATGAGTGGACACAAGGTTGAAAACTGTTGGAAACTTCATCCAACAAGCCATCCAAGGAATGGTAAGAACAAGTTGGTTTACAAGGTAAAATTTGTTAATCCACTAGCTAAAAATGAATCAACCTTAGATCTATCCACAGATAATCCACAAATGATTCCATTCTATTTTGATATGGATAATGAAAACTCATGTGATTTGGATAGATTTATATTTGCATAGTTGTAATTGATGAATAACATGCATTCTTTTCAAAGCAGTTTGGGATTCTTGTTGATTGATAAAAATGAAAAAAATAAATTCCCATATATATAGCTTTGGATTTGATGAAGTAACTTGAAGGGGAAAATCCAGGTGATAGGTTTATCATACTTGGATATTTTTCTTGAATATGGGTTTGGAAAAACTTCATTTTAAAAACTTGACAACAACATGTACAGTTGTTTCTTATGGGGCATGGTCAATTGATCAAATGTCTATTTTTGGAAAACATGTATTCAGAGTATGTTGTTGTTTCATATTGTGCAAATGTATCAAGTAGGCACTATTTTAAAGTGCAGCAATTACACAAATGTTTTGTGGCCATGTATGGTTTTGCACATTTTATAAGTCTATTATTTTAGGCTTTAATATTTGTAACTGTCAAACATGGTTACAAATAAGTTGTATAATTATTGCACTAACAAACTGTGATGCAAGTTACATTTTACATAGTTGACAACGATGCATGATCAGTGAACAAATGAATATGACATTGTGGTTGTCATATCGTTGCACTATTAGGGATGGATTAGTAAACATCTCCTTTGGTGTTGGCATTATTTTTCTATTTGGAATAATCCATTTCTTGATGGATTTTGATATATATATATTGCATTTTTTTAAGCTTACCATGTTATAAAATGGGTTCCATGTGTTTGTGATATGCAGAGGACCTATTAGCAATTTAATTAGGTGAGTTTCTTTTTGGAGACCAAAAGGGTATTATTGGGGAGGAGTGATATAGAGGAAATTTTTGAGTGCATATGATCCCTAAATCTCCCTAAACCATTTCAACACGAAAGAGTGTTTTGAGATATTTACATCGGTATAAAGAACTCAAAAATGGAGCTCGTATACCAAAAATATCGTTTGCTGAAATTTTTAGCTAACTCAAAAACATTAGGACTATGCATAGGTCTCTTGAATTGGACGCATGTACACCCACCAAGTGGTCAAATCACATTGCGATAAGTGGCACAATTGATATGAAGTAAAAATATTGTTTTGGATGTCGGTATTTAACACTTGGTTATAGAAAGGTGGGCCCCACTATTTTCTACTTGGGGGCCCTTAGCTAGGTGGCACAATATTTTTGTGGAGGGGTTCCTGGCCTCCGATCTTCATATCACCATTGTAGTGATATTATATATATATATATATATATATATATATATATATATATATATATATATATATATATATATATGATTCTACATAGATGCCACTAAGTGATGTGATGAATGTGAGATCATTGTTGTAGGATATTTAATTATAATGCACCGAGTTAACTCATCAACTCGATGAGCTGGTGATTGAATTACATTTTCATTGGGGCCAATTCAGCCATGGCTCTATAAAACTCATCATAGACCTGGGCTACTTAGCAACTCGGTGGGGTGGTCAAATCCCCACCGGTTGACCTTATCTCCATAGGGGTGGATCACATACACACAACTAGCCACCTATCTCCCACATTTCTTAGGCCAAACTCAAACAAAATTGACAAGCCCAACAAGGCCCTTAACCAACTCAATCATATCAACATGGGTGTTAAAACTAATGCACCCACGCCCAATATGTGACCTATTACAACTCGGCCATCCATTTGTCTATTCAACATAACAACTAACCCAATACGTGGGAAATAAAAATAAGTAGAGGAGTGGCTGCAACCACGTGATAATAAGAGGGCATGCCTATTATTAAACAATAGACCCCCACCACACATACAATGTGGGATATTATCCCCACAATAGAAATAAAACTACCGATTGAGGTGGAAGGGGTTTGACCCCATGACCTTCGATTGTAAAAAAACTAACTTGTCGTTAAGAAAAAGGGTTTGACAAAGTATAAAGTGAGATTTCTTATATTTAAATAAGCTTTTTCTAGTTCTTGTGGAGGGGGAAGATTAAGAGATTTTTAGAAATCTCTAATTTGAGGCACTTAGAGTCATTTTCAGACTTTAGTGTAAACTGGAGAAGTGATCTAAATTCCAAGATGAAGACAATGATGTCATTATTTATTCATGAAGTCTAATAATTTTCATAGTGTAGGGGTTTTTATGAATCATTTTTAGGAAGAACACACTTTGGAGATCTTTGCATGAGCCACAAATGGATTTACAAATGTGTTTATGACAAATTACTGAGTTCTACAAGTCGAATTAGCTCATTTATAGGTGAAAATGATATATAGGTTAGTTTTGAAAGTAAAATTGTACTTCAATTGATAATAAATAGATCAATTCATGATTAAGTGAATCCAGAGACATAACCCATCTGGGTGAACTCCGTTATCAAGTTGTGGGTTTTATTTTAGTTTAATTTGTGTTATTATTAGATTTTTAGTTTCAGTAAGGGAATGAACAATTGATTAAACAAAGAAATTAATTGGAAAAATGATTAAGTTGAAATTTGGAATCATTTATCCAAAACATAAAAAAATGGATGCACAATCAATTTTGGATGAACAAATCAAATTGAATGCATTGAAAATTAACTTGTGATCAGTTTTGGGGAATAGTAAAATTAATGGTTAATGATTTTTAATTATTTTCTCTGAATCACGAAAAGTTGAAATTAAAGGAAAACATTTATCAAACAAGAGAAAAATTGAGTTAATTGGATTTTAAGACAACTAAAGGTGAATCCAGATTAATCTCTTAATCAATTTGAAATCAAATTTCTAAGTATCTAGAAATTTTCAAAAATATTAACCAAGGGTGAAAAATATTTTCGGATCACTCCAAACCCCATAAAGACCATGTTTATAATCATAACCCATTCATGGAAGGCCCCTTAAGGTACCTACATGAGAAAGAGATGTATCAAGAACATTTATATGTAAGAAAGAGTTGATAGTAATATGTATCAATAATTAGGTGTATACATATGCCCCAACCATTGATCACCACATGTTGTAATAGTGAAATATGAAGTGGTCAAAAAAATGAAACAATCTGTAACACTGGAATCAAAAGAAAATATAGAAAGTAAGAAAGTATTAGCTGAAATGAAATATACCCATCAGTGCATACCTAATAGTGTTATTCATCCTTCCTTGTGTAGACACAATCAATGTTGCGAGAACCTAAAGAGGAAAAACTAAAATGAAACACTAGAGGATCATTAATAAAATAAGATGTAAATCACTTAGATTGGATCCCATGGGAAAAATGTCATGTCATAGTGTCGAGATTTTATAATGTCATAGTGTGATAATGTGATAGTGGTATGGAAAGGTGTCTAAAATAGGTAAAATATAGCAATTTTTCATATTTATATGTGTAATATGTCAAAATGAATAGATTGTGGTTATGGTCACAATGCAACAAATGATGATTTTTGGAGCTCATGAGAAAAAATGGATGTTGTTGGAAATTTTAGGGTTATTGTGACTGAATTTGAATTGAAATTTCATTATTTTATATAGGCATTGTGTTTTTTATTTTCTATTGTTATTTTGGATTTAAAAGATCTCAGATTTGGTTTCTAAATTGGGGTGTTATATATAATGGCATGACATGAGTATGAGGTGGTGGTAGGGGAAAATGAGGCATTGCATGCAATGGGAATGACCATGGGTAGTTCATTGTATTTAATGTTATTGAGTAGATTAAATGCCATTTAGTTTTTTTAAGTTTTAGAGTCATTGGTGCATCATTTTTGTCAAAACTTGCATTATAGGGTGGGTTATGGAAAAATACAAGTGGGTTTGGGGATTTTAATTTGGTTTTGTCATTTTGTAGTTATTTTGGATTTATTTTTGAAATGTCAAGGTCATTTTATATATATGTTATCGGCCCCTTTGAGGGAAGAGGGCCAATGACGTCAAATTTTGCATAGAATTTTAGTAGGGGATGATGGTTTCAAAAAAGGGTCGATGACATTGGAAAAGGGGATACTTGGTGTATGCAAAAGGGCCAATGGTGTATACAAAGGGGGTGATGATGTCAATAAAGGGGTTGATGGAATATGTACAATTGCATGTGTATTTTTATTTTATTTTTAATACTTAATTAAATTTTTAAGGTTATAATTCCTATTTTTATGTCATTTTGTGCATATAGGGAGATTGTAGGATCTACATATGGAGGATTATTGATGTGGCATGACTAAGTGGATTGATAGTTGGCTTGATCTAGGAAGAGGTGGTTTAGTTATAGGGTTGGGGATCCGGGGTCATCATACGGATGCCTAGGATACCTTTAGATCGGGACCTTATCCGGATGTTTTTAGCCGCGTGGGAGACTATGCCCAACACCTTTTGGTGGTGGATGGGATAGGAGGCCATGGAGATGGCCTTTACCTTACAATATGTCCATAGGAATTTTGGATCACCTATTGGAGGGACCCCTATGTACTGTGATTTGAATCTTGATTTTGCAGAGTGAAGGGCTTTAGCCATATGGGCTATTGAGAGCGAGACATGTGATGAGGGTATGTTATGCATCTAAATTAGTGCAAAGTGTATACCTTAGGAATTCTAGTTATCTTGAATGTAGTTATGGTGATTGTTATGGCACGAGATAATGTGTTATAAGGTAGATGGACCCATTCCATTATTTTTGATAATAATATGCGGGGATGTGGTAGACCACATGGTATCTTTTAGTTGGGGAACCATTGTATGGGTACAACTAGTGCATGATCTTTATAGGGTTAGGTGAAGAGGAAAGAGGGAAAAAGGACCTATCATTTTCTGATAGCCTAGGCTTATGAGAGGTTTACTATGTATCAATCAATAGGTACACCATTGGTGGTAGTAGAAAATGCCTTGAGAGTACTCTAGTGGGCATAGGGGCTGACAATGAGAGCACTTTGAGAATTTTGGCCACTAGTACACATGGGTCACGATGATGTCATATGGTAGCCCTATGCAATGATTATGGATCAATGAACTAGTTATCCAAGAGAAAAGTATATATAGGCCATTATTGAGTTGATATGGCATTATTTATATTGGGTGGAGATCCACTCAATGAGTAGGGTCATAAGATAGTTTGGATGACCAGTTTACGTGATGGAACCACCATTACCACCCTAACTACATTGGCATGATAGAGAGACCACAAGAGGAGATGTGGGGGATCCAATACTACAGCCCCGAAGGTACAGGTGGCAGGAGGACATGGTTAGAGGAAACATAGGCATTATGGGGATGTTTAGGGCCCACCACAAATGATCAAAGATGTAGCACATAATAGTTTAGAGGAAGAATTTAACAAAGGATTTATTGACAAGGGTCTATAGGGTGGATGCACAGGTGGAACTAGCTTTAGCAATAGTGGAGTAGCATTGGGAAAACTAGTAGTGTGGTTGAGGGAGAGGTGGATGCGTCATTCAAGAGGTGTCCTCATGCCTATTATATTCCATAAGGTCATGCACCTAAGACATAGGCGTAAACCAAAACATAAGGGGACATGATAGTAGTGACCCTAGATAGATGGGTATTATTTATAGGAGATATACCTCATTGTGATGATGAGGATAATGAGGTACTAGGTGGCAAGGAAACAACCACACCATTGTGAAGAATCGTGAGTTACTAGTGCACGCGTTCCATTATGTCATTTAGATGTGTTAAGAGTATTTCTGTGTTATATTTGTATGGTTAATGACACATTTTTGTGTACTTGTTTTTGTAGAGAAGACAGTGGAAGAGTGGCACTCTCTGATAGAGGGTTCCCATCTTGATATCTTAGAGCATGTGCTAGATGTTCATGATACTATAGTGATGGTCGATTGAGTGGCACCATTGGAAAAAGACTCAATGGGTGCCTTCCATCTAGTTAGAGAGGCATCCAAGACCTTGTAGAGATATAGGGACATGCATGCACTAATAACTATAGGTAGCATATATGTGATGTTACCAATTTTATTGCAAGAACATGTGACCTTGATATAAGATCAAGATGCCCACTTATCGAGATGTTTGGATGGAAGGTGAGTCGATTAATTTATTGGAGGAATAGATAGAAAGAGCATAGGAGAGGTCTCAATAGCATAATCTAGGGATGAGTCTTTATCTCAAAAATGTAGAGCTACCGAGATCGGCCCCATCAGCCAAAATAATCTAGATAAACCCTGTAGGGGGTGAGGGTGCTTGAGATTTGCTCTAGATGGTCCAAAGCCATGTATTTTTTTTTGTATGATTTTATCAATCTATAAAACTTGATTTGAGATTTATATACACCCACACACACCCAAACACACACACATACATCTATATGATGATTATGGTAGTTTTTTTTTTCGTTAGAGGTTTATAGCGTATATGTTACTTTGTTTATCACTTTCATGTTTTTTGCATGCATATAAGTGATGATACTCATAGTACTTAGGAATAATGATTATGTCATTAGATAGGTAAACCTAGTAAAATGGGGAATTAGTAAAATAGACCTACCCATGCGATGTGAAGAACCAAAGGGGAGAAAATTACCACGACATATGTTGTCACTTGGATTGTGCACCCACTAGATCATTAAGTTGATCCAGTGCAACATGGGAACATCCTCAAGGTGTGGGACCTTAGCTCCTTAGGACGAATCTTTGGGATAGGTTGGATTCCTAATAAACTATGTGCATTTGATTAAGATTAAGCTAAAAACCTACTATTTCTTGAAATAACCTATATACTTCTATTCATTTCATTTATGAGAAAAGGGGAAGAAGGATAACTAAAAGTAAAGTGTGGTGATGCACCAATAGTGAAGGAAAAAATGACCGGCTTGTATAAGCACAAAATATTTAACAAAAAGACAATAATATGCACAAATCCCTATCTTAACCTCTTAACATAAGTATTTTACATGAAGGTTAGAAACTTAAATAATAATATAAGGGATTCACATGTGATTCCACAACTATCACACATAATATTTGTTTGTCACAACATACAACCTACCAAGAGAATAAATAACTTCATATGAAGGTAAAATGGATCATATAAGTACTAAGAAAGAAATATTCACAAGTACGATAATCAACCATTGATACACAACACATGCAAGTGGAAGAAGGAAAAATATCAGTTCTATATATAAAATTAAGACTTAAGATTGTGTACAAGTACTCAAAGGAGGTGGAGTCTTTTTACAATAGATAAGAAAAGTCCCTTAATTCATTATGCATACTATTATATATATAGCTAAAGAGGTTGAGAAATATCATATTTTCCTCTTAATGGATTACATTCTAAAAATAGGATGCATTCAAAACTATGAAAAATTCCTTAGAAATAGCCAAAGGATTGTGCATCTTTGACTGGGTCAAACTTGTAACTCAAAATGGTGGACTGTGGCTAGGGGACTATGTAAAAAATTACAATGATCTGAAGGGAAAAATAATCTAGAGATGGCACCACCATTTTGTTATATGCCCTGATCTTTATCTATATCTACTTCCTTGTTATCCTCTCTAGTTTGTTTATGCCAATATTCAAGAAATTGTTTTATGATTTATTGTGCTTATTTTTCATCAAGACTAAATGTGTATCGGTTCATGATTTTGGAAAAGTTAGCTATTCAAATCATTCTCCCAAGCAGTTTCTTGACTCTATCCATGATATTTTGAAGTTATCTCAAAAAACCTTGATATAGTACTAGCTTGTCAATAGGCTACAGATTGAATATTTGGGATACTCTTGTACTTTCCTCAACCAAGTTCTTGAATTCAACAATAATGTCATCTGTTGGGAGTGCGTTAAGATCATTATCCTGGAATTTGTAATGGATTTTATCTAACTTGTCAATGTTATTATCAATGAAATCAATTCCTTCATTCCTTGCATTAACCAATTTATAGGTTGCTTCCTTAAACATTTTAATATGGAATTCGGTGGCCTAAAAATATTCAAAGAGATTGGAAGGGTCATCAACGACCCCTTCACTGAGTAGAAAATCAAGATTCATTTTCTATAACTCCTTCCATGTTTCCAAAGTGAGTTCTTAATTATCACATTCATCCCCAAAGATATTACACATCTTAGTCACAATATTCTTCTCTGTTTTAAGATCATCCTGCATAACCATGAAATCTATGATCACCTGTTATCCTTCCTAGATCAGACGATCTATCCAAGTCCTAATTACTTGCCCTTGTTGACTAAGTTTTACCACTATGGAGAAGGAAGTGGTTTCAAAGCTTTTGAAATTTCAAGGGCAGTCGAATGAGTGGGATGCATGATTTTTTGAAAGACATTCGTTAGTTTCTCCACTTTATTTTTAATATCATCCTTAGTGACCTTATCTTTATTCAATTCCTCCGAAGGTTTTAATGGAAATCTAGACATCCTATTTGGTTCCTTCATGCATAGCCCTTCCCAAGGATATCTAGTAATATGATGATATGTTGTCTTCTTTGGATTTATCTACAATAGGTGTTATGATTTCAAAAAACCTCTCCCAAATTGATCAACCAATAGATGAGAAATGGTATTCAACTTCTTTGACTGGCATCGAGGAGTTAGATCTAGAGTGTTGAGATCAAAGTCATCAACAATGGATACATTTGTATTTTTGGGGTTTTTTTGCTTATAATGGAAGGAGTGGAGGAAGAAATCTTTTTGAGAGGATGGAAAGGGAAAGGAAACCATGGGGGTAGAAAGAATGGGTGATGAAGGGACAATTTCCATAATAGTAATGAGTGGAAAGGAAGGAGTAACTAGTGGAGGAGGAATGGAAAAGATGGCTGTAGGTATGGATGAAATGGGAAGGTTGATAAGAGGAGAAGTGGGAAGAGAAATGAAGAGGAGTCCTTAAGGGAGAACCCAAAACCAGACTATCTCTAGATGAAAGAGAAGGAAGGGAAGAAAATACTTTGCCATGGGAGGAGAGGAGGTGGACAAGATGGGAAAAGAGGAAGTTGAAGGAGAAAGAATAAATGTTGTGAGTGGAGGAAGCATGAAAGGTGGAGGATGGGAAGGAAATAAAAACAAGGAAGAATGAAGAGGAAGTGAGAGAGGATATTGCAACACTTGGGTGGTAAAATATGGAAAAATACTCAAATATATTACTTCTGTGGAAGGAGATGAAGAAGGTCCCACACCCTTGCTTACAAATTTGATTATGCGAGGCTTGGGATTAGGTATTTCTTCTTTTTAGTATTAGGATGGCCAACCAATTGTTGTACTTGAGTTATGGCAGTAGTAGTGTACTTTAAATATTTGGGTAGAGTTCTTAAGGAAAGTAGCCACTGGTGGGTGTAGTTGAGGATGTTCACCAAGTGCTTCTTGGAGACCATGCATTCTTGAATTGAAAAAAATTGATTAAGGGAAGTGGTGTGCCTTTACATTCATCCGAGTAAAGTGTGGTATAAGACCTCCTCCTCCTCATGGATGCCTTCAGAACATCTGCGATACCATACTTAGACACTTCTTCAAGGTTCAATTTATAATAATCCTTTTCTCTTATGGCCACCTCATCTCTGCAATCAATCCATATATCCTCTAATTGAGGTATGCGAACACTGGATGGCCTGATTTTTTTGAAGACACCATAAAAACCAAAGATAATTTGTGGGTGGAAGGTTTTTATTTTCATCTATTACATTTCTCCTTCTACATTTTTGGCCTTGTAGGATGATGCACATATGTATTGGCCCAATGTGATAGGGAATTGAACTTATACCTTTTGTTTTCTTTATTGATACTTGTTGAGATGGAGCAACTATGAGACTAATTCCATCAAGACCCATTTGTCAGTAGGGAACCTTGGCAGCTTGTAAGGAGCACCTGAAAATCCTCTACTTTGAGGTATGTGAAGGTTGGGAACTATAAGAAGATACATCCCCAAATTCTGACCACATTCTAGAACTGTTTATGACTCAAAGATTTTACAGTGTCTCTATAAAAATATAGACATAAAAGAAAATAAGAAGGAATTATTCACTCTTCTAAAATGTTTTGGTCCTTCATTTTCAATTGGGGATAATATTCATATATATGTACTTGGTTCCTAGAACCAATAGATGTTAGCCCTCGATAATTTATCATCCCTACTACGACATATACGAGATAGGAAGTCATGTAGAAGTTCCATGTGGTTTGAAATTATAACAATTGAGAGTGCAAGGCATCATTGATATGCTCAACCCATTGGATGGGGGTAGTATTTTTACAGATAATGGAGATGTACTTGTACATATGTTATCCCGAATTTAAACCTAGGAAAATTTGGATAACCTATTCAAATTTTAAGTATCGGCTTGTGACATACGGATGACTGTTCAAACTCAACCTCCGATAAAAGAGAAAGATAGTGTGTGATTCGGCTCGGTCAAGCCACTTGCCATGGTGAATGTATGAGTTTGTAGTTAGGTCCATCAAAGAATTGGAAATGTTCAATGGGTTTTATGGTTAGGTTAAAAGGATCCTACATTGGAGGCTTGGGTTAGATGACCAGGTTGGACACCTAAGGGTAGGTTAGATGAGATGGATGCCTTAGTTGGTTGGCTAGGGTTGATCGACCGGTGGTCGTGAAGTAGTGTCTTTGTAGAGGAGAGCGGTTTGGTAGGCCTAGTGTTTGAGGTAACCGTAGACAACCATCCAACTAGGTTAGATGGGTTCCAACTTGGACGACATCTAACCCCTTGTATGACAAAGAGAATGGAGTCAAACCCCTTGGTTAGATGGCCCATGCAAGATGTTTGGCCGATGAATGGGTGGCCACTCAACCTAGGTTAGATGGGTCACAATGATGTTGGGTTGGATGGATAAGAAAATTAGATGTTGAGTAGGTTGGATGGGTGGCATAGTTAGATGGGTCATTTTCAGATGTAGGTGTACAACCATGGGTTGGATAGATGCCCACCTCCACCTAGCTGGACTAGTCACAAGATTGGACGTATGGTCATTAGATGCGGTTATGTACGGCGTCATGTAGTTGGATGATGGCCAAGCCAACTTAGTTGGACGGCTCACGGTCTCGAAAATGGAGCACCTAGGATGGGTGGTTCACATAGCATAGGAAAGGATAGGCATGAAAAGAAAGTTTAGATACCTATTAGAATATTTAATGTGACATTTCATAATATTTAATGTGATTTTCAAATAATTAATGCTTCCTATCGAGCATTTAAGTGTGACAAGACAAATCAACAACCAAGGCTACGAAAAGGGCATTAATTATGGTAGGTGAGGTTGGTCAACCACCTATCAGGCATTTAATGTAAAAATTAGGGCACAACGACTATAAAATGGAATCAACCCTCATTTTTAGAGATATTTTTGGAGAATTTGTAGAGAAACTCTACCAAATTTTTTCGTGAGTCAGTAAGCCTCAAATCCGGGCATTTTGTGAAGGATTCTTGCCTCCTGCTTGCATTGTAATGGATTGTGCACCATTTTAATCAATAAAATTGATGTTTTGTGGCCTTTTTCACCCTTTCTTCAGTTATATTGTATTCTTTTGATTTTCCATTATATTTGTAGGTATCTTGTGCATGCCTTATTCTTTGTAGGGCTCGATCTGTTGTGTTTTATGAAAATGGAGACTTGAGTGTGGTTTTATACTATGGCACCTCTGTCTGCCCTCTCTTACCTCATTTTGCCCCTATTTTCACTCACTAGGAATCTCTCCACCCCTTTTCTTGGTGTTATCACCCTCATTAGCTTAGGATTTACATTTTATGCACTTCTCTCTTCCTTGGTCACTTGGAAGTCTAGGTTAGCTGTAGGATAGTCATATTTTTCCCATTCTAGGAGGTAGTATTAGTATTAGGTTTAGGTAGAGGAACCAACCTTCTCTAGGAGGCCTGTTTAGTCACATGGGTCCCACACCTCGAGACAGACCCATGTTAGTCAAAAGTAGGGTTTTGTATTGCATGAATCCTAGGGTGCTAATTTTTGACGTAACAATTTTGGCACACTGTGGGAAAAATGTCATTTTTAGGTGTTATTTCATAGCATCTAATCTAAATATTTCATTATAGCAATACTGGTGTGCTCTTGTTGTGATTTGTAGCCTTTGGAGGTTTTGTGAAGCACACCTGACAACTCCCAGGAAGAAGAACTCAGTGGTGTAGCAGTCCAAGTTCCTTAATCATATGAGAAGGATTTATAATGGTTCTATAGCTAGAGAGGAAGGAATATTTGAGTATTTACAAGCTGTCTTCAAAAAGAGAAAGGAGGGGAATGCAAGTTCAGAGGTCCCCATCTCCACCAAAGGACCTTGTCTACGCCTCCACCTGGTAGGCCATTTCGCAATCAACTAGGGTCCTTAGGCCAATCAGAATGGCACATCAATAAACACCACCACCAATAAATCCATTTGTGAATTTCATGGGAAACAATCAATTCACCCTTAATGCATAGAATCCTATTCCGGTGGCGATCTTGAAGAACATTCCCTACTTCACTGGGGAGAATCATACAAATCCTATTTATCATATTTAAGACATTGCAAATGTCTACACCCTTCACGATATCAATGAGATGGATTTTATAGTCCTGCTCCTTGATTTTATCTCAAAGGTAAGGTGTTGCAGTGGTTTAGGATCTTAACAACATGGTCTATTACAGACTGGGATGCATTGTGTTCAGCCCTCTGTAACTAGTTTGGAGAAAGAGAAGAAAACATGTCACACTTGGAACAAATGACTACAATTAAAAGGGCTCCTAATGAGTAAATGGTTGATTTTAACTTTAGGTTTCAAAGGACATGGGACATGATTCTAATGATCATGATACCGGTGGTAGAAGGGGAATTCCTTTACTATTTGAAATCTTTAAATTCAGACATATCTGTGATGATCCATTCTATGGGAGGAGTGAATCTACCTGGAGCATATGTAATTGAAATTAGTGCAACGAATTGCTTGATCCATGTTGGAAAGCTCACACCAAAGCCACTTATGCCCCTCTATATAGATATGGGGCATCCTTCCACTAGTCACATACATCAGTTGAATCCAATTCTAGCTCCTAGAGGTAGAGAAATGATGAATACCCCACTTATTTTAGCATGTCCAAGGAGCTCCAAGAAGTTATGAAGCAACTATAAAATTTGGGGAATGAGTTGGTGACTATCAAGAGGTAGCATGCTCAAAATTATAGACCACATAAGCCTTAAGATCATTCAAATAGGCCTATGTATCAATCAAATAAGCCTCCAAACCAAACTATAGGTCAAATTCAAAATCCAAGACAACACGAAGCTGTTAAGCCATTTCAACCATATAATCCTAACACGTGTCAACATCCGGGGATTTAGTTATGGTAGTGCGAATAACATGGCACATGAATATGATTGGTATTTTCCTTGTAATCAACCTCACAACTAAGTAGCATGCTTTAATGTCACTCGAATCAAGCCTTGATGGTACATACAATAGGTGTGCCTCAAGAGGAAAACTAAGAGGAAAGTCAACAAGCAAGCGAGTTTGCAGGAAACATCTCAAGCTAAAACTACACTAGTGAAATGACAGACAAAGGAACTTTGTGGGGTTAATAAGCCTCCTCTCCAAGGTGTAGTGGCCAATACAAGATCAAAGAAAAGGAACATAGATGAGGGACAATCATCACATGCAGGTACTTCCTAGCCTACCCTCACACAACAGGAGTCAACAATGTAAGAGCAACCCCGAATGTGCAAAGTCAACCCAAGGCACTTATCGTAGAGCTCATGTACCAATTCAAGTTATCGAGAAAACTACGCCAACCAAGGGGCAGCATAAGGAGAGTCCACATCCATTCAAAATTATTGATCAAATGAAGAAGACACATGTGAACATTTCCATGTGGGAATCACTTATTCTAGGAAAATGAATATTTTTGCAAACAACTATGGTAAATTGGTCTGCATCAAATGAGCCATCAAGAAATAAAGAAAGAGTCCTTACCAACAAAGTACAGTAAGAAGGATTCCAATAAGGTAAAAATTTAAATCCTCCATTGTTCTATGTATCTTTGATCATTAGAGATAGGTTGGTTCACAACCACATGATCGACTCCAGGGAAAGCAACTCGAATGACAAAGAAAATAATTGAAAGCTGGGTATCAAGTATGAACAAGTATTCTACTATGCACCTAACATCATATATATAGGGTGGGGACTTTCCCTTCACCACTTAACTATTCTAGAAATAGGTCACATGCTATTGATAGCCACACACCATTTACAATTATAGCCACACATGCAAGTGCACTATCTATAGTTCTCTTACAGTTAACTAAGTGTCAATTCTATTCTTATCTTGTCTCCATGCATAAACACTTTGAACCACTTCTCCAAATATAGACAATGCATGACACACGTGTCTCTGATTCATTGGTGTATTCTGCACGCCATCTTCTAAATATAGATCTTTATGCTCAAAATAGATAAGTCCCAAAAATGAACTTTTCTTCTACATGGGTCCTTTCTATCTTCGCGCCTTTGATCTTGACCTTCCATCCCACGCAGACTCCTTGTGTGATCTTTGCCAAGTATTCTTTGATCAACATTACCCCACACTAATCTCATTGTCATCCCGATAATGGGTATCTCCAAAAATTTGAAGTAAAGAATATCAATGAAAGAATAAGAATGAAGAATGTGGACCAATAAAGAATTTATTTGAGGTTATTTAAGCAACCTCCTCTGTATCAGTTGGTAGCATCAGCTCTGGGTACTCCTCTTTATTTCGGCCTCCAAATCCTGCCATTCTAGTGAGTGTCTATTTTGCTTTCTCTGGGATGTCCATAGCAATGGATTCCAACTCATCCGCATGTAATTTCCCCTTTCTCATTTTGTAGAACCAACACAACACTAGACATAGATGTCATCCTCCCTTCCAAAAGGTCCATCTTCTGTGTAATCAACTTTCCAAGCTCTTCTAGCCTAGTCTTATGCGGCTCTTGTGCTTACTGCCAAGGCCTCACGCTTTTGTTTAACTCATGGACAACCTTTCTACGTGGCCCAATGTCTCATCTTTCATGGCCTTCTAGACCTCATTGTTCTCTTCCAAGGTCTTAATGTTGATGAGCGCCTTTGGAGCTGTGCATATATTTAAAGCTTGATCCACCTTCTTCAAGACTTCTTGTAATGCCTGTAACAACCCTTCATAAGATGTGATTTTTCTCATCACAGATGCCTTCTCCCATTTGGCATCTTGTTTTGATATTTCGGTGCTTGCATACACAGAGTTTCATCTTTGAGCACCAAGTCCACCAACTTTCCCACATAGTGTATCATGAAGGAAATGTCTGTGGTACCTTGTGTTCCAAGTGTGGCCTTGCTCTGATTACAGTGTCCCCAATATCCTCTGTGATGCTTATGAACACTTCATTCTTCTTCTGTGTGAAGTCCCTTTCCGAGTTTATGTGTTATCTCTCGCATCCTTCATCTTCATCTCTTCGCGTAGTGCTTGATTGTGGTAGATTTATCCATGTTCCTTCTAGCCACCTTTGCAGAAACTTTCACTAGCAGTGCATTACTGACCTGCTCATCTGACATGACAGTAGGATTTACTGTCATGTGTCTAGCCTGAGGCACCTTCTTCAATCACCTTGAAATGCATGACTCTTCACACACATCAAAGTTAGGCTCATCCATGTGGGTGTGCATCGACCACGATAGTTGCTTTCTAGTGCACATGGTCACCATATCCTCATCCATCAACTCCCAACCAAATAGATCCTTCTACACTATTGTGCTCTAGAAGCGGGCATGGATAATATTTCCTGCATCCTCTACATACCCCATGGCTGGTGGAATGTGCTCCCCACTTGTCCTCCTAGACCTTTGCTACTTAGGAACTCTAGCCTCCAAATTTGGGACTTACATCTCCATGTCCTGAGTCTATCTTCTACTGTAGTTGTTTCCTCTGGTATTTCCTCTTCTTCTTCCTTCTCCTTTGATGCCTCATCCTTTTCTTCTGTGTGCTCTGGAAGTGTAGGAGATGTAGGTGTGCTCTCCTTAGACTCTTCCACCTCCTCATTCAACTTCAACTTCCTCCTTCTCTGCGCGGTCACTTCCTTCTGGGGGGAGAGTTGGGGTGATTTACGCACAAGTGGTTGGGGTAACACCTTGGGTCCTTGTTCTCTTGAATACTCTTTTAAACCATGCTCCCCTTGGACCACATTCAAGTCCTCTTCATCCCCCTCTTGTGGCTGAGGTGGTGTAATAGTGCACTCACTTCACTCTTGACTTGTAGGATGTCTCCTACCCCTATGCTCCAAGCCACCACTATCTTCGCACTCTTCCTCCTCATCCTGCACTTGATTTTCTCTGTGGGCTTAGGTGCTGGAATATTCTCCATTGTATGCTTCCCTTTTGGTGGTGTTGGAAGTGTGAACTCACCTTCCACATATTTTTTTCTCCATCTTTGGCTTCAACTAGAGATACACCAATGTTGCCCCCAAATCTGCTACAACCAAGCTTATTGGCTTGATATTCAACACCTCTAAAATAATTCTCTGTGTAGGCACTTCTTCCAGGATATACATACTTCTTCCTCAATGTATGGTAGTCACAGTCTACCTTATCTGCATTGAAGATCAATCTGCGTGTGTTGGTAAATCTATGAACAAATTCTTAAAAATACCTTGCAGTGAATGCGTAGGGTAACTTGCACCAAGGGCTCTAGACTCCATCCTTCATTGGAAAATGCACGATGTAGAAATGCTGGTATACAAAAACTGAACTTGTTTTCCTACCACCATGGTAGGTCCTTTGGAATGCGCCATTCTTCCCCAAATGCCGCGCGGAGCCTATCATACCACTTCTCTCCGCCCTTTTGCTTCACTTCATCTGTCATGGCCCCCTTGCATAGGTATTTGCTGAATCTTTCAGCTGGGGATTTGTTCTCCATGGGGTATTCCCATATTTTCTCCTTTGGTCCATCTGGTACCCCAATCTCCATGAACACTAGTGATAGTAGAACAACCCCAAAGTTGATCTTCCCTCCTGTGCATGCTTCTTCGACTATTTTCTCTGCAATATAGCCTGTAATGTTATAGATCATCCCTTCTGACATTTTTCATGCCACATGCAACCACATAGTGTTTACTACGATGACCGCTCCTGATCATTCAACTTGGTAACCAAGTGTGTTACAACTTGTACAACTAGATAGTTCTTAAATTTGTCTATGTCCATTCCGCATGGACCCTTCAGGTATCCCAACTCCTGTTTGGTCTTCAAAATCATGGCTTTATCTGCAAGGTCACTTTTTATATCTTCTCCTGTGGCCTTCAGACCTATCACTGATGAAACAAGTGCAGATGAAATTCTAACTGTGTCCTACAAAGTAGAAGAAGTCTTCGTGTACCCTACTCATGAGCCACTGGTACAAAGGCTCATACTTCCCAAATATGGCAGCTCATACAACTGATATACCCCAATTCTCTTCAAAAGTTTCTCACCCGCATCATCATACACTGGCATGTCATCTGCCATGTGTTTGTTTGTTCTAGAAGTGAGCAAGGAATCGAGCTCCTTTTTGTTCTCCGAGGTCCTATGATTATATTCACTTACTTTGCTTTTTCTAATGGGTGACTCCCACTCTTGGCCGACAATGACTCCTTTTGGGTATTACATCTCTAAAAATGACTTTTGGGTGCCATCTCTTCTTCCTCGATGACCACCTTCTTCTTTTTTTTTTTTTCATGTTGTTGCAGATGCCTTCTTTGGTGCCATTTCTACCTTGCAAATGTCTCTTCTTCAACCCTACAACTCGTGAATCAAACCCTAGCTCGATTCAATTATGCCCTAGGTGGAAACTTCGTAACCTAATTATTTTCTATCTTCCTACTTCACTCAAACCCTTCACCACCTGGGGACACAAGCTTCTTATAACACAGATCTAGTTATCACTCTTGGTTTCACACCCTTCACACCTTAACTCGATCACTCGGCTCTTCGCACTTGGCTCTTCTCTCATGAATACTCTTAGTTGCAATGGTAAAAATGAATCCGCATCCCTTCCTTATATAAATTTTTCAAATTTGATGCATTTATTGCTCCTCACCTACCAAATATCCCTTCATTTATTGACCAAATCCATTCATTCTACATGTGGTACATCTTCACGTGCCTAGCTATAACCTTCTAGCGCCTTCCTACCCTCTGGTCATAGACTTCTCTTCAAACATGCACTGCCCTGCACCCGAGTACCTCATCACTACACCTTCTCTGGTAGCTAACATGGCCTCCACTTACCTCGTGTTATACTATTCCTTCATCCATCTCCATCCTTGGTCACTTTTTGAGAAGCAATCTTCTTTTGACTTAAGGCACACCCATAAGTAGAACTTATTCCTTTCATCTTTCACTTCCCACAGTCTTTTCTTGGATAATGACAACCACCCCACACTAAAAGTATGTGTAGTCCTCTACGCATAAACATTCTTCATACAATAATTAGCTTCAGTGCATGCAAGCAGCACTTATTACACAAACAACAACTAAATTGACAAAGCATAGTGACAATGAAGGAAATACATTAAGGAAATATTGAATTGAAAACCTAAACTAAATGGAAACACTACCTTATTACAAACACCAAGAAGACTTATTTATAGTAGGGCTTCAGCCTACTCCCGTTAAAGTAACTAGGTAGCCATGATCCATCAAGTGCTTCTAACTGGCATGCACCTGATTCAAGTATAGAAGTGATAACATATGGCCCCAACCAATGTACTTTGAGCTTGCCTGGATGGCACAAGAACTTTGAGTCATAAAGAAGTACCATTTGTCCAATCTCAAACTTCTTATCCCTTATGTTTCTATCATGCCATGCCTTCTACCTAGCCTTTTCCTACTTTTGACTCCATCGTGTTATGGCTCGTGCTCATCCAGTTGAATCATCTTTGCAATACATTCTTCTAAATCTTGTTCATCAACTAGACCTCCAACGTGCGCAATGCACAAAGAAGGTAACATAAATTCTATAGGGAGAACAACTTGTGCCAAACACCAACTGAAATGGTGTGGCTTTGTTCAATCACTTGTAAGTTGTTCTATATGCCCAAAGCACAACTGACACTTTGTCATCCCAATCCTTTCTTCCAACATCACATATTTTTGTCAAAGTCTGGCCCAAAATTTTGTTGAAAGCCTCAATAGTTCCATTTTCCTGAGGATGATAAGGTGTAGTTTTATGGTGTGCAACCATAAACTCATCTAATAGGATCTGATTGTCTCATTCAAAAAGTGTGTACCTCTATCACTTGTCAAGCTTAAAGGACATCCATATCATGTAAGAACATTCTCCCATAGAAATCTAGCTGATGTAGCTATTGTACAATCTTTCGTAGGTGTTACTTTTTACCCATCGTGTAAGATAATTTGTGTAAGTAATGATATAGTATGATCCAGTCTTGCGTGGTCTGGTGAAATAGGTCCTACAAAATCAATGGCCCATTTCTCAAATGGTTCGGCACTAGTAATTGGTCTCAAAGGCATCTCATCTCTTTTCCCTAGTTTTCCCAAGTGCTGACAATGATCACATGCCTTACAATAATCTTTATAGTCTTTATATAGTGTCTCCCACCATAATCCAACAATTAGGATCTTTCAGAAGTCGCATCACCTGCATAATGGCCTCCTGCAATACCACCATGAGCCTCTTCCATGATATCCTTGCGCTCATGCTCTAACACACAATGGCGTAACACTTCATCTCTACCTAACTTGTACAGGTCACCACTGATTAACATAAATGGTGTCACATGTATAGCAAGCTGCTTCTTTTCTAATGCTTTCATTCCTTCTGGTGCCATACCTATTCGTAGGAAGACAACAATGTCTTCTAATTTTGTGGGCATGCATTGTAACCTATATAACTGTGCATCAGGCATTGTTTCTTCAATTGTCTATGCATCCTCTCTTGAATTGATTCTAGATAAATGGTCTGGTCTAGAATTGCTTTTCCCTAGCTTCACCACCACTGTGAAGTCAAACTCTTGAAACAGGAGCACCCATCTGCATATGCGCCCCTATAAGATGGGCTTGTTTACCAAGTACTTCAATGCCATATGATCTGTATAAAACACAAATGGTGTTGCTAACAAGTACTATCGAAACTTGTACAATGTGTAGATCATTGAAAAAGCTTCGTGCTCTATAGTTGTATAATTCCTTTCAAGCAGAGTCAACTTCCTACTAGCAAAACAGATTGGATGATCTATAATACCTTTCACCAGGTTGAGCTAGCACAACGCCAATGGCCATACTAGAAGCATCCACATGCACATGAAATGGTTTATCCCATGAGGGAAAGCAAAATGGGTGCGGTAGTCAGTTTCTCTTTTAATACCTCAAACGTGCGTGTCTGTGGTTCTCCCCAATAAAATGTACCTTTCCCCTTTAAAATTCTTCCAAGGGTGCAGCAATTTTGGCATACCCTTTTATGAATTTTCTATAATATCCTATATGACCTAAAAATCCACGCACCTCACTTTGACTAGTAGGTGCTTCCAGGCCTAAAATGACTGCAACCTTGGCTGGATCAACTAGAAAACCTTCCTTGCAAGATTATATGTCCTAATAGTATCCCAAATGGCATAGAAAATATACACTTCTTGATATTCAAAGAGATACTCAATTGTCTGCATCATTCAAACATTAAGCGTAGATTGTCACAATGATCTTTCACAAGCCCATATATTGTCCAATCATCTAGATAGACCTGTAAGAAGTTGTGAATAAAATCTTTGAACACTGAACAACTATGTGAAAATACAACAGAGCACATTTTTCAATCCAAAGGGCATCACAGTATAGGAAAAACTACCCCATTTAGTAGTAAATGTTGTCTTTTCTTGATCCTCTTGAGTGATCCGAACCTGATGATACCCAAAAAATCCATCTGTGAAAGAATATATTTCATGCCCTGCAACTCCTTCTAGTATTTCCTCAGTGAATGGCGTAGGGAAAGGATCTATGATGCATGTAGAATTCAACTCCCTATAGTCCACACATATCCTAATCCATCCATCCTTCTTGATACTAATCACCATTGGGCTAACCCATTCTGACTCATCAAGGGGCTTGATAATTCCAGATTTCAACATTTTATCAATTTCTTCTTTCACCTTTTCATGCAAATTAGGATTCATCCTATAAGGCCTCTTCCTAACTGGTCATGCACCATCCTTAAGTTTGATCTTCATTTCCCAAGTGATTCATGTACACCTTTAAGTTCATGATATCCTCGAGGGAATAAGTCCTGAAAATCCCTGAGTAACTCGATGATCTTTTTCTACCTCCGAGTCTGACCGTAGTCCCCAATTATGGCCTCCTTAGGCTCAGCCTCCGAACCTATATTCACCTTCTTTGTCTTCATGGGTTCATGGTAGGTGTGTGTATCCTTTGTCTGCATTGTCCAAGACCTCACACACCCCATGTGAATGTTCAATATCTAGGTTCTCAACTTCCTCATCATCCACGATGTAGACCATCTTTCCTTTCTCTTTCTCAAGGCAAGTGCGCTCAAGTAGTTTGGAGTCTATTTCTTCTTCCTTTTCAAAACATGCACCAAACTCTGTCTCACCAAATAATTCCTGAATATGCTCTTCTACTTTTGCACTATCTCCCATAGTTAAGCGCTTGATAAATTTTAATGCCTCTACTACAGGAGGTTGAGTCAAGAAGTAGTCAAATGTTTGGATCATACCTGCAGCCAACTCTTACCAATTCCTAGTTTCTCTATGTAGTTCTGCATATACATACCAAGCACGTGCGCATCCTTGGAGAGTGGAATACAATCTATGCACCTAGAGTGAAGGTGGTAATGCTTCCTGTCCTATTGTCAGAGTCTCTCACACTACTGAATGTGATGCTGAATAGGTCGATCACCATGATAAGTGTAGATTTGTGTAGGTGCATTGTTCCTTATAAACCTGGTAGATAAAGCTATTCCAATCTCTTCCCAGTTTATAAGATTATCTCTGTGGACTACCCACCAGCATTGCTTGTCCCACGTAGTGTATACACTAACATATCTCTCCTTGCAACTAGATCTTCCCACTATGTTTCCATGGCCTTCAGAAAGGTAGAAAGATCTTTTGTCCCTGTATACCAAGGTATTGTGCTTCCTATCCATCGAATTGAGTGAAATCTATTCATGTGTGTAACCACACTTTTCACCTCATGCCCTACTAGTTCATATGTACCATGAGCCCAATTTTCACAAGCAATACTCATAGTATCACTAATAGAATGAGAATCCTCCCACTGTAGAATGCCTTCTTTTGATGGCTCATTGACCTCTGGGTCCTGAATAAGCGTACATAGACTTTGTTCAAATCCTCCTCACTTAGAGGCTCAACATATGGTGTAGACTTCCCATCTGTCAAGGGTATCACAACCCTTTCCTCCTTGTTTTCAAAGCTGATATATCCCTTATTGAATCTCAAGTCAGCATTATTTGCATAACACCAAGGGTGTCCAAGCAAGGTTGGAAAATTGTCTGCTTCTGCAAGTGCTAATACCTCAAAATCCCCAGTGAACTTGGCCCCTTGTATAGTTATAGATGCATCTTTCAACACTCCTATGGGAGTGGCCTTAGTCTAGTTTTCCATGAATAACACATTAGATGATGGCTGCAATGGAGGCCTCCCCATTTGTACCCATGCATCTAATGTCAACACATTTACTTCCACACCTGTATCGATCAATATGTTGCTCAAAAGCCACCCATCCACAACAACATTTAGAGTAATTTCTTTGTCATAGTCAATGCTATCAGGGGGAAGATTTGCATGTAGAATCTATCATCCGGTCTCAAGACTTGCGCATGGAGTGTTCCCTTTTAACCAACTTCCCAATAGTGGAATAATGTTCTCCTGGCGCAACATCTTGCACACCTCCCACAGATCATCGATATCAGTTTGAACTATCTCCGAGGATTTCTTCTACTCCTTTAGGTATTATATCTCACCCTGAAGATTCCTTAGCACTTCCATGGTATCCTGGTAAACTTCCTTTTGATGAGCAGGATCTAGGTACCTCACATGCAAAACCTCCTCCTTGGTGATCGTAGGTTTCTAGTGCAATGCCTCTCATGCGTGCATCCTTAGTGCATGTAGTAATCTTCACTGTCAATGCCTCAGGTCCCTCTATTATCTTGGGCATCCATTGGTCTTCTACCGCGCGTTGGATTCTAACCATCCCGTGCCTTTGTTTTCTTGCTTATGCTACTTGCTCAGATGCTCATATAGGTCGGGCACTCTTCATAGCTATGGTTCTTCCCGTAGAAAGAACATGCATTATTCTGAGGACATTCATGCCTGTAGTGGTCAGGAGATCCACACGTATAACATGTTCCATGAGGAAACTCTCCTCTTCCTCCACCTTGGCCTCATCCTCCATATCCACCATGATATCCATGTCCCCTTCCATGACCTCCTTCAAAATGTCCCTCATTTTTATCATAGCGTGTTTGATTATGATCCCGATCCTGGTGCTCATTCCTACCCTTAGAATTATTTGTTATACTTATCTATCATACTCCAATGTCTATGGCATCCTGGATCTGACCAATCAATTGACAATCCTCAAGTATCATGGGTCGTGGACCTAAAATCTTGCAAAAGCAAGATACATTCTTCCTTATCATCACACACTATAACAGAGGACAAGTGGCTAGCATCATGATTCAAATGGAAAATTTCACATTCCAACAAGTAATGAGTGTACAGATCTATGAGGGAAACTATCCTTGGTGTGACCTTCCACTTCACAATCTGTACACCAAATTCCTGAGCACGTTTCATGGGCTGAATTTTTGATAGCTTCTCTAACTGCTTAGCCATAACTATGATTTGTGCCTCTAGGAATGGGATGACTCCTAGTGTCAATGCTCCCAACTACCTCAGCACATAAATCTTCTTCCAGTGCTTCACGTGGATCCATGTATGTCTTATGTGACAATGCCCTCCTAAAAGGTGTAATCAATCCTCCAACGAACCATTGTGCATGCTGGCTAGCATGGATATCATAAGAAAACTTAGATAGAAGTGTCTTAAAATGAGCATCATACTCATGTACACTCTCAGTAGTGCCTTGCTTGATATCTTTGAGCACACTTATACTCTTCTACTCAAACTCAGGGATATGGAACTCTTTCAAGAAAGCATCCCTTAGTGTTGCATAATCCACGCAAGTTTGATCAGGGTCAAACTTCCTATATACCTACCATTGTGTGCGCCCCTGTAATGTAGTAGTGAATTGACTTTCCTTTCACTCAACATCTGTGATCCCTTTAGCACGCCACAAGATTTCACACATATGCACATGTTCGGACAACATCCTCTATACCTCTATACTGAGAGATGAAGAGACATCTCCATATAGATATTTTGTGGTTGCTACGGACCTTGACCACCTGACCTGGAACCTCCCTTGTGTTCCCTCTACCTCCAAAACCACTAGATCCACTAGAACTAGAACCACCTATACCTCTTGATCCACCACCTGTAGTTGGAATAGGGCCTATAGATGTACTCCCTGTGTTCTGACAATAGTAGTACTATATAGAACCCCTACAGTCTGTGAAGTAGTTCCACTTCAGAGGTGAGTCCAAGTATTTTATGTGCTTACATTTTGTGTGGATGATGCACCCAAGAATGCTCCTCCAAATGACATTGAATCCATTTATCCTACCATTGATGTACTTGATCCCTGACTTACTCCTACTTTCCTACTTCCCAAGTTAGTTTGTTGGTTACTTGTCATACTAGATACTAAAAAACCAAGCGCAAAGGCTAGGTCACCAGGTGGATTAAGATGCACACCTACGGCCCAAGTAGTCTCTACTGGTGCACTTCCGTATGAGGCCAAGAAGGGATCTCTATCATGCTTTCCAAGATGGGGGATTTCTTGATGCTCTGGCTCCATGTCTTCTACGTGAGCCGTAAATCCTTCACGAGCCATCTCTCTCCTCAATGCCATACTTTCTACAATGAAATGAACACTTGCTTCTCTATTTCCCTCTCATGTGCCTCATTATATTTAAGCCACCTTTCCTCCCCTCTATTTTCTACCGCTAGGTCCGCCATCTTAATACCAAACTTGTTCCTGCCTTCACGCATGGTGAAGTTTAGCTAGCCATCGGTTTACTCTCCAAGTTCAAGGTTACCATTAAGATCTTGATCGCTAGTGGAATACCATGCAAATATGTCCCTCTTGGATACCAAAAACTAGAATTCAACTACCTCTGGGCACGAGTAAGTCGAAATTGAATATTCCAAGAATATAACTATTTAGAACACCACGAAACCACGTATCCACCGCATGAGTCCAGATCAGATCAACATCATAAAGGGCCTGAAATTCTTCTTGTGTCAGAAAAGTGCATGATACCTCCAATTCCATTGAGATGCATAAGTAGTAAGCCACTCATATAGTTCTACTGGAAAGATAGTGAAAAATATCTCATATAAACTATCATAAAGGTTTGTTCTACCCAAGTACATGCGTTAAACTCAGATCCACTGCTGAACCATCATGCATATTCTTCCTCTAGATCATGTATCCATTCCTCAATACTTTCTAGAGTTAACCAATACACGTCTTCATCATGAACCATCCTAAAAACAACTAAAAAAGAGGTCCAGAAATGGAACCAATGATGTAGCCTAGAATTTGCAAGATAACACCCTAGTCATGTTGGCACATCACTTAGCCTAGACTGAGTGCTCACCCAAAGCACGCAAGGTACCAGGTCCCTCTTTAGGGTTGTTATAATAGGATGTTAGCATGATGAAGATAGAAACATATAGATTCATAACTAATCCATCATTCTACAGTGCATGCTACCCATAGATCTATGAAAGAACAAGCTTAAACAAGTGATCATCATTGAATAAATAACATGCACTACTCAATTACATAGAATGATACTTAGATTCAGCCAATATCTTCCATCTATTAATAATATAGAAGCTCCTTACAGTACTGTCAATTTATATCAAGGTGCATATGGATCTGATACACACATACACCACTCTCTGTGATACATGTCCTCCTCTCTTTCTACTATGCACCTAACCTCATATATATATAGGGTGGGGACTTTCCCTTCACCGCTTAACTATTCTAGAAATAGGTCGCATGCTATGATATAGCCACACGCCATTTACAATTATAGCCACACATGCAAGTGTGCTATCTATAGTTCTCTTGTAGTTAACTGAAGTGTCAATTCTATTCTTAGCTTGTCTCCATGCATAGACGCTTTGAACCACTTCTCCAAATATAGACAATGCATGGCGTGTGTGTCTTTGCTTCGTTGGTGTGTTCCACACACCATCTTCTAAATATAGATCTTCATGCTCAAAATCGGCTAAGTCCCAAAATTCTGAACTGAACATGAATTTGAATGAAAAAAGGGTAGGTTGGATCACCCGAGTAATGGAATACAATATTGAGGATATTTTCACTAAGTTAGTTCGTGGAATGTCTCGCATGTGCAAAAACCCATGCTTCTAGTCGACATGTGGAAGCAAGGGATCAAGGAGGGGTTGTTTTAGTATTCCGGGAAGTTTAAAAATAGACTATGAAAAACATACCCACTCCTTGTTGGACTCGGAATATGGTGTGATTCCTTCAAACAAGTCTATGTCCTCTAGAGATGAGAAAAGAAAAGAGGAGGTATTTTAGACTCCATGTTATCTCGTACATCCTCATTAATGATTATTTATTCAAGAGGATGCAAATGAAATATTAGTGACATGCATCGAACAAACTACATTGAAAATTTGCTACATGAGTTTCATGATGGAGAAGCTGGAGGTCATTTTGGCCCACGGGTAACAACTCTCAAAATAATGAAGGCGGGATACTATTGGCCCACAATATTTAGTGACTATACCATTTCTTGGGTTAGAAAGTGTAAAAAAGTTCCTTCTTCACGAGTAACATTCCCATTTTAAGACTTTAGAAACAAGGGATTTTATTTTATATAAATAATGTTCTCTATTCTAAATTCATAATTTAGAACACACATTCTTTATCAACCATTCATATAACAGATAACCATATGCAGCTATAATGACTCGGTGTGCTACCGATCTATTCATTTCATGACTCGGTAAACTACCGATCTATTCATGTTTAACATTAAGTATTGAATACTTTTCCATATACTATGTATACTTGGTTCTCTTTCCTGTTCAGGGTATTGAGTGATCTATCTAAGGAACCTATCTGAATATTTGTTACCAATATTCATCTGCATCACGAACCTTAGACTAGGTGACATAGGACAATGCAACCAACTTGTGATACTTTGGCCAAATATTTCTAACATACTATTTGTATTACTATTCCTTGATGGCATACTCATTAATCCATAATACGTCCTTCACCCCACTCTATTGTTATCTAGAATGTCCTTTTATTGACTTCCATCAGTCCACTTGCCCAAGGTTTAACCCTAGTTCGAGTTAACAACATACGTTATGATAGGGGAGGCTCACTAATACTTAGGGTAAGTTGGCATACTGGGTCAACCTAAGTCAACCCCATGTGCCAAGGTATCCTGAGTCTTAGGGGGTTACCCCATATCTTAGACATGTTACTAACTAGACCTAGAGAGAAACTAAGATCAAGTCCCAAGTGTGTAGATCTAGATGATCAATGCAGAAGGGTGTTGCCACATGTCAACTACATCGTTGTATCCTCGAGAAGATCCTAATCTTCTCGAAGGTACAGCCCTACAGTTGGCATGTGCCAACATCCTACAAAATAGCCTCATTGAGATGTACATACCTCAAGGATTTTATTATAAATTTAATTAATTTGGATTATTAAAAATAGATTTCAACAACCTTCCCTAACCCTAATCCAACACTCCTTAAGTTTTTCTCTACAACAGATTCAATTGGTTGTTAAAGAAATTTCATAGCTTAAGATTGCCTTTAATGTTATTTACTGGACTTAACAAGCCATCAACCATAACAGGATATCAACATCATAAGTTCCATTTATTGTGACTTAACCATTCAAGGAAGTGTAACAACCATCTAGGTTGTAACTAAGTAGACTTTATTAAACGAAGTCTAATAATTAGGAATCACGTCTTCCATTTTATTTGCATTCTTAAGATAGAGGAAGAATATTCCTTTACATGATTAAGTGCTAGGGCCTAGCACCCCTAAAAATCATTACAAATTCAATAGTTATTACTGAATGTTCATTCCATATAATATTACTATATTGAATTGTTTAGTTATGACATCAAATTCTGCAACTTAAGAAGCTACATCCTATTTAGGGAAATTAGTCCAATTCCCACTGTCAAACTTATCTAAGAATACTCTATTAAGCATATAAATAATATGGAGAATATCAACAAGATAGGATTCCATCTATGCAATGAAAGTACAAGATAATATACACACCCACTGTAAATAAATTCTCAACATTTAATTCATCTCTAAAACTTATACATTTAGGTATGCTACAAGACAACCGCCTTCATTACAAAAGAATACTACTTTTTCTTTTTCAATACAATCTCAAGAACGATTTAGAGTTCTTCACAAAAATCAGACTTAAATCAGCCAATGATCACATAAGTTTATGCCTTCCTTTTCACTTACGAAGTCCATCTACAAAAATTGCTAGCACGGGTCAGTTCAATGAACTGAGCATGATAAGCACTAAGCCTTAAAAAGAAGTGCATTCCAATAATTGTTCCATTAAAACAACTCTGCTTTAATGAGACAATTATTACATCATATAATCAATATATCAAAAGCAACGAGAAAAGAAGTACATTTTAAACAATTGATTTCACTTCAAGAAAAGGATAGAATATAATCCACCATGTCAACCTTACAAAATAGAGTCTAATTGATTCCATCAATTATCCTTAGGCAAAAACACATCATAACATCTCATTATTCCCAATCTTTCATAAAAAAAAAACATTTATCTTTACTTCAAGCTAAAGGAAGAATTTAAAGCATGGTTCAGATTAGGATGACTCATCTAACTCCTAAACAAAAGAAGAAGAACCAATACAACTATGCCCAAACCCAACACATCCAAGAAACAGAACAGATTCAAAATGTGATTTAACTATTTCTTTTTAAAAGACAACTACCTTAAAATTTAACATTTAAGATATTCATTAGAACAAAATTTCATTTTAATCCAAGAAGGAATAGAAAATCAATCGGTCTACCTGCAAGTTTAAATCTACTTCCACATATAGAAGTTAACTTTTAAAGATCTGAAACAATGTTCAAAAATCAAGGTAGACTCATACAGGAGTTAATCTCTACTCGAGTTCATCCAAGGAGAATTCTTAAAAAGATAGAGTGCAAGAGACAAACTTACTCATCTCAACCCAACCAAGTAAAGTCTTGTCAAACAACAACACATGCAAACAAGCTAGCATTTCGGCTCAATAAAACCAAATAAAATAATCTCTTCCAACATCATTTCTACAAATGATTGGGTAAAGGAAGATCAAACAACTCATAAAGAAAACTTCATTTCAAAGGAGAATCAAAACAGAAGTTCAACCAATGATCTATATAGTAAGAAGAAGCACACTGCCATATTCTTTACACTTCTTTACTTTCAATGAACACGAGTTTCAAATTCCTACTCAAAATGAAATACAATTAGTAGTCCTAAAACATAGTCTATTCTAAAGGAATCACATTCCTTTCTTTTATAATGGCTCAAGGTGTATTAACTATATCCAACAAGAAATAGAAAAATAACCGATCAATAAGTTAAACATGATCAGAAGTATCAACAAACTCAGATTGAAATCCCATTGTCAGGTTTCATTATTGCATTACAAAAGAGTAATCAGTTCCTGATTCAATAAGTATTGTAATACAAAAATTATTTGAACAGAGACATATAATCTTTTCATAACAATTTAAGAGTACTAAATTAATTAAGCTCATCTTTTAAATGAAACCCTGATCTTATTTTAAAAGATTTGAAGATGCAAGTTTCCACAAAATAGAGGGGAAAATAATACCCTCAATAAAATGCCAATGCCATCTTAAACAAGATGAAATAGTTCACAGAAAAGAATTACCAAACCCATTCATCAAACAAAGATGATTTCAGTTGAGATCTTAAGAGTTTATCCAACAACTCAACCAACTATTTTCCCCATTTTCCTTGATCAATGGTTCAATGAAAGAGTTATCAGTTTTAAACATTTAAAACAAATAAAACCCAACTCGAATACCTAGAACAAAGTCGACACAAAGTCTCAACTATAGTTTAGACTACACAAGTAACAAAATACGAGTGTTGTGTAAATCATGAATCTTCAATAACAGTTCCAAACTTCCCAAAAAGTATAAAACATGGGTATAGAGCCACATACGGCTTCATCAACAGTCTGAGTTACCCAAGATTTCAACACTGGCTTAGAACAACTAAAGGCTCCAACACAATTCATATCAAAATGCGAAGTCCAATATTATCCCCAACGGAACTCAAGTTTCTCACCATAGTTCGAGCCCAAAAATGAGTAATAACATACAAGTACCATGTACATTATGAACTAACAGTAACAGTTCAGATTATCATAAGGAACTAAGACACAAGCACCGAGCTATATACGGGCTTCAACAACAGTCTAGGGATATCCAAGATTCCAACATGGTTCAGAACAACAAGAACCTCTATCAATAGTTCTCAACAAACACAAAACCAGAACCAAGTTCCAAACCAAATATGAGCTCGAATACAAGCTCTACTAAAACACAAGCTCAACACAAGCTCATGATCAAACAAAACACAAATTCCAACAAGATCAGACATAACCCAAAGTTCTCAAAAACTCTGAACCATATCTAAATAGCAATGAAGGTTTTCTAAACATAATGAAAAATTTGAGTTACAACAATAAGTTTTTGCATGCATTCTCTTTTTAAGAACTATACATGGTAAGTTTCCAAACAAAACATCATTTACCAAGGATTCAAAACCAATATCACAAGATTTAATAAACCCAACAAGCAAATAACCAGATAAGATAAGTAATCCAAGAATCTCAAAAGAGCAGACTTATTTTAATGAAACATTTATAAGAAAGCAAGAGATCTTAAAGATTAGAGCCTATCATGCCTAGATAGCGCTTCTGTCAAATTGAAGAGAACCTCCAGCCGAGCTCACAACTTCTCCTCTTCTCCATGAAAGATCAAACAACCACCTTCTTCTTCCACACTACCTCTTATATATCCCACGAACTAAAAATAGGTCAAAAATCTCAAGAATAGCCATTAAGTGCAGTTCAATCTGCTTTGGTTCGAAAAACTAGAGAGCATGTAGAGTGAAAATCGTGAAACATGCAAGGTGAAATGACCCCATACAAACCCGTTTGCATGCTTTCCAAAACGGTTCATGCGCAAAAAACCAAAAACAATAAATTCCATTAATTCCTATTTTCCCACCTATCCTTCCTTACCACCACCTTCCAAGTTTAGCAAATGCCAAATCAAATTTAACAAGGAATTCCATTTTAGTGAAGTTTCCACATAAGCCTCCGCCAAGTCAACTAGCCCCTACCATAACTAGCGGTACCTCTATGCAATTAAAACCTTATCAACAACTTAAATGCCTTGGAACCATCACCTATAATACATGCGACCACCAATTCCCCTTCATGCCCATTAGTTTAGGTAGACATAATTGTTTAGGTTAGATCTTAGGTTAGCTTAGGATAGGTAACCTTAGGATATAACCCAATCCATAAATTACCACCTTAGGTAGTTCCACATAGGTTAGATTAATTCCAACACAATAGTTTTTAGGCATTAGGTTAGATCATCACACAACCATAAAGCATTAGGTTTTAGGATAATTTCAATAACCTAGAAACCTCTCCATAATCCTTTAGTAAAAGCTTAGGTTAGGATAAAATTTAATTAATTAACATAGCTAGGTAGTAAATATGTATATTCTTACCTAGCTTAGGATTCCGTAGGACAGTCCCTTTAGTTTTAGGAACCAAAATGTTTCCTATGCCGTGAATAGGCTATAGTTCATTTGCGTCAGCATTGTCCTGCCACGATCAAACTGAAAAGATCCAAACACAACATACGACTGAATAGAAACACATTCACACAAAAATCAAAGAACTTGTAATCAATCAAAGTTCAGTCATACATCTTTTAATTCATGGAATGTCGATTTATCATTCGCTCACTGAGTAGATTTAAAACATTCCTTGGATCACTAAAATTGATCCAAGGATGAGTCAAGATTAATAGATAAGTTTACAATTCTTAAACCAGATTGCAACTCACCTATAAGAAATGAAAAATGGATTCAAGGAAGCCATTCCAATTTAGTCAAAGGATCTTAAGAACAGAAGATGATTTATCCATATCAAGCATGATCTCCAAAAATAAAAATAACATATATTTATAAGGAAAATCAAATGTCAACACTTGAAATGTAAAGGAGGAAAATAACAACTGTCAAGGGTGTTATAGAAAATTTGCTACATGAGTTTCATGATGGAGAAGATGGAGGTCATTTTGGCCCATGGATAACAACTCTCAAAATAATGAAGGTGGGATACTATTGGCCCACAATATTTAGTGACTATTTCTCTTGGGTCAGAAAGTGTAAAAATGTTCCTTCTTCACAAGTAAAGGAAAGCTAGTAGCGCTTCCACTTCATCCCATTTCAGTTGACTAGCCTTTTAAACAATGGGGATTAGACTTCATCGGGGTCATTAATCCAAATTCCAGCTAGGGCCACAAGTGGATCCTAACCACAACAAATTATTTCACCAAGTGGACCGAGGCAGTACCACTCAAGGAAGCCAATGAGTCTAGCATACTGGACTTCTATGAAGGGATAGTGATAAGGTTTGGAGTACCAAACACCATTATATCAAAAATGCTTTGGAATTCCTTGGAGCCAAGATCACAGAATGGGCTGCTAGGAATGGAGTATATCTAAGTAGCTCTTCAAATTATTACCTCCAAGGTAATGGGCAAGCAGAGTCTATGAATAAGAATTTTTGAGAATCATCAGGAGGGCCCTAGATGAAAATCAAAGGACTTGGTATACCAAGTTAAAATCAGCCTTGTGGGTTGATATAATCACACCAAAAGTGTCAACGAGCAACTCCCCCTACAAACTAGTTTATGGGAAGGAAGCTAGTATACCCATATCACTTGAGTTGCCGACATTGGAACTCATGAAACAACTAGAGATACCCAAATTTGGGCCCATGGAGGCTAGGTATGCAAAAATCATGGAGATAGAGGAGATAAGGTAGTAGGAAATGCAGGCCATGGAAAAAGACCAAGCCTTGATCAAGAAAATGTTTGATAGAAAGCTAAAGTAAGAATCTTCCAGGAAGTAGAATTGGTCCTGAAATGGGATGCAGATCACGCTATATTGAGCAAGAATTCCAAATTTTATGCCATATGGAGTGGCCCCTACATGGTCAAAAAATGTAAAAAAAAAATTCTTTCTAGCTATCCAAGTTGGATGGAGAAGAACTTCCGATTCAGTCAACAGAATCTACCTCAAGCATTGCTATTGAAGGGAAAATCCTCACCCTTATACATATTAGTTTAGAATTTGTAATTCCTCCAAGTGCTTGTGGCACATCACTCTGTTGTAGTTTAGGTTTTCTTTGTGATAAGTGCTTGTGCACACTCTGCACATTTCCACTTGGAACATGTATGATTTTGTATCTTTGTACATATTTTTTTCATGGTTTCTCTTGCACAATGCATTCAGATGGTAGTGTTGATAGTAGAAATATGATTGTGGGATAGCTTTCAAATATAGATCACTCAAGACTAATCGAGATAGTACTTTAGGATAATTCAAGAGAAATTTTTCAATTACATAATAGTTTAGGTTGTATATTGACTCCATGCCCAATGGATGTTTAGAGGCGAGATGGTATCCGCATCTAGTAGGCAGATGTTCCATGGAGGTCACAAAACTTTTATCCCAAATTTGATCCCCTAAAAATTTGGATAAACTATTCAAATTTGAAGTACATGCTTTTGACGTACATACGACCATCAAACTCAACCCCAGACAAAAGAGAAAGAAAAAAGTGATTCTTCTTGGTCAAGTTGGTATTAAATTGCGGTGAGTTGGAGAGCTACGAAAAAATGTACGAGTTGGAAGTTAGGACCATCAAAGAATTGGCAATGTTCAATGGGTTCAATGTCTAGGTTGGATGGCCTGGTTGGACGCCTAGGTTGGACGGGTCCTAGGTTAGATGTCTGGGTTAGACAACCAAGTTAGATGACTAGGTTGGATGCCCGAGGATTGGTTGGATGAGATGGATACCTCGGATGGTCAGCCGGTGGTCGGAAACCTTGTGACATATAGTGGTAGTTTGGCGGGCTCGGTGTTTGAGGTAGTAGTAGATAACTATCCAAGCTGGGTTAGATGGGTCCTGGTTGATGAAGTCCAACCCCCTTGGTTGGATGACCCATTAGCTAGGTAGCCATCTAACCCCTTATATGGTGAAGAGATGGATGATGTCTAAACCCCTTAGATGGATGAACATGCGGGATGTACGGCAAAGAATGGGTGGCCACCCAACCTAGTGTGGATGGGTCACATGAGATAATCGGTTTAGATGATGAGAAAATTGAATGGTGAGCAAGTTAGATGGGTGACATAGTTAGATGGGTCATTTTATGACATAGGCATATGATCATGGGTTGGATGGATGCCCACCTCCACCTCGTTGGATAGGTCACAAGATTAGACAAATGGTCACTAGGTACGATTTATGCGACCCAATGCGATTGGACAACATCCAAGCTAGCCTGGTTGGGACGACTCACAATCTTGAAAATAGAGCAACTTAGGATGGGCGTTAACGGATCACATCGAGGACAAGCATGAAAAGACATTTCAACTACTTGTCAAAATATTTAATGTGACATGTCAAAATATTTAATGCAACTTGTTAGAATATTTAATGCGACCAGTTAGATAATTAATGCTTCATGTTGGGCATTTAAGCACAACAAGATAGCGTAAAAACCAATGTTGTGAAAATGGCATTAATTGTAGTAGGTGAGGTTGGTTAACCACCTGTCAGGAATTTAATGTGAAAATTAGGGAAAATTAGGGCACAACGGCTATAAAAAGGACTCAACCCCTCATTTTAAAGAGAGATTTTGGGAGAATTTGCAGAGAAACTATGCCAAATTTTATCTGTGAGTTGTAAGATACAAATCCAGACATTTTGTGAAGGATTATTTCATCTTTCTTGCATTGTAATGCATTGTGAACCTTTTTAATCAATAAAATTGATTCTTTGTGGTCTTTTTCTCCTTTCTTCACTTATATTATATTATTTTTCTTTTCCATTATATTTGCAGGTATATTGTGCATGTCTTGTTCTTTACAGGGCCCGAATCGTTGTTTTTATGAAAATGGAGTGTCTTGGTTTTAGACTATGGCACCTTTGTCCGCTCTCTCTTACCTCATTTTCCCCTATTTTCACTCACTAGGAATCTCTCCACCCCTTTTCTTGGTGTTATCACCCTCATTAGCTTAGGATTTACATTTTATACACTTCTCTCTTCCTTGGTCACTTGGAAGTCTAGGTTAGCTATAGGATAGTCACATTTTTCCATTCTAGGAGTAGTGTTAGCATTAGGGTTAGGTAGAGGAACCAACCTTCTCTAGATGCATGTTTTATTCATGTGGGCCCCACACCGAGAGACAGGCCCATATTATTCAAAAGTAGGGTTTTGCATTGCATGAATTTTAGGGTGCTACATTTTTTGATGTAAAAACATCCACTCTTAAAAATACCTTAAAGAAGGAAGGTTCACAACTTTTCTCACTAAGGTAATTAGGTTATTGAATTCTTGGATTAATTATGAATGGGGACGATCCTTGAAAATTTGGTTACCATTGGATTTGGATTTGTAAGGTTACTCTTCTCAATAATATTAATGTAAGTATTATAATTAATTTTCTAATGTTTAATAGATGTTTTAGGAAATATTTATGTATAAAATTTGAAATCGGGGATCTTGAACAAGTTTTTTGAGGTAGTCGATCAATCTGATCACTACTATTCTATCCTAATCCTTCACTGTTCAAGAATCTGGATCGTATACAAATTTTGGGAATTGTGGGGAAGGTATTTATACCACTATCATAGATGCTTTTAATCCAAGTAGACTAGGATGGAGCTTTTATTTTGTCCCAAAACTCAGGTAGGTGAATATGACCGAGATCGGTATCCCCAATGTTATAAAATTCGATGTGATTCTTGAAGGGGGAGCCACCCCTTGGAAAATATATTTCAATTTTCCCTTTCCTTTTGACTAAGACTTCATTATTTGCTTGAAAATACTCTAAAAATCCCTTAGAGACACTTAAAACTAGTGGCGTAAGTTGGGTCATGAAAAGTAAAGTTATCAACCCTCGAAGTACAAAGGGTGAAACTTGGACCTTGAAAAGAAACCTCTAACACCAAAAGTAATCTTAGCGGAAGTAGGGGCTTGTAATGTACATGTGAACCTCTGAATTGGTCATGGTAGCAATCGATCCTCGCAGCCACCAAAATACACTTCGCAGAACTCACACCCCGTTTCTCACTTATGAAATCCCATCTTGAAACTCGTGATGAAAAATCCTCCATTATTTTGAGAAAAATTAATTAAATATGAAACCTTTTTCACACTTAGCCATGATAAAAAGTTAAAGTGCACACAAGGAGACATAAATAATAAAAGGAAAATTTGGTAATGACCTACCAAAAACAAGACTAAACAAGAAAACCCTAAATGCCTCAAAAATGTGGAAAACATACCTCAAATAATGGCAAAAATCTTGTAAAAACCATTAGAATAAAATATCTTACCAATAAATCTAATGGGTCAAAGGATAAATCATGAAAAAATTCCTAAAAAAAGAGAAAAAGTATAGTTAGAATTCAAAAGGTCATCTGCAAGTTAGAGCGTACAAAAGAAACGTGAAAATGATGTGAAAATATGACTATAAATAGAAAATGATGCATTAATTACACATAGGTGACATATGTGAGTGGGTGACATTAATGCATTGACCAAACATCGAGGGTTGATCGTGCATCTTTGCAAGTTCACCGGTCTTGGGTTTTGATTTCAATTTATAATTTTCATGTAAATTGTAAATGAGAACCCGAAACTTGAAATGCATTGATTTCTTTGATTTTTGGGGATCAAGTTTCATTTTGAAATTTGCATGAAAATTGCAAACTAAAACCCAAAATTTGGAATGAATTGGGGTGTAAGATTTCAAGGATCGGGTTTCATCTTAAAATTTGCATGTAAATTGTAATTTGAAACTTGAAACCCGAAATACATTGAGTTATTTGTATTTTGGGTTTTGGGGTTCAAAGAACAATTTGCATGTAAATTGCAAATTGTTTCCGTAAATGAAAATCTGAAATGTAAAGAAATTTTTTGATACTTAGGTTTTTTTGATATTTTTCAAACGATGGTTTTTTACGCAAAAAGGATATTTTTACAAGGAAATGGTAAAATGAAAGGGCCAATTGGGCAAGGTGACTTGAAAAGTCAACAACATCCAATGATGGGATGTCATGGTGCTATAAGGTAAATAAATCCAAGCCAAGCCATAAGCCCTAAGCGAGGATGCACATAATACCGTGGCAATCCAATGGGAAATACTAGAGTTTTCAAAGCTAAAATAGGAAAAATCAAGACCGTGGAAATCCAATGGTAGGAGGAGCCAAGGCATAAATATCCAAAAGAGGTGGAATCAAGACAAAGTGGCACTCCAATGGTAGGATGATTTGGGTGTAAAAACAAAAATAGGAGGAATCAAAACTGTGACACTCCAATGGTAGGAGGATCCATGGTGTACAAAGAAAAAAGAGGTGGAATCAAGACCACAACACTACAAGAGTAGGAGGAATCAGGTCATACACAACCAAAAAAAGGTGGAATCAAGACCACAACACTCAAACAAGTGGAATTTAGGGCGTATAAAGCCAAAAGAGGTAGAATAAATACCGTGACACTCCAACGGTAGGAGGATCCAGGTGTATAAATCCAAAATAGGTGAATCAAGAACGTGACACTTTAATGGTAGGAGAAGTTAGGGTGTACAAATCCAAAATATGAAGAATCAAGGCCATGACACTCTAACAATAGGAGAAGCCAGGGCATACAAAGTAAAAATAGATGGAATTAAAATCATGACACTCCTATGGTAGGAGAATCCAAGACATAAAAACCAAAAGAGGTAGAGTAATGACTGTGCTACTCCAACGGTAGGAGGATCTGGGGTGTACAAAGAAAAAAAAGGTGAATCAAGACCATGACACTTCAACAGTAAGAGGATCCAAGGTTGATCCGTAAACCTATCCAAAATGTTTCCTTGACCATAAATCCCTATAGGAAATTTAATATGGTACTGATTTTAGTCAAAACTTTAATTAACTTAACCAAAAAAATGCAATGCAAAATGCAAAAACACTGCACTGAGTTGATAACGAGTTTGGAAAAAATGCTTACGTCTCTGGGTTCACCAATAGTTGAATTGATTCATTATAAAAATATGAATGTAAGTATAATAGATGAACTTAAAATTATTATAATGAATGTGTTGGTACCTCTAGAACCTAGTGCCGATTGAACTTGATGATCCTAAAATGGTCTTGGAAGCTTCAAGTCTTATGATACAACTCCCCAACTTTGAAACCTCCCAAATCTAAGTTGAAATGTCGCCAAGCTCAGGATCGATCCTCTACATGGCTAGCAAGTAGCATGAATTTGGTCTCCAACACCCAAGGTAAATAATTAGAGATTTTATATTCTTAAAACGTGAAATGATATCCTTTGTCTTTGCAAAGAACATCCGATTCACGCGAGAAGAATCAAGGCTAAAAATTGGCCTTACAACTGGTGAGTTAAAATAATAACTCTCAATTTATTAAAATTTCCTATTAAAATAATAGGTCTTTATCTCCAAAATAATTCCTTATTTTTTATCCTAAGGATCCTTACAATATTCTTCCCAAGCCTTCAAATTTTTCTCCCAAGACTCAATATTTTTAAATAGGAGGAGAAGCTTGTGTTTTTAGAATGGGGTGAGGGAGTTATTTTATAGGATTAAGAAACCCATTTATCTTATTGATAAGTCATATAGGCCATCTCATAGCCAACACACCAAGTTAGGTGGGTTTATTTGGCCGCATGGTTTGGGAGGGGGAGGTTAGCAATTTGAATCTCCCAATCCCTATTTTGGTTCATTGTTTATTGAATTTGTTTGCCACATTGGTGTTGCATTAGAGGATCCAACCATTGATGAGTCCATGTGTCTTTCCACTATTCCATCCACGTCTATTATGTGTCTCAATTACCACCGCACCAATCATCATTACCTAAACTATCCTCACCACATCTTCTAAGTGAGGGGTTGTTTGTTATGTAGAGTGGGATGGATTTAATTCCACATGTATGGAGTCGGGGATACTAAGGGATTATATTATCTTAGGCAATCCATGTATAGCATGGCTTGGGCCACATCCCATATCATTTTTTTGAGTCATTTGGTGGTGGTTGCGAATGCTTCGTTGGTTGTATGACAATTTGCTTCCCCTATGTTTCCTGAGCAACTCACTTCACAAGAAAATCACTTCACGAGCTGTCCAAAGCGACTCGATCTTGTCTCGGTGCTTAGATCATTCTTTGACTCAATTCCAACTTGCCATGAAATCACCAAGTAGCTCACTAAGTTAGCCAATCGTTGGCTTGATGAGTTTTCATAATTGAGTGAAATCACTGACGGCCGTGGTCCCTTTTGAAATAAAAGTGGGCCCCATAGTTGACCAAATTTGTGCATTCTCAAGAGCGAAGACCTGGAGTTTTAAGAAAAACTCCATATTTTTTTCTATGACGTTGATGACCTATTTTCCACCGCACCCATACCCAGTATTTGCATCATTGCCTATGTTAAGCCGCATCCTATGAACATCATGTTCTTGCATGGACTATATCTAGAGTGTACAAAATCCATTTTACACGTTCTAATAAGCAAGCAGAAAGCTCAAAACTTGTACTTCCTAAGGAATAGGTTTAGGGAGATATTGGGAATGTTGACACTTGATTTTGACCTCCAGATTAAGGGCACATGGGATGACAGATCCAAGCGGGTAGTTGGCCTAAGTGAGGATGAAGCGAGATACAAGGAGACATGTAAGAACCTGAGTGGGGGAGGAGATCCCAAGTGAAGGAAATATATCAATCCAAATAATGAAATAATATGTATTCAAGGTATTATAGATAGATAAACATGACGGGAAAAATATCATAATGTGTCAGTTAATGATTTCATCGATCCGGTGTAAGATGTGATCTCTAGCTCAAGACATGAGGTCCTCTATGGCATGATGTGTAATAGAGACCTACTGATAAAATTTAGATCTAATGGAAAATAAGGTTTCATCAATCATATCCTTTAGTCAGGTGATAATCTCACACCTAATATCATCCATAGTGGGATGAGGATCAGAGTGAAGTGGCGGTCCATAAGTAGGTCTTGGTTTAATTAGTTGAGGGAAGGTGGTTGGTTCCGAGAGGAGTTAGTTCTACACTACTTTCCACATGAAGAGGACTTGGGAACCTAATTCTTGTTACACATAACCTGAAATTTAGTGTTAGTATGCGTGTAATACCCATGGTAAGAAAAAAAGAAGGTAGAAAAATAAGAAGGTTGTGTAGCCTTGTTTGTTTAGTCTAGATTGACCTCATCTTTAAGCTTCTTCATGTGTTGTTGATAAGCTCTACATTTTGAAATATCATGTGTTAGGGCCTCGTCCATATACCATATGGCTTAGTTATAGGGACCAAGGTTTCATAAGGGCAATAGGTAGGGATGGAAGTGTCACATGATGTGGAAGTCTAATGAGGGTAGGTGGAGACGATATAGATGCAATGAGTAAAGATGACACTCGATGGAGTAATTTACAACTTGATTATTGAGGCACAAAAGTAAATGGGGTCATCACCTATGAGGTCATTGGATTCATTGTCAAAACAATTGATATGATCATCTATTTATGTAGGGGAAGATAGGTCAACTAGATGGATGGTAGTGTACGGAGGGGTAGTATGAGGTAAAGAGGCTAGGGGGCGATTTGATGTTCATGCACTAGAAAACTAGGATAAGTATTAACCATATTAATGGAGTGCTCTTGTATGAAGATGGCATTATGTTGTGAGTGTTTTGGTGCAAGTGATCTCTTTGTAATGCAATATTTCCCTATCATGAATTTGGGTTAGCTAGCTAAGTGGGGATCATCTAAAGTGTAACCATTATCATAGTTTGATGTGGAGGTATCCACCACATAGGAGTCAACTATAGTGTCTAATTAGACCAAATAATTTGATGGAGGTTATTTTATACATGATATGACAATGCAAACCAAGGGTACCTTCTTACGAGAATAGGGCCATAAGGAAGGAGGTAGCTGGGAGATGATAAGCTTGGGAAGATCATAAATATTAATTGTAAGTGTGATCTCATTGGGTTAATTTTCATTAGAATTGAAGAGATTGGGAGGCGTACGCCCAAACAATTTTGGATGACGACATTTCCATGAGAGAGAATATATAAAATATTTAAAACACCGATATTCCCAAAATGAGATGACAGATAACTTGTCTAATGTTGGTAGTTTGTATGTCCTATTTTTTTGGAATTTTTCATAGTTCCCAAGATCACGACCCTGAATCTTATAAATATATCCCACGTGAGAAATGTTTACACATTGAAAAGTGGAGGAGGGGATTATGTACATACAATGAGTCAAAGGCCACCATAGGAGGATATTATAAGATAGGGGATAATTACAAATAACAACTTTAATACAGAAAGTCATAGGAGGCACATTGATGGGAAACCAAATACATACCATAAGAGGCATATATCGAAGGTCATACCCTTGGAAAGTGATACGTGTAGATTTTAAGTTGTCTATGGAGTATCCAAGGGCCTTAATGAATTATAATGAGGCAAAACACACGATGGATTATTTTTTGATGAGAGCACATTTGAACGTAGTGTGGATAATCTAGACTGAGATTAAAATAGGTGGATCATCTGCACAGAATAAGATCTTGTTAGGGATCATGGAGGATATAGGGAAATGAATGTAATATTGAGCATCAATGGAAAGATCAATATGAATCGAGAGATCCTAAAAATGACAGTGGATTATTTCCTCAAAGCCATATAATGTGGGATTTTCATGTCAAATAAGGATACCATGAGATGTTCAAAGTGGTGAGGCAACACACACATGAGTTATAAAAAGGTATTTGAATAGAAATTTGGGAGATTTTTTAAAGATGATTTCACTCATCATGATTGAGTTGTGCGAGCAAATGAGAGTCATGGGAATCCACAAGAAAAGAATTGAAAGAAGTATGTGTAATTAGGGAGACTTTAGAAACTATCTTTTACTTAGTTTCTATGTTATCGGTTGTATAAATTTGATTTTGACAGGGGTCGATATTGTTTATAGAAGAAGTGTTATACATCATCAACCCTATATGATATTTTCTATAGGGCTAATGGTATTTGTATTTGAGGAAGCATTTTAAAGTGCCATCCACCATGTAGGAGATTTTTCACAAGGATCGATTATGTCTCGAAGAGGGAGATTTATGTTTTGAGAGGCTTGATTTTGAGGTATAGAAAGACACACAACCATGTGAGTTTGTCATTGTAATGAATTAGGATATTTGGGTTCTGTATAATCCATGACATGCCTAACATCATTAATGGAAACCATGATTTTAGTAAGATAGTCCTATCTCAACTACATTAGTCGCAGATGTTATTTCTTTTTATAACTCTCACCTACATTGTGGTTAGGCATGGTATTAGAGAATACTTTTAACCTCTCATTAGCTTAGTTAATTTATTCATTATGGTATTTTTTATTGTACTACATCAAGGATTTGACCGTTTCAGTCAAACATTCGTGAGTGATGATGTCATGGTCAAATTGGGAGCCTAAGAAGAATTTGATGGCATCCATGAAGAGAGCAAAAAGTTCTCATGGGAGTGCCCCAATTGGCATGCCACCAATAGAATTTAATTTCATCACACCATTGAGGAAAAGGTCGAGAAATATCTAAGATCATGTTAAACGTCTTAGGTAAGTGATGCTTCAACTCTACCTTGCTCAATGGTTGATAATAGTTAGGATGATTTTGGTTGTTGATAACTTGTTGATCAATGTTAAATATGGTCCTATTCAAAGAAGTGACAAGAGGAAGAGTATCAAAGACTTTGTCATCTATTACATTCTTGTTCTTAGGACGTTGGAGGATTTGGACTTGTTTATTGGATTATGTCTTAGGATGAATTTTCTCAAATTATCTCATAAGGTAATCCTACCTTTTATCATATTCGAAGGATTTTTCTAGAGAGGTGGGAGAAAAAGACCTCACCTTTTATTGAAGGTAAGGTTTAATAGATTGAAGGAAAATTTAGAAAAGGCTATTACTAGGTATGTTATGTTAGCTTATGTAGACAGGGTCTTCCAACATTTGATGAAGGTTTGTGTTGATTCATTTTCATATTGTTGATAGTTGATAAAGGAATTAATGTTATTCTTAGGTAAGTCATGATACTGAAATTCATTCACTAAGGCTATCACCAAGGACTCTAGCTCAAATATGGAGTTAGGAGGTAGGGTAAGCTACCAATCTAAAGTGTCCCTTGTGAGGGTTTTAGATAAGAGGTTGGAAATGACATACAAATTGGATCTGATCCACTCCTTATAAATATTTACAAAGGCCTTAATGTGAAGGGAAGGATCAATGGACTTGTCATATGAGATGGAAAGAACAATAACCTCAATATTCATGCAAGCAATGTAAGGTGCTAGAGGCTCTTGTTGGAATTCTCTTAGGAATTTGTTGTTGATAGGGGTTGGGTGATGGGTACCTCATTAAGATCATTTGGTAAAGGAGGGATAATGGTTCCCTAAGATCTTGTTGTAGGGTGATTGACTAGTTGAGCCATGTTGGATTTCATTTGAAGGAATTAAGTTGTAGCAGAAAATTGTTGTTGGTTCATCCTATCAATGAGTTAGAGGATAAGGTTATTAGGGTCAAAATTGGGGGTATTTTCAGATGCACCTACTTTAGGACCTTTCCCTTTTTTTTCCCTACCATAAAGTTATTTGGAGATGAATTCAAGGAGATGTTTATTGATCATTTCTTCTAATTCATCCTTGTATTGAGGAAATTACATGAGGAATTTTGAATCTTAGGAGGGTGATTAGAAGTATTTTTATTTTTATTTTCCTCTTCCTCCTCCTCAAATAAGCCATTTTGGTGGGTGGGAGGTTTCTTTTTAGGGACTCTATGACACAAAAATAATTCTTGAAGGGGAATTCAGATTTAGAGTGAAAGGTTTCAAGGAATATATACACAATATAATCAAAAGATCTTAGGCCTAGATACTCCATCATGAAGTGACGATTTGGATAAGAATGGGTCTTTAAATGGGAATTATTGACACAATCTGTCATGTAATAAAATTCACATAGGGGCCAATGGCATCAATTTTTTTTTAGGAAAAAATGGTATTGCCCTTGGGCGATGATGTCTGGGTAGGATATTTTTTACTTTTTCTAAATTTTGGTGATTTAAAATGAGGTCAAAATTGGAGATGGATAATTTTAAAGAGCCGTGCTCGGTCACAAGGTCTATATGATTCACATTGGGTTCACTAGAATGTAATGCATGCCAAAAATGTGTCTCAATGGCTTTCACTCTTAGGTTTTCCATTCTACAAGGGTGTGAGGCAACAAAGAGGAGACAAAAATGGACCAATACATAGTTGATTGATTTAAAAGTAGTTATATTAAGAACTAAGGTTTCATATCTAAAGGAAGTGACCACTACACTAGGTCAACCTACGGTTTTAAAGGCTCATGCTCAAGATAAAGGAGGGTACCTTTATAGAATATCATTTTATGGGGGAGATATATAGATCAATAGGAAGATAAAAAAATCATGCATAATCTCTACTAGTAAAATATAACTGAAATACAAGTTAAGGAAATCACATGAGATCATTATATAAGAGAAATATGCTAACTAACACCGATGTACATACAATAATGAGCTAACATAAAGTAATGGGAAAGGATATGAACTAATCTATGCAAAATGAGAAAGAGGATTAGAAATCTTACTTGTGGAGTGGTCATTGATGCATCTATCTCTCCAGAGAGATAGTACATGCGAGAGAGAATCATTGTGTAGAGAAGTGGGACACCATTCCTATCCTAGACTCAATATATATGACATAATCATATAAAAATCCAACAACTAAGAAGAGTTTCCAATACAAATCAAATGCAAGATATACCAAGATAAGAGAAACAATATGTAAGGATGGTGCAAAAATAGTAGAGAAGATAATTATTCATTCATGTCATTCCATCCTTTCTCATGAAACGTTAGAGTGTGATGTGGATATATAAGCGACGCTAAGGGAAAACCTAACACTATCACCATCATCCACGGTGATGGCATTAGCTAAGGACAAATATAATGTCAAGTAGGGTAATAATGTGTCATGGATTAAGAGCAAGGTAGTAGAATAAGTGTCAATGATGAATTCAAATTAAAAAAATATCGGGAGTACTAGTGTGTGTGACATAAAAGAATTGATGGAGGTAAGGGTAACTAAGGAAAGGGATACATAACATTATGTATCTCTGTGTACTATCGTTAAACCCCATAATTACCATGTGTATAGTCATACCCCATTCTCGGTAGGCACCTTAAGGAGCCCACTTGAGAAATAGATGCATCTTGGACTCTCTTATATGCAAAAAGAGTTATTAGTAATAAGTATGAAAAATTAGGTTATAAAAAAAAGTGTACCCTCACTATGACCCTATTCCTATGTATTTTAATCTCATAAAGCTTCCTTGGTCTATGCATTACCTTGTGATATGCTCTTCTCTAAAATTAGGACCTTCGACATTGTGCAATGGTCATACAATTTATTTAATCCTCAAAACCCTAGATGGTGAAAGAGTCCTACAAAAAAATTAGTTGGGTTAAAGGCACCCTTGTGCACTTTGGTGACATCTCCACTAATCTAAAGAAGACTTAAACCACATTTTTATTCTTGCCTAGCATGTGATATCTAGAATGTGTGCAACCATATTTATAATCATGACCTTATAAAAATGTGATTGTACTTGAACCTTTTCCCTAGCTTGACTTGAGAGGGTTTGCCTTTTTACTTGTAGATATGAGTTATGAATTCCCTATAATGAGTACGCAAAGTATATGTAGCTCAAGGGAGTCTTGGAATATCTTTGCTTGTGATTGTTAGTATTTTCTCATTGGAATCTTATGAGTAAAGTTGATAAAATGCACCCCTACTAATAAGATATGAATGAATTAATTATATGTGTTATGAATATGGAAAAATTGGATAAAGTTGAATAAAAGTGTACCAAAGAAATTTAAATTGAGAAAATCATTGTTGGAGGAAGAGGGACCAAGATTAGTAGCACACCCCATAACGTATGGCCATTATGGTCCAAAATATATATGCAAGTAATTTGAAAGTTGGGATTGTAATATGTGATGGTATAATATGATTTTATGGTTTAATATAAATGTTATGTGGATGAATAGGTTGTGTGTACAAGAAAGAATGGGTGAGATATATCTAGGGCTAACATAATTGGTCTACTTTAGATAGTGTGGGATAGTGTAAGAGTATTTTACTATTTGTGTTGTTACAAGACTTAAATTACCAAAATGTGTGTCTACATTTTCTCCTCCTTTAAATATGTAATTGCAAATTGTGTTCTTAAAAAGGAAAAGTTTCCTAAGTGAGTAGATACAATTTTCCTTTTCTTGGATCACTTTTTTTCTTGTGTTAGGAATTTGTCTTTGTTTTTACAAGATAAGCACTTATAGAGAAAATTTTATGCAATGTATATAGTACAAGAAAGAAATTTTTCACATGAAAATATCAAACTTAGTATACAAATAGAAATGTGTAAGTAGAAAATAAAAATAAAGGAAATAATACATCTAACTATTCTGCAAGAGAGGGGATAGAGTACTCTACTACTATTTCCATGGATATTTAAACTTTGTGTTGGAACTAGATGGAATGACTTGGGGTGATCATTCCCCAAGTGCAATGTGTCAAGGCCAATATAAAGAAGTAAAAACACACCCCACATGGTGAAGACAATTATATGGGTAGCATTCCAGTTACTCCAAATCCTTCCACAAAAATATGGGAAATGGGAAATCAAGCCTATGAGGATGATAGTCATCTCGACAATTAATAAGAGCCATAAATATGTGCTACTATAGATGAAAACAAACCCACTTTATTTGTAAATTATGACACAATATACTAGGAAATACTATCTTGCATGTACCCTTGGTGTGACCATAATATGAAATGTACCATGCATCTGGTCATTGAAACTAAGAAAAGAACCTGTAAATTTCCCTAATAAACTATACCAAGCTGAGATAATTATTTAATCTACCCCAAGGAAGAAAGTGTATGTAATGGGCCATAACATCCAGATGCTATGGTATTTTTGTATGGTTTGGTCCTTATATGTTTTCTAACCCAAGTTTGTTTCTAAGCCATTTTTGAGCTAATGTATTGTTTAATTCTATCTTGTGTCATTTTGTTTCCTATTTATGTATTTTCATGAGGGTAAGATATCATCCAATGGTTTCCCCCTTGTTTAGGGCATGTGATATGGAACAATGTGAGGACATCCCAAATAAGAGGACATGTAGTTGATGTGCACATGTGTTGTAGGATTCCTGCATGGGGAATAAGGGAGTGTGCATGGTGTATACCATAACACATTTATAATAATATAATATAGAAATAGAAAAGTGTTGATAACAAGAAATAGAAAGACAATGAAGTAGATGTAAACAAAGGCATGCAAGGATACAAAAATAGAATAACATGACAAATAAGATGTTGCATAGATGAGACACAACATAGTATGTCATAAGATAATTGAGGCACTCAAGGTAAAAAATAAAAAATCGAGTAACATATGGTAATGCCTACAAACAAGTGAAAGTACATAGAAAACATGTAAAACAAGAAAAAATCCATTAGGTGAAGTTGATTCTAGCTTAGAAGTTTCCTACAAAACAAATACTACATATGAAGCACCCATTAACATGTTAGAGTAATAAATAACATGACATGATGTATGTATTGAGTGAATGAGGTAAGAGGAAGTAAATGAGTGAAGATTGGAACAATAACACATGTATGTGAAAAAGTGTAAAGTGGATACCCAATGTAGCTATGGAAGAACAAGTAGAGAGAAGTAGTGTTAAGCATACTACATCATGTAATAATATGTGTGTTGCTTGTATTAAACTGAATGTACCACATGAAGACACATGTGTATAGGAAAAAGATATAACATACTATGTATGAAGAAAACATGATAAGTAATTTGCAACATTAATAATATAAGTATGCAATAGAAACAACCAAGCAAGAGAAATGCAAATATTTTTGGATGTTTATATATATGTGAATGTTTTTGGAATTTTAGCATATTTGAATGTTTTGGATTTTTAGCATATTTGAATGTTTTGGGTTTTTTAGGCCCCCTGAGGGCATATATGAAAACCTATTCTTTGAAGAAGAAAGGGTGATTCAATAATTCCCCCATGGGAGAAATATATAGAATTTTAATGTTTTTGATGAGTAGAGATATAACCAGAGATGGGAATCAAAATTTCCCCCAATGTGTGTGTAAAGTGACGTTTAGGTGTGCAATCACTCCTTTAAATACCAAGTTGAACCTATAAATAAGGTGTGTCATCAATAAACAAGGAGAATGTTGGATTCCTCCATGGATGGGTAAAAATGGCCTATCTTATAAGTACGTTGAGTGAAGGACCACTATCTACCATTATAAATGAAGGAAGATTGTGATTGTGAATCAAAGTACTAGTGTCATGTGACACCGCGTGCATGACTTTATGTGTGGGAAAGTCGTGTCTTAAGGAGTTGTGTCATGTAGAAGGTGAAATAGACTTATGAGGATACCTAGATGTCTAGTGTGTACCATGAACCATGTGTGATGGCCTAGTCCTATGTGGCGAACTATGAGATATAGAGATATGTTGTGAGTGAGTGATTGGAAATAAAATATGAGGAGACCTATGTGGGGTAGTAGTCGGTGGTTAAAGTATAGGACTAGCACTACGAGTGCATGAAAAAAATTGTAAGGCTATCATTGTTAGATGCAAGAGTGATTATAATAGTAGATCTAGACTAGACATAATGCTAACTCGAGTGGGAGATGTATTAGTTGTAGGGACATGTGAATGTTGAGAACTAATAAGTAAAGGGGTCCGAGGTGGGATACATTGAATAGTGATGACCGACACTCATGTACAAATTTGAAAAATTGTTCCATAATAGAGGAACAAACCCTACTATCATTGAGAAAGAAAGACCTAAGACCATGTCACAATGCTTTAATTCCAATGATACAACAAATGGCATGAAAATAGTGAGAGGCTAAGATGTGATGGGAAAAGTTATACACCATAAGAGGTAGGTGAATTACAATTTGATTTGGGATAACATAAAATCAATATAATATAAGAGGGTAAGTGAACATGCATTATGATTGAAATAAGGATTGATCATTACATTATTGAGATCTTGATTATCAATATATGCATCAATGTAAAGTCTAGAATATTTGAAATAAGCATAGAAGTATGGATCAAGTAAAGGTAATGAATTGTGGTAAACTAGTGGTAACACAAACAATAAATTATAGAGGTGCATTGGTAGATTGTGGAGATGGAACTAAATGATAAGTGCGATTAGTAGTTACCTCAAATACACCATTTTCATGTTTGAGGAAAAAGTCATTGAATATATTGAGCTTATCATTATCATTTATAGTTTTAGACACAATAGTATCATTCCACTCAATTGCATTATAATTGATTAAGTATTGAATTAAATTTTAAAAATTGAAACCATTCAATTGCATCAGAATTGATTAAGTCTTGAATTACATTTTTAAGCTTGACGATTCAATCAAGTAGAGTTCTCATTACATTGGTGAAAGTTAGAATATTAATTTTCATAAAATTTCTTTCCTTGAGGATGACTATAATCGAACTCAAGTGGTGGAGGAAGAGAGATAAGGTTATTGACAAGGATATGTTGTAATAATTCATGAGGTGGTATAGGAAATTTACTTAAATGTCATTGAGGATTTTGAATTTGGAGCTTCATTAGTTGGGATACTAAATTAATAGTGGTCGTATCATTATCTCGTGGCTCAGTAGGTTTTATCTTGAAAGTAGGTTTACTTTAGAACTGAACATTAGAGTAACTATATGATTGATCATTATATTTTCTTTTTAATGGAAATTATCTTTCATTCATGGTCCTCAAGGACATTACACAAAGTGATTGAAGGAATTAAAGGTAGAAAATATGATTTTCTCTTGGACAAGAGGAAAATGACTTTGAAAAAAAAGGCATTGCAATTTAGGATTAGCTACGACATTGTTCATTTTAGTAAGATTAGTCTTATAATGTAGAACATAGTCACTAAGGTTCTCATTAGGTCCTTGTTTCATTTTATCCATTTGTGCATAAGATATTTTAGTACCAATATTAATAGAAAAATGTGTCAAAAATTGATTTACTAATGTGGTACAATATCTTACAGAATAAATATAAATCATAGAACCATTGCAATGCATAATATTGTAAAATTATAGGAAATAATTTTGTTAATAATGTATCATCAAAATAAAAACATAAGAAAGAAACAAGAAATGATCTAAGATGTTATTGTGGATCTTCCTTACCATTGAAAAGTGGAATTTTAGGTGAAAAAAACTCGGAGTAAGAGGATAAGATGTTACCTCAAGTGCGAGAGGATTTGTGCAAATAACGTGAGGAATTTATAGAAGAGGAGGAGGGGTAACACCACATTGTAATTTAATAACTTGGGCTTATAGATCATGCACCAAGGATTCTAAGGCATGGGTTCCATAAGAGGAATTGGATTAATATAAGAGATAAGAGGAGGAAAAAAATGAGTAAAAGACATAGGAATGGAGACATTAATACTAGATGCTTACATGAAGGTGGGGGTAAAGAAGTTGGAATGGAAGATGTAGTATTTAAGGAATACCCTCGTATTACAAGCATTGTCTCATGAGAAGACCTATCATGAAAATTTTTGTAAGATAAGAGGACATCAAGGACTAGTTGGACATGACTCAAATAATCACATAATTAAGTATGGAAATTAGATACAAAATTAAGTTGTTCTTGATTAACATTAGTATATTCATCATAGGAATGCTCATTTTAAAAAAATCTTATGTACTTTCTAAAGGTACATGAATAGAATTGGAAAGAGAGTTTTCATTCATATGTATAGAGGATGTAATTGATTTGGAATGCTTATGAGTATGGGGAAGGGGAATTGGAGTTTAACCAAGATATTAGGCATGAGATATAAGACCTAGAACAAACTAACCAGGTTCCCCATATGATTAAACTTAATGGTTAAATATTAGGCATGAGATTATATCAATTAGACCTAGGAACACTAATGATAGATAATGTAACAAAGTAATATCGGTGAGAATTGGAAGAAAACTTAGATTATATTATGAATTTTGTGTTAATTTGGGCTGACTTGGTGACTATAAAAGGCTGCAAATGATGTGAAAAGTGTCTCCACTTTGAAACTATGTCCTAAAAACTATCTGGACCAAATAGTATGGTACAATCCAATGCGTACCACCACTATGGCCATTTTTTATGCCATTTTTACCATGCACTTTCATCTCTTGAAACTTCATGGGTCTATGCACTCCCTCCTCGATCTACTCTATTCTATAATTTAGACGTTATAGATTGTGTGATGCTTGTTGTGTAGTTTATTGAATCCTCAACACTTAGATGGTGAAATATTCTTGCAACAAAAACATTAGTTTGGTTGTTCACACCCTTTTACACCACCGATGTCTCCACTACTCCAAAGAGGGATCAAATCACACAGAATTATTTCCTAACATGTGATATCTAGAATATATGCAACCATATTGATAATCATGACCTTACAACAATGTAATTGTACTTGAACCTTTTCCCTAGCTTGACTTGAGAGGATGTGTCTTTTGTGCTTATATATCTAAGTGGATGAATACCCTAGAATGAGTATGCAGAGTCTATAAAGCTCATGCAAGTCCTTGAATAAATTTTCTTATGATTTCTTTTAGTATTTTCTCATTGGATTATTATGGGTCAAGTAGATGGAATGCCCCTCCCTCTAATGAGAGATGAATGACTTGCTTATATATGTGTTCTAAATCTGAAAAAATTGGATAAATCCAAATAAAAGTGTATGGAAGGAGTTAAAATTGAGAATAATAAGATTAGAGTAAGAGGGACCAAAGTGGATAGTTTTTCCCATTACATATGGGTGCTATGGATCTTCCCGGACACTATGGTCTCGGATGTATGTGCGAGTACTCGAAATTTGGTATCATAATATCCGAGGGTATAGCTTGATTTTATGGATAAATATGACCATTATGTGGATAAATAAGTTGTGTGTCCAAGTGTAGTACCCACTTATTTTCGTTCTCATTTTGAGCTATCTTGACTCATTCCATCAATATTTTATATTGATAGATATATTGTTACTATGTTTCTACCATTTTCATGTTGATATTCTTTATATCATATGGTTATTTACTAGCACTAGGATACTAACTCTTTTCCGACAAAAGTTATCGATTTGACATATTAGGCCAATATTTATTGAGATGATGCCATGACTGGAATTGATTATGATATCTTATTTTCTATTGGATTCATTGTGGATATATTATCGTAAACTTTCTTGTTACTTTGGATGATTGCTTATATCATGATGTACGTAATTTAGCTAGTTGTGATCATGTATGGATGATAATTATGCTATATATATATGTTATTATATTTTTGATTATTGGTGTTGGATAGGTATGATGTTTTCCTTGAGTGTAGGTGATAGGTTTTTAGCCATGTGAGAAATTTAGGACTATGGAGACAAACTCTAACTAGCACGATAGACCTTGAGGGACCAAATTTTCCCTTCCTTGATGATTATTGTACTTTTTTCATATTTTTTTAAAATTTGGATTATATATGGAGTTTCACCCCTATGTGATTATATTTTCCATCTCTTAACCATGCGGTTGTGTGCAGCCCTTTGTTCTATTTCCTAATTGTTTAAATTTAACCTATCTTGTTTAATGATTGATCTAGTTTCTTAATGTTACCCCTTTTTAGATTTTGGATTTTTTTTCTTTAGGGTGTTTACTTAGGTTAAGGAGGGATCGGGACACCTAATATTATATTAGGTGAGCCTAATTTCCTCTCCTAAATTCCACACTATTCCCAAACTCGGATTTGGGAAAGATGTTCCCTTTAGGAGGAGTATAATACAAGAAAATGACTTTATTTATCTTAGAAAGAGGTCCTAGGCCCTATCACATTGGGTGTGGGATATTTTCAAGGTAAATAAATATTATTGGCCCATTTTGTCTCCTCTCACCCAAATTTTCATGATGAATTTTGAATTTGGGTTATGTTTTGGAATGTGGGATATTCTAATGAGTTCTTGAGTTTAATTTTCCTTTATCCTCCTTTTGATTTTGGAGTGCAATTTTGGAGGTTTGTGGTTGGATGAAGTTTTTGTGGAGGGTGACACTTATCACCCTCCCACTCACTTGTGGTGTGACCTCCTTCTATTTTTAATCCCTCATTTTGAAGGGAATGGGGTTCTTTTGGATCTTTTTTAGGGGATGGTGTTTTGGGAGAGCTTAAAAGAAAGAAGGATACTTTGGTCAACAAGCTTGGAATTGGAATTTTCTTTGGATTGTAAGGTATGATATTTTTTTATTTTGATCCTTATTTTTATATGAAATTTAATCCTTTAATGTGGAAATTTTGGTTAAAAGAAATGAAATTTATTTGTTTAAACTTATGTTTTCTTTTACCCCATCCACCCTTGAGGGGTGTGGATTTTGGAGTTTATTTGGGAAGAAGGAGGGATCCCTTTCATCCTCACTTTCAATTCTCACTAGCGAAGCTTGAAAGGTTCTTGTTACACCCCTACATTTGGTTTGTAGTAGGGGTTGATTTCCATTTGGTTTGGAAATCAACACCTATCTTCATCCAACAAAACTTGATGTTTGAAAATCATTAATGGAGAGGGGTATGGAGTGATAAGGGGTGAATAATAGAAAGATAAGGGGTGGAAATACATGGAGAGATAAGTAGATTTATGGTGTTATTTTGGAAACTTTTGGTTATCATATTGGGATATATTCATCCCCTCTTCCCATGGATAGAAGCTTAGAGATTCTCAAATTTGTTTTGCTTTTGTGCTTTGGATTTGTGTGATTTTTTGAATCCTTGATTGTGTGAATGATTTACTTCACATTAGTGCTGGTTAGAGACATGTCTACCTCTTTCTAATGGGCTTGGGGGAGGATAGCATGCTCTCATTGTTCTCCTTGAGTGCGTGTAATTATGTAATTTTTTGGGTGGTCAAACAAGACAATTCTTATGGATGTTTGAGAGTATTTTTGAGCTAATTGGGGAATCGTGAGAAAGATAGATCATAGAACAATTTAAAATTTTTTGTTGTTGTTTGGAATTTAGAATTTTTGGAAAAAATTTAATGTTATCTCCACTTTTGTGGAGGAATTGTAAAATTGCATTTTAAGATTATCTATTCCTTTATGATTCATAAATAATTGTAAGAAATGGAATTTCAAATTTGTATTGTTGAAAAGTTGGAAAGATTTCTGAAAAACCTTTTGAAAAGTTTATATTATGTTGTTTAAGGTTGTATTCAGTTTGATGTTGAAAAAAGAGTCTTCACCTTGTTTAAAAATAATATAAGTTGTTGTAATAATTCCTTATTATCTTTGAACTCTTCCTCTTGAAAATAAAATAAGAAGGAAGGAATTTAAATTAAGAAATAAAATAAATCTATTATGTTTCTATGGTAAATCTGGAATGAGTCATTTTTTCTTCCCTTCCTTAACAAAATCAATTTTTTTTTACTAGAGCCTTCTTTAAACAAAGTTGAGAAAATTTGCATACTTTTGTTTTATGATCTCATAATGATGTTGTTGTGTTGGTAAAATTATGAAAAGTGATTCACTTTTATCTTGCTTGCATATTGTATTCTCTCAGAAAAGAAATTGTTTCATTTCAAAAATGGAAATTGAGTAAATTCTATTATGATTTGAATTGAATTGCTATTTCATACTTGAATCATAAATGTTTTATTTTTCCAAATTGGTAGAATCAGATCTTGTGTATGTTATACATACCTTTATTTATCATAAAAATGTCTTAAGACTTAACCTTATAGAAATAGGAATTATGCACTTATCCCAAAAGTTAGAAAACTATAAACTGGTTGATCTTTATATATTTAAAATATCCACTATCATATATATATATATATCCTATAAAATTAAATATATTATCTTTTATAGTTTATATATAGTACTTGCTGAAATCAAATTATATAACCAAAATGATATTAGAAAAAACCTTATTATATAACCTTTCCCATTGTATACGTATTTATGTTAATAATCTTGTTAAAAATAGTAAATGAAATAACGTTGGAGGGCATATTAAAGTAGACAACTCCCTCTCACTCCATTTTAGCCAAAAAAACAAATTTTTTCCATCCCTCTCGCATGTTTGGATGACCGAGTTCTCTTGGCCATAAGGCCAATAATTTTGAGTTTTGATCGAATCACCCTACATAATAATATATATAGATGTTATAACCATTATTTATATAACCTCTACTTATATATATGTATGTACATATAAAAGTAGAAATAAAAAACAATTTTCCATAGAATAATGAACTTGGATAGAAACCTAAAACCCTTACATTCAACAAAATAAAATAAAGGGAAATAAAGGAAAAAACTTTGCAAACCAAACCCTTATGGTTTTTAAATGAATAAAGTAAATAAGAATATGGATTTATCCTTACCCCCTTTGGCTTGAGCTCCATGAGAGATCCTTGTTCTTTCTTCCTACTTGCACTAAGAAAAACAATCGAATGATGAAAGGAAATAAAATGTGAATTTAATGATTTAATATAAGGAAAATTAGGGCATTGCTTGATGCCCTAATATCCTATGGTGGAGAGTCCTTTTAATCCAAGAACTATCCTTTATTTCAACATTGATCTTAAGTTATTAATGTTTTGACCTTGATTTTAAATAATAAATGTGAACCCTTAAATATTGATTCTTTAAGATTTTATAAGTTATGGGCCCATTTAGGGAACTAAATTAGACCCATGACCATCTTGGTAGCTAGTGGGATTCCCTTTGTTGCTTGTATCATTTTCAAAATGATTAATTTCTTGTGATTAAATAACCTAATTTAAATTCCTCTGTAGCGATTATTTTATTACCATTAATTAAACTAATTTAATAAAAACACATAAGCGGCTTAACACTATTTTCACCTTAAAATGTTGTAGTTGTGAAGAAGTCGTATTGGTGCAGTGTAACTATTCTTAAACATTTAGATAGTTCGCTCAAGCAATTTGGTTCTGTTTCATCATATTATCGTAATCATAACTAAGTCGTATGTGGGTGTTATTCAATTTCAATTTTATTAACTATAATACTTAACAAAAATTGTAACGTATTACTATTATGTTGTTATTCAGTTATGATTGTTATCTTTTGGACATATTTTGGATGTCGAGCCAAACTCGGTGTGCCATTTGGTATCGAGTTTAATTTCAAAACCAGACACTCTAGGGTTTATTCTTTAGCTTTTGGTAGATTAAGTTAGGTAAAACCACCTTAAATAATCATTTCCACAAAAATCTAATGTCTTGCTTTTTCCCTCATGTAAGATGAAAAAGCATGGTACGGTGAAGTGTGGAGGTCACTCAAGGTTATGAGAAGTCACCTCTAGAGATTCCTTGAGTTGATTTTGTACTACAAATTTTAGATGCACTTCAACAAATGATGGGAGTCCTATGAGATCACCTTCTAGCACAACCTAATCCAATTGAGGAGGTTATTTAGCATGATAGTTAGGCATATCCAGATGAGGGCTCACATTTTACTACTCTTGTTTAGGTTATGTCACAAGAAGAGAGGTCTTACTGACCCTACAATTTAGATTCATAGGGTAATAAAGACACGCCCTCATGGGAAGATGATAAGTGGTGCTATCGATATCTTCACCAACTCTAGCCACCTATGTACGGAGGCACAATCGATAGTTTTGGGTTCGAGTCATGGATCCTAAGTCTAAACAGTTTCTTTGGTATGCATCCCTATGAGAGAAATATTAAGGCCTTTTGTGCCATAAACCTCCTCTGAGACGCAATAGGCATATGGTAAAGGAATGAGGATTAAAAGATCCATTTTACGTGAGAGACAATTAATAATGAGTTGTTCGAGGTGTTTTTTCAGGCTCATTATATGTCTGAACATTTCATACATAAGAGGATCAATGAGTTCCATGATCTACGATAGGGTTCCGAACTTTGTAGCAGATATGAGTGTTGATTTTTGGATATTTTTTAGTATGTGGATTACCTCCAAGATGAGAAGTTAAAGGTTAATAGGTTCATCAAGGGATTAAATTCATATTTGGCTGGACCAGTCAGGATATTATCTCTCTCGACCTTGAGAAGGATTATTTATCGAGAGGAGAACACGAGAAGGACACAGTTTGTAAAGATAGGAACATGAGTAAGTTACAAAGGCATGTTCATAACTTTTTAGGATGACATGTCACATGGCTCTGCCTCACCCTTGAGAGGAGGTTTCAGATTAACTTCAATACCCCTCCACACCCATAATAAACTTCTTAGCACCACGTTCCTCGGCAATAGAGGATTAGGCCAACAAAGGAAAGTCGGAGAGGTAGGGGTTTGTGGTGGCCATATTATGGGTAGAGATAGGATACTTGGTAATCAATATAATTTTTGGATTGTTCTTAATAGTCCATTAGGTATGACCCATAGGGTCAATTCATCATAGTACAAGAGAAGGTCCTTCGTAGGGGATGCACTAGGATGTTTTTTTGTGGATCTCATGATCATTATGCTCACATTTGTCCTTAGAGACCCTCTTTTTCTGAAAGGAAAAAGGATTTTGTTTCATGAAGACAAAGTGAGTGATGTATGGCATGTTTACCACATCTATGCCATAGTGGAGAATCGTTAGCTTGAGCACTAGACCACAATCATTGAGACTACATGTATGATTAGAAGTACACTAGTTAATGTTTTCTTGATTCGAGTTATTCTAAATACTTCATATCACCTTCTTTAGTGGATAGGTGTGGGATGGTGGCCTCTAGGAAGACTGATAGATAACAGTAAAGTTGGTCACTTGGCCATTATGACACTTATGCTAAAATCCTTGACTTTGGAGTGTTTCCCACTAACGTAGACCTATGTATTATTCTGTTGGGATCCTATGAAGCTGTTTTAGGTATGGATTGGATTGATTCCCATCATTTCAATGTGGGTTGTAGGAACAAGATTATAGAGTGTTTGGATGACATGGGTAGTTTTGTAGTGATTTTTGGGGTTTAGAGATCAATTTCCTTGTGTGTGATCTCTTTATGTAGCTCAAGTAGAGCATGTACAAGGGATATCAGATTGATGTTATCATGATCATTGATAAATATGAGGATACTATAGTGAGATCTCATCTTGATGAGTAACCTATTTTATGAGATACTTGGATGTTTTTCTAAGTAAGCTCCCTAGTATGCCACCACATCGAGAGGTGGACTTCTTAATTGAACTTGTTCCAATTTTTGTACTTGTTTCTCATACATTGTTTAAGATTAATACTCTGAGATTCATGAGCTCAATATTATGTTAGAGGACTTGCTATGAAGGGCCTTGTTTGACCTAGTGTGTCTCCTTGGGGTGAACCGATAATTTTGTGAAGAAGAAGGATGGGTCCCTTTGTTTGTGTGTCAAATTTAGACAACCTGAATAAGGTAATGGTAAATAATTGTTATCCTCTTCCCCAGATAGATGAATTATTTGAATAGATGAGGGGACCCAGAGTGTTATCTAATATTGATATGAAGTCAAGTTACAATCAGCTTCGGATTACGAGAGGAAAATATTCTTAAGACATCTTTTCATACTCGATATGGGTATTATGAGTTCATAGTGGTTCCCTTTGGTTTAAATAATACACATGCGAGTTTATGAGCCTCATGAATGGGGTTTTCAAGATGTTTTTGGATAGATTTTTCATTGTGTTTTTGGATGATATGTTGATTTATTCATGCTTAGTGGAGGAGCACCAGGAACATTTGAGACATGTATTGTAGGTTTTGAGGGAGCATTGGATTTTTAGAAATTCACAAAAGTTTTCCTACTTTCGAGAATGAGATTCATTACATGGGGCACATCATTACAAGTGAGGGTATTTATTTAGATCCCTTAAATATTTAAGTTATCATTGATAGAAATCCCCCACCATAGTGACGAGAGGTCATGAGTTTCATGGGGTTAGCTAGTTATTATTACAGGTTTGTATAGGATTTTCCAAGATTTCTAATCCTATCACTTCCCTTTAGTGAAAACGGAAGAAGTTATGTTGGTTAGAGAAGTGTGACCAGACCTTTAATATGCTGAAGGAGTGTTTAATTTTTGCACCTATCCTTGTAGTTCTAGATCCTTTGGCATATTTTGTGGTTTGTATGGATGATTTGATAGAGGGGCTTGGAGCAATTATTATGTAGGAGCATCACACCATTTATTTGATTCTTACGCAAGCTCAATGATTACAAACTCAAATATCTTACCCATGATCTTGAGCTTGTAGTAGTGGTTCATGCCCTTATTATTTAGATATATTTCCTTTTGGGCATTCCATTTTCTTTGAGGATAGATCATCTAGCTTGTGGCACATATTTCATATCTCAATCTCAAAGATTGAAAACAACGTTAGATGGAGTTACTCTATGAGTACACATTAAATACATAAAGGGGAAGGATAATTTCATCTTTGATGATCTAAGTAGATGAAGATATGATATTTCTACCTTAACCTTGCGATCAAACCTTTAAGGAAGGATACTTTAGCATCTACTAAGTGCACGGACTCTACGAGGGTGTCGGGTGAGTGATAAAGTCTCAAGGGACCTTGGAGGGAAATTATGGGTTTATCTTTAGATTTATATGGCCTTATTTAATACCAGAGGTTCATCTACGTTCCTAGAGTAGGAAGCTTCCATAATTTTTTTCTTTCAAAGGCACATCAAACCCTTATGTGACTCATCATGGGGTTAAGAAGATACATGTGGATTTGAGATAGTTATACTTTTGAGCGTAGGTTATGCCCATGACATTACATATTTTGTAGTCCACTGCATTGAGTACCAGAGGGTGAAGGACAAAAATTATCACTCCACATGAATTCTTTACCCAAAAATATTCCGAGAGATGAAGTGGGACTTGGTTTCCATGTATTTTATTGTTGGTATTCCAACTTCATTATATTATCATGAGCGTCATCATAGTGATGGTGGACAAGTTGACTAGGGTTTTCCACTTTTCTAAAAATAAGGTCACTTACATTGTAGTTTTCATATCACATGTTTTCTTAGATGATGTGGTGAGATTGCATAGGATTCCAAGGATGTTCATTTGTGATCTAGACACTATATGTACACTTCTGATTTTGGACATCTTTTTAATCATCTTTTGGTACTTAGTTCAATTTCAGCTCGCAGTGTATCACCCTCAGACAGATGAAAACACATAGAGGGTGAACTAGGTATTATAGGATATGCTTCGGATGTACGTCATGGATTAATAGAAGAAGTGGGAACATTATCTGTACCTTATTATGTTTTCTTATAACAAAAATTTCCATAGTTCTATTGGCGGGGGTGCCCTATCAGGACTTATATGGGAGAATTTATAGGACACCTTTAAGCTAGGACAAATTTTATGACAAGATTATTCTTGGCCCAACGTATCTTTAGGACATGGAGAAAAATTTATCCTCATTAGGTAGCATTTAGATTAGGATTGTGTATGCAAAAAAGGAATATGTTAACTAGAAGAGGGTTGAGTGTCACTTCCTTATGGGTGACAAGGTCTTTTTGAGAGTGCATTTGCACAAGAGTCTAATCCATTATGGAAAGGGCTCTAAGTTATCCCCTTGTTTTGTTGGACCTTTTGAGATCTTTGAGGTTATTATACAGAAACCATTTATCTTTTCCACCATGCCCATCTTCTTCCCATGACGTGTTCCACATCTTAATGTTGCGAAAGTATGTACCTAACACTTCTCATGTTTTGGATTGGTTGGCCTTGTAGTTGGAGGTGAGGGACAATAGAATTTAGAGTCTATGCATATTATAGAGCATAGGAGGCTACCCCTTCGGGGTGAGACTGGACTAGGTTAGGGTTCAATGGGACATATATGATGAGATAACAACTACCTAGGAAGATGCAACACCTTTGACGGCCCAATATCCTTACTTCTTTCAATTACTTCTTAGAGGAATTTAATATCTAGGAGAGGGGGATGTAGTTCCTACCTACTCCTCATTCTCATTTTAGGGTTGTATCGGCTCATTATATCATGATATTATACTAACATATATATTGTTACTATATTTCTACCATTTTGATGTTGATATTGTTATATGGTATGGTTATTTGCTAGCACTAGGATGCTAACTCTTTTCTGACAGAGTTATCAATGGGGCATATGAGGCCAATATTTATTGATCATTTATGTATTGAGATGATGCCATGACTAGATTTTATTATGATCTCTTATTGTCTATTGGATTCATCGTGGATATATTGTCATAAAATTTCTTATTACTTTGGATGATTGATTATACCATGATGTACTTATTTAGCTAGTTGTGATTTTGTATGGATGATTGTTATGTTATATATATATATATATATATATATATATATATATATATATATATATATATATATATATATATATATATATATGTTATCATATTTTTATTATTATTTTTGGACAGGTATCATGTTTTCCTTGTGTGTGCAAGTGACAAGTTTTTAGCCATGTGAGAAACTTTGGAGTCATAAACATACTCTAACTAGCACGACAAGCCTTAAGGGCCAACCTTCATGATTGTGGTACTTTATTCATCTTGTTTTAAATTTTGGATTATATATATATGGAGTTTCACCCCTATGTTCTTATATTTTCCATCTCTTAACCATGTGAATTGTGTACATCCCCTTGTCATATTTTCTAATTATTTACAATTAACTTATCTTGTTTAATGATTGATCTAGTTTCTTAATGCTACCCCTTTTTGGATTTTGGAAAATTTTCTTTGGGATTTTTTTACTTAGGCTAAGGAGGGATTGGGAAACCTAATATTAGATTAGGTATGCTTGATTTCCCCTCCTAAATTCCCTATCACTATGGGTGGGTGGGATATTTTCAAGGTAAATGAAGCTCATAATCACAATATTCCTCCTCTCACTCACCTTCCCATGATGATGTTTGAATTTTGGTTATGTTTTTGAATGTGGGAGATTCTAATGAGTGTTTGAGTTTAATTTTCCTTTATCCTCCTTTTGATTTTGGAGTGCAATTTTGGATGTTTGTGGTTGGATGAAGTTTTGGTGGAGGGTGAAACTTGTCACCCTCCCATTGGATTATGTTATGGCATCCCTTTCTTTTTAGTATTTAATGTTGAATGGAATGGGGTTATTTTGGCTCATTTTTTTGGGATAGTTTTTGGGAGATCTTGGAAGCAAGAAGGAGACTTTGGTGGAAAAGCTTGGAATTGTACTTTGCTTTGGATTGTAAGGTAGGATCTTGTTCTTATTTTGATCCTTATTTGTTTATGAAATTGAATCCTTGCATGTGGAAATGTTGTTTGAAAAAAATGAAATTATTGTGTTTAAAATTATGTTTTCTTTTACTCCATCCACCCTTGAGGGGTGTGGATTTTGGAGTTTGTTTGGGAAGAGGGAGGAATCCCTTTCATCCTCACTTTCAATGCTTGTTGGTCAAGCTTGAAAGGTTCTTGTTACACCCCTACATTTGGTTTGTAGTAGGGGTTGATTTCCATTTGGTTTGGAAATCACCCCCTATCTTCATCAAAGAAAACTTGATGTTTGAAAATCCTTAATGGATAGGGGTATAGAGTAATAAGGGGTGAATAATGGAGAGATAAGGGCTGGAAATACAAAAACATATAAATAGATTTGTGGTGCTATTTTAGAAACTTTTGGTTATCATATTGGGATATCTACATCCCCTCTTACCATGAAAAGAAGCTTGGAGATTCTCAAAGTTGTTTTTGCTTTTGTGTTTTGGCATTGTGTGAGTTTTTGAAGTCTTTATTGTTTGAGTGATTTCATTCACCTTAGTGTTGGTTAGAGACATGTCTACCTCTTTCCCATGGGCTTGGGGGAGGCTAACATGCTCTCATTGTTCTCTTTGAGGGAATGTAATGATTCCATTTAGTTTGGTGGTAAACTAAGTTGATTCTTATGTCTGTTTGAGAGTTTCTTTGAGCTAATTAGGGCATGGATAGAAATATGGAAATTGGAGCAATTTCTAGGTTTTGTTGCTATTTGGAAGTTAGAATTTTGGAAAAAAATTTCCATGTTGTCTCCACTTTTTGGAGGGCTTGTAAACTTGCATTTTAAGATTATTTATTCCTTTATGTTTCAAAATTAATTGTAAGAAATGGAACTTAAAATCTATATTGTTTAAAAGTTGGAAAGATTTCATAAAAACCTTATGAAAAGTTTACATTATGTTGTTTAAGGTTGGATTGATTTGATGTTGAAAAGGAGTCTTCACCTTGTTTAAAAATAATATAAGTTTTTAATAATTCCTTATTATCTCTAAACACTTCCTCTTGAAAAGAAAATGAAAAGGAAGGAATTTGAGTTAAGGGGAAAAAACTAATCTAGTATGTTTCTATAGTAAATACGGAATGAGTCGAGTTTTCTTCTCTTCTTTAATAGAATCATAATTTTTTTTACTCAATCCTTCTTTCAAAAGAGTTGAGAAAATTTTCATAATTTTGTTTTATGATCTCATAATGAAGTTGTTGTGTTAAGAGAATTCTGAAATGTGATTCAATTTTATCCTACTTGCATCTTGTTTTCTTTCGAGAAAAGAAATTGTTTTATTTCAAAAAAGGAAGTTGAGTAAATTACATTACGATTTGAATTGACTTGTTGTTTCATACTTCAATCCTAAATGTTTTATTTTTCCAAATTGGTATAAGTAGATAATTTATATGTTATACATACCTTTATTGATAAAAAAATGTCTTAATAGTTAACCTTATAGAAATAGGAATTTTGTAATTATCCTAGAAGTCACAAAACTATATACCTTGTTGATCTTTGTATGTTTAAAAATACCCACGATCATATATGTGCATATATATGTGTGTGTAGTTTTTATCTCCTATTAAAATTCATTGCTAACTCTCTGCGCATAAGAGTTTACAATTCTCAAGTTGCCTTGTACTTGTTAAAATCAACTTGTTGTTATCACTATAATGATATTATAAAAATACCTTTTTAAATATAGCCTTTCCCATATATATGTATGTATGATTTATCTATGTATACGTATTTATGTTAATAATCTTGTTTTAAAAGAAATTTAAATGAAATAATGTTAGAGGGAATGGATATTATGTTTGGGAAGGTTGGGATGACCGTACCAACTTTCCCCTGCTGATGGAATAAGGTTTTGGCATATTCCACGGCTCCCTCTCCCTCTATCTTTGAAAAACCATCCATGACTTAGCCATGGCCTTCCCCACTCTACGCATCCACTCCCTTGCATGTTTGGATGGTGCATCGGGTTGGCCATAAGGTCATTGCTTCTCTTGCTTGCCCATTTGGGGCTTTACTCAAATCGACCCTACATAATAAATTGTGTGTGTGTGTGTGTGTGTGTGTGTGTGTGTGTGTGTGTGTGTGCGCACACACACACACATGCGTGCACATGTATGTATGTATATGTATACATATAAAACTAGATGTTATCTAATTATAAAAAAAAATTCTCTAACCTTGCTCTGAAGAATGAGATTGTATCACTTAAAATCGAAACCTACAAAATCTTGCATTGAACAAAATAAAACAAAGGAAATAATAGATATTCCATCAAAACAACTTACATACCAAACCATAACATATTTTAAATAAATAAGAGTAAATAATAATGTGGATTTATCCTTGCTCCCTTTGGTTTGAGCTCCATGAGAGCTCCTTCTTTCCTCCAACCTACACTAAGAAATACAACTGAATGAACAAAGTAAATAAAATGTGAATGTAATGTTTTAATCTATAAGGAAAATTAGGGCATTGTTTAATGCCCTAATATCATATGGTGGAGATTCCTTTTAATCTAAGGGCTCTCCTTTGTTTCAACATTGAGCTTAAGTTATTAAAGTTTTGACCTTGATTTTAAATAATAAATGTGAACCCTTAAATATTGGTGCTTTAATCTTTTATAAGGTATGGGTCCATTTAGGGAACTAAATTGGACCCATGACCTTCCTGGTAGGTGGCGGGGCTCCCTTATCCACTTGTATCATTTTCTAAACGTTAATTTATCATTATTAAATAAAATAATTTAAATGTCTCTGTAGCGATTATTTTATCGCCGATAATTAAAATAATTTAATAAACTCACGTAAGTGGCTTAACACTATTTTATCTGGAAATTGTGATGCAGTTACATTGGTGTATTTTAATTATTCTTAAATATTTAGATAATCTACTCAAGCGGTTAGGTGTTGTTTCTTCATATTATAAAGCTGCTATGACTAAGTCGCATGTGGGTGTTATTCAATTTCAATGTTATTAACTATACTACTGAATACAAAAATGTACCATATTACTATTATATTATTATTTGTTTATAATTTTTATCTGTTGGATGTATTTTGGAACTTGCACCAAATGTCGTGTGACAAAAAAAGAAAGAGTGAAATATAGCTAGGAAAACATATTTCGTCTACTTGAACAAGTGTGGGAGAGTCAAGAGTATTGTACAATTTTGGTTGTTGTGAGACATGAATTACCAAAATGAGTGCCTACAAGTACACTAAAGGATTTTTTTTCAAAATTCTAAGAGGCTCTTAAATGTATTCCTTTAGATAAAAACATTCACATGTTAATGGTTACTTTCATAACCAATATGACATATACTCTCACATTAAGTTATAAGGAAATTTCTTCGTAGTTTGAGGCGAAGGGTTGTATACACCTAATTTTTACGCTTTCTATTTTCATACATATTACTAACAATTCTCTTTTTAGGTTAGAGGTCACTAATGCATTTATTTCTGGAACGGGTGCCTTAAGGGGCTCATTTTGGGATAGGGGTATGGTTATTCACGTAACCATTGGGTAGGGATGATACATGGAGAGAGAACAAATTTTAGTCCCATTTATGTTTTTATTTTACTCTTATTATCTTATTTTATCCCTGATTCTTTCGACATCTAGCTTGCTTATGATTCCACTTCTTCTACCCAATATAATTATCTTCAATTTTTATGACACTTTGCACACTCCCCTTTGTATTTTCATCCATATACGATGTCATCACTCGCGTGTAATTATGTCGGTGAAAATTTGAAATCCCGATTGACGCCTTCACTGCGAGTGATAATGTCGGTATAAATCCCCTAACTCACATTTTAACAACATCATCATCAAATCTAATCAATAGGAAATTTCCATTAGCTTTGATCTCTTGCGCTAACTTACACCTACTCGCTTAGCTTTTAGATTTCTTACATCTTGACTCTTGGCTTGGAGATTCTTCTTTCTTGGATTGGTTTGCTTGTACTTTTGGGTCATCTATAGTGAGTTAGGACTAGATTGTTTCCCCTTCTCCACCTGAAAGTTGTTCTCTCTTTGTGTATGGTCCTTTGGGAGATAGATGCATCAATGACCACCCCTAGCAGTAAGCACTCTAACCCATTTTTTCATTTTATATATAGTAGTTTCTTACATTTTCTATTTACTATATGCTAGCTTAGTATTTTATGCACATGCTAGGTTAGCATATTTTATTTCAGTTCCTTTCATGTTACATGCTTTACTTTGGTTAGCATAAACTTTGCATGTTTATCTTGTTCATTATTATCCCCCATAGTGTCGATACCTCCATAGGGTTCCTTTTTCTTCTTCGATTTAGGCCTTGGAAACGTTAGGTTGTCCTAGTGTAAGGGTTGCTTCCCTTGGGGTATATGATCATAGCTCGGTCCATATACCCCCTTTAATTTTATCCATTTGTGTGCTATTATTGGTGTGTCCCTCACTCGTTTCCTTGATACCCTAGTTGAACGGATGATAAGAGTGCATGGTGTCTAGATGCATTTTTTCCTCCCATACATCCTTGGTGAACCCAATGTGAATCCTTATTTTTTCCTTCTAATCAAGCACAACTTGTTAAAAGTACCCATATTTCATTTTTATCTTGTTTCAGTCTTTAACAATCCCATAAAACTCTAAAAATCCATTTTCCCGGATGTCATATACCCTTGTGTCATTTAATGCGAGGCCGATTTGGTTTGTCTTATCTAGATCCTATCACAAACACCTTTGTACCTTGTGAAGAACTTTTTATAGGTTTTTCTAGGTCATATTGTTCTTCTGATTCTTCTAGGTCATATCAGCACTCCATCATGGAGTATCTTGGCCTAGGGCTCTCCAAATTTGGTGAACATTCATTTTTAGAAAATTAATCCCCAGAATCCAATTTTCCTTTCTATTTAGACTATTGTGTGATACGAGCTAATAGGAAAAGGCAAAACACCTGAAACAACAATATCTTAGGTGATGAAGAGGAAGAGATTCAGATTGAGGAAATTTCTAATCTTCCACTGAGATCAAAAAATTTCTTGATAAGTTTCCTCTTGGTATAAGGTTGAGTCGATAATCCATAAACATAGTCTTTATTTGTATTCGAGCAACTTGACAATAGGGTGGATAGTGGGAAGGATAATATGTTAGGATCATCTGAAAATACCTCTAGCTCTAATCCCACTAGCTTTATCTTACAACTTATAGATAAGATGAGATAAAATTACTAACCTTATATGGAGGTGACTCCTTAGGGCAAATGCTGAAGGAATATGGTTCAAATGGTCAACCATTCTAACCTCGAGATATAGAGGTATAATTCCCATGCCCTTATATAATAGACCTATTGGGGAACCTATTTACAAACCTCCCATTAACGATAAGGTATTCCAAGATTCAAATCAAGAGCCTACAGTGCCTTACATTATCTAAAGCATGGATATTGGAGGCATTTCCCCTTCTATTTCAAATGATGGGTCAACTAATCCTACTTTACACATCAAGGCCTTTGGTAATATTTATAAAGAATGGATCAAGGTAAAACCCTATGTCACCACTAAAATATTAGCTAAAAATATTGATGGAATTCCTTAGAATGGTATCACACTTTATCCACTAACACCATAGTGGAAATAGCATCTCTAGTGATAGCTTTAGTTAATGAATTCCAATATCATGATTTGAAAATAATATCATTGTTGTCATTAAATGTAAAAATCATGATAATGAATTAGCTCAAGCCTTCATCAAATGATGGAAGACCTTATCTCTAAGATAGAACATAATTAATTGAACTATAGTTTATTGACACTTCCTTGCCCTAAAATCTCACCTTGATATAAGGTTAGGTCATTTTCTCCTACTTCCCTTGATGAAGCCTTTAAGAAAAATCTAAATGACAAAATTATATCTAGAAGGGAATTTGAGAAAGCTCCTCCTAAGACTCAAACAACTAAATAAATAAAATCCTTTAAAAATTAAAGAATGAGAACACCACATGGATGATGGGGTCTCAAATACCCTTCCTCTTATGGATTCTACAAATAGGAATGTCTTTACTATTAATTCAAAAGATAACAATAGTAAAAACTAACCTAATTACTATAAGCCATTAACCAAGGATGATTTGTGAAAGCATATACCTAAACCATTTAGTCAGATCCTTGATCCTTCTCAACCTATCCCACAATGGCATGATGAAAACAAATTCTGTTGGTGGCATGCCAATTGGGGCCATTCTCATGAGAATTGTCATTCCCTTCACATAATTGTCATCACTTTATTTTTAGGCTCTCAATTTAATCATGAATCCATCACCAGAGAGTGTTTGAATGAAGCGGTCAAGGATCAAGATGATCAGAGGAAAAAGGGTCATCATAATTTCATTAATCAAGCTAATGAAGAACTCAAGGTTTTCTCTAACTTGATGCCTAACCATGGTTCAAGAAAAAGCTCTAAAAAAATTGATTGCATAAACAAAACCTAACTATCCCCCTGAGAAAACAATGGTTATAAATAATGTGGGGCATGTGATTGCATAAACAAAACCTAAATACTCTACATCACTCTGACCTCAAACTCACAAGGTTATTTACCCTTGTGTCTTCCACGATCAAGATCCCAAAATTAAAATCTCACCTTCTACAAATGCCATTAGCTCCTGTGACAAAAATGTTATAGGGCCGAAGGATTTTGAAACTATTTTTCCGACCGTAAATGCTTTTGGTAGGGCCGATGACATCGAGCATAAATAAAAAAAGTTTTATGAAGTATCTCGATCACTCCACCCAGGGTTCATTTTAAGAGACCTCTTGGAAATGGAGGTGGAAAAAACCTGGCGAATATCCTCGGAACTAGTTTTGCGGGAAAGTGAAGTTTTTGGGGTTTGTATGCAATTTTTTTGCTTCATTTTCAAGTGGTGTGATAGAAAGGCTGCAGACACACGACAAAATATTTGTTGTCATGTGACAAAAAACTTGTTGTGATGCAACATAAAACCTCTTCTCACATGTCAACAAGGTTGTTGTCATGTGACAACAATGTTGTTGTCACATGACATGAGGTTTGTTATCACGTGACAACAATTTTTTTGTCACACGAAACAAATTTTTTTTGCACATCTACAACTCCCACCCTCATGTTGCGTGTCAACAAAATCTTTGTGTCACGTGTCAACAAACTCTCTGTCATGCATCTACATCCTCTGCAATCCTATCACGTGTCAACAAACTCTCCATGTCACACGTCAATAACCTCTCTGTCGCATGTCTGCAGCCTCGTAATCCTGTCACATGTCAACAAACTCTCCATGTCAATCATCAAAAACTTCTCGTCACGCGTTTGCAGCCTCTACCCTCTGTCGCACGTTAACAAACTCTATGTCGTGCATCATATCCTCCAGCCTCCTGTTGCAATTTTACGTACTTGATAATACATATGCCCCTAGGTCATATGAGTGAGCTAGTAGTGTCCTACCTAGTGAATATTTTCAAGGGTAAGTGAAATCCGACCCCTAAAAAAATTAAATTGTAATTTTTAGGTGAGCAGTCACTAACCGCGCAGAAATTTCATCTTTTCAAAATTTTCAAAAATGGAATATTTACCATATTACGAATGTTCACCACTAAAAAACCATAGCTCCTCATTCTAAACATGTTTTTAAATATCCTAAACACTCTCAGCCTATTTCTCAATCGATACATGATGAGTGGGATCCTTTGGAAGCACTGTCTCAAATTCTCACACCAATTCCATTTTTAGATTTCATGTGCACATCACCTTACCATCGTGAGTGCCTTATAACTACATTTTTTGATATGAACATATCCTTCCCTCCTAATTTGGGGTATTCTCCTACTCTACATGGTTAAGAGGAAAGTATCTATCATGAGTGTGAGGAACCCTCCATCTGTACGGATCATAACACTAATGTTCAAACCTGCATTCTTTTTCCCATGGTTGTCATGATTCTAGAAGAAATTTTTCTTCGGGAAGATGATCCTCCATTGTTTATTTCTATGTAAATTTTTCAAAACATAGTCAAGAGTTCCCTCATTGATGAAAGTTTTGACACTTGTGTGGCCTCTCTAGAATTCATCAAATCCATTAGTTACTCAATTGACAACCTCAAAACCACATGTACAACTTGTTAAGGGTATGATTGTCGATATATGCCTCTCAAGGGTTACATTTGGATGCCTATCACTATCTCTCCTAGGACTATACATGTTATGGTCATGGTCTTAAACTTACCCTATCTTATAATATCCTCTTAGGTCAGCTGTTGACCCACCGTATGTGTGCGATCACCTCAAGTCTGCATATCAATGTGTCAAGTTTACACATCAAGGGGAAATATATAAGATTCAAGGTGATCCTAATCCTTGAAATTATGAAACTCTACTGAAAAGGGAGTTATAAATTATTAACCCTTTAAGAACTATCTCCAATCCTATTACATGAATATCAATGCTTTAACTATCATGTTGAGTCTCTTCGTGGAAATGTGGGTCATTCGAGGTGGTTAGGCACACACCTCCTAATATCTTAGATTTTGAAGGCGAAAAACACGATGAGATTACTATTAGGATTAATACCTCTTATCTACTATATCTTGTCATCTTACTGACTTCCTCCTAAATTATAACCTTTTAAGAAGGACCATCTATTCCCTTCGCCATTTTATGCACATCTCAACTCCACAAAAAAATTTTTTTAACTATAAACTATAGTTGATGCCTATGTAATTGACACCACTAACCTTGACTATGAAGATGTTTATACTCTAGATGATCCCCATTTAGATAGCCATGCCCGAATTTGGGAGATACAAGTTCAACGTTACCAAAACACCATCCAAAGAAAACTTTCTTGTGATGTGAATTCCATTCTTGTGCAATAAGAATCCTCACATTTGGTCAAACTTCCTCCTAGTAGATCAGTTCCTGAGACTTAGATAGCTCCCCTGACATCATCCTCCCCTCACAATAATATTAGATCATGTAACATACCTCCTCTTATAAAAGAAGGGGATCGTATATCTATCTTTGACTATGAAGTTGATGACCACATGGATGATGAAGAAAAAATGTGTCGACATCATCCAAATAGACACATACCGTCATTAACATCCTTCCCTACCTATTTTCCTTATGGATCCTTGGCATTCTTAGGAAGATCCATATTGCACATAGAATCAGGATCTAGGGAATGATGTATCTGATTGTAGAGACTATAGAAAACATATGAAAAATATTAAAGATGAGGTTAGATGAGATCATGGTAAAAGATAACATGACCTTTTGCTTCACCCCATTATATTGTTCACATCATGGCTACTACTCACATATTGATGCAGAATTTTGGGTTATGCATGACAAGCACCCAATTCCTAAGTCCTCTTGGCATAGTAGGAAGCATAGATTTAACTCCTCTCAGGAGCCACCCACCTTCCCCTAGACCATCTAGACCACAACTTACATATGGGCCTCAACCTTGTCTAGATCCTCGCCCCCTCTCTCAATGAACTTTAGTGTGACATCCTCACTCGATTGGAGGATCAAATTGATGACACTTTTTTGCCACATGATTTGAATTCCATCGATTGGTATTATTATGCACCATGTTATTGAGGACCTCATACATCTTGCTCAAATTCACATTTGGAACTAAGATGATAATATCAACACGATACTCTACATCAATTCACCCCTTGTGGCTAAACATCTCCCTCGAAGCACCTTGATATCATTTTTCATTTGGGCTCTCGGTTTCTACAAGCATCTTTGAACACTCATACTCTTATTTGGGCTCTTCGTCTCGCTTGGATTTATCATCACTTTTATTTTTCCCTAAAATTTCATACTATTGGAGTGTCGTAGTCTTGATTCCACCTATTTTGGCCCCAAATTCACCACCTGGCATTTCATAGTGAATCTTCATGGTCTTGTGCATCCTTTCTTATGTCCTTGACCTTACTTAGATTTATTTTCATTCTTACAGATTTGTCACCTAAATATAATTATCATTCTTCCTAAAGTACCATGAGTATTACCACATACATGCATGAGAAAAGAAAGGAAAGCGATAAGTAAATCATCATTTATCAACACCATAATCATCATATATATATCGAATTAGTTTTGTACATAGAAAAATACAGCATAATCCATCATGGCACATCATATGTTGGAAGCACAATGGTGAGAGGGGGGGTGAATAAGTCCTTACAAAGTTAATTTCAATTTCAGATTTATCACTTAAACCATTAATCAATTAACCATCCATTAATGTGTGCACAACATCATATAATATACATGCAATCAACCATGAAAAAGAGAGACAACGCTTTATAACAAAATATCTAAGTGGGAAACCCTCAAGGGGAAGAAACCCACTGCCAAATTTTTTGATGTTAAAAAAAATATTCAAGTGAGTATTACACATCACAAGAGATTTCTTGAGTGACCTCTAAACCCTTGTTGATATTACTCACAATAAGATACTTACATGAATATGACTCATCACACAATATTTTGATAAGAATATCACATAATAAATGTTGCAACAACTCAGGTGATGGTGATCACAAAATTCAGCTCCAAACTCCTTCAAACCCTTCCACACCTAGCTCGCTTTTTCTCTTTCCTTCTTCACTTGTATTTGACTCAAACTATTGGTAAAAACCTTGAAAAAATTATTTAACCTATCAGACACACTCTTAGCTCTCAAAACATTCCTTGATACCTGTAAGACACTCTCACATGGGTCACACTTTTCCCCTCTTTCTTAACTAGTGTGAATTTGAATTCAAACTTGCACTTTATAACTTCCTCTTTATTATAAAACTCACCAAGTCAGTTTACCTCCTTTTTTTCAACCAAGTAAACTTAAATTTTTTTCATTTGAATCATTAAATCATTCACATATGAGCGATATAGGTTGGACAAGCCCAAAACTACTCATCTTGCACTAAAACACCTCAAAACCCCGTCACTAAGATGGTGAAACCAAAAAACACAAAAATATTATTAATATTCAAGATCAAAAATTCACCACAAAAATTTAATATAACATATATCCATCATACATGGTTGCACATTTTCTTGAACCAATCAAATAATTCATAACATAAGCAAAAATCTTGATATCCTTCGCCATGAACAATTGTTTCCAACACATTATGTTCACCTTTGGTCCTCAAAACCACAAAATATCAACTCAACCATGGAATGTAGCCAATAAACATAATCCTCAAGACCTTTAGAACACATCCATGCATGTTATATCTCATGAAACATCCATGTGTTCAAACCACATCTACTTTCCTCTTCTCCAAATCATGTTTCCCAGAAACCAATTTTGCAAACTCAACTAGTTTGCACCCTTTCTACCACTTTCAAGACCTCAAAAGGAATTAAATAGGAACAAAATTCATCCCTATTCACTCTCCAAGTGATATAAAGCATAAAATCATCCATTTCATGCTTCATTCACTTCATTCTTTTAGCCTTGGCGATCATGTCTGAAAACTACAAAACCTTCTTATCCAACAAATGACATGGATGACCCATCAAATCTCATCATCATGAAACAAATGATATACCACTAAAAATACACCCAAATATTATTTCCATAACATATTATAAATCCTTCCAAATCCAAGCGGAAGGCCTTAACCAATCCTATCTCTGCAAATTGCCTAAAACTATCCCAAAACTGCCCTTTGACTAGTATTCACAAATAGGGTATACTTTTCCATTTAGATGCATCAAAATTACCTAAAATAACCATGGAAATTACTAAAAAACTCACATACTCAAAACAATTTCCATTTAACATGCAACTCCTTTGGACAACCTTGTCCCAAACTGAACTTCTTCAGAAATATGCCTATTTGAGTAGGGTTCTCTCATCACCACAAGATATACCATACCTTCATGGAAACATGGAAGATTAATATACATCATAAAATAATCATCCATGCACTAGAAATAAATTATGGAAACTTATGAGCATTATCTCTCATACCACTTTTGAGTTAGGGTTTCAAACACACAAAAAGTTGTTTACCTTCTTAACATTTGTTCATAAAAATGTGACGATGAAATGACCTCATTATTTTTTGAAAACTTATAGAATCAATTTAGAAAAATCCTTGAAATCCACAAGGTCCCATGTAAATCACACAATTTAGGGTGAGCATCAGAAGGTGCAATTCGAGCTAGAAAACACCCTTTCTTGGACCTTGTTTCACACAAACTGACTTATCTTACAAAATTATCTTCAGAATGACTCCAAATTTTTATCACACCTCTAAGAAACCTCTATGCATCATTTAAAATCATCATCATATCTAAAATATATATCCAAATTCTCATCCCATCTCATTTACATGACTAGCCCTTAGGGTTTTACATAGTTTAGGTTAGGGTCAACTGAAATAACATCATAAATAACCATGAAACATCTCCAAAAGGTCCTAACATACCTAAAACACCATGTATGACATCCCTTCATGATTCCATGAGATCACATATCTCTACATCTCATCCTCATGCCTCCTAGCACCTAGACTGGTTTAGATGAACACTTGAAACTTGGTCTTCAAAGCTGCACCTATTCCTGAAGCTAATGTGAGTGCCTAAACACTCCCCAAACATGATCTCCATGCTGCCAAAATTTTTCTCAAGATACCAATAAGCTCCAACCATCATGTGCCATCACCTAGGCTAGCTAGGTCACTAGATTAGAGCAAGCCATTACGATCGAATCATCTTAAGCCATCATATCAACCTATGAATCTCCATGTAACCATCACACCAATCATCCTATGAATATAATCCATTTTCCTCTTTATCATTAATGGGTTTTTACATCAATGAAAACACCTAGAACACAACATAACAACATCATCAAATATCTAGGTGGCTCAAGCACCTGCCCCTTTAGGGGTGTCTCACGAATGTTTTATGTTGAAGGTGTTCCATTAGATGCTCGGGATATACAACCTAGAGAATTTTCCATAGATCGGGATTTGGATTCCTCTCCTTGTGATTTCGATAGATGTGCCTTTAGCCTCGTGAATGTTTCTACACCACTCCTAACATCGAAAGGCATGCTTCCTTCTCGAACCAAGGAACCATGTACTTATAATAAGCTATGTAACATCATATCTATGCTACTTGGGTTTTTTAGTGCCTCGTGTCTCTACATCTCCACGGTGCCCGGAGACAAGCTCCCCAATCGGCGAAAGGATCCCAGCGACTTACCGACCAACGAAGTTGTGGGATCCATCATGATGGAGGTATCCTAAACATTCAATATTGGATCCATGATCTCATGGTGTGCACTCTCTATCAAAGAGTGCCACTCCTCTATCATCTTCTCTGCAAAACCAAAAATTCACTAATCAATACCAATCTCACGATCTAGTTATCAAATATAATCATCTACATTCCTAAATAAAATCATCATATTCATACGTGGGTTCTGAATTTCTCAAAATAGTCTCCTCGTCTCCACAACCTCCCAATACCACCTCACCTCATTGAATCTCTATGATCTCCATCTATCATATTATGCCCATCTATCTTGGGACACTTTAGAATCATATCTCTCCTGTGGCGAGGCCCTAGATATGTCTCGTAGGCTGTAGGGAGATCTACATCCCCAATGGTGTCGAGATAACCACCTATTGGGCTCTACATCATGTGCTCTCTTAGCCATGGTCACGGTTGTCTCTCCTCTCCTCCTTTGGTACTAGGACTAGCTGTGCTAGTATCTCCCACTGTGGATACGAGTTGACATGTCCTCGATCGGATCCCTCATCCGAGCTCTCCACCGTAATGATCTCTAGTGGAGCATAAGATGCCCCACCTCTCCATCTTTGTCTCCGGTCTTGTTTGCTTGTGGTTCATACTCTCCGGGGTCGAAGAGGTGTACTTTGTCCATTGCACTCATAACCTCTCTCGCATGTCATTGTCTATAGGATGGTAGTGGTGGTATCACAAGATGCTCGGGCCTCCCAAAATACCTAGGTACCCTATCCATCAAATGGGTCTCTACCCAATTAAGTAATGTCTTTCACCTCATTCATTACCTATAAATCCTCTACATGTGGCCAACTAGGTCACTAATCTACATTCCCTATATAGGGATCCCATATGACCTCTTCTTGATGTACTTGTTGTAGTGGATGGTTTTCCTAAAGTGCTCTCACTTTTAGTTCATGTGCCCATTAGAGTAATCTTTGGGCATCTGTTGGTGTGACCAATGGCATCCCTATAAGCCTATACATGGGAAATCTCTCATATATCCAAGTTTTAATAATATCACAGAACCTATGGTCATATATGCCCTCTATCAAACCTTATATAAGTCATGCACCAATTGCACCCATATGGTGGTTGGGAAACTAAACAACACATCTTGCTCAATCACATCTCTACATACATCCACCAAAAAATAATGGAATGGTCCCATCTGACTTTTGACACAATATGCATGCCATGGTAATGCCAATCACCACCTTTCATATAGTTAGAATCGATGCAGTATGTATTACATTGTGTCTAACTTTAAGCATCCCCTCATCACACGTCTCGCTGCATGTGACCCATATGAACAAGTATCTCCTCTCTGAAATATCCATGGCAAGATCAAAATACATGCGAGCTCCCTCTATCGGCAAACCCAATATTCCATGCACTTTACGAAGTTTCACGGTCATCACTATTGTCTCACATGGCCACCATCAAAAGGTGTTGGCCCAAGGCTCCCATGTTATCAAAAACATCTACAAAAATCTAGACTCACGGTATCTAGGCATCTACACAATGACCCCAAATCCCCATATATGTAGTTGTGCTATCTCTACATACATTAATCCAAAAATCATATCATTTAGTAAGGATGTATCAACCACTCACCATAGGAATATCCTCCAGTCCTCTTGCAATCAAAAATCAACAAAATCAATACATTAGATTCATCAAAAAATAATTCAAAATCTAAAATCATAAAAAATCTTGTGCATTTAAAATATTTCCTAAGCCATCGGCATATGCCATCCCCTCGTGAAAATTTCTGCATGATCTTGATGTCATTGACCCTTTTATTTCATGGGGTTGATGCCATCTAAATTGTGCGACCATGACTTTTAAAAATTAAAAAGTAAAAATATACAAAACGAAAAAGCTAAAATAAAATCCCTCCCAAACCCACTTGCATTTTGTCCTACCCTTCCTAATGACGTAAGTTTGACTTAAAATGACACCCTATCACCTTTGCATTTCTAGAGGGACAAAATTACTCCTAATCTACCTTGTGAAATTAAATGCATCGACTTACCCATGGTCGAGCACCGTCACATGTTTCTTCTCGATGGTCTCTTCCTCCTCCTCATACTCGTTCCATCTCATCCTGTTAATCTCCAAATTTGGAATTCCATAGATCAATTCTCTTAATTCCAAAAATAGTAATAAGCAAATAAACTCAAAAATCCTATATAAACCTAATATTTCTATTTCAATTTCATTGTAATGGTCCTCAATCTTTAAATACCTGTCATTTTAGTTCCCGATCTCGAGAAAAATCCACTGTCACATGTGTTGGGATTGTGATCTTCTCCCATTCTTTTTAACATACTACATGCCTTATTCTCGCTCTTTGGCCAAAAAATCATGTTTTTGAACCTACATCTCAATTTCCGACATCACAACATCCATCCCATGGGCACCTAGCTAGGTGATTTATGTCTTATTTTATTGATGATCCTCTAGTGTTTTCTTTCAGTTTTTTCTTCTTGAGGTTATAACAACATGAATTGCGCTTGTACATGGTAGGACGATCGACATTATAGGTATGCATTGGTGGGTCTATTTAATTTCAGCTAGTCCTTTATTTACTTTCAGCGTTAGTTTTAGTTTTGATGTTATGTAATGTTATTTCTATTGAAAACCGATGTTTATTTATTGCGACATACGTAATCAGCATGGGGCATATGTATACACCTAATTTTTTACGCTTTCTATTTTCATACATGTTACTAACAATTCCTCTTTTTAGGTCAGAGGTCGCTAATGCATCTATCTATGGAATGGGTGCCTTTAGGGGCTCATTTTTAGGATAGGGGTATGATTATTCACGTAACCATTGGGTTAAGGATGATACATGGAGAGAGAACAACTTTCAGTCCCATTTATGTTTCTCTTTTTCACTTATCCTCTTATTTTGTCCCTCATTGTTTTGACATCTAGTTTCTTATGACCCCACTTCTTCCGCCTTTCATTAAATTCAATTTTCATGGTACTTTGCACTCCTCCCTTTACATTTTTATCCATGGCCGATGCCATCACCCACAGACGATTCCGTCGGTGTAAATTCAAAATCTCGACCGACACCTTTGCCCGCGGGTGATGGTGTCGGTATAAACTTCATGACTCACATTTTCACTCATCATCATCATCATCATCATATTAGATCAACAAGAACTCACCATTATCTTTTCTCTCTTGTGCCAACTTGCACCTACTCGCTTAGCTTTTGGATTTCTTACATCTTGACTCTTGGCTTGGAGATTCTTCTTACTTGGATTGGTTTGCTTGCACTTTTGGGTCATCTATAGTGAGTTAGGACTAGATTGTTTCCCCTTCTCCACCCGAAAGTTGTTCTCTCTTGGTGTATGGTCCTTTGGGAGATAGATGCATCAGCGACCACCCCCAACAGGTAAGTGCTCTAACCCATTTTGTCATTTTGTATAGAGTAGTTTCCTACATTCATTATTTACTATATGTTAGCTTAGTATTTTATGCACATGCTAGGTTAGCATATTGTATGTCATCACCTTTCATGCATGCTTTACTTCGGTTAGCATAAAATTTGCATGCTTATCTTGTTCATTATTATCCCCCATAGTGCCGATACCTCCATAGGGTTCCTTCCTCTTCTTTGACTTAGGCCTTGGAAACCTTAGGTTGTCTAGTGTAAGGGTTACTTCCCTTGGGGTATGTGATCATAGCGGTCCTTGTACCCCCTTTAATTTTATCTGTTTGTGTGTCGGTCTTGGTGTGTCCCTCACTTGTTGCCTCAATACCCTAGTTAAATGGATGATAAGAGTGCATAGTGTCAAGACGCATTTTTCCCGCCATATTAGGGGTGGGAGTAATTATAAACAAAGGCTACATTTTACTTTGATTTGTAAGTACAATAATAACCCTTTTCATCCCATAGAATAACAAAACCCCTTCCTTTGTTACAAAATACATCCATCAGATCCTTAATCAAATATAGAGGGCTTATAGGTTGATTGAATTTTAAGAGCATGTTTAAAAGTTAGCACCAACATCGGCCTCAAATATCCTATTCAAAAAATGTCCTTTCTTATAAATCTTTATAGTAATAATAGACACGCCATTTGATTTAGTGATTGAAAGATTTTAATAATGCCCATAAGGCTTTATGCTCATCAAATATATGAACCATCGAGCGGTTTTGGACATAGTCATATGCTTGTATTGATAGTCTTCATGGTTGAAATCACTTTAGATGCACATTTAATAATGCAATATATTTCATTATTGACACATCATATTTTGTACAATACAAACACGCACAAAACCCAACATTAAATCAATGGGACCCAAATATACCAAAATACATTTCAAACCCAACATTAAGATATTTCAAACAAAATAAATTCTTGTCTTTATAACATAAATCTTATTATCCATTTATTTTTTAACTTTCATTATATTATCTCTTTTAAAATCCCAAATGCCAATCTTTAACCTTTGATGGACATTATATGCATTAAATTAAATTGAATATTGTACCCAAAGAAAAAGTATGTGCCTCCTCAAATTCACCAACCAATAAGAGCACTACAACGCTCTTAATTTCATTATGAAAAATATTCTTATGTTGCAAGATATAATTACAAAATCTCTTTAATCACGAGTGAGATGCCAAAAACTGACCCATCCCACTTCCAATACGAAAGCTTCAATTCCACAATCATTAATTCGCACTAATGTCACTCCCATCATATCCCAATTTCTTTTTACTTTTACATCACCATATTCATTATTCGAAAAAACACGTTCCCTTTAAAGAATTAAAGATTTGCCAAAGCAAATTGCAATATTTTAAGGGCTCGGAAATATTTGGTTTGTCTTTTGTAACGAAACTTGGGATCCCATGACATCACTCTAGATTTTATCATGCTCTCAAGTTTACAGCAATGTCTTCATAGGTTTTCCAAGTGGACTATTAAAAATTATTAATTAAAAAATATACAAATAGTGAAAGAGACATGCTAGTAGGATTAGACTCATTTTAATAGAGATTTAATAATGTTTCGTACCACCACCCCACCCACATTTTAAAGAAAGGAAAAAATACCTAACGCCTAATTGTAAGAAAAGTAATGATTCAATAAAAATAAAAACTAGCAATTGTATGTGTTTTATGAGATGTGAATGCCGAATGGTATATGTTATTTGATTTAGAAGTGCAGTTATTATTGATCCACTTAATTTGAAGGTTGTTTCTACATTTCAAACTTGTTATAAATTCATACATGATTACTTGTGATATCGTTTTCGATAGTTAATCAATTTTATAGTTGATGTTGTTAGTTGTGCATGGTTGTTAGTTGGTGTTTTGTTGGAGAAACATTTATTATACAATTGATAATGTGTGTGATTGATAGTTGTAGTGTAGGACTTTAGTTGAAACATTACATTGTAATGTTGTATGTGTACATTTAATTATATTCTTGGTTCGTACTTTTAAAGTTGCATACCATATTTGCAAACAAAAAATAAATGTAGGTATACGTACACGTAATGAGACATGTATACGTTTGCAGTATTTATATCATGAGTGGTAGCATTTAGTGGGCAATTTTAGTTTCAATAAACTTGATTACATTTGATATCCCTTGAACGACCTTGCCGCTTTCGATAGAAGAAATGTTGAGTATAGTAGTATTTGAGGTGCTATGAAAGCAGAAGCTAGTATTTACGATGGGTTGAGTGATAGTAGTCTTGCTTCCTCCTTTCTTCTTGCTTCGAGTGCTGGTACGTGCGCCATATTTGAGTATCTCTCGAATGAAAAAGCGGGTGAAATGTAGATTTGCAAGCGAGGGTACTCTGGAGAAAGCTGTGAATGTCAGACCCTGCCTTTCAGTGGTTCCAATGTCGACGGTTGCTCTGTGCAAAGTAAGTCCCTGCGACTTGTGGATAGTTAATCCCCAGGCCATTTTAATCGGCAACTGTCTTCGATTCCCTCTAGAAATAGGGGGTATGGGAATATGTAAGGGGTTGGAGGGATCCCAACATGGGCCGTTGTATCTATCAAATTTTACAACAACAAATAAAGGTAATGCTGGTGGTTGCATTGATGCGTCGTAGACAATGTCTGTGATTGTTCCTGTGGCACCATTCACGAGGCCTGCATCAACCCATAGATTTGCAATAAGCATGATTTTTTGTTGTTTGCATAATAGAACGTTGTGTTGCAACTGATCATCATCAGGATTTCTGGTCGATCGCTTTGTTACTTTCGGTGATGGATTGGGCGATCGGAGCGTTCAATGCCTTCAACATCTATAGGTTGTGGCATGCCACTTGATCATTTTTTGCAAACAAATGTGGTGCATCCTTAAAAATGTTGAGCTCCTGCTGAGTTAGGTGTGTGTCTGTGCGAGACATCAAGAGTTCCCAATCCTCGATTAGAGGGGTCGAATCTCGCATGTGGAGCGATAAATTCGGAATGAAACCCGTGCATTGGTTGTTCCTTGTTGCTGAAATATTGTTCATGATGTAATGGAAGATTGAAATCCCTTCCAAAGGGTTGCTCGTAGGAATTACTTGCGTAAAGAGGAATGTCCAAAACCGGCGGTAATTGCGAGGTCACCGAGGAGGATGGTGATCTTTCCCAAATTCGGATGTTCTTGAGTGTGGGAAAGCTTCGCGGAGCCCTGTCGATTTTGCTTAGCAACTTTGGCCCGATGAAACTCATTTCATCAATAAGAACATATTCTATATGTTTGGTGATTCTTGAAAAGACGATAATGCACTACCTTGAGGGTTTTAGTTCTTTGATTGGAATACACATGGCTGCGTGGATTGTGGATGCGAGAGATGTTGAATCTTTGAAACACCGGTAGGGGTGAGCACAAGTAGAGGAGAGGAGATATGGTTGATTTGTGAATGAATTCAGATTTTATTTATCGAAATGATTTTCTGTGCCACCTGTTCCTTGAATTATCAATCTTAGTGGAGGTAGAGGGATTTGTTTCTTTGAATGGTGTAGTATGGTATCAAGAGCTATTTGTTGTTCTGGAGACAAAGGAAGTGTGGAAGATGGTGGTGTGGCATGTATGTTGTTGTTAATTGTGTCTGCCTTCTCTCTCTCGATGAATGATGAACTAGTTATCTGCAAATCATGGGGAACGTCGTGTATGGTCCAATTATTGTGTATGTCAAAATCTCGTTTCCCAACATTTCAAGACTATCTCAGACTGTGTTGTTTCTGGGGCGAAGTTGTGCAAAGACCTGCCATTCTTGTAATGGTTCTTGTTGAATACTGCATTCGGGCTCTGAGTCAGAACTAACATCTGTTGCAAGTCCTGTATCTGCGGTAGTGCGTAGAACATGCCACGGTCTGTAGTTGTGCTTGTACATGTCCCAAGTGACATTGATGTCATGTGGGGTTGAGCCAAATTCAAACGTGATATTTCTGAAAGGCTTGTATAATAGGAGTTCTGACCAACAGAAAAGGTCATATGACGTTGATTCTTGAGCAGGGACATCCACAAATCTCGGGTGGACCCGTACAATTGCTTGTATCGGTCATTTTTTCCATTTATCACCTTTACGGTGCTTGTTGTAGCTCAATCTCGAGCAACTTGAATAAGTGGTAGGTGTTCCATGGTTGTTGGACGAACTTTATATGCATCCAAGAAAGCGGTTGTTTGTTGTGCATCGGCGTCACTTTCAACGACACGTCTCAGAATCTTTTTCCAACATTTAATGATACGAATGGATAAGTTGCACATAACAAGTGGCATTTTTTGCAGCATGTGGCATGTTTCTTGTGCGCTTATGTCATGTTCAACAACGCTTTCTGTGAGCATTTTACGGATCGCGATATGTGCTGGAGAATCTGCGTCTGCATCTCTTGAAACTCTGGATAGCATTTGGTGATATGTTTCTGAACGTTGCTCGGCTTTTGAAGCATATTTTGCAATATACTTAAGAACGACATGGCGGGAAAGTACCGGTTGGCAATCGACATTTGCTCTCCATATGTATATCATTGTTCGATTGTGGATGTTCAATCTGTCATCGTTTCTGGAAGGGAGGTACTTTATTTTCCTGTCACCTTCAATGTGTAAGGAAGAAGTAGGTTGCATGGCCCAAGGAGCGTTGTACCTGCACTGCAGCTGTGATTGCTTTCTACGCAGGCATGTCTGCTCTGAACATTTAGTGTGGCGCTGAACTCGATTAAGTAGTTCTTCAAGGTCCGCATGCGGGGAGGTGGATAGAATTTGTGTTGTATCTAGCAAGCAAGGGTCATCTAGGAGTGACCTGCGAACGAAATCCAAGCGGTTGCAAGCCGGGCGGGGGTTCCAGGCAGACACGAACTTATCAAAGTATTGTTTTGTCGCCTCAATAACTGTTGTGTCCTCCCAGTCCAGTTCATCTACCTTTGGTGCATTCTCGAGCCACAATAAACCGTGGACATGTGCAGAGCCTCTATGTTGCCATTCATACCTGTGAGACGAGGGAACATAAATATTAGATATGTAGTTTGGGAAAAACTTTAAAATAAGTAGATTTGATTACCTGTACCAAAAGTCTACTGCTCCAAGTTCCTTCTACAATATTTCTTCCCGAAATATTGTGAATCTGTGATGCAGGTATGCTGATACTCGATGAGGGTTAGAGACAATGTTAAGTGTTCTCCAACGTTGGGCGGCTCGAGGATCTGTTGGGCATTCACTAGACATAATATTGTGGAGATCTGGCCATTTAGTGTCTGCAACACTTAGAGTGAAGAATAAGGTTGGTGTCCCTAATTGTTCCACCATATCTGAAAGCTCGCTTCTACTTTTTGCCCAGAATGAACATGTCCCTCGAAGGCTCGATCCAAAGCGCATTAAGCTATCTGGGAGGTTGTCTTTGGGGCATTCTAGTAGTTGTCTTCGTAGCTCTCTAATTGTTGGAGGGATTCCAGATTCGGTGTTCTGTTTCATAAAAACTGCTGCCGTGGACTGGCTTCATGTTCGCATTATGAGGTTTAGAAGGAAGTAACGAAATCTTGGGTGGGAACCGAAATGCCCATCATGGTAACGCATCAAATGAAGTGCGTATTCATGCATTGGAACTTCTTTAATGCGGGGTTGTTGCCACATTGCTTTTCCTGTCGGAAATAAAGTTGGGAAAGCCATTGAGAATAGGCCTTCCGTATTATATTCATTTATTGGCGAAAGCCCAAGCTCTGGCCATGGCATGGTAAATGGAGTGTTACCATCGTGGTTGAGCAAGAACTATTCGATTTCCTCTTCTTGTTCTGTATTGTGAGGTGTTGGCACGAAAGACGATGAGTGTTCATATGTTTCATCAAAGTGGGTGGGAACACCACTACCATGAGTTGTAGAGCAAGTTTGCATTTGGGGAAGTTCCATTGTGGCTGTGTTGAGAGAGGAGGAAACATTTGACGATTCGGATGGTAGTGAGGAAAGGGCGTCATTGTCGATTAAGACATCTTTGTAATAGGGGTCGTGTTGGATTTTATATTGCAAGGCTGCACAAACACGAGATCACCGCGTAGAAATCATAATTTTTAAATTAGATCCTTCCCTTTGTATGAGAACTATGTCCAAATCTCCAAGGCGGCGGGGTAGGGTCTTTTCTATTGAAGTAATGTTTTGCGGGAAGCTTATGGTGTGTCTGAGTATTTGTATTGCCCGCCACGTACTTGGGTGACTTGCATGAATGGATTAACTCGTGCGATAAGCATCTCCTCGATTTGGGTTAAAGACGCAAGAATGATAGGTTGTTTTTCAGGGTCCATGTTGTTCCATGAAGAGAAGCGGTGGCCTTGTTTTTCACTTTTGCATCTATTACACGAGGGAAAGCCTTCGGAAAAAAATTGTTTTAATTCCAGGGTAATTTTCCAAACAGATTGAGCAAGTTTGGATGTTCGCCAACAAATCTATTCTTTTGCGAAACCGACGTTGGGCTTCTAAATTCAGTGAAGAGAGCGGGGATATGGGAAATCTCTATGTATTAGAAGGGGTGGGGTGTTCTGTTTCAGTCGTTTGTGGATTGCAAGGTGGAAAGCAGTCTGAAGGAGAGGAGAAACCGGTTGTATATGTGGGATGAACTGAAGAGAGGTCAGTACTTGAGACAGTTTCATGTGGCATCCCAGACATTTGGGGCAAAGTGACAGTTGCTAGCAAAGATGGGTTCGTACGGAAGGAAGTGGCATGCTCTTGAAAGGTTTTTTCCATGGAAGTTACATGCGGAATGTTGGTTGGCAATTCTTCAGTAGTTGTATTTGATGGCAAGATTGGAATGTTGGGGGATCGTAGGTTGTTGGTCGTTGTAAGTTGAAAGATATTAGAGATTTTCATTGTTCTATGCTCTAATTTACGATGCCGTTGCTCAGTAGTTATGTGTACTTTATTTTTTGCGTAGTTTTCTCTTCGTTGGGCTCGTTTTGCAGGAGTCGACATGATTGCGAAGTCACAGGATTATGGAGTACCACCTGTTGGATAAAGATCATTTTGGGTTAGCAAGGAACGATACATAGTTTGATGACAAACAAATGCAGAAATAAGTGAAAATGTAAAACTAAATTCAATTGTAATGCATGTGGAGTTCCAATGGGAAATACGCATAAGAGGTAACAATTTGAGTTTTGAGAAACTACTTTTTTATTAAGGAAAAGAGTATTAGATATATAGAAACATACAATGTGTTCACATACTACAGAAGGATGTAAATACGTACATAACAAAATTGAATATTTTTATATTTATTTTCTTAAAAGTACTAACAATCCGCATAATAGAAGGAGACAATAGTATGTCAGTGTATAAGGGAATTCAACAGTTTTCTTTTGAAGCAGGGAAAAAAGTGAAACATAGATATGAAATAAGAAACATAGCAGTGATAGTTCAAAGTATAGAATGGGATGAGTGAGGGTGTAATGTTTGAAGGGACGGGTGGGTTGGAAATCCTTGCGTAAAGGTTATGGAGGAGTTGCACTATTTTCGCTTTCTTTGAACTGAGGATGACACATTTCAATCTGTTGTTTCATAATATGTCTCTTTTTTCAGTGAAAGTGTGAAGCAGTATTCGTTTCCGATGACATTACTTATAATTTCACTAGTCGCATCTTCGTCTATAGACAATATATGGAGGTCGCTTCATTGCCCAACACCCATGATTAACTCAGCTATCTCATCAAAAGCGGTGGCGATTGAAGTTCTCTGTTGGGTCCTTTAGATCGATTAAGAGTGCATATCTATAATCATAGTTTTTGCACTTATCTGTTGTAAACTTGAACATAACCATGAACCATTACCATTCTCTTTCACCTTTTTCTGCATTGTTTGTCACCTTTTTGAAGAGGACATGCCTTATAAAAAAAGTTGTCCATGCTTAATATTCGTGATTTCGATAACCATGGCCCATTCATTTCTCTCAGTGTTCCCCATATTTAGTACCTCCGAAATCGTCGTTACAGAGGTCATGCTTTTTGGAGGGCCTAGAAATTGGGTTGTGATAGAGGGCGCTGGAAGGAAGTAGTCATCGGAATCAACCCAGCCATGAAGTGTATTTGTTTCTGAAATTTTAGGGTTGACGTAACATTTGGTTCTTGAAACAGTGTCCACTGAGCTTCCATTGAAACTGGAGACGCGGGCAGCTTTCAAGGCGAGGACCGGAAGAGGCGGTATAGAAAGCATGTCTTCAAGTTCGTTGCTTATATCATCTAAGTGATGTCCCCCATGATGTGACACTTTACTTTGAAACCCGACATGTCCTTTAACTACAGTGTTCTTCTCTTTGTTTCAGACTTGTCATACCGACGAATTGTTGAGCATGGTGACATCGTAACAACAATTCCAATCAAATCAACTGTAGAACCTTCAGCGCTTGCAGGTAATTCCTTGATTTTGGTGAAGTGAAAGTTATGGGAAGGTATTGTATCTTCATTTGCTATGAGTGGAGATATGGTTGAGGAAGGTTGCAGGAAAATCTCCAAAGCATTGTTCAAATGGTTATAACATAGCTTTGCATCAGCAATCCTCGCAATCCTCCCATTGGAAATTGTATATAGCTTCCCATTCTCAATCTGCTCATAGAATGCTTCCGCGGCCTCGTTGAAACAAGTGATGTGGATTTCTCCTCCTTCCTGATCAACAAAATCAAACCCAAACACGGATCCATTTCCCCTTGCATTGTGATATTGGCGAAGGGTTGTTTTTGCTAGGGCACGGCCCTCTACGGACCACATGTGCATAGATGTATTCAAAGCACTTATTTTAGTTGGTGTTCTCGTAAAATATTTGTTAACCCGATTTGCACTTGCATCTGTTTGTGGCAACTGACTGTGTTTGAGAGCATTTGTTGGTAGTCGGATTGGAGCACCGATTACCAAATGTGTTTCAACAACAACATCCATTTCAATGATAAGAACGGTGCTGCAATGGAAAAGAAAAACATGATATAATTAGAACTGAGCAACGGATGGAAAAAATAAACAGAATTAAATTTTAATTGATATAGCGAGTTTATGTACATTGGTAATTGAGCAAGAGATGAAGCTTACAGTTCACTTTTGATCATTCTAACGAGGGATTTGTGTAAGCACACGATGGAGCCTTCTTGTATTGAATTTTCGGTTACACGACTTGCAAATTTGGAGGGTAGAAGTGCTTTGTCGAAAATGTATCCCATTTGAAAGGTCAACACGATGTTGGGCTCCGTGTTGAGAATGGACCTTAGAGAGCTCAAGTGCAGTATCTGAAATGTGGGGTCAACATTGGAACCACCCTCAATCAATTGAGAAATGCCTTCGTGTGTCAAAGTTATTTCCATGGCAACTAAAAGATGCTCGAGATTGTGAGAATTCTGCAAATATATGGTGGAAAATGTAAACTTGTAGGGCAGTCAATCATGAAATGAAGGATTTGTTCAGGAAATCATGCATTTGTAAAGAATGAGAACCTTTAAAGTTGACTTCCTTATTATTTCATATTTTCTAAAAAGTGCAAACATGAAGTCTAACCCTTTAACAATTCAATATGCAAAAAAGTGATATAATGTACAAAGCTTTGGTTGAAAACAACTAAAATTTGTATGGTTGTTTGTCGGCATTTTAAAACTATATGTATTTGTGTGCAAATATTATGAAGTACACATTAAAAATGCGTCGTTGGTTTACATAAAGAAGCGAGCAATTGTATAAAGGAAAGATATAATGAATAACTCATTAAAAATGTGTTGTTGTTGTTGTTGTTTGTTGAAAAGTTAGATTTTGTGCCCCATATGTTCCGCCGCAATATATACATGCATTTATTTGAAATGAATTACATATTATTATGTTAAGCAAACAGAATGGAATACAATAAGAACAATATGTACACTTGAAGTGAGAAGACTATAGGTATTTGTATGGAAACACAAAGATAAAGAAATTAGGAAAGCATAGTTGTTGGATAACAAAAACTGAACATGTGTTTGATAAGTTTGATTTCTCGTCGGATATATATCTGACAATACATACATGGAATATTTGGAACGAGTTACTGATTTATTTCAAAAATACTTATAAACAAACACTTATAAACTAACCACTACAAGCTATTTTTTAAAATCAAATTTCTTGCTTTTTGCTTGTGTAATTTTCTTTGCACGTTTCTTGTAGTTTTGTCCAGTTGCAGATGCCTCGATTGGAATTCCCATTCTCCTCAATTTGTGGGGTGGTTCATATTTCAGTGCATCTTCGTTTGAATCATAAATCAAGCAAAAGCCTCGTGAATGATCTGCAATCGTTCGGATTTTGGAGAGAAAAATTGGGGATGTTGGCATCAGGTGGAGGCGATCTCTGATCATTTCAGCTATCACTGTTTTAGGTGGTTTCGGTTGCCTACAATGCAAAACATTAACAACACATTGAATACGCTTAAAATTTTCCTCCCTCTGCAAGTGAGGCGTAGTTAATGTCAATCCCGTTGTGGGGAGGGGAATTGTGTTTCTAGTCTGCATCATATTAAACTGGAGAGGGAAAATAAGTATGTTAGTCCACCAAGATGTTCTTAGGTATGACGGGAAGCTTTAAAAGCCTTGTCGTTGATCAGTCTAACGTCCAACTTGGGATGCTTCGAAATGGCCTCATTGGGGAATGAACCCCTCAGCACATAATGAATCCTGTCATTGATGAAGGCACGTGCCCCCACATGTCACTTCGGAAAAAGGATTGGAGTCTAAATATAAATGTAACAATCAAAAGAATATAACATGAAAGCTCTCTACAATAATTTTTTAAACCATAGCATGCAATAAACGAAACAAATGAATAAGCACTTGAATCAATATTAAAACCCACCTCAAGTTTGTTTAGAGACGACGCTCTTCTTTACCGCGGGAGAATGAGAATCACAAATAACCTACAAAAAAGTGAAAAAGAAGTTAATAAAACTAAATATATCTACACTGCCAATGTCATATTCACTACATAACGCTACCACTCATGATATAAAATTGGTAAATGTATATGCATGAATTTGTAACAAGTTAGAAATGTAGAGATAGAACATTTAAAACAAATAACTATCCCTCTAAAACAAATAACATATACGGTTGGGTGTTTACATTGCATTGTACACACCATACTTTTTTCATACTTCATTGTTTATAAAAATAAAAAAATTATATAGATCACCATGGTCGTGAATATATCGAGGCAGAGATGAGACTTTTCTTGTGGATCAGACAAGGATGACGTTGAGCTCACTATTGGACAGAGATACTTGTCATCAAAAATTGATGTTACGGATATGTAGCACTCAAATTTTAACAGAACTTCTTATCAATAATTGTGGATATATTTTGTAACCCCGGGCTTTACAAAAGTTCATGCAATCTAATACCCTCGTCATTGCAATCTAAATGAATCCTCATCTTCCTATTCAATGATTCACTCATTACTTAGAATGGGGTGTGCTATGACATGCAGTTGGCAGTCCCTCATTTCTAACTTGTGCTGTCACTTGATTCAGATGCATGCCATATCAGACAGACAATACACTTTCATTGATGAGGTTTAAATTGAGGCCTTAACCTGCAAACCATTAAGTTTTATGTGAGCTTTCAGATCTGTAAACAAAGGAAAGGAAGCTTAGTTGGAAAAGGGAGACGAGATCAATTTAGGAAGGTGGAATTTTCATTCTAATTTTAATTATGTAGTATAGGTGGAATTTTGGAGAACACAGGAAACTTCACACCCACCTCTTCTTTGTTGACTGTACGACAAGCATGTCTTCTTAGAAGCCACACTTAGCCATCTATGTGGCATACTGGTTTATGCACGGGAAAAGTTTGACAATATATCTCAAAAACATAGCTTCATATGGAACATATTATCAGAGGATATTCCTGCAACGGTTTCTGTGAAGAAGCACTTACCCTTTACTATAAAATGTAAAAGGTGGACATGCAACCTGATAATTATTGCATAGCCAAAGCTGGACATGCGTCTGATATTACTGTGGGAGCTTCTCAACTGGAAATATTTGCCGAAAGCAGGATTATAAGATCATCGAATTCAATCAACCAATTTTTTCGTTGAGTTGGGTTGCTATCTAGATTCCGAGTAAGCAGGCTCAAAGCCAATATGGGGGAAGAATTATAGATAATATAGAACAAGAACACACAAATCGCCAAAATGGATATAGAGAAGCACCGGTCTGCCAAAACTTCAATGAAGGCCTTACTGCAAATACAAACTTTTTACTGGTCTGTAAAATTCGCTCAAAATTAAAAAAAAAACTGTACATACCTGATATGGGAATTCATTATTTGATTTATTATTCAATCCAAACTCACGCGCAGCTTACAGGTTACTGGCAGAGAGAATTCCCTTGAAGACACTGCGAGTTCTCTGGAGATTAAATTCCATCCAAACCCAGAACGCATTTTTTGGATTCAAACACGGAGCCTATGTTCTTCTGTGGGTTTGAAGAAATATAAGATTGCAATGGTGACCGCCTCGGATGAGTCGGGTAGTATTCCTACGAGGTCTTTTCAGGGTCTCATGAAATTGGTGGAGCCGAACAAGAAGAGCTATGCGCAGAGTCATGGGTATGATTTTATTGAACCATACAGTCAACTAATTTCATCCACGTAATACACGAAAAAGATTGGTTCTGCTTTCATAAGTGCTAAAGTTAACTGTGAAGAGCTAATGTACATAAGAAGAAGGCCAAACAGAATAGGAGGAAAAAGAACATTTGATACACAACCAAACCAATACCATTAATCAACCAAACAGCTAACAAGAAAAGAACCAAACGCAGTCTGTCGACTCCCAAACAAATAAACAAATTTACATACCAAACGTTGTCTGTCGACTCCCTCGGATCCCTCTTTCGCAAAAACGAACTGCTTATTTGATGAGATAACCAATACAAACTCTTTATTTATAAAAAGGGCGGAATCTAAAAAACAGCAGTTAAAAATAGGATCTTAAAAATAGAAAGTCAAAAATTGCATGCAAAGTAAAAATGACATGCAAACAGCTGTCAAATTTAATCCCGTTTGAAAAATGTCTAAAAAGGTTGTCAAATTTAGGACAGTTGCAGAAACGTCCGGAGGTCCTCTACCATAGGGGAACACCTTCGGCGTAATAAAATTAGTAAGTAGGTTGAATCATTTCAAATAAAAACAATCATTAAAAAATTATAAGTAATCAAAGTTTAATCATTTCAAACAAAAATAATTTTAAATTCATATTTTATGTAATTGTTAGTGTAATTATTATTAGTATTGAGCTTTCATCTTTGGATAATAGTTGTTATTTTTAACCAATAAGATGTGTTTATTATTTTTCATAAACAAATATATACTTCTCATACTAATAAACCTCCATAATTTTTAACTAAGCAATTATAAAAATTCATTTATCTCCAATTTGATTGGTACGTAAGTTTACATGTTATTGCGACCTTCAACACAATGGAGGAAAGAAGATGTCAAAGCATATATTGTAATTTATACAAAACAACTATCATATATATTTTACTTTAAAAAATTATCTATGACAAATTTAACCCACTCATGATTTGGCACCCCACAAAATGAAGTCATTTCCACCACCTCTGCATTCATTTTCTACCAAAAGTAGTGTCTCATATATGTTATCTTTCAAGAAAGAGTGTTGATTCGTACTGATCTATGAAGGGAAGAGGCTACCCTTCACTCAATATGCACTGGTCAATTCCGGTCAATGCATCATGACCGTCCATTGTGAAATGGACGGTCATGATGCATTGACCGAGTGCATATTGAGTGAAGCTTAGCTACGTACATTACATTTTTATGTGTAGTACTTTGCATGACATCATTGTTCTTGTTACTTTTAAATCCACTAAATAATCTATTCGATTAATCAAATAATTTTAATTTTGCATGTAACAATGAATACTAAAAAATTATAAAGATTGATATTACAAAATAAAAAAGGAATATTTCAGGATTTTGTTTTATTTTATTGTGTGCTATGTTAAAAAATTTATAATATAAAATTAAAATTAAATTAATATAATAGAAATTATTAATTTACTAAATCTATAAGCAATAATTACTATACAAACATATATGCTAGTACATAATTTTATAATATAAACACACAAATAAACTAATACTATAAATTAATTAAGCTAGTATCATTATAATTGATTAACAAACACACAAATATACTAATAGTATAAACTAATACTATATAAATTAACTAGGCTTAGTCCCACAATAATTATTAAATGATTAACACAAAAATACTATATCTATTACTCAAATCATGTACCAATATTGATTGTCTATGGAGTCCTAAACAAAATATTTGTCCATATTTATTTTCAAACATGCTTGAAACAAACATTTTTAAAAAAATATTTATGACTATAAACATCAACTCAATATAATTCAATTTGTTGGATTTATATTCATTGATGCTAAAGGATTTGGTCACATGTAGCTCATTCGAGCTCATAGTGAAGCACATTTAGAGCTCAACCACAACACTTATCATCCATAGCTCGGTCATATAATGCTTATTGTTCGAGAATTCAAAGTGAAAATGGTTTGGAAATCGTAAGGTTAATGGTTTGGAGATTGAAGTGTAATGGTTTGGAGCTCACCGATAGGAATGCATATCATTCAAAGCTAGGAGTAAAAATGGTCCAAAGCTCGTAGTACAAATGGTGCGGAGCTTGAGGAGCTCATAATAGTGTAGCTCGGAGGAGCATTGTAGCTTGTCCGAGCTAGAAGTATAAATGGTTCGAGCTCAAAGGAACTCACTTGCTGATGTCTATCGTTTAGAGCTAGAAGTATAAATGGTCAAGATCTCGAAGTATAAATGGTCTGGAACTTGTCGTTGTGAAAAATCTATTACGAGTTACTAATTATTAACCTCTACCTTGTAAGATTATTTGATCAACAAATATTGGAAAATAACACAATTGTAACTTCAAAAATACAAACACATAAAAATACCCAACAAGGTGAACACAATATTTTCGGACAATTGTCCCTGGATAAACCCCGTAGGAAAACCAAGATACTACGGATGAGAAATATATTAAACTTCAGCAAATCAAGAGATACAAATACTACTTGCCTCTTCTTGGTAGATCTCTCGACAATCTCCTAATCCTCCTGCTGATTTTCCTCCTTTGCTATCTCTCAGCGCTATCACTGCGCCCTTGCTAACACTACTGCAAGACTACTTTAACTAACACTGCAAGTTTCTCTTAAAACTTCCTTGTTACAAATGACCCAATGACCCCCTTATATACTACTCTCGTTGAAAATCAACGGTCGAGATTAATACACAATGATCGGTGAGATTAAGACAACTCAATAACCACTAACAACCTTGGTTATGAGGTGTCACCTAAAAGGAGTCAATATTAAATAAAATTGTTTTTATCCTAACAATATTTGTTTGACAAAACAACTATTTTTCTAAATTCTAGGCTAGAATGAAAATTTGTCCAAACTACCCATAACTAATCTTTGCTATATTGGGTGAAAAAAGCATTTGTCAAGCTAATAAAATTAACACTCCCTCTTAGCGAGGAAGTTGTTTTTCATGACACCCAACATCTCTCTGAAGAAGATGAATTTTGCCTTCCCCAATGCCTTTGTCAGAATGTCTGCTACCTGCTGATCTGTAGGTACAAACTGTAGCTTAACAACCCCATGCGTTGTACACAATCTCTGATGAAGTGATACTTGATGTCTATATGTTTTGACCTATCATGAAACACCGGATTCTCAGTCAACTTGATGCAACTCTGATTGTCGCATTGTATCACCGTAGTCTCAACCTTCTGACCAAACAAAGCTACTAACAACTTCCGAAGCCATATAGCTTCACATGTTGCCATGCTAGCTGTTATGTACTCTGACTCTGCTGAACTCAGAGCCACAGACTTTACGCTTCTCTTTGAACCAAGATACAACTCGATCCCAGAGGTGAAACAAACACCCGAAGTGCTCCTCTTGTCCGTTGTACTACCTACCCAATCTACGTCGGTATAGCCCATCAACCGATTCCTTCACCTTGAGCATATCTAATTCCATACTTGATTGTACCTCAAAATAACGCAACACATGCTTTGCTCAGTAGTCCAATGCACTCTCTTTGGCTCAACCATGAACTGACTAAGAGAGTTAAGCTGTAAAAGCTATATACGGCTTGGTATTGACCAAATACATGAGAGAACCAATCAAATACTGTAAAGGTGGGGTCTACATCCTTCTCCTGGATGTGTCTAACTTCCTCCAATTCATGATCATGGGTGTAGACATGGCTTTGCAATCTTCCATCGAGAACCTTTTCAAGATTTCCATGCAATATTTCCCTTGCCCAAGGAAAATCTCTCCATCTTCTTGCCATACCTCCATGCCTAGAAAGTAGTGTATAAGTCCCAAATCCTTCATCTCGAACTCTGCTGCAAGATCCCTCTTGCATTCTTCTATGAGCCCTAGTGAACCTGTAAGAAACAAGTCATCTACATATAGAACAAGAATGAGAATCTCACCTCCAACTACCAAGTAGTAGAGATTAGCATCTGCCTCACTCTTCACAAAGCCCATTTCCTACAAGTAACTATCAATGCGCTCATACCACGCTGGGAGCCTTCTTGAGTCTGTACAATGCTCTCTTCAATCTACACATGTGGGTCTCTTTGTTGTGTGCTACAAAGCCTTCTGGTTGTTCTATGTATACCTCCTCTTTCAACTCACCATTAAGAAACGTTGTCTTGACATCCATTTGATGGATCTACCATCCCATCTATGCTAAAATTGAGATTACAGCTCGTATAGAAGTATACCTGGCAACTAGAGCAAATGTCTCCTCGTAGTCTATTCCCTCTTTCTGAGAGAACCCCTTTGCCACGAACCTTGCCTTATATTTCTCGATGCTACCATCTACACCATGCTTGATCTTATAGATCCAGTGTGATCCAACCACTGCCCTATCTATTGGTCTAGGCACTACCTCCCACACATCATTTTGCATAATTGAAGTATACTCCTCAACCATTGCTTCTTGCCACACTTGATGTTGTGCAGCCTCATGATAGCTAGAAGGTTCACTATCTACCAACATACTAACTAATGCAACATAGTCATCATACCTGGCTGGTGGTTTCGTTGTCTATCACTCCTCTAGGAGTACCCACTAACTCTGAGTATTCTTCGTATGTCATTGAACCTCACGTTCTTCTTGCCAACTATAGAGGATGAAATATCAACCTCCATGTCTTCTTGATGCATCTCTTCTTGCACCTATTGCTCCATACTTTGAAAACTCTCTCCTCCTGAGTCTATGCTTGTACTAGTAACTGTACTCGAGCTTTGCTGCCCTTGACTCGATTGAGTGATCCTTGGAGCTTCTGTTGGCTGCTCACTCTGATCATCTACTGGAAAATCTCTAGACCTTCTAAATGCCTTGTCCTCCATGAACTTGACATCACGTCGAACAATAATCCTCTTGGTCCCCGGAATGAATATCCGATATGCCTTTGAGGTTTCACTGTACCCCACAAAGTACCCTCTCTCTGTAGTCTGATCTAACTTGGTACGTGTATCCTTAGGAATGTGACAATATGCCAAACTCCCAAAGATCCTAAAGTGACTGACATCTGGCTTCTTCCCAGTGAATGCTTCCTCTGGTGTCATCTTCCCTAGTACCTTATGTGGAACTCTATTTTGTATGTATATTGTTGTATTGCATGCCTCTGCCCACAGATAACGGGGTATATCCTGGTCATGCAACATAGCCCTTGATGCCTCTGTTATAGACCGATTCTTCCTCTCAAAGCAACTCCATTACATTTGCGGATTGTAAGGAACAATCCACTCTCTCTTGATTCCTTCTACAGTATGAGAACTCCTGGAACTCATTGCTTTTGTACTCACCTCCATTGTCGACCGTAGAAGAACTTTTATCTTCCTTCTGTCGAATTCTCCACAAGAGCTTTGAACTCTTGGAAGTGATTTGAAAACCTCATCCTTGGTCTTCAAGAAGTATATCCATGTCTTCTAGAGAAATCATCAATAAAAGTAACAAAGTACTCATACCCTCTGAGAGACTTCGTCGACATTGGTCCACATACATCTGAATGTACTAGATCAAGAATGCCCTTGGATCTGGTGTCACTCCTTGGAAAAGATGCTTTAGCAAACTTCCCCAACACGCATCCCTTACATACATCATCATGCTCTGTGCTCACCTCGGAACACACTGTCCTTTGTCTCATGAAGTAATTTAAGGGATCCATGATGGATATGGCCCATCCTTCTATGCCATAGCTCTCCCTGATCTCTAAGATTATTGTTGCTCATGAGTGCCTTAGGAATATCAAACTGCAGCCTATAAAGCCGACCACTCCTAACTCCAATAGCTATGGGTGATTTCCAATCCTTGTGCTTGATCAACACATGTGCCCCTCTAAAGAGTACATTGTACCCTTTGTCCTGAAGGACAGATACAGAAATCAAATTCATCCCTAAGCCTGGAACATGCAACACATCATGAAGGGGAATCATCTTACCACTCTCCCTCACGAAATTGAAGCAGTCCCTTTCCCAACTGAGTTGAGTTTGGACATGTTCCCCATAGAGATCTGGATTTTGGTGCTCTCTTCCTTATAACTGGAGAAGTATTCTCTAACTCCTGTCATATGATATGACACCCCACTATCTATGTACCAAACACTCTGTGAGGTTGAGCTAACCATACATGCTATGAGTGCAAACTCATCTTCCATTCTACTAGAGAGCTCATCTGCACTTGCTGAAGCCACAACTTGCTTCTTGCCTTTCTTTTCATTCTTCTTCCTTTCTGGGAAATCACTGACATAGTGGCCAAACTCATGACAGCCATAGCACTTGATCTTCGAAGAATCTTTCTTCTTCTTTTCACCTTGTGAATTTGATCCTTTACTAGACCCCTTCTTTGCTTTCCCTTTACCCGCTAGGGCAACATTTTCTATTTCACCTCACTTTCCGACTCTTATTGTTGGCTCCATTGACAAGACTTAGTCTAAGCTCCTCTGAGTGAAATCACTCCATAGTCGATCCCAACTTGGTAAGGTGTCTCATCCATTGATGACTTGAAAAAGACATCCCCTTTGCTTAGTAAACCCATTTAGGGCTATTCTCACTAGCTCGTCATCATTTGGTTTGTCTCCAATAGCTGCCAATTCATCCTTGACAAGTCTAAGTTTGGTGAGGTAACTTGTGACATCTTCTCCTTATTCATCCGGGTATTCCTCAACTTTTCTCTCGAGAATCAGCTTAGGTTAGTGGTAGCATTGCAGTGCAGATTCATAATGGCATCCACATCGTCTTCACGATGTATCTAACTCTGCAATATGTGGAACAATATGATCCTTGAAACCATCAAGAATTAGCCTCCTCGCCTTGGCATCTTCCTTCTTATATGCTAAGAGTTGTGTTGCATCGTAGGTTTAGCAGTACAACAATGGTCACATATTCCTTGATACCATTCTCTTCCAAAGAATAGAGAAATTCGGCTTTCCAGACACCAAAATTTGAGGCTCCCTCCAATCATGTCCCGATCTCTTAAACTTGCTAAGGCCATCTTAAAAGAAAATAATAATAATAATTTTGAAGAGGTTAAACTAGGTTTTATAAACCCTCACTTCCTTTCACCTAGGGTAAATCTCTTCTACCCGAACTTAGCTACGATACCATGTGAAAAATCTATTTACGATTCGATTATTAACCTCCTACCTTGTAAGATTATTTGATCAACAAATATTGGAAAATAACACAACTGTAACTTCACAAATACAAACACATAAAAAATACCCAACAAGGTGAACACAATATTTTCGGACAATTGTCCCTGGAAAAACCCCGTAGGGAAAACCAGTACTACATATGAGAAATATATTAAACTTCAGCAAATCAAGAGATACAAATACTACTTGCCTCTTACTGGCAGAGCTCGACAATCTCCTAATCCTCCTGCTGATTTTCCTCCACTGCTATCTCCAACGCTATCACTGCGCCCTTGCTAACACTGCAAGACTACTTGCTAACACTGCAAGTTTCTCTAAAAACTTCCTTGTTACAAATGACCCAATGACCCCCTTATATACTACTCTCGTTGAAAATCAATGGCCGAGATTAATACACATGAGCGGCTGAGATTAAGATAACTCAATAACCATTAACAACCTTGGTTATGAGGTGTCACCTAAAAGGAGTCAATATTAAATAACAATTGTTTTTATCCTAACAATATTTGTTTGACAAAAATAACTATTTTTCTAAATTCTAGGCCAAAATGAACATCTATCCAAACTACCCATAACTAATGCTTTGTTATATTGGGTGAGGACAAACAACTGTCCAATCTACTAAAATTAACAATTACGTAGTGTGAAGGATTTGGAACTCATAGTAATGCTTCTCATCCAAAGCTATAAGTATAAATGGTTCGAGAGATAACAATACAGAGCAATGTTTTTAAATGTCTGGAGCTCACTCTCAATGTATGAAGTCCGAGCTAGGATGATGGTTGAGCTAATTGTTGAATTAGTTCAAAGCTAGTAGAAATGATTTGGATCCAACTGTAGTGGAATAAGTTCTAGAGCTTCAACTATGAATGTTTTGGAGCTTCATTACATTTAGAGCAATAAAAATATAAGTTTGTGTGAATTGAAAGAAGGTTATTTGTGCACTAAGCATTGTCAAACAAAATTAGCTATGAATCTCCATTATCCAAGACAAATCACCCATTATCCATGATAAATAAAAAATCATTAAAAAGTATAAGTAAACAAAGTTTAATCATTTCAATAAAAATACTTTCAAATTCATATTTTATGTAATTGTTAGTGTAATTATTATTAGTATTGCTTTTATTTTTGTTTAAATAGTTGTTATTATTTGTACTTTTTAACCAATAAGACATGTTTATTATTTTTCATAAATAAATATATACTTCTCATACTAATAAATTTGTACAATTTTTAACCAAATAATTATAAAAATTCATTTATCTTCAATTTGATTGGTCTGTAAGTTTACATGTTATTGCAACCTTCAACACAATCGAGGAAAGAATATGTAAGAACATTTATTGTAATTTATACAAAAAAACTGCCATATATATTTTAATTTAAAAACTATCTACCATAAATTAAACCCTCTCGGATTTGGCACCCCACAAAATGAAGTCATTTCCACCGCCTCTTCTTTCATTTCCTACCAATAGTGTCTCATATATGTTATCTTTCAAGAAATATTATTGATTCGTGCTACATCGTGAACGTGCCTCTATAGAATTATCTTTATTCCTATTGCGAAGGGGTCATCTAAAAATGCATCTCATAAGCACAAATGATGATGAGAACTCTTGCCTTCCTTTGGTGTCTCGGCTAGAAAATGAAATACTACCTATAGACCCCCGCACATGGTAGGAAAAACTTCATTCGAAGCACTCTCGAGGGTAGATGGAGCGCATCGTACACACCATCCAGCCATCCCTCTTGCTGCCTAGGTTGCCCTCGGACTCCTTTATGGAGCTGATAGTCCATGTTTACTTTTTCTAAATATAACTTTATTGATTTTGGGAAAAAACATTTACTTCCAACCAATTATTGGCGCGTAGGAGTTTTAAGTCTTTAATATTTAATTTATGTAAAGCTGCAAAGTGTTTAATAAGGTGGTGCATGCATGTGTGCATCCTTAGTGGTGGTGGCCCTGTCACATCACTGTGACGAGCTACATGGGCTATGCATATTGTCATGGGGTTAGCTACAAAGCAGATTTCACTAGCTAACGTGTGACACTGAGACACTACTTTTTTTTCTCACCTTAGAGGATCAAGCTACTCCAGCAGTCCCAGACTACGCCTTCATCCACTTTCATCCACCACCCATTCCCAACTGCATCTCCAACTCATGCACAAGTGAACCCTTCCAACACCTTTCACAGTTGCCCATACAACCGCTCCAGAAGACCACTCGTTGAATACCACGGCTGCCCATACAACCACCGGGAGCTCTTAATATGCCTTCTTAGTTCACATGAGGGAATGCACAACTCATGCCTCCACGACTCATCACTGAACCACTCTCTGCGCCGCTAACCAGCTTACTGTCGAACATCCCAACTATTCTGCACAATGCCGCTAAGGAACATCACATGCACCTTTCTATCATCCATCCATGAGTCTGCCTGAGTTGCCATGCCGGTCACCTACGCGTGCACCAGTGGGGAAGTCCTCCTCGTGAGTCCTTCCGGGTGTGAGCCTCTACTCACCCCGACTGCTGACTGATTTGTCACCCAAGTCCAACACCACCAAAGATCCCTGCGGGGAGCACTGCAAGCTCGCCATCTTTGTAGACCGCATCACATGTGGGTGAGGTACTCTTCTTCCCTTCGCTCGATCCAACCTCTGATCTCGCCCGATGCCATGGCCACTAACATCGGCGTGCCTACTCTTTGAGACACCCGTCTACGTCCAGACCGCATTGACTCCTACTCAAGTCTTCTGCCTTAGTTGTCAGCTCACCACATTGCAACCATATCCATGATGTCCTTGACTTAGCCCACCATGTCACGCATCACCGTGTGAACCATCCTCTGTCCACTTCCATGAGTCTCAGCCACTACTTCTGCACCCACTCCGCATCCACGCTTCCACTGCGCCTCCGATACATCTATGTGAGCACTCAACTCATATGCGCTTTGTTTAACCTCTGAGGTTAAGGAGCTCGCCACACTTGGCTCGCTCGCATCCGAGTTACTTCTCCTCTGTTTCGACCTCTGGATCCTAGTCCCACTCCATCACACCTCTTGGTTGTTTCCCACATGAACTCGCTTCTAAGGACGTTGCCACCTCAAAGGTCTCCCTAAGTCCACTTTGCCACTTAACTCGGAGTCCCACCGCTAATCCATGATGCACATCTCGCATGGATATACTCTGCAAGGGTAGAGTATATTTCCAAGGTCTCCGATCACCACATTGGTCTTGTTATCACGCCATGCTCATCTAGCCTCTTTAGGCTTTAGGCTGCGCTGCACTCTCAACTCAAGGCCTCTATTATGACAAGGTCTTCATGCTCAAACCAACTCACTCGCCTCTGCATTGCCCTCATGAGTTTCCCAACTCACTCCGCGTACATTGGGTAAGTTCTTCGCTCCAAGACACCCCCGCACTATTCCTAAGTGCAACCAACTTTGCTCACCAACCCACCTCGGCTAAACATTGATTCTAAGACATCCTTGGGCTCACAAAGATGGTCCTTTAATCCCCATGCACAAATATTTTCACTACATAGCCCTCAAGAGTTGTATTGGCGCGCCATCGGGAACTTCCCGAGAGGTCACCCATTTTCTGCCTGTGCGCTTAACTCACCCAACTCACCCAGATCTTTTGTAGACCAATGCATGTGAGGTCGTCAACCCCAACCCATGCCTGGCCAACCGTTTTCCTCGGTGGGAGTTCCTCGGCTCCTCGGATACCGCCTCGTGCACTACCCTGCTTGGATGGGGTCTGCCCATCTTGGGGGAGGCGGTCACTTTATGAGCATGGATACACACCCCCCTTATACATATAAGACATGTGTAGGGTTCTTGTGTTTCTCTTGCAGCCATATCTCGTAGAAAACTAGCTACCTAATAGTTCCATCCATAGAATGACTTTGAACACACTTTCAGTTTTGAAGATAAAAGAAAAATATTACAAAACCTGTGTTTTAGGAAATTTACAAAGAAATGTGTGAGTTACAATAGTTCCTGAGTTTCTAATTAAATAAGTACTTATGTAATCTTTTGGTTCATAAGTTAAATGAGAATAAGTACATCTGGAGTTTATTGTAGACGATAGGGAACATTATTAACAATAGAGCATGATGAAATTAAAAGATGCAAACTTGAACAATGGAGAAGGCTCGGGCCTACAAAATCTCAAGGAAATCATCAAGTTACTGTTTCTGCATGGATCATATACGACTAATCTCCTTATTTAATCTATGGAGATTATTTTTATTTGACTCGGGTAACACCATATTTCATTAAAATTGGTAATCTGATTACAGAGACACACTCTAGCCAAGTTGGAATTAAAAAAAATGTAGTCCTCAATCTTAACTAGAACCAGGGAACATGGAGAAATGTTGTTGCGCAGTACCCACCATATTACAAATATTACATTACAAAATACTGAAAACATGGGAAGAACAAACGAGTCATTTAGCCAGGGTCATAACTCCTTTCCCTAGATGTGTCCCACCAAGGAACAACAATCATGTGATTAATGTTCAAAATTTAAAATACACCGAATCTCAAGAATCAAATATTTACAGCTAGGACCTTGTCATGTCGAGCCCCGTTGGCTATTGCTTCGAATTCAAAAGGTCATTGACATTTTGAAAATTAAGGTAGTTATCCATTGGGTAATAGCAGTGGCAGTGACACGGCCAAGAAATTTTCCAAGGATACAAACATGAATATAAAACGTGTGTTTTATTACTCTTATATGCATGTATGGCAAGTGCAAAAATTTGTCTAAGACTGTATACTCTTATACACATGTATGTATGCAAAGTGTTTAACAAAATGACTGAACAAGATATCATCTTATGCAATGCGATCATGAGCCAAGACATGGGTTTCCTCATGAGACATTGACATTGTTTCACCAAATGCAAGCAACATGTGTCCATCCCAATTGGTTCACCTTTTTCAACATTCTACTAGTCTGTACATTCATTTTTTCTTGTGGCAGTACTTAGCAACATCGTTGTTCTTGTTACTTTTAAAGCCACTAAATAATCTATTTGTTTAATCAAATAATTTTAATTTTCCATGTAACAATGAATACTCAAAAATTATAAAGATTGATATTAGAAAATAAAAAAGGAATATTATTGGGATTATTTTATTTTATTTTGTACTATGTCAAAAAATTTATAATATTAAATTAAAATTAAATTAATATAATAGAAATTATTAATTCACTCAATCTATAGCAACAATTACTATACAAACCTATACGCTAGTACATAATTTTATAATATAAACACACATAAACTAATACTATATAAATTAATTAAACTAGTATCATTATAATTGATTAATAAACACACAAATATACTAATAGTATAAACTAATATTATATAAATTATCTAGGCCTAGTCCCACAATTATTATTAAACACAAAAACACACAAATAATATATCAATTTCTCAATCATGTACCAATATTGACTATCTATGGACTAAACAAAATATTTGTCCATATTTATTTTCAAACATGCTTGAAACAAACAATTTTTTTAATATTCATGACTATAAAGATCCACTCAATATAATTCAATTGTTGGATTTATTGTCATTGATGTCAAAGGATTTGGTCACAATGTAGCTCATTCGGAGCTCATAGTGCAGCTCGTTCGAGATCTCAACCAAAAAACTTATCATCCGGAGCTCACCACAATGCTTATCATCCGAGTTCGAAGTGAAAATGGTCTTGAGCTCACCTATAGGAATGCATATCATTTGGATCTAGGAGCAATAATGGTCCAAAGATCGTAGTACAAATGGTGCGAGATCTTGGAGGAGCTCATAATAGTGTAGCTCGTTCGGAGCATTATAGCTCGTTCGGAGCATTATAGCTCGTTCGAGAGCATTGCAGCTCGTTTGGAGCTAGAAGTATAAATGGTCTGGAGCTAGAGGTATAAATGGTCTGGAGCTCGGAGGAGCTCGCTAGTAGTATCTATCGTCTGGAGCTAGAAGTATACATGGTCAAGAGCTCGGAGTATAAATGGTTTCAAGCTTGTTGTAGTGTGAAGGATCTAGAACTCATAGTAATGCTTCTCGTCCAGGAGCTAGAAGTATAAAAGGTTCGGAGCTAGCAATCCGGAGCAATGTTTTTCATCCGAGCTTGCTCTCAATTTTTGAAGTCCGGAGCTAGGATGATGCTCCAGAGCTGATTGTTGAATTAATTAGTTCGTGATGGAAAAGTTCTAGTAGAAATGATTTGGAGCTTCATTACATCTAGAGCAATAAAAGATAAGTCTGTGTGAATTGAAAGAAGATTATTTGTGCTCTGAATCTCCATTATCCATGACAAATCACCCATTCTAAGGTGTCAAAGAAAACACAGTTATGATCTTCAAGGATACAGGATGACCTCCTTTTTTGGCATTGATATATTTCTTATATTGATTGTTACATAAATTTCCACTGTGTCATGCGTTTGAAAGAAACTATTTCTTTGGAAATTCATCCAAAGTGTTGGCACCACTGGTTAAAAGGAACAATCAAGTATAAAATAAGATAAAAGATGAAATAAGAGGTGCACGCTTAAATAGAGGAACTATTAAATTGTTGAGAGGAGAAGAGTATAGAGAAGATTGAGATTTGACAAGGAAGAAGGAAGAGGCAATGGAAGAACTTAGAAAAGGAGAAAACAATGTGAACAATTCCTGAGTGTGAGACAAGCATATAAGCATTTGGAGTAGTATTACAAAACTAGAAGTGCGGCCATGAGCGAGAAAGTATGCTTACCATAAATCATCAACAAAGAAAGAGTGCAATTGTGTGAGTGATGACGAACTGTAAAAGGAAGTAGAAAGTGCGAATGAAAGATTTTTGAGGAAAGGAAAACGCGTTAATAAGTGTAAGGAAATAAAATGAGCTGGATAATAAAGAGATATCAGTAAATGAAAGTGGATATAGTGAATTGGGATATGATGCAGTGACATTAATTTGCACTAATTTCACTCCGTCATATCCCAATTTCTTTTAACTTTTACATCACCATATTCATTATTCGAAAAGCACGTCCCCTTTACAGAATTAAAGATTTGCCAAAGCAAATTGCAATATTTTAAGGGCTCGGAAATATTTGGTTTGTCTTTTGTAACGAAACTTGGGATCCCATGACATCACTCTAGATTTTATCATGCTTTCAGTTTACAGCAATGGCTTCATAGGTTTTCCAAGTGCACTATTAAAAATTATTAAATAAAAAAATACAAATAGTGAAAGAGACATAGACTCATTTTAATAGAGATCTAATAATGTTTCGTACCAGCACCCACATTTTAAAGAAAGGAAAAAATACCTAACGTGTAGTTGTAAGATAAGTAATGAATCCAACAAAAATAAAAAAATATTAGTAACTAGGTTGAATCATTTCAAATAAAAACAATCATTTCAAATTCAAATTTAATGTAATTGTTAGTGTAATTATTATTAGTATAGCTTTTATTTTTGTTTCAATAATTGTTATTATTTGTATTTTTTAACTAATAAGATATTTTTATTATTTTTCATAAACAAATATATACTTTTTACATTAATAAATTTGCACAATTTTTAACCAAATAATTATAAAAAAATATTTATGTTTAATTTGATTGGTCTGAAAGTTTACATGTTATTGCAACCTTCAGCATATTCTAGGAAAGAAGATGTCAGAGCATTTATTGTAATTTATACAAAACAACTGTCATATATATTTTACTTTAAAAAACATCTACAACAAATTTAACCCTCTGGATTTGACACCCCACAAAATGAAGTCATTTCCACCGCCTTTGCTTTTGTTTCCTACCAACAACGCCTCATATATGTTATCTTTCAAGAAAGATTGTTGATTCGTGTACTACGGTCTATGAAGGCACCTTTGTAGAATTATCTTTATTCCTATCGGGAAAGTGTCGTCTCAAAATGCATCTCGTTAGCACAACCGATGATGAGAACTCTTACCTTCCTTTGGCGTATCAATCGGAAAATGAAATACTACTTGTAGGCCCCCGCACATGGCGGGAAAACTTTACTCAAGGAACCAATTAAAATCCTTAGCCTTTGGTCATATGGTATGGTCGTATGAGGGATTATAGCTTGTGATTCCTACTATTAGGTGCTTAACCCCAGCCCCTTTCATTTTATCGTGTGGTGAAGGTAAGAGCATAATATTGAAAAACTTGTATGTTTTGATCGGTAACTCGGTTTTGAGTGTCCCTTTTTACAAAATTTCTTGTTTTTTCGTGCTCTTTCCATTGGAAATATTTATTTTGAGAATCACAATATAATTATAAAGTGTCATATTGTAACATGCACTCATTATAAAGTGCCACAATCATGGGGGCTATTGTTGCATTGCTTGGTTCTTACATTTTTTTTGGTGATTTATTGAGGATGAAATCTCTACTTCGCATTAGATCATGTTGAGCCGTTAACAACACATAAGTACCACACATGGAAATAATAATCAATAATTAAGCAAAAAGATTATGGGCTTTAAATTCTTCAGAACAATCAATGTTCACTAGAGAATATGAGAAATTTCAGTACCAATGCAAATTTGATGAGTGTATGGGTTTGATAGGAAAGTGTGTAAGTGACAGTCTTTTGTTTCATTTGGAAAATGTGACTCTCCTTTCAAAATATGGGAGAAATTGAAGGATTTATTTAGTAAGGTGGATCATATGAGAGCCATGCAACTTGAAATTAAGATCACCTCTCTTAATCCACGAATATTTTCCAACAATTATCGACTATCTTACCAATTTTAAGCATTTGTTGACATAGTTGAAGGGGAGTGGAAGAGATAAGAAAGATGAAGAGTGTGTTTACTTGATTCTATACAAGTTGAGAGGACCATTTCAAATCTTTTCTTTAGCCTTTTCTCTAGCATGGATGCCTTAGGTGAAGAATTCAAAATGCTTGACTTAGATACATTTTGTAAAAGACTTATTAGGAAGAATCCAAATTGTTTCACCTTGAGTTTTCCACCTCTCAAAAGGAATTAGTTTCATCTAATCGTATGGGCAAGGGAAAACCAAAAAGTAAAACCAAATCCACCTCTTCTCCATCTCAAATTGCTCCTAAACCCAAAGAAAACAACTCTAAACCTAAGGATTCTTCTAAATCTAAGAAAAGTCTAGCCTTTCATGCTCTTTTTTTTTTGGGGGTAGTGGTCATGAAGAACATAGGTGTTATAGTGAATGCAAGCCTTAGAGGATGCAAATCAAGAAACACAAAATTTATATCTCCACTCCACCTCTTTCTAATTGACATGGCAAAGCTCTTAATGTTGTTGGGAAATCTCATTCATCACTTGTAGACAATTGAGTTATAGATTCCGGTGCTTCTCATCACATGACTTATTCCAAGGAGTATTTTGTTTCTCTAGCTTTGAGTTATACTTCCAAAATTGAGGTTGAAGATTCTTCTTTTCTTTTTGTAGAGGGAAAAGGTGATATACAACTTGATGGTGGTAGTATCAACATGCACTATATGTTCCTAACATCACTACAAATTTGCTTTGTGTATATCAAATTTGTCATTTTGGTAAAGGGAAAATAGTGACTTTTACACCACATGAGGCAAAAACTTTTTGGAGCCTTATTCACTTTTGCTCGGGGTATTGTTGATCATAGTTCTAGACTATATCATTTTGAGGGTTTTGGTGCACTTCTTCGATAGGGATAGGATTGGTTTCTCATGTAGGTTCGAGAGTAAGCTTTGGCATGGAAACTTTAGACATCTCAATTACAAATAATTGGAGGAGTTGAGAACTCATGGTATGGTAGATGGTCTTCCTAGAGTTTCTTGTCTTGAGAGAGTTTTCTCTGGCTATGCATTAGGAAAACAACACCAAGATACATTTCCTAAGAATTTTTCTAAGAGAGCTTCTTCACCACTTGAGCTTGTGCATAGTGACTTGATGGTTTTTCCTACCCCCTCTTTCAATAGAGCTAAGTAAGCACTTACCTTTATTGATAATTTCTCGAGGTGTACTTGGGTTTATTTTCTTAAGTACAAAAGTGAATGTTTTTCACACTTAAAATTATTCAAGGCTTTGGTCAAGAAACAATCTTTGAGTTGCATAAAGAACCTTCACACTGATAATGAGGGGGAGTACTTCAACAATGATTTTTCTGATTTTTTGGCAACTCAAGGAATTATTCACGAGAATTTTGTTCCTCATACTCCAAAATAGAATGCCTTAGTAGAGCAGAAGAATAGAACTTTGAAGGAAATGGCTAACTGTATGATGTATTCTAGAGATTTACCTACTATTTATTGGGTAGAAGAAGTTAATTGTGCTAACTACATTCAGAATCGCACACCACACAAAGCACTTGAGTATTTGAATCCAAAGGAAGCTTGGTCCAAAACTAATCCAGATGTATATTTTTTTCAAGTCTTTAGGAGCCATGTTTGAGATTTTGTGCTAAAGAAGAAAATGAAAGCTTTGGAAAAAAAGAGAAAACCCTTGATATTTGTAGAGTATTGTGAAGAAATGAAAGCTTATCGAATTTTAGATCTTGATACTCATGTCATTATTTTTGAACACAAGTTCAGTTTGATGAGCGCTTCACTCCTCATGATTCTTCATCTTCTTCAAGGCCTCCTTCTACTTTATCATCTCATCTTGAGGATCCTTTCTTTGAGGAGGTTGATGATGAGGTTATAGATGTCATTGAGGATCTTATTCCCACCGATGTTATCACTATGCCTAAGTATGCTTGGACTACAGTTTCTAAGGAAACACCTTTCATACAGGATCTTCCACCCACTAGGCATCGTCACACACATTCTACAAGTTTTGGAATTTTTGTTAGGTAGTTTCGAGGATCCAAAATCTTTTCAAAGTCTCATGGGATACAAGATTGAGATGATGTGATGGCATCATCGAGTATTCTTATTTGATGAAGAATCATACTTGGGATTTGGTATCTCTTCCTAACGGAATAAATATGGTTAGGTGTAAGTAGGTATACTGAACCAAATACACACGATTGATGGGTACATTGATAAGTATAAGTCCCGTCTTATTGCAAAGGGTTTTTCACAAGTTGAAAGTATTGATTACTCTGAGAATTTTGCACCCATTTCCAAGATGGATTATGTACACCTTGTACTTTCTATTTCTACATCATAGGGGTGGCCCGTATACTAGATGGACGTGAAGAGTGCCTTCTTACATGGATATTTACAAGAGGAAATATACATGGAGAAAACCTGCTAGATTTTTTCAGGATTCTTCTCTTGTTTGTAGGCTCTGAATGTCTCTCTACGGTCGCAAACAAGCCCCTCAGTATTGGTATGAGAAGATAGATTATTTTCTTCTATCTATTGGTTTTGTTCATTGTCACTCCAATCATACAATGTGTCTCCAACATGTTGGTGAGGATATTATGTTACTTGTATTGTATGTTGATGATATGTTACTTCTTTGGTAGTTCTTCTTCACACATTTAGACTATTCAGAGGGCTCTTTCTACACATAGTGACTTGACAAATCTTAGGTTATTTTATTTACTTGGTTTGCAGATTTCTCGTATTTATTGTGGATTCATTTGAGTTAGCAAAAGTACACCTATTATCTTACTTAGTGCTTTGATATGGTTGATTACAAGCCAAGTCCATCTCCTTTTAGTCCGGGGTTACTCTTACTTCCACATGTACCACTCCAATTTGTGATCCTACATGGTATAGGAAGCTAGTTAGGAGTCTCATGTACTTGACCCATACTTGCCATGATATTTAATTTATAGTAGGGCTTGTATCTTTGTTTACACATTCTCCTCATAGTAATCACTGGAAGGCTGCTAAAAGGATTTTTCACTATTTGTAGGGCACTTCCCACTTTGGCCTACACTACACTAGGGGTTCTACTCAGTTGATTGGATATACAAATTCGATTGGGCAAGGTGTTCTATTGATGACAGTGTTCCACTTCCGGTGATATTTTTTTGTCTTGGTTCTTCTCCAATTGCTTACGTGTGTAAAAATCAAATGTGCTATTACACTTTCATCTTCATAGGCAAAGTATAGGGTATGATACAACAAGTCAACAAATTCTTTGGCTTTGACAATTATTGATAGATTTTGGATTTCCATAGGATTCACCGATTGTACTTTGGTGTGATAAAAAGTGCAATTCACATTTCTCACAACCTAGTTGAGTACTAGTGGACCAAGCATATTGAGATGCACATCCACTTCATTTTTGAACACATTCAGGATGGAGTTCATTTCTTGGAGTACATTCTAACTCAGTAGCGGGTTGCAAACATATTTTCGAAGCATTTTGCATCACCTCTCTACCTTGAGTTACGTGGAATGCTTGGAGTTTCAGAAGTTGTTCTTGGGGGGTGTTCGTGAGAACATCTTCCTTCTTCTACTTATTTCTCTTTCCTTCTAGCAGGATTCAATCCTTCTTTTGGTTTGATATTTCTTCATGGATATATTGTACATGAGTACCTCATCAAACCTAGTTATCGGGACTCATACTGTGAACATGCCACTTCTATTTTGGCCCCTAGCTTCACTTGAGGGGTGGTGTTAGAGTAGGTATTTACCTTAGCTCATGTTCACCTAGGTACTTTATTTACCTTTATTATATTTATCCTCACCCATTTATGTGTGTGGATATTTATTTATTTTTATTTAGATATTAGGGCCCGAATATTATCTAGTTGTTAGGTATAGTTCTTTCCTTGATATATGTTATTGACTATTTCTTTCATAGATCTATGGTATTGACTAGATCATTGATGTATAGTTCTTTCCTAAATCTATGGACTTGACTAGTTCTTTGATGACTAGTTCTTTCCTTGATTTATTGCTTGATCTATGACCTTGACTAGTTCTTAGATTGTTATTCCTTGCCTAATTAAGCAAGGCCCATCCTCATTATATTTTATTGATTTCCATAACAATATATGATATTATTGCTCATTTGTTTGCAAAGGTTTATGTAAAGTTATTCGTGAATTGCTTTCATCTTATTGATCGTGGTGTTTGATTAGCATCCGAGTTCTTGGCTTGACACGATCGGTTATCGTTCTTTTATGTGCAATTTTTTTGTTATCTCTAATCTTATTCTATAATTCCTATATGATAATGGGTATATGCCCATTGTATATGCCCACTCTCACATAGGAATCATAACATAATAATAGAGAAAAAAATTATTTCACGGTTTTAGAAGTTAGTAAATTCTATATCTTTTCTTCTATGATCCCTATATGAGAAGGGTCATATGCCCATTCTATATTCCCATTCTCACATAGGAATCATAAAATAAAAATAGAAAATTAAATTTCATCTATATTGATTCTTGTGATTTATTCAGAGATGAAGAATATCATCTAGTTATTTTTCCTTACATGGTAGTGAACTCGGTCATGTTGTATAACAAAGTAAATTTTATCTCTATTCTTCTATGCTTTAGATATGAGAAAGGGAATACACCCATTCATATATAGGAATAAATATTGAAGTAAATCATTTTGAGAGCTATATGATGTATTACTTTTGTTTATGCAAAATATTGACTATGAAATGATCTTATTTAATGTTTACATTTGTATCATTATTAGATGCTACTATTACCTTATTTCCTATATTGATTATTATGATGATGAATGAATTTTTCTTGCTTATCAAATTTGTAGTTTTCTATATGATTATAAAATTAGGTAGTAAAGTTATTTTTCCAATAGAGATTGCATTATTACCTTATTTGTTGATATTATGTACTATGTAGATAAAAAGTATAGTTAACCATTTTCTAATATTCATTTAATAATAATTCAACTTGATTACGAGTTGAAAATTCATGCCATTTCATTGAATGACATGCATATAGTTTATTATTTTCGTATGGTATGTAGGAATCAAAGTAATCATTACGAAGTGATACGTTGGATTTGATACACCTATAAAGGTGGTGATATTGGGTAAGTGCCCATGCTAAACAAAGTAAATGTTATCTCTATTCTTTTTATCATAATTATTCACATATCTTTATGAACAATAATGGACTATCTCTTAGGACTCCTAATAAAGAGAATAGGCATATGCCCATTCTTCATCTTCTAATGTTATATCTATAATTCATTTTATGATATTTTCAACTATCTCTAGTATGAACAATAATTGAAATTTTTTTAACGATTCCCTTGTGAGAATAGGAAAATTCCCATTCTAAAATAAATATTAAAGAGAATACACATATGTCCTTTTTACATATTCTAATTTTAGCAATATTAAACTTAATCTTTGTGATACCTCTATAACGAATGTGAGAATGAGAATATGACTATTCAATACAAGACAAAAATTCTCAACTTCCCACTCTTTAATATGTATTTAATGACTGTGAGGGGGAATCTTCCCATTTAATACAAGACAAAACATATTTGTTTGTTTTAAAATGTGCATATGCCCATGGGAAACAATGATTCCAAATACAAGACAAAACATATTTGTTTGTATTTGAATGGGCATATGCCCATTTGAAACAATGATGCTAGTATATATATTCTACTTCTACTATTCCTATCTGCCTAAGAAATTCTTGTATGATTTCTAAATGAGAAGGGGCATCACCCAATACTCAATAAATTTCAAAACTCTATACAAGCTATGAGAATGGGTGGCCATTCTAAAACAAAGTAAATTTAATTATTCATATAACATAGGGCATATGCCCATTCTTAACATTATAATACAAGAAATATTGTTTTTATTGAGAATGTGAACTATAATAGGGCATATGCCCATTCTAAACATTCTAATATAGGCAATATTATTATTTTGAGAATGAGGATGTGCACATTGAATGTGAATTGAAACATTTATGTTTTAATACAAGAAATATTGATTTTAATATTGATTTTATGAGAATGGTCATGTTCACATTCTTCAATACATAGTCATTTTAATACTTATTTAAAATATGTGAGTAATTTTATGAATCCTATATGAGAATAGGCAGAATAGAAATGTGATGCCCATTCAATACAAAATGAAACAATTTTTTTGCATGAGAATGGGCATATGCCCATTCTAAACATTGTAATACAAGCAATGCTAATTTTATGAGATTGCTCCTATTATTCCTATTTATACCTATTTAAAAACTATGAGACTATTTAATCCATACTCTTCTTATTCTTCTTCTATTATTCCTATCTACCCAAGAAATTCTTCTATGATTCCTAAATGAGAAGGGGAATCTTCCCATTCAATATTCCCAAGAAAGTCTTCTATGATTCCTAAATGAGAAGGGGCATCTGCCCATTCAATACAAGACAATGCAAAAATCTCCATCAATTTCACAACTCTTTTAACAAGATGTGAGAATGGGTGCACATTCTAAAATAAAGTAAATTTGATTAGTCCTATCATAAAGGGCATATGCTCATTCTAAACATTATAATACAAGTAATATATATTTTAGAATGGGCATGTTTTGATAGTCATGATTGAATAATATATTTTTATGAGAATGGGCATGTTCCCATTCTAAACATTCTCATACAAGCAATACTGATTTTATGACAGTGGGCATGTGCATTTTCTAAACATTCTCATACAAGAAATATTGTTTGTGATTCCTATCTACCCAAACAAGTCTTTTAGTTTAAACTTATGAGCATGTATAATCCATACTCTTCTTTTATAATTCCTATCTACCCAAGTAGGTCTTTTATGATTCCTATATGAGAATGGGCATCTGCCCATTCTATACAAGACAATGTAAAAATGCTCAATCAATTTCATAACTTTATACAAGATGTGAGAATGGGTGCCCATTCTAAAACACAATAAATAGGAATGAAAATAAATTATACTATATTTTTTTATTATTCAAATATCTTGTTACAACATTTACAATAGACTTAGACTATTAGGATATTAAAGCATTTAAGCATTAAAAGGTGGTGATTTATTATTGTAGGATAGTTTCAATTTTTTTAAAACTTTATATACAGGACGTGAGAGTGGGTGCCCATTCTAAAACACAGTAAATACGTAAAAAGTACAATGTATTTAAATTTCATTATTATAAAAACATCTTTAAAATTTCATGATTTCATTATTAAAACATATTTTCTATAAATGTGGACATTTAAAAATCATTACATGTGTCTACTTATGTATGACGACAAATGTTACTATATATTTTTCGTGATTCATGTATCTATTTAAAACACTTAAATGGGTCCAATAAATTCAAATATCTAAGCATATTAAAGCATATTACAATATATAAAAGCATTAAAAGGTGGTGATTTGTTAATGTATTATATATTCAAATTTTGAATGTATGTACATGTTGACTATTTTATCCCCAAGAAACATTAGCCAACTTGGGCCCACAGGACCCGAACAAGAAAAATGTGTTAAAATGTGATGAGTCAAAGATTCCCCATGCTCAACCTCTATTGGGATCTCAGAATAAGAAAATTCCAAACAATAAAAAAGCACGAAAAATAGGCCCTAGAGATTAAAAGCTACATTCTAGGCCTTACAAGGGCCACTGAGCCAAGAAACAAACTCACCGAGCTACTTGGTGAGTTTCTTGGTGAGTTGAAAGTGTGTTACAAGGAAGAGTGAGTTGGGGCCGAGCTCCCCGAGCTCGGCTAGGTGATGCATCGGTGAGCGATGGAACTCGCTCAGCATAGAGGTCGAGCTCAACATAGGACACAAACGTGACGAGGTGGCCCGAGCTCGGTCAAGCTCATTCGGAACTTGGAAAGCTTGAAGAAAACAATGGGAGCTCACAGAGAGCGTGAACATCCAAAGGCTAAGATCGGAAAATAGATCGATTATGGTAGCAAGATGAGCCAGAAGAAAAAGGAGCTCATATTGATTGAGCTCAAAGAATGTTGACTAAACCAAGAATCGATGATCGAGAAAGAACAAAGCGGTAGATGGCTTGGCTCGATGAGCTATGCCGAATGAAATATATCCAATGGAATAAATGTTGAAGGGTTGGCGAAATACCATTCGAGCCCTAATGTTGCAGTAAGAAAGTGCTATGAAATCTGAAATCAAAAACTTGCAAAATGTCGAGTCAAGCCGAGATGAAACAATGCAACGAAGAGTTCAAGGCACTTGGGCTACATCCAATGCATGATCAAAAAGAAAGAACCCGGTATGGGTTGTAAACATAGGGAAGATATTTCAAAATTGGAAGCCACAAGAAGGGAGCTTGTGTCATTGAGCTACAAAGCTAAACAAACCACAGAAGCAACATAATCGAGATTGAGGCTCAATAAGCTGCACATGTAAAATATGAGTGTTGAGGGGTGGATGGAATGAACAAGATGCGGGAGGAGCTCGTGAATCAAGCTAAGCTAAGGGAAATTGGAAGACTCAACATGGGAATGAGTCGATGAAAACATAATATTGAGTAGATAAACACTCGTCCCGAAATTGTGAGTAATGGCACCATGAAATCAATCTTGGAACCAAGCTAAAATAACGGGTCAAGTCAAAGTTGAGAGGCATGACTGAAATCACACGGAGGGAGAAGAAGCTCGGGCTTGATGAAATGAGCAACTCGCTCAAGTGATTCGGGAGGAATAATGTAGCCTAAATCCCAAAGTATTTGGACTTTGGGAATTTAGTATTTGAGGTCTCACCGATCCCAAATGCAAAAATCCGAGCTCACCCACGAAAGACTAAAAGTTTGAAACCTAAAAGCATGAAAGCAACATGGCGCGAGCTCAGTGGTTGGATGTCAACTTGCCTTCGGGGTAAACATGAAGAGAATTTCAAAGTTGGCGAGGTTGGGTCTAAAATCAACTAAGCGAGGAATATGAAAATATAACCTGAAACTCTACGAAAATGTGGCTACGTGACAAGCTTAGGTGACTTCGGGGTTGGGGTCTTTGAAGAAGGCTTTCTAGTTTGAAATGATGCAAAAACCGAAACCAAGGGCTCACCAATCCCAAAATGAGAAAATCTAAAACAATCTAATCCTGCCAAAACCAAGTCAAAAGCTTTCAATTTGTCATCGACTACCGAGAAAATGCATGAGTGGTAATAGGTGGAAGGTACATTGGGCACCGAGCTAGAAATGAACAAAGAAAAGGTAATGTGCCAACCCTCGAAATCAATTTGATAGGAAGGCAAGAAGTTGGTTCGGTGGTGGGTATGTATGCGACGAGTGGCATGTGTAAAAGCTGAATTAGCATTGAATAATAAACAACTCGATTGGTGCAAAATCAGCTCACTGCTTGAAGGAAGGATCTCAATAGAGCTCAAGAGGTCATACACAAAAACCCTATACCAGATCCATCTTCAAACATACACAACTTTAGCAACACTCTACCAAAATTGCAAAAGTTATATTTTTGGGAAGGTGATTTAGTGGAGAATGCAATGGTGATGACCATTTTCAGTGGAACAATTGAAGATGAAATCCCAGTGAAGAAACTAGAAGGAAAATAATGATATCTTCCAATGTACTTAACCATTTATTGTAAAATTATAGTCATTGGAAATGGGATTTTGGAGTCTACAACATGGGAACCTCAATTTCGGATTTCAAGGGTCTCACGAACATCCACAAATTGAGAGCATTGTAGTGGCGGTGAGAGCTATTAATAAAGGTAGGGTCATCATGAGTCTACAGGGCCTAGACTAGACAAGAGGTGTAATCATAGTCAATTTCTTGAGGTTCAAGGTAAGTCATTAATGAAAAGGGAGATTTTGAAGATCAAAATGCACTTATTACAGGATAAAATAATGTTTTTGGAGGATTTTGGGAAAATTTTAGGATTCATTTTTCTCTCTCCTCCTTTGAAAATCTTCTTCTATAAATTGTAGTGACGGGCATTATTCTAATGTTTTATAATTCTGCTTTGCACCCTCCCTTCTTCTCTTCTCTGTAAGGATTTTGTGGATTTTCAAACCTCCCATTTAACCGAAAATGTATTTTTTGCCTCTTGGATGTTGTAATGCATTGAATCAAATATGTGGAGCAATAATATAAGTCTATGGATGAATTTCAACCCTCTCTTGTGTTCATTGCATTCTCTTGATCTTTCATTGCAATCTTGGTTATTTATGCATGTTAGATTGTGTTACATGTTTTGATGGTTTGTGTTTAATGGTGAATGGATTTGTGATAAGAAACTGATCTATGTTGATGTTCATCCTCTTCAATCTTGTTCATTTTCATTTCTATGCAAGGAAAATTATCCAACATTCCTTATTGGTGCATCACCTCTAGTAGAATTATTTTTACCTTTTTACATCCTTCTTCCTTGTCTCCTTGGAATTTTAGAGTAGGGTTTAGATTAGTTTCTCAGGTTGGTGAGTAGTGATAGATACAAGAATAGGAATTCGACCTTTCTTTGGAGAGATTTCCTGATTGCAAAGTCCCACACTTTGGAAAAATCTCCATCTTATGCATTGACGTTGACTTTATCAATCCTTTGAATTGCAAACAATCAAGGGTGATGTGATTACACATCAACAGTTTTGGCATGCCTAGTGGGATAGAGAAGTATTTTCCATAAGATTTGAAGGAATTTTCATCATTTTTGGACTTAGAAATTGCAATTTCTTCAATTTTAGACTTTTCACCTCTCAGGTTGAACTCTGAAATCAATTTTTAAGGGCTTAACTTGCTCAAAATAATTCCAAATTTCACTATCTGATAGATCGGGACCTAAAATTCAAAAGGGTATTTGTATTGTTTTAAAATTTTGACTTTCAATTTTTTGAGGTTTTCTCAATTTCAAGATTCGAGTTTTGGGATTTCGGACCTTCTAAGATTTTAGGATTTTGGGGTTTCGGGTTTCAGAAGTCCATCAATTTTGGACCTTTTGAATTTCAGAGTTCAAAAGTATCCGACTTTAAGATTTCAAAGTTTCCTCAATTTTAGACTTTCAGAGGTTTTTAGTTTCAAAGATCTCTACATTTTAGGATTTTAGGACTCTTAGTTGAAAATAATCTTCAACCTCCAAAAATCAGATTTCAAGCCCTTTAAAGTTCATTTTTATTCTATTAAGTTTGGTGTGTGACTTGGCAATGTTCATCCAGCCTTATGGGGCTCATCTCCTAACACATCTAGCAAATTTGAAGGGAATAAAACTCAGTGGTGGTATAGTAGCACAAGTTGTCCAAGTATATGAGAAGGATCCAAAATCGTTCACAAGAGAAAGAGGAAGGTAATTTCGAATACTAGCAATTATCTCCACACAAAGGTACAAGAGGAAGAAGACCTCAGATATACCCATCTCCTTCGGTAGAGTATTATCTACACCTTCGCCTACCCGACCCTATCTTCAAATAAATAGGGATCTTAGGCTAATCATAATAAAACATCTACAACAACAACCACCGCAAGGTCCAATGAATCCTTGTGTTACCTTTACAGAAACATCCCACCGGGCACTTAATACTCAAAACCTATCATGGTGGCAGCACTAAAAACACCCCTTATTTCTTTGGAAAGAATCACACAACTCATGTTGATCATATAAAAATATTCAAACATCTACACTATTCATGAAATAAATGAAATAAATTTTTTGTTCAAGTTACTAGCTTCATCATTCAAAGGCAAGGCGTTTAATGGTTTAAGATCTTGACAGAATTATTTATCCAAAATTGGGATCAAATATGCACAACCTCTACAATCAATTCGTGAGAAAGAGGAGACAATCTCTCTTTATGGAAGAAATCATATAACATGCACTACAAAAGATGGAGAAATATTAGACCTTAGTCAAGAGATGGTTTGATAAGAAATAAAAAGCAAGGACATTTTATGAGGGGGATCTAGTTTTGAAATGGGATGCATATCGGGAAAAACTAGGCAAGCATTCCAAGTTCGATGCCATTTGGAGTGCCCTACATGGTCACAGGATGTAAAATAGTAATGCCTTCCAATTATCTACATTGGATGGAAAGGAAATTATGATTGCGGTTAATAGAATCTATCTTAAACATTGCTTCTGAAAAGGAAAAAGTTTCACCCTTTTATATATTAGTTTAGGCTTTTAAATTCCTATAAGTGTGTATGCACATTGTCTTGTTGTAGTTTAGGTTTCATTTCCCTAAGTGCTTCGACACAAGTTTTATTTCTTCTAAGTTGTGTCATTGTCCAGTTAAATGTGCTTCCCAATTGAAGTATGGTAACATGAAAGAAGTTCATACTTACAAAGAACAGTTGTTGATATTAAAAGAAAAACAAATATAGAGCAACTAAAATCGAGTTAAGGAAAAGTCTTGTTAAATTTTCATTCTTTATGTCCTTCAAGGCCAATTACGAGGTGAACTTCAGTGCCTTTACCAATCAGGGAACAATCACCCTTGGGTGTATGTCACGATTGGAACTATCAAGAAAAAGAAAATTCAAATTTAATAGAGTTCCATGATGTAAAAATTTAAAATTGTCTTATTCAAAATTTTGCAACATGTAATCCACGCCAAACAATCATTTTTTGTGTGCTTCATACTTAGTGGAATCAATTTTTAGGACAATCTATTTTATTCTCGCAAAATAGGGTTGCAAAATGGAACAGTTAAAGGTCTCAAGTCAAGACAATTTTCTACTCTCACAAATCTAATTTTAAAGATTTTCTTATAAAAAGTGAGAATGCAAGTAACGGTTCAAGTTCGGTGGTTGCGAGATGGTTTCTATATTTTAGTTTCTTCAATTTTAGGATTATTTTCATGTGTGTAGTGATTCCATGCGCAATGGATATGCCTAAGCTACGGTTCGGAACATATAGCAGGCGAGATGTCCCCATAACTCACCAAATTGTTGACTATTTTGCCTCCCGGAAAAATTATCCAACCTAGGTCCACACCTGGCCCGAGAAAATTAAAATGGGTAAAAATGTGATGATTCAAAGATTCTCCATGCTCAACCTCTATCAAGATCTCGAGATCAAGAAGATTCCCAAAAAAAAAAGCCCAAAGAAATGGCCTTGGATACTAAAAATTGTATTTTGGGCCTTACAAGGGTCACCGAGCCAAGAAATAGCTCACCAAGCTATTTGGTGAGTATCTTGGCGAGTTGGAAGTGTGTAACAAGGAAGGGCGAGTTAGCGCTGAGCTCCTTGAGCTTGACCAAGTGATGCATCAAGGATTGATGAAACTCGCTCAACGCAGATGTCAAGCTCAACATAGGACATGAATATGGCAAGGTGACCTGAGCTCAGTCGAGCTCATTTAGAACTCATTAAGCTTGAAGAAAATGATGGGACCTCGCAGAGAGTGTGAACATCCAAAGGATGAGCTTAGGAAAAGAGGTCGGTTATGGAAACAAGCCAAGCCAAAAGAAAAATAAGTTCATACTGAGTGAGCTCAAAGAAAGCTGACTGAGGAAAGGACTTGATGACTGAACAAGAACATGAGGCGGATGGCGTAGCTCAATGAGCTATACCGAACAAAAAAGTATCAGGGCCATGAAATTGGGCTAGAGAAATAAGTGTTGAAGGTTTGGCAAAAACTGTTCGAGCCCCAGCGTTGCAGGAGAAAGCGCCATGAAAGCCGAACTCACAAAACTTGCAAAATTCCGAGTAAAGCTGGAGATGAAACTATGTAACGAAGATTTTGAGGCACTCAAGTTATATTCGTTGCATGATTAGAAAGAAAGAACCCAGAATGGGTTGTAAACACAAGGAAGACATTCCAAAATTGGTAGCCACGAGAAGGGAGCTCGTGCCATTAAGTTATATAATCAAACAAACCACCAGAAGCAACGGAGCCAAGCATGAGGTTCAATAAACTACACACATGAAATCTGAGCATCGAGGGGTTCGATGGAATGAACAAGATGCAGAAGGATCTCATGAATCAAGATAAGCTAAGGGAAATTGAAATACTTGGCGCAAGAATGAGTCGATGAAAACATGATATTGAGTAGATAAACACTCGTCCCAAAATCATGAGTAATGGCACTATGAAATCATCTTAGAATGAAGCTCAAATAACGGGTCGAGTCAAAGTTAGAGAGGCACAACCTAACTCACATGCATGGAGGAGAAACTAAGGCTCAATGAAATGGGCATCTCACACATGCGAGTCGGGAGGAATAATGGAACCCAAATCTTGAAGTCTTCGGACTTTGGGAATTTTATATTTCAGGGTCTCGCCGATCCCAAACGCAAAAATCTGAGCTCACCCAAAAATACAGAAAGTTTGAAATCTGAAAGGTTGAAGAAGACGTGGCACGAGCTAGGTAATTCAGAGGTCAGATCGCCTTCGAGGTCAATGTGAGGAGAATTTTGAGTTGGCGGCAGGTTGGGTCCAAAATCAACTAAGCGAGGATTTCAAAAATATAACCTTGAAACTCTGAAAAAGGTGACTACGTGGCGAGCTCAAGTGACTTTGGGGTTGGGGCCTTTAGAGAAGGATTTTGGGTTTGAAATGATGCAAAACCCGAAACCAATGGCTTTCCAATTCCAAAATGGGAAAGCCGGACGACCCGAAACAATGCAATCCTACCTGAAACAAGTCAAAAGCCTCTGAGTTTTCATCGAATACTAAGAAAATGCACGAGTGATAATAGGTGGAAGGTGCATTAGGCACCAATCTAGGACATGAGAAAAGAAAAGGTAATGTGTGAACCCCCAAAATCGGTTTGACAGGAATGCAACAAGCTGGATTGGTGGTGGGTAGGTATACAATGAGTGAAATGTGTAAAATCCGAATTAACATAGGATAAGGAACAACTCGATTGGTGCAAAAAAGCTCTATGCTTGAAGGAAGGAGCTTGATAGAGCTCGAGAGGTCATAAAAATAAACCCTATACTAGAGCCTTCTTCAAACATACCCAATTTTAGCAATACTCTACCAAAATTGGAAAAATTATACTTTCCATGAAGGTGATTTAGAGGGTAATGAAATGGTGATGACCATTTTCAGTAACAAATAAAAAGTTGAAGATGAAATCCCAAAGTGAAGCAACCAAAAGGAAATAAGTAATATATTTCAATTTACTTAACCATTTCTTACCAAATTACAATCATTGGAAAGGGGATTTCGAGTCTACAATATGGGAACCTCAATTTCAGATTTCGAGAGGTCTCGAACCTCCAAAAATTTAGAGAATTACGGTGACATGTGAGAGCCATTAATAAAGGTAGGGTCATCATGAGTCTACATGGCCTAAACTAGATAGGAGGTGCAATCATAGACAATTTCTTGAGGCTCAAGGAAAGTCATTAATGAAAAGGGAGATTTTGATCAAAATGCACTCATTATAGGATTAAACAATGATTTTTGGAGGATTTTGGGAAAATTTTAGAATTCATTTTTCTCTCTCCTCCTTTGAAAATCTTCTTCTATAAGTTATAGTGAGGGGCATTATTCTAATTTTGTATAATTCTACTTTTCACCCTCCCTTCTTCTCTTGTCTGTAAGGATTTTTGTGGAGTTTCAAACCTCCCATTTAACTGAAAATGCAATTTTTACCTCTTGGCCATTGTAATGCATTATATCAAATATGTGGAGCAATAATATAAGTCTGTGGATGAATTTCAACCCTCTCTTGTGTTCATTGCATTCTCTTGATCTCTCATTGTAATCTTGGTTATTTGTGCGCAAAGTTAAATTGTGTTACATGTTTTGATGGTTTGTGTTTAATGGTGAATTGATTTGTGACAAGAAAGCGGTATATGTTGATGTTCATCCTCTTCAGTCTTGTTCATTCTCAATTATATGTAAGGAAAATTATCCAATATTCCTTATTGGCGCATGACATCTACTAGAATTAGTTTTTACTTTTCTTGCATCCTTCTTCCCTATCTCCTTGGCATTTTAGAGTAGGGTTTAGATTAGTTTCTCAGGCTGGTGAGTGGTGATAGATACAGGAATAGGAATTCAACCTTTCTCCAAGGAGAGCTTTTCCGATTGCAAAGTACCACACTTTGGGAAAAGCTCCATGTTATGTTATCACATTGACTGTCTCAATCCTTTGAATTGCAAACAATCAAGGGTGATGTGATTACACATCAACAGTTTTGGCATGAACGATGGGATAGAAAAGTATTTTCCATAAGATTTGAAGTCATTTTCATTATTTTTGGACTTAGAGATTTCAAGTCCTTCAATTTCAAACTTTTCACCTCTCAAGTGAACTCCAAAATCAATTTTCAAGGGCTTAACTTGCTCAAAATAACTCCGAATTTCACCAACTGATAGATCGGGACCTAAAATTCAAAAGGGTATTTTTATTTTTTTAAATTTTGAATTTTGAAATTTCGAGGTTTTCTCAATTTCAAGATTTGGGTTTTAAGATTTCAGACTTTCCGAGATTTTGAGATTTTGGGGTTTCAAGTTTGAAATTCCATCAATTTCAGACCTTTTGAATTTTAGAGTTCGTAAGTATCGAATTTTGGATTTCGTGGTTTCCTCAATTTCTTAATTTCATAGGTTTTTAGTTTCAGAGATCTCTACATTTCATGATTTTGGGATTGTTAGTTCAAAACAATCTTCAACCTCTAGAAAATCATCTTTCAAGCCCTTCAAAGTTCATTTTTATTCACACGGTGTGTGACTTGGCAACATCCATCTTTTTGGGGCTCATCTCCTGACACATCTGGCGACTCCGAAGGGAATAAAACTCAGTGGTGGTATAGTAGCACAGGTTGTCCAAGTATATGAGAAGGATCCAAACTCGTTCACAAGCAAGAGAGGAAGGTAATTTCAAATACTAGTAATTATCTCCACACACAGAGGTATAAGATGAAGAAGACTTGAGAGATCACAATCTTCTCCGGTAGAGAATTATCTACACCTCGCCTCGTAAACACCCTCTTCAAATAAACATGGTTCTTAGGCTAATCATAATAGCACATCTACAACAACCACAAAAAGGTCCACCAAATCCTTATGTTACCTTTATAGGAAACATCCCATTGGCACTTAATGCTCAAAACCCTATCCCGGTGGTAGCACTAAAAACATCCCTTATTTCACTAGTGAGAATCACACAAGTCCTATTGATCATATAAAATACATTGCAAACACCTACACTATTCATGAAATAAATGAAGTAGATGTTTTCTTCAAGTTACAAGCTTCCTCATTCAAAGGAAAGGCATTGCAATAGTTTAGCAACTTGATAGAAGGATTTATGCAAAATTGGGATCACATATGCACTGAGCCTCTACAATCAATTCGAGAAAGAGGAGACAATATCTCTTTATCGGAAGAAATCAAAGAATATGCAGTAAAAACAATGAAGAAAGATCAGGCCTTAGTCAAGAGATGGCATGATAAGAAATAAAAAGCAAGGACCTTTTAGGAGGGGGATCTAGTTTTGAAATGGGATGCAGATCGAGAAAAACCAGACATGCATTCCAAGTTCGATGCCATTTAGCGTGGCCCATACATGGTCACATGATGTAAAATAGTAATGCCTTCCAATTCTCTACACTGGATGGAGAGGAACTTTTGATTCCGATCAAAGGAATCTATCTTAAACATTGCTACTGAAAAGGAAAAAAGTTTCACCCTTTTATATATTAGTTTAGGCTTTTAAATTCCTCTAAGTGTGTATGCACATTGTCTTGTTATAGTTTAGGTTTCATTTCCCTAAGTTCTTCAGAACATGTTTTATTTCTCCTAAGTTGTGTTATTGTGCAGTTCAATGTTCCTCCCAATCGAAGTATGGTGACATGAAAGAAATTCATACTTATAAGGAACAATTGTTGATATTAAAAGAAAAACAAATGCAGAGCAACTAAAATCAGGTTAAGGACAAGTCTTTTTAAATTTTCATTCTTCGTGTCCTTCAAGGCCAATTATAGGTGAACTTCCAATTCCTCTGCTAATTAGGGGACAATCACCCTATGCCACATGTCGCAATTATAAATTTAGAAGAAACAGAAAATTAAAATTTAATAGAGTTCCGTGATGTAATTTTGTTTTAAAAATGTCTTATTCATAATTTTGTAACATGCAATCCACGCCAAACAATCATCTGTTGTGTGCTTTATACTTGGGAGGATCAAGTTTGGGACAATAAATATTAATCTCACATAATAGGGTTGCATAACTTAACAAGGTGAAGGTCTCAAGTCAAGAAAATTTTCTACTCTCACAAATCTTATTTTAAAGATTTTCTTATTAAAAGTGAGAGTGCAAGCCATGGTTCAAGTTTAGATTGCGGTGGTTTCTGGGTTTCAGTTTCTTCAAGTTTGGGATTATTTTCATGTGTGTAGTGACTCCATTCCTAATAGATATGCCTAAGCTACGGTTCGAACATCTAGCAGGAAGATGTTCCCGCAACTCACCAAATTATTGACTATTTTACCTCCCATGAAAGATTAGCCAACCTCGGCCCATAAAATTAAAATTTGTACAAATGTGATGATTCAAAGATTCTCCATGCTCAACCTCTATCGGGATCTTAGATCAAGAAAATTCCAAAAAAAAAAGCCCAAAAAAAGCAGCCCCAAAGATTTAAATTGTATTTTGGGCCTCACAAGGGTCACTAAGCCAGAAAGAACTCACCGAGCTACTCGATGAGTAGCTCGGTGAGTTGGAAGTGTGTTATAAGGGTGATTTGGGGCCGAGCTACGAGTTCGACTAAGTGACACATCGGGGAGCGATGAAAATCACTCAGTGCGAGTGCAGGTCAAGCTCAACATAGGACACAAACATGGCGAGGTGGCCCAAGCTCTCGAGCTCATTGAGAACTCATCGAACATGAAGAAAATGATGGGAGATCATAGAGAGTGTGAATGTCCAAAGGCCGAGCTTAGGAAAAGAGTTCGGTTATGGAAGCAAGCCAAGCCGGGAGAAAAAGGAGTTCATACTGAGCGAGCTCAAAGAATGCCGACTTGGGCAAGGACTCGATGACTGAGAAAGAACATGCGGAGGATGGATTGGCTCGATGAGCTATGCCAAATTTTTTTTTATCGGGGCCATGAAATTGCTATTTGGAGAAATAAGTTTTGAAGGTTTGGTGAAATACCATTCGATCCCCACATTGCAGGAGAAAGCTCTATGAAAGATGAACTCACAAAAATTACAAAATGCCGAGTCAAGCCGAGAGATGAAATGATGTAATGAAGAGTTTGTGGCACTCGGGTATAGCCGTTGCATGATCGGATAGAAAGAACCCAAGACGGGTTGTAAACACAGGAAGACATTCCAAAATTGACCCACAAGAAGGGTGCTCATGTCATTGAGCTATAGAACCAAACAAACCACTAGAAGCAATGGACTGAGCTTGAGGCTCAATAAACTACATACATGAAAACCGAGCATTGAGGGGATTGATGGAATGAACAAGATGTAGGAGGAGCTCGTGAATAAAGTTAACCTAAGGGAAATAGAAATACTCAGCACGGGAATGAGTCGATGAAAACATGATATTGAGTAGATAAACACTCGTCCTGAAATCATGAGTAATGGCACTGTGAAATCAAGCTTAGAACCAAGCTGAAATGAGGAGAGGCACGACCAAACTCACACATAGGGAGGAGAAACTAGGGCTCAGTGAAATGAGCATCTCACACGTGTGAGTTAGGAGGAAGAATGGAGCCCAAATCCGAAGTCTTTAGAATTTGGGAATTTTGTATTTTATGGTCTCGTCAATCCTAAACACAAAAATCTAAGCTCACCCATGAAATAATGAAAGTCTGAAATCTGAAAGTTTGAAGACAACGTGGTGTAAGTTGGGTAGTTCAAAGATCAACTCGCCTTTGGGGTCAATGTGAGGAGAATTTCATAGTTGGTGGTGGGTTGGGTTTGAAATCAACTAAGAGGATTACGAAAATGTAACACAAAAATCTGAAAATGTGGCTACATGGCGAGTTCGGAGTGACTTTGTGGTTAGGGCCTTCAGAGAATGCTTTTGGGTTTGAAATGATGCAAAACCCAAAACTAATGGCTTGCCAATTCAAAATGAGACAAACTGATAACCCAAAACAATGTGATTCCACCCAAACCAAGTCAAAATCCTTTGAGTTGTCATCAACTGCTGAGAAAATGCATGAGTGACAATAGGTGGAAGGTGCATTGGGCACCAATCTAGGAAATGAGCAAAGCAAAGGTAATGTGCCAACCCCAAAATAGGTTTGACAAGAATGCAACAAGATGGCTCGGTGGCGGAAGGTATACAACAAGTGGCATGTGTAAAATCTGAATTAGCATTGAATAAGGAACAAATCAATTGGTGAAAAATCAGATTTGTGCTTGAAGGAAGGAGCTTGATAGAGCTCGAGAGGTCATTAAAAAACCCTATACAAGAGCCTTCTTCAAACATACCCAACTTTAGCAACACTCTACCAAAATTGGAAAACTTATACTTGCCGGGAAGGTGATTTAGAGGGGAATGCAATGGTGATGACCATTTTTAGCATCGAAGGAAAATTTGAAGACAAAATCCCAGTGAAGCAACTGGAAGGAAATACGTGATATATTCCAATGTACTTAACCATTTCTTGCAAAATTACAGTCATTGGAAAGGGATTTGAGTTTACAAGCATAGAACCTAAATTTCAGATTTTAGGGGTCTCGAACCTTTGAAAATTGAAATCATTTTAGTGGTAGGTCCATTAATAAAGGTAGGGTCATCACGAGTCTACAGGGCCTAGAATAGACAAGAGGTACAATTACAGTCACTTTCTTAAGGCTCAAGGTAAGTCATTAATGAAAAGGGAAATTTTGAAGATCAAAATGCACTCATTACAAGATTAAACAAATTTTTTTGGAGGATTTTGGGAAAATTTTGGGATTGATTTTTCTCTCTCCTCCGAAAATCTTCTTCTATAAATTGTAGTGAGGGGCATTGTTCTAATGTTGTATAATTCTTCTTTGCACCCTTCCTTCTTCTCTTGTCTATAAGGATTTTTGTGGATTTTCAAACCTCCCATTTAACTAAAAATGTAATTTTTTCCTCTTGGCCTTTGTAATGCACTTTGTCAAATATGTGGAGCAATAATATAATTCGTGCATGAATTTAAACCCCCTCTTGTGTTCATTGCATTCTCCCGATATTTCATTGCAATCTTGGTTATCTGCGTGCGGGTTAGATTGTGTTACTTGTTTTGATGGTTTGTGATTAATTGTGAATGGATTTTTGATAAGAAATTGATTTGTATTGATGTTCATCCTCTTTAGTATTGTTCATTTTCATTTCTATGCAAGGAAAATTATCCAACATTCCTTATTGGTGTATCACCTCCAATAGAATTAATTTTTACTTTTCTTGCATCCTTCTTCCCTTTCTCATTGGAATTTAAAAGTAGAGTTTATATTAGTTTCTCAAGCTGATGAGTGGTGATAGATACAGGAATAGGAAGCCAAACTTTCTCCAGAGAGATTTCCCGATTGCAAAGTCCCACATTGTGGGAAAATCTCTATGTTTTACAACCATGCTTTATGCCTTAATCCTTGAATTACAAACAATCGGGGTGTTGTGATTACGCATCAGCAGTACAAAAATGGTACTATGTAATTTTCATTATTCTAATACCTATTCAAAACATTTAAATGATTCTAAACATTGGGATAATATGACATTAAAGCATTTAAATATGTACGCTTTCACGGTTAAGTATTTACTGACAGACTTATTGTTGGTGTGAGTTATCCTATGTGTCCTCCTCACATATTGGAGGGTCATCTCACATGGGTTAGGTTTAGGGTTTTCTATTGAGTCATGCACTAGGGTTACTCAGCACCCTATATGTACTCTCCTCCTATTCATTTATGAGCATGCCAAGAAACTCCGTTGTCTTTCCTTTATGTGCAAGCTTTGTTTCTATTGAGCAAGTTCTTCCATTATTGATCGATTCTTTCTTGCAATTACATTGGAGCTATTATGATTCCGTTGGCGTGAAACTACTTCGTGGTGTATTGTTTCCAATTCGATTCTCACAAACTCTTTCATGGTATCAAAGCTAAGATCGGGTAAACGTGCACTCATTTTTTTAGTTGTGATTACTCTTGTTGTTTCATTCTTTTACTCCGCTTGTAATTTTTTTGATCATTATATTTGGGTTCTTCTTGTTAATGTTTTTAACAAGTTGCTCTTGGAAATATTTCATTCTGCTATGTTCTTCATGCATGTGCAGATCTTCTTGAGTTCTTCGGGAGTTCTATAGCTACATTTAGCTAGCTGTGGTTGAATTTGGCGAATCAACGAAAATAGAGGTTGTTTCTTTTCTTTTTAATTTGTTTAAATTAAAAAAATAGATCTATGTGTTTTTTTGTTTCTTTGTGTTTTCTTGCAGAGATTCCGGTCAAAATTTCAGTTGGAAGCCTCATGCTCTCAATTTTTCTAGCTCGTTTTGGCTGCTGTGGTTTTTGCTGTGCGTGGTTGTGAGTTACAGTGGTCTGAGTGTGCGTGAGTTGAAGTAGCCTATGTGGTCGTGGTCCCCCTTAAGTCTCCCTTCATTCCTCCCATTGGCCGTCTCCCCTCCCAATGGTAAACTTCCCCCGCTCCTCCGGCTACCCCTGTGTGTTGCCTAGCCGCACCACCATTCATGCTACCCCTCACACGAATAAAAACCTGTGTTTTTTTTACACAAACCGTGGTATGTTTTTTTACATTTTTAGTTTTGTTTCAAAAGTTTCTAACGTTAAGTATTTTTAAATACTTGCTTTTTCTTTCACTCCAAAAGCAAAAGCTTTTTCAAAATTTTAAATTTCTTTTTAAAAAAATCTGCAAAGTTTTTTAATCTTAATACTTGCATTTTTAAAAAAATCAATCAAAAGTTTTTAATTGGTATCCACCGTAGTTTTTAATATAGAAACCTTTTTTTCTTTTATTAATAAATCTACGTGGTATTAAGCCTTTTAATAGAAATTAGTTTTCTTTTCAATTAAAATTGTTTTTTTAAAATGGAAAGTTTTTCATTATTTCTAATTAGGATTTAATTTTATCTTAATTAGTTTTTTTAATTAATTAGGATTTAATTTTATCTTAATTAGTTTTTTGTAATTAATTAGATTTAATTAAATTTATTTATATTAATTACAATTTTTTATGTTTCGATTAGTAATAATTTTTAAAAATCATTTTTTAAATTAATGCTATTATCGTTTTTTATTTTAAAAAAAGTCTAATTAGCTCTAAAATTAGCTAAACCGGACGTTGCCTAACGTTAATTTTTTTTAGGCGTTAGTGTCGATTTTTTTACTAATTGTGCGCTCAAGTGTGCAGTGACACTTTGAGCACTTATTTCCCTTTCGGGCATTTTTTCGGCGTTCTGAAGATATCTGAACTCCTTCGAGTTCACAACTTTGTATTTTACCCTTATTATTGCTTGCGACTAGTGAGCGCGTCCACCACAGTCTGCAACAAGGGGGTATTCTTTGCGACGTGAGACACTTTTTCTCACAACTAGGATTTGCTTTTGCCTCCTTCCTTGTTTTTACTTTTGTGCTTGTTTACGGTGTCCTTTTTTGTTGCACTCCACGAAACACTGTTGTGGTCTCCTCTCTTGCGCATTATTATGCTTGATTGCAAGATGAGTTACCAAGTGCTTCAAACCGCATGCTCGGACCCGATTGTAATCAACGCACTAAACTATAAAGTGCCGAAAGCGGGGGGTTGTTATATTGTCCTGGGTGGTTGTGTTTCTTTTCTGCATTTCTCTCTCTCTCTCTTCACTATGGATGCACTTTCAATTCCTTTGCTTACGCCGTTCAACTTCTTCAAATGGAGATCAAAAATAATAATGAAACTAAGGAGTAAAGGGTTATTCTACATCACCATGGGAACTGAGACTGAACCAGACGATGAACCTAAAAAATCTAAGTGGTTAAACTGTAATGATGATGCTTTAGGTCTTCTTTACATGTCTATTTCTCTTGACTTGCTCTTCCACATTGAGGCGTCTGAAACACCTAAATCTGCGTGGACAATGTTGGATGCGATGTTTGGACAACTAGATGACATGAGAGCGCATGAGTTGGAAAATGAACTACAAGGGTTAAATCCTAGTGACTTTGAAAACCTATAAGATTTCTTCTCGAAATTTGTTCACATTAGATTATTGTTAAAAGGATGTCAAGTAGAGAAGAAATATTCTCAAGCGATCTTGTCGATTTTCTCTAAGCTAGGTCCGAATATTTGTCTTCGTGTCAACTTTCTATGCTACAAAAGCTACTTTGGGCAATACTTGGACTATGCCCTCCTTTGACTATTTTTCATCCCAACTCATTTGAGAACAGGAAAAAATCATTCAAATAGGGTCTCTCAAGTCCAAGTTACATGCCCTTGTAGTAAAGTACTAGAAGGGAAAGAAGACTAAAAAGAAGAAAGAAACAAAGGATCAACCTAAGAAAGAAACCAAGACCAAACCTAAAAATGACACAAACACTTGACAGAGCCTAAGGCATAGAAAAAAAGCAATCCTATTGCAAGAAGTCCTGGTCATGACGAGAGCACACTATTTTTGGAAAAGATTGATCACTTATCTCATTTACTTGAGAAGAATAAAATAAGTGTTCTTGAATCCATAAAACAAAGTGCTCAAGGCCGAGTCTTCTACTACAAAAGGTGCTAAAAATGATAAGAAGAAAGGAAAGGCCCTTATAGCCAGAGTTGCTCCTTCATTGACATGGATTATAGATTCTGGTGCCTTGCACCACATGGGTTCCTCGCATGTTGAGTTTTCCAACATCGAACCTTGTGGAATGTCCTAAATCACTATGGGTAATGACACGATAGTGTCAGTTTCCAGTAGTGGATCGGTAGAGATGGATGGGGGAACATTTAACCAAGTGTTGAGTGTTCATGATCTCTCTACCAATCTCCTATTGGTTTACCAAATTACTCACCTTGGTGAAGGAATGCGAGTGGAATTTGGTCCTAACTCGGTGATTATTCGTGAGCTTAACAACGACACTACAGTGGCTGAGGGAAAGGCTGATCACCATTCATGGTTATATACCTTTTCCCACTTTACTTTTGATTCTATTCCCACTGCCTTGTTCACTCATGTAAATGAGGTTAGTAAGCTATGGCATGAGTGTTTCGGACATCTAAATTATCACCACCTTGAATAATTGAGCCAAAATGAAATGGTCAATGGGTTGCCCCGTGTCAAGTTTTCTAAGGGTCTTTGTGAGGGTTGTACCCTTGGAAAGCATCCTAAAAAGAACTTTGACAAAGGAAAATCCTGGAGAGCCACTTGTCCTTTAGATCTTGTTCACAATGATGTTTCTAGTCCATTTCCTTCTCCTTCATTTACTAGAGCTCTTTATGTGCTAACCTTCATTGATGACTATTCGCGATATACTTGGGTATATTTTCTTAAGCTTAAGTCTGAAGTCTTTGAACATTTTCAGGACTTTAAGGCTCTTGCTGAGAAAAATGCGGAATGGTCTATCAAGGTTCTTTGAACTGAAAATGGAGGTGAATATGTAAACAATAGGTTCATGGATTTCTATACTTTTGAAGGGATCTCTTTGCAACATACAGTTTCTTATAGCCCTTCGCAAAATGGATTCACAAAAAGAAAGAACCGTACTCTTAAGGAGATGGCCACTTATATGATTCACTCGAAGTCTCTTCCTCCACAGTATTGGGCCGAAGTAGTGAATTGTGTAAATTACATTCAGAACCGTGTTCCACACAAGGCAGTAAGAGGGATGACACCCTTTGAAGCCTGGTTTGGATGCAAGCCTGATGTTGAGCACTTTCGAGTCTTCGGATCCAAGGCTATGGCTCGGATTCCCAAGAAGAAACGCAAGGCCTTGGAACCACAATCCAAACCTTGTATCTTTATAGGGTATCCTGATGGCGTGAAGGGATATCATTTGATGAATCCTACTTCTCATGAGCTTTATATTGAGAGAAGTTTTAAGCTCGAAGAGTCTTCTTCAACTTCTACTTCTCCACCTATTGAGGTTCTTCAACTCACTGATTTGGATTCTGACTCATCAGATGATGATACTGTTGAGTGTACTCCTCTTCATGATCCTCTCGACCATCAGACCTATGAGTCTTCTGATTCTGATAGTAGTGATGATGAGGACTATGTCCCTTCTCACTCAAGTGAAGAATCTTCTGACTCTGAGCCTGATCCTCTTGGTCCTCTTTGGGTTAGGAAAACTTTGCAAAGTGCTTTGGAGATTTAGTTGGAGATACTTTGGATATGAGATGTACTCGCTCAGATTTCATTGGACCCCAATCTTTATTCACCTCTGCTTCTAATCCACATTCTTTCCGGGAGGCTTCTGGTATTCTTGAGTGGGATTCTACCATGGATGAGGAGTATTCCTCTCTCATAAAGAACGATACTTGGGATCTCACCCTTTTCTAAAAGGAAGAAAAATCATTCGGTGTAAGTGGGTGTTCGAACAAAGTATGGAGTAGATGGAGACATCAAAAAGTTTAAAGTACAATTAGTAGCTAAGGGTTTCTCCCAGATAGTTGGGGTTGATTATACTAAAACCTTTGCTCGGTTGTGAAGATGACTTCTATTCGACTAACCCTAGCCATTACCGCAACAAACAGATGGAAAGTCCATCAAATGGATGTTAAGAGTGCCTTCCTTCATGGTGACCTAGAGGAAGAGATCTATATGGAACAACCTCCAAGTTATGTCCAAGATCCCTCCCTTGTTTATAAGTTAAAGAAGTCTCTTTATGGCCTTAAACAAGCCCTTCAGGCTTGGTATGCCAAGATGGACTTCTTTTTACTTACATCAGGGTTTACTAGGTGTTACTCTGATTCAAATGTTTATATTCTACGATAAGAAGATTCCATAATCATTCTTGTTCTCTATGTTGATGAATTGTTGATCACATGCAACTCTTCCTCTATTATTGATTCTGTGAAGATCGCCTTGGCCAACAGGTTTTCCATGGACCGACTTAGGTCGCTTCATTACTTCCTTGGGATCCATATTTCACAATCGACTTGAGAATTTTGATTTATGCAACCTAAGTATGCTCTTGATTTGCTAGCTCATTTTCAGATGTCCGATTGCAAGTCTTTTCCTACTCCTTTTCTCTCTAGGGTTAAGTTGGTTTCAGATTGCTCTACTCCCTTGGTTGATGGTACTCTTTATCGACAGTTGGTGGGGAGCTTGATTTACTTGACTCACACTTGACCGAATTTATCATATGTTGTTGGGATCGTGTCAGATTCATGTAGGATCCACATGAGCTGCATTGGAAAGAAGCTAAACGGATCCTTCATTATGTTCATGGCACTTATATTGATGGCATTCACTATCATGGAGGGGTAGATATTGACTTAATTGGGTTCATAGATTCTGATTGGGCCGGTGACTTAGATCATCAGAAATCTACTTCTAGCTACAGTTTCTCTCTTAGTTTGGGTCCTATTAGTTGGTCTAACAAGAAGTATAATGCAATTGCTATTTCTTCTACAAAGGTAGAATATAAAGGAGCGATTAACGCGCGCCACGAAGCTATTTGACTATAGGGTATTATGACGAGTTTGGCATCCACCTTCAGTGGCCTACCATTATCTACTGTGATAACATGAGCACTATCTCTATTTACAGAAATCTAGTTCAACATCAGCGGATGAAGCACATTGAGATTCATATGCACTTCATACAAGAGCTTATTCATGATGGTATCATCGACATTGATACATTCGGATATCAGAGATGTGCGAGATGAAGTTTCTTCACTTACGGTCTCTTCTTGGGGTGAGGTCTTCTACAATCTGCTCATCTTCTTCGGGCTATGTAGTCCTTCTCTTCTTCTTCTTCTTCTAGGAAGATTGTGTTTGTATATGGGCACCTTATCAGGCCTTTAGTTGTCGGGCCCCATTGACACATCTTTCTTAGTTGTTTAGGTGTGTCTTCTCCTTGATCGACTCGTCATATCCGCTACCCCAACTTTGATGAAGGGGGTGTTGGTGTGAGTTATCCTATGTGTCCTCCTCACATATTGGAGGGTCATCTCACATGGGTTAGGTTTGGGGTTTACTATTGATTCATGCACTAGGGTTACTCAGAACCCTATATGTAATCTCCTTGTATTCATTTATGAGCATGCCAAGACACTCCGCTGTCTTTCCTCCATGAATGTCGATGATACCATCATGAATAGCACGTTGAGCAAGTTCTTCCATTATTGATTGATTCTTCCTTGCGATTACGCTGGATCTATCATGATTCCATTGGAGTGCAACTACTTCGTGGTGCATCGATTTCGATTCGATTCTAGCAAACTCTTTCACTTATGATATTAGGATATTAAAGGAATTTAAGCTTTAAAGGGTAGTGATTTATAATGGTCGGATAGATTCAAATTTCGAGACTTACGATATTAGGATACTAAAAACATTTAATCATTAAAGAGTGGTGATTTATTATGGTAGGTTAAATTCAAATTTCAAATTTTCAGTGCCATTTTTAGAGGAAAATTTTCTTGGTCAATTACTTTATAAAAATATTGATTTTGAATGGCTAGGGTTTTGATTTTTGCTCTCTTACAATCTATTTTTTTTTCTCTATCACAGTCAATTTTTTTCATTCAAGATATTTTTATGAGAAAGAATAAGTTATGTGAAAGGATTTGGGATGATTGGACATAAAGATTATTGAAAAAGAAACTTGTTGCAGTAGTAATAATAAAAGACACAAAGAAAAAGGTGGTATTGAGTTTATCAAATCATTTTGTCTTATGCAAAAGGATTTGGCCTAATTGGATACAAATATTATTGAAAAAGAAACTTGTTGTGGAACTTTATTAAAAAGACACAAAAAGAGACAAGTGGTACTTAATCTATCTAATCATTTTTTCGCACCATAAATAGGTACGCATTTGAATGAAATAATTTTGATTTTTATATTTGGTAGCTGTTACGTTTATGATGTAAAGAAATTGATTTTTGTATTTGTTTGCTGTTACGTTTATGAATGGAAACAAATCGATACATTTTTTAGACATAAAAATAAATGAGATATATGGAAAAATGGTTCAGATAGTCTATTGTGAACTAAAATATATGTGTTTATACATTTTTAGGCTTTAGAAGTAAACATGGAAAAAATGAGATATAAAAACCTTGAATAGCCTGCTTTACCATTGTTGTTTTCCCTTCGAGAAATCTTGAAAAGTCTCCTTGCAAAATCATTATATCTATGGATATTTCTTCTTCTTTCTTCTACAAAATCTTTGTATTTTCGTATCTCTCTTGCTATCAACAACTATATCCTATTCTTTCTTCTTCAAAATATCTCTATCTTCGTATTTCTCCAGCTACATCTATGTTCTTCGACTTTCCCCAACTAAATCTTTGAATGAAAAAATATCAGTCGTAATAGAGCAAAAATCAAAACTCGATTCATTCAAAATCAATATTTTTATAATGTAGTTGGCCAAAAAAATTCCTCAAACCTACCATAATAAATGACCAAATCTAAATAAAGAGTTCAAATTACAAAATTTGAATCAAACATACCATTATAAATGACAATTAAGAGGCTCCCAAAAAGAAAGTGCCAAAAAGTTGAAATTTGATACAATCGTGCTCATATTATTAAAAATTAATTAATCAATAACAACGTGCCTGTATTATTGGAAATTAATTAATCAATAACAACAAGTAAGAATAGAATTCAAAGTGTTTCTAATCAAGATACGATATTAGTAATTAATAGTATTATAATTTATTAGTAAAAAATTATCCTATCAAATAATATTAAATATAATAATTATTATTACCAATAAACTTACATTACTATATTAACTAGAAACATATTAGTAACATCTAATTATATTATCAAATGAAAAAGAAATATTTTTAAAACAATTAAATAATATTATAAAAATATAATTAAATTTTATAAAACTAATTAACCACTTAATCACCATTATTTATAATGCTTAATTAATTAACGACATAAAATGCATTATTTAAAAAATAGAAATCAATGAATATGTATTTAACATATGATATTAACATTAAATAAAATTAATTAATTAACAACATTAATTAATAATACTAATAAATAAATACAAGAATTATTATTGCCAACAAACTTACATTACTATATTAACTAGAAACATATTAATAACATCTAATTATATTATCAAACGGATAAACAATATTTTTAAAACAATTAAATAATATTAAAAAATATAATTAAATTTTATAAAACTAATTAACAACTTTATCACCATTATTTATAATGCTTAATTAATTATAGTGCATTTTAAAATTATGAAAAATATAATAAAAATTTATAAAACTAATTAACGATAAACTCCATTATTTCAAAAAATTACAAATAAAATAATATGTATTTAACATATGATATTAGGACTAGAGAAAATTAATTAATTAACAATAATAATTAAAATAAATAAGAATTAACATTGTATCATTAAATAATACAAATAATATTTCAATTTGTATCAATATATGCCCATTCTAATAATAGGATTCACAGAGAAAAATACATAAGGAAAACTTCATATGGGCATTTGTCTACTCGAATGGGCATGACATGAAGATGAAATGGATTGTACCCCATTTGGAAATGAAAGGAAAATGATATGTTATTATTCACATTGAGAAGAGTTAGAAATATTCATTTTTTGTTTTTCATGAAGAGAGAGAGAGAGAGAGAGAGAGAGAGAGAGAGAGAGAGAGAGAGAGAGAGAGAGAGAGAGAGAGAGAGAGTAAACATCAATTAGAGATAGGGCTCTTCTGTGTGGATATTCCAACTAATATGATACAATTATTAACACTATAAAGGCTGTTAGAATGTTCCCTTCCATTGCAATCGTCTTCCTTCCATCCAAAATGGGGAACAATCCAACAATAAATGTTTATTTGTTCAAGATGGAAAAATGCCAATATTTCTAAATGCCTATAACTATTCCTAAAACAAAATAATAGAACTACATAATTCTTGATCCCACTTGAGATGGTATTTAACAAAACGTGTTAATTAATCCTATATGATAATGGTCATTTGCCATTTCTAAATCAATTTAATACAACTATGAGAATGTGCATCTGCCCAAGGGTATGTAGTGAAACACTTGGTGGAGACAATATGCCCATTCCTAAAACAAAATAATAGAGATACATAAGGCTTCATCCCCCTCGAGATGGTATTTAACAAAATATGCTAATTACTCCAATATGAGAATGGGCGCCATTTCTACATCAGATTATTACAACTATGAGAATGGGCATCTTCTATTTCTAAATCAATTTAATACAACTATGAGAATGAGAATCTGTCATTTCTAAATCAAATTAATACAACTATGAGAATGGGCATATTCCAAATATGTAGTGCAACACTTGGCGGAGCCAAGATGCCCATTCCTAAAACAAAATAATAGAGCTACATAAGGCTTGATCCCCTCGAGATGGTCTTTAACAAAATATGATAATTACTCCAATATGAGAATGGGCATCTTCCATTTCTAAATCAAATTAATACAACTATGAGAATGGGAATTTTCCATTTCTAAATCAATTTAATACAATTATGAGCTATGAGAACTGGACACTTGTCATTTCTAAATCAATTCAATACAACTATGATAATGGGAAATTTTCCAAGGGTATGTAGTACAACACTTGGCGAAGCCAATATGCCCATTCCTAAAAAAAATAATAGGGCTACATAAGGCTTGATCCCCTCGAGATGGTCTTTAACAAAATATGCTAATTACTCCCATATGAGAATTGGAATATGTCATTTCTAAATCAATTTAATATAACAATGAGAATGGGCATATGCCATTTCTAAATCAATTTAATAAAAATATGAGAATGAGAATCTACCATTTCTAAATCAATGTAATAAAAATATGAGAATGAGCATCTTCCCAAGGGTATGTAGCGCAACACTTGGTGGAGCACAAATGCTTATTCCTAAAACAAAATAATAGAGCTACATAAGGCTTGATCCCCCTCGAGATGGTCTTTAACAAAATATGCTAATTACTATGAGAATGGGCATCTACCATTTCTAAATCAAATTAATACAACTATGAGAATGGGAATCTTCTATTTCTAAATCAAATTAATAAAACTATGAGAATGGGCATCTGCCATTTCTAAATCAATTTAATACAACAATGATAATGGGCATCTGCCATTTCTAAATCAATTTAATATAACTATGATAATGGGAATCTTCCATTTTAAAATCAAATTAATACAACTATGAGAATGAGCATCTCTCATTTCTAAATCAATTTAATAAAACTATGATAATGGGCATCTATCATTTCTAAATCAATTTAATACAACTATGAGAATGGACATTTTCCCAAGGGTATGTATGCAACACTTGGGTAGATCCAAGATGCCCATTCCTAAAACAAAAAAATAGATCTATGAAGGCGGATCCTCTCGGGATTTATTTCAAAAAAATATGCTAATTACTCCAATATAAGTATGGGCATCTTCCATTTATAAATAAAATTAATAGAACTACATAAGGTTTGATCCCCCTCGAGGGTATGAGATTAAAGCACTTAGTGGAGACATAACATGTCTCCGTTGGGGATAGTCCATCCTATACGATACAATTTTATTCAAGGTAAAATGAAAACAATGTTTATTTTTTGTATGAAAGAATAAAAATTGCCCATTCTTAAACAAAGGAAAACTAAATTAGTATCTCTCCAAGTTAGCATATTTAATTGTGGATTTAAATATGATTAAGTCTAAATGCTAAACCGACAATAATTTTCTTCTATTAATCATATTATAATTAACTGACATCTTCCCATTAAATTCCTATCAATTTATTCTAATATATGTATTAGAAAAAATTCATTATATGCAAGATAAAATTAGAAAAATGTCCGTATCAATTTCTTATAGCATATTGATAATGGGCATATGTCCATTCTAATAATTTGTTTGTATGAAAGAATGGAAAACTGCCCATTCTTAATCAAAGGCAAAGTAAATTTTTATCTCTCCACTAGCATCTTTCATTTTGGATTTAGATATGATTAAGTCTATAGAAGTGCTAAACTGACAATAATTTTCTTCTATTACTCATATTATAATTAAATGGACATTTACCCATTCAATTCATATCAATTTATTCTAATATACGTATTAGAAAAATTTCATTGTAACCAAGATAAAATTAGAAAAATGTTTGTATCAATTTCTTATAGCATCTTGATAATGGGCATATGCCCATTCTAATAATAGGAATCACAAAGAAAAATAGGCATAAGGAAAACTACATATGGGCATCTGTCTACTTGAATGGGTAAGACATGAACATGAAGTGGATTGTTCCCATTTTGCAATGAAAGGAAAAGTAGATGTTATTCTTCACATTGAGAAGAGTTAGAAATATTCATTTTTTTTTCATGAAAAGAGTGAGAGACAAAAAGCATATGAGCTATCCATCAAGGATAGTCCAGCCAATATGATACAATTATTAACTCTATAAAGGCTATCAGAATGTGTCCTTCCATTACAATCATCCTCCTTCCATGCAAAATGGGGAACAATCCAACAATAAATGTTTGTTTGTTCGAGGATAGACAAATTCCTTAAATATAACTATTCCTAAAACAAAACTATAGAACTACATAAGGCTTGATCCCTCTCGAGGGTATGTAGTGCAACTCTGGCAGAGGTAGAACATGCCTCCGTCAGGGATAGTCAAGCCAAAACGATACAATTGTAATCAAGATAAAATGAAAGAAATGTTTCTTTATTCATATGAAAGAATGGAAAACTCGAATGAGCATGACATGAAGATGAAGTGGGTTTGGCCTCATTTTTATTTTGAAGGAAAACAAAATCTTATCATTCACATTGAGAAGAGGTATAAATAGTTATTTTTATTTCTCAAAAATTTCTTCGTATTCTTCATGAAAAGAAAGATATCCCAAAATCAAAAGAATAAACAACAATTAGAGATAGAGGTTTGATCCCCCTTTAATGGTATGTAGTGTAGCACTAGGTTCCGCTAGGGATAGTCCAACCAATATGATACAATTACTAACTCTATAAAGGTTGTCAGAATGTTTTTACACTATTCTTCTTCTAATATGGTCCTCCTTGATTGCAATGGTCTTCCTTTGATGAAAAATGGGGAACAACCCAAAAATAAATGTTTGTTTGTTAGAGGATGGAAAAATTCCCATATTTCTAAATAGTCCAATACAATTGACCAAAAATATGGCCAAAACAAAATGTTAGAATGTCTAGAGAATGGTCTAATTCCTATTCTCATTATTACGAGTGGTCAAGTCTTGTTTTAAAACAATTACCTTTAATTAATAAATACATGGTGGTAAACAATATATTTTCATGTTAGTCTTGATATGTCATGGTCTTAAATAATATATATTAATTTCTCCTATATGAAAATGGGAAGAGAATGGGCATCTTCCATTTCTAAATCAAATTATTAAATAGAACTACATAATACAAGAATGGGCATATGCCCAAGGGTATGTAGTGTAACACTTGGCAGAGCCAAGATGCCTTTCTAAAAAAAAATAATAGAACTACATAAGGATTGATCCCCCTCGAGGGTATATAGTACGAGAACTTGGTAGAGTCACAACATGTATCTCTATCGCCATGGTTAGTCCAATTAAAATGATATAAATGTTTGGTAGCATCGTAATATGACTAATTATAGTCGTAGTCGAAAACCCTATTTAAAAATATGGAGTGACATGAAACATAACATGAGACCGATATTTTTATAAAAAAATTACCAACCATGCTTTAATGCTTTAATATCCTAATGTTTAGACCCCTTTAAATGTTTTAGAGAGTTATTAGAATACTGAAAAATAAATAATACTAAAATAATTTTTAAAACATTGATTGCATTAAAATGCTTAGAATGGGCATATGTCAATTCTCATATAAACAAAAATTTATGTCTTGTACTGAATTGCTTTCATTTGAACATTTAGCATGGGAATATGCCAATTCTCATATTAAAAAAACCTTTTGTCTTGTATTGAATTGGGAAACCAATTATTTTTCCTTGTATTGAATCAAAAGTTGCCCATTCTCACGGCTTTATAGAGGTATAAATTCTCACAGCCTCTGGGAAACCATACATTTTTATTTTATTGAAGTGGAAGTTTCCCATTCTCACAGCCTATACAAGGTATTAAAATGATTAAGTTATTGTACAAACTAACTTCTCATTCTCACATCCTTTATAGAGGTCTAAAAATTATTTAAGTTCAATATTTACTTGTATTGAATGGGTAGATGCCCCTTCTCATGTATGAATCAAAGTAGAATAATAGAAATAAAATTTAGTTTGTTTAAGAATATTTAGAATTAAAATTTAGCTTGTTCCCATTATAAACATTCTAATACCCAATACTATACAATAGAAGACTTTTGTTCAACAAGGTAAGATCATAGTAATGGAAGTGCAACATTTAATCTCAAAGGATAAACCATGTGTACCTTGGCCTTGCGTATGTGGTAAATCATTCAAAAATGCAAAGAGAAACATACAATATCAAGGATAATAGATATGACATGATTCACCATTAATGCAAGGCCAAGTAGCAAATGATTCACCATCAGGATAAAATGCTTTACTTGACATGATTCACCATTGATGCAAGGCCAATTTGCAAATGATTCACCTTCGGGATAAAATGATTTACTTTTATTAATATTATCTAACCTTGATGAACATTGATCATGAAAAAAATATCATTTTATGGATGAAATAAGAATTATAGAATTATCATTTATTTTGTGATCATTGTCACACCCAATTCAACAACTAAGCAATGCCTCACTGTGTGGTAAGTCCACTCTGTACTTTGGTAAAAACATAACAGATAACTCCGATCTTAGCATGAAGGATTGGTAGTGGATTTCTTAGGTAACTCCCCATCTTACCAAGAAGGAGAATCATATAATTTTTTTGCAAGGGAATGTGATCATGTTGAGACTCTGAAACATGCATGAAATGGTCATATTTAGATGCAATCTTTTATAACTATGGAGGATAACAACTATGTAAGTCTTACAAAATATTGAAGTGATATTTTAAAACCCATATCAAAAATAAAAAGATCTAAAATATGACATTATAATTTATCTTTATACCCAGAGACTCGGAATACAAAGAAGAGTTAGAAGTATCTCTGAAACTTATCTTCAATTTAAAAAAGAAGTAACTCCCTATATTAGTAACTACGTTTAGGTCAACAACTACGTATGTATCATACAAAACATTGAAATGATATTCTTAATACCCAGATCAAAAAATATAGAAGATCAAAAATAGGGCATTATCTTTAAACCGAGAACAAAATATAAGGGAAAGAAAACCAAATGATATTCTTCATCTCATAATAATTCAACAGAGAAGAGTTGAATAATCTATGCCTCAAATTTTCTTCAAATATGGTTCTTCACAAGCCAAAACGGTCTTACGAAACAAAGGGAGCCCAAAGCGAGAAAGGGTCAACAAAAATTTAGTGGAGAGAAAAAATAATATCTCAAAAATATTTCTCAAATACTCCACTTCACAAGATGAAACGGTCTACGGAAGGTACTTTGTTTTATAATGGGAATTTATGCATTGTGACATCTTTTATAGAAGTTGTGCACGTTTATAATGGGCACAATCCCATTCTCATACAAACAAACATTGTTTGTTTTGTAATAATTAATAATTGTATTATATTAGCACCCTCTCCTAAAATCTTAGTTTCCTTGCACCCCCTCCTGAATGGTTAACTACATAGACAAAATGAGAAATCATTCAATGTTGGTGAATCGTCTCCATGTGTGTGTGTGTGTGTGTTTATATATATATATATATATATATATATATATATATATATATGTATGTATGTATGTATGTATGTATGTATGTATATGACAATATGTATATATATATATGTATGTACATACATACATACATACATACATACATACATACATATACATAATGTGTGTGTGTGTGTGTGTGTAAGTATCTATATTTTTACGAAATACAGGAAGCCCAAAAAGTGGAAACTGGATGAAAAAGAAAATGGAAAGGATGAACAAGAAAGAGATAGATTAGCCAAACCTATCGTGAAGCTTGTAATTTTCATGACTTGTAACAAAATAACAAAATAGTAACCTTCACATCGATCTCTCTACATTTCTAGGAATTGGCATGAATTAATTGCGATTAATTTTGCCAATTTGCGTCAACAAGTGGTCAAAACGTGTTTGACCACCAATTACCTTCAATTAATAAATGGTGGTAAACAATTTATTTGTAAATTAATGGTATCACTACGCAATGGTAAAAAAATATAAATATTAAATAATATCATAGCCATGTTTTAGGTTTAATAATTAAACTTCTAAAACAAAGTCAATTTTATCTATATTCTTCATATATGATTCCTATATGACAATGGGAATCTTCCCATTCAATACAAGCAATATTGAACTTAAATTTTTAATACCTCTATAGAAATGACTACCTAACAATTCAATGGCTAATAAACAGTTTTTTTATGAGAATGGGTGTATGCCAATTCTAATCATTGTAATACAAGCAATATTGAACTTATTCTTTTCAATAACTCTATGAAGGTTGTGAGAATGGGAAACTGTCCATTATAAAACAAGATAAATTTTATCTTTGTTCTTATTTTATGATTCCAATTATGAGAACGGGCATTTTCTCATTAGATACATCATTTAATATTGCTTAGCTTAGCTCGGGCAAGTGAGCTCACCTTCCCATCTCGGGTGCTAGCCCAAAGCGGATCACTCACCCACCTAGCTCGGGATGTCAACTTTCCCACGACCTTAGTTGGCAGCTCAACTACCCAACTCATGTTGCCTTTGCTCGCCCACTCAACTAGGCTTGTGCAACTAGGCCACCCAACTCAAAAAATAAGTAACCCTGCCTAGGTCCTTCTACTTTGGGCTACCTGTATTTCGTAAAAATATAGATAATTATATATATACACATGGACATGATTCACCTACATTGAATGATTTCCTATTTTTCTATGTAGTTATACATTTTTACAAGGGAATGATCTTGTTGAGACTTTGAAACATGCAAGAAACGGTCATATTTAGATGCATCCTTTTATAACTATGGAGGATAATACTATGCAAGTCTTACAAAAGATTGAAGTGATATTCTTAAAAAAATATCAAAAATACAAAAGATAAAAAATATGGCATTATCTTTATACCCAGATCAAAATACAAAATAAAGAAAGATAGATGATATTCTTCATCTCATAATAAATCAACAGAGAAGAGTTATAAGTATATCTGAAACTTATCTTCAATTTAAAAAAAACTAAATTCTTCTTCTATGAGTCATTCTTCTTTCATGATTTCTATATGTTAAATGGGAATTTTCCCAATTCTAAAACAAAGTAATATTTATCTTCCATATGCCTCTTCTAAACATCTATTGATCTTCCATCTGTTGTTCTTCTATGTTTTATATGAGATAAAAAATGCTCACAATTCTTTTATGATTATTATTTGAGAATGGACATATGCCCATTCTAAACATTTATTCTTCTTTTGTCCATTCCTCTACATTTTTATACGAGAATGTGCATCTTCCCATTTCGAATGGGATTGACATGAAGATGAAGATTACTTTGTTTTACAATGGGTTGCTCCTCATTTTGCAATGGAAGACATGTTTCAAAAAAATTACCTTTAATTAATAAATAAATTGTGTTAAATATATATAAATAAATTGTGTATATATATATATATATAAATAATTTTAATTATTTCTATATGAGAATAAGAATGGGAAATTGCTAACTCTAAAAATAAACAATAGAACAACATAATATGAGGATGGGTGGATGTCATGGTGGTAAACAATATAATTTAATGATTCTTATATGAGAATGGGCATCTACCGATTCTAAAAATATACCATAAAGCAGCCAAAATGCTTAGTCTAACCAAAATGATTGAGTTCAATATTTCCCACCGTCTAAAAATAAATAATAGAAATACATAAGGCTTGATCCCCCTTGAGGGTATATAGTGCAAACTTGGCTCCATTAAGGTTAGTCCGTAACCAAGATGATAAGAATAATTATAAACAAAATAATAGAACTACATAAGGCTCATTTGGTTCATCTGTTGCCCACCGCATGAATATGGATAAGGAATTGGCCAACGAAAATTACATTAAATATTTTTACCATGCTCAGAAGACAAAAATATGTTTACCATGCTCAAAAGACAAAAATTATCTATGTTGGAAAAAGACATTTCAGAATCACACTTTCAAGAGGTGAAGTGATCTGCAAAAGAGAAATTATTATTAAAACAAGCTCAAAATTGATGAAAAGATTCATCTTTTTTTATTTGATGAAAAGTCATTCAAAATTTATATTGGTCGTTGCCATATATCTCCTGCAAAATACCAATATAGATCACTTGATTTAGCAATTTCAGTTTCCTTGTCCACTTTATGCTATGTAACCTTGTACTTTTCAGGTAGGATGTAATTTGTCTTCCTTTCAAAAAATTTACTGGTTTTATTTTTAACATGGAGTTTGAGCATGAAATTCATGACATTGAAACTCATTTCTATATTATTGATGGGAAACATACAATGGAAGCCCAAAAACAAATCCTTGTAAATCCTGATTTTTCATCTATTAGTTATATAAAAAAACTACATGAGAATGGTAACTTCCCATGTTAAACTTAAATTTATCTCTATTATTCTTCTAATAGTTATATAAAATAAACTACATGAGAATGGATATATATATATATATATATATATATATATATATATATATATATATATATATTGACATGAGAACTACATAAGAATTGATCCCCTCTAGGGGTATGTAGTGTGGCACTTGGCTCTCGCCTGAGGATAGTCCAACTAGTATAATATAATTATTAATTACTTAAAAAAATGTTTGTTTGTATGAGAATGGGCTTGTGCCCATTATAAATATGCACAACTTCTATAAATTTTGTCACAATGCACATCTTCCCATTCCTTCCCATGTTAAAAGAAAGTAAATACAATATGTTGAACTTAAAGTTATATCTATTCTTAAAGTTTTAAAGTAGAAAGGATTAACAAATAAAGTGGAGAGAGTAAAAATAGCATAAACATTTTCTTTCAAATCTTGTTAAAACTGTATAGTCCAACCAATATGATACAATTATAAACAATTATGAATTATGAATGAATAACTTGCATTTCAAGGGATGTCAGTTATTTTTTCCATATATGGTGTTCATAATTCAATTGGTATGGAGGTGGAAGATGTGATAGTGGATCCAGATTAGTAACATTCAGATCCCTTGGATATTATCAAACTGAATGAAATTGGAGTTGTCATCCCTAAACATTCTTTCAAATGATCGACATCAATGCATTTTTGAGAGCACATGATTGAGAGATGCAACTCTAATGCATCCCCTATATTAATATTACATGGTGGGACAAATTCATTAAACAAATAATTCCTCACTTATCTTTATGGTGGAGAATCGGAAGTAGGAGATCATGCTCCAACAATATTATAAATGTCTAACTACGCCTCCAAGTGCATCCCCTCTACGATTTTTGTGTTCTTTTTATTATAGTCATTATGTATACATTAATTCTTAACAATGTTTACTTTGTTCAAATATTAAGATGTACATCCTTCATATAGTTTACTCCTAAAAGTTCTTTTCATGTTATAGAATATATGTAAATAGAAGTTAGAAGTTTAATTAGAAGAATAAAGTTAAAATTTCTCCATTCTCACAACTAGCTTGCTCTAGAAAAATATAGTTAAAATTTCTCCATTCTCACAACTTTTATAGATTTCTTAAAATGATTAAGTTCAATATTGCTTGGGTATATGCCCATTCTCATATAGATATCATAGAAGATAAACACGAACAAAACTAAATATGTTGGGTATACGCTCATTCTCATATAGATATCATAAAAGACAAACAAGGAAAAAAATTAAATATGTTTCAAAATATTTAGAGGTATTAAAATGATTGAATTCAATATTGGTTGTAGTTGAATGTTTACAATGGGCATATGCCCATTCTCGAGAAAAACAAACATTTTAATACCTCTAAATATTCACTTTGTTTTAGAATGGAAAGTAGTGAATTATCACATACCTTTGTATTGTATTGAATGGGTAGATGCCCATATTGAAGCTACATCAAACCCTTCACCATCAATTATGACAGTTGGCTCATGAACAATTATCAAGTATTTTTAAAATTTAATATTCTTTTTTACTTGTCAATATTAGTTTGAATCAATTTGATAAATATATATTAATTTCATTTTTTATGTGCAGATACAGCTGGAGAATATCCAAAAATATATGTAAAGAAATAGGTAAAAATATTAAACCTTTTCATTTGTCAATATTAGTTGGAATCAATTTGATAAATATATCCTAATTTTAATTTTTATGTGGAGATACAACTGGAGAAAATATAGAAAATCTACAACTAACAAATATGTGTAAAGAAATAGGTAAAAGTATTTTTGTGAAATATTATTATCGTATTTGAAATACATACAAGTTAATAATGACGTTTAATAAAAAATGCCTATTTACCAATTTCTAACTTCTGTATCTAAAGAGTTTTATCGAATTGCATTCTCATGGTCTACATTGGATCCGTACGTACCCAAAATTGTAGGGTACTGCACCACCGGAACAACGTTACACGTGCCCCAATGATGATACAGGTCTCCTTGCAAGGTGTTCGAGATCTGGAAAAGCTCTCCAAGTATGCGTTAACATCCCGCATGTCCCACTTAGCCCCTGTGTGCTTTGTTTTCTCTTCTTCCCTCTTTTCCTTGCATTTTTGTCTTCAGTTATGAAACCGCCACCCTTTCAGGTGGCGGCGGTCCTTCACGCGTTTTCCAGAATGTTCTTTTTAATGTGACTCATGTAAAATTTCAACGTTTACCATCTTTTTTCACCGCCTTTGCTTGTATTTATGATTCTGGTTCCCTAGAATAGTGTTTTTGCATTGTTTATGGTTAAAGAGTTCAATTTGGTTTTCACCTTTGGGTAAATGGGAATTCTATAAATAGCTGGCTTGTGCTCAAGCAAATGGCCCCTCAAATTTTCCTCTCAATTTCTCATTTCAATAGCTTAGTCTTCCAGTTTTTCTTAGGAATCAATAGTTTTATTTGTTGCATGCATAGTTAGTGTTGTTTTGCTGTTTTAGAAGCCACATAATCTTCTTGTGCTAGTGTTATTACTGTTTCATGCAATCAATTAGAGTAGGACAGTTTAATTTTTAGTAGGAAGCCATTAAAGTTGTAGGTTTTGTTTGTCAAACAAGATAGTTTCAGGTTCTGGACGTTTTATGTTGTATGACTCATAATAATTCCCGCTAGGAATTGCATAAGCCAAGCTCTGTTCTCTTGCGCTATCCCTCTCCTACTGCATTGTATTCGCCTACATCCTAAGCCGCCATTTGTCCCACTACCTACTTCTGTTGATGCTAACATTACACGCTTTTCTGGATTCACGTGAGCACGAAGGAACAAGGAGATCACACTGAGGGGACAAAGCCACACACAACCAGATTCGCCACTATTCTACAAAATCCAGGTTCAAGCTATCAAAGTTCTAGTTAAAATATATCAAATAGAGTAGTCAATCATTTCATTTCAGTTAATATCACTTTTGATATTGCCGGGGAAGTGTGGGGATTGATAGTTTCTGAGAAACTATGATTCATTCCTCACTTCTGAGGTAGGATCGGGGGTCTTTCAAATAGATTAGATTAGTTATCTAGTTATTTAGAATAGATTCACAACTACACATGCAAGTAGCTATACTCAAAGCTGTTTTGTTTGTTTTAAATTTGTTATTATTAGTTGTCAATTTCTAGATATATTAAATAATTGCTCTTTCAATTCATGTTCAATAGTTTATCAAAAATACAAAATAGAGGAATATACATAGATATATCTTGCGTAGTTAGTTTATTCTGTCATTAGTTAGATTTATATCATTTCCTTTTGCATGACAATCATGGGACCTAGGGAGCCCAGAGAATACGTGTTCGAGCCAATAGTGCCTCAGCCCAATCTTGTTGCAGCAATAACTGATATAGACCAGAATCTCAGAATTCAGGTCTTCCAAGTAACAATAGACCTACAAGAAATTAGTGCACAACTGAGAGGACTAAACATAGAAGACGACAAAGTGCATACGTTTTGGTCAAACCAGCCAAACTACAGATTACCCTAGATAACTATCCGCATGACTATAGAAGGGCCTGAAAGAGAGCAAACGTTCGGTTGTGATCCTTTGGTCCCACAGCTAGATGCAGGAGACATTCTCACTGACATAGACACTAGCTTACGAATTCAGGTTGCTAGAACACCTGTAAGGTACTCTGAGAAGATTACACAACTGTTAGTTCTCAATATAGAGGCCGAAAAGGCATACGACTACTAGATATTAGGAATTAGGGATTGATTCTGCATATGACCATTGGAGGTCCACAACAACCACGAATCTACGGTTGTGATCCATAGGTCCCACAACCCAACGAGTCCACAAGTCAATCAGACGTAGATGCTGGTTTACACACATTAGTATTTAGATCCACTCCACTTCCGCCAACCATTATCACACAATTATCCTTGTTAGACATAGCAGCTAACAAAGCTAAAGAGTTCTGGACTAGACTAGATAATCACCCATAGAATCCACCATATCCATCATCCACCTTATGACCCTATTTGGAGATATACATGAAACAATTCTAGGGAATTTTCCCGTATTCCACAACCTATAGATTGAATCACGCTAGAGCTCGATATTGATTGGAGCCTTCGAGCAGTCATCCTCGCCGACCGATCTATCATGCCAGTTTAGGTTAGGAGGGCCTTCGTTGCCTTAGATTCATAGATTCCATTAGTGCGTGTCGAAGACATAAGATTGCCCAATTATTTTATCCATAACCCACGTATATTCTATCCCCACTTGTTGTCTCGGCACGACCTCGGGAGGTCGGGTGCGAGGAAGAGTTACTTGTAGATTCCCATGCTCGCTTGTCAGTTTTCCATCGTATAAAATTGGTGAATTCGACGTGAATCAAATAGTTTTTCATCTTTTATTATTTTATTCCTTTCACCTTCGCTCTTTCCCACCCATTATTCGGTGAGTATTCATATACCCCCCGAATATGTCAGGATTCAATGCATATGGTAGACCTCTCCTAGGTTCTTGAAGCATACTACAATCAATCGAATGATACCATCACCCTTGCTCTCGAATGGGGTGACAACTATTCAACTAACCAATTGTCAACACAAACTCCACCTCAAAGGCCTAGATATAGTTCTTCTTTCCAAATAGAGGAGTTGGACCATCTCGCTCAAACACAACAGCTAGATCCTTCAGGCTTGAACAACATGACGTTTATGGGAGGATTTGGTTTATCCCTCGTGTGTTGCTTAGACCACAAATTAGTATACAATCAGATCCATACCTATTTTTAGATGATGAACATTCAGTGCATTATGCCAGGAATGAACAACGCTCTCGGAGTATGTACCCACCTATAGGAAGTTTACAAACACAACCCGAGGTCTCGTTTCAAGAAAACACCTCCATGCCACTACCTATAGGAAATGCCCTCGGTGAAACTTGGCAAGGCAACGATTAGTTCATAGCAGGGTACCACATGCCTATACAACCTCAGGATATACAACAAATGCCACTAAGGTAGAATATTGTGACCTCACCAAATGAAGTCATCTCAACTTTAGTAGAAAAATTTAGAGGGTTAGAACTTGCTCAAGCGAGTCAAAATTCTCAATTCATGCAGGCAGGAATTTCCAATCCTCCACATCATCCTAGCCAAGTAGACCTCCTCACAAGAATAGGAACGTTGGGCATGCCTCCTCAGTATTCACAAAAACACCAACTAGAACCACCATTTCTAACACCATTCCGGTGGAAAATATGATACCTCCCGGTCTAGTACAAAAAAATCCATTCCTAGGCAATACTCCTCCATATTTAAACATGTATTCCAAATCACTGCAGGGAGATATCTTCTCCTCTCCTGGCATGTTTTCTCAACCACAAGGATTTCCTTATGTCCCTACAAACGCATACGCTACGCCATATCAACAAACCATCCCACCTCCACTTCCTTAGTAGACACCATCGATGGTCGAAACCTATGTGATAGGGACTTATTCAAAATATTTGAAAGAGCCCTTAGACTTCACTATACGAAGCTTCATGCTTCCAAGACCTCTTCCTGATTTTCCCAAATACAAAGGGGAAGGAAACCCGAATGCACATATCAAGGCCTACGCCACAACCATTCGAGAATTGCTCCCTTGGGATGGGGTTGTTGCCAAAATATTCCCCAAAAATTTAGAGGGCATCACCCTCGATTGGTATTACAGAATACCCAAAGCTTCTATCCATTCGTTTAAACAACTCATTTCAGAGTTCATCAAGGCGTTTGACATGAACAAACTATTGAGAACAAGAATCAGGGAATTCTTGCACATTAAACAAGAACACAATGAATCTGTTGCTCACTTCATCCAAAGATGGTGTATAGTCCTTTATTCTTCGGAAAGTTCTCCAAACATGGACCAAATGGAACTATGTGATTTATTCCTTCATTCTCTCATCAGAGAGGTAAAGGAAGAAGTCTAGAAGTTCCCACTAAGGACTTATGATGAAGTACTTGAGAGCGCTCTCTGAATAGATCAAGCGGCAATAGATAGTGGTAGCAAGACATATGGAAAAAATGGGAGGTTAATCACCCCTAGCCAGAATACTATGACTTATCCTACTGCCACAAATGTCAATCAAGGACGTAACATCCTTAACAAAAATCGCAGCGCAACAACCGATGGAGTAACTGACTAAGCTAAAAAGGAAAATGTTGTAAATACTCCACCACTAGTTAACAATCAACGAAGCAACAACTTTACCCCGACAATCAATTCGGTGGATTTTAATCATCCACAACAACAACAACAACAATGGAAAGTCCAGACTTAGGGTCTAAGTCAAAATTCAACTAGTTATCGAAACCAAAACCAAAGACAACAAACACAAAATGTTAATAATCAACGGTTTAATCGAGTTTTGGACCAAAATATGTGCCAAACCAACAACCTAGGAATTATAATCCCAACTTATATTGTGGTTTCCAAAAAATTTGAGGCCACGACACTAGGACTTGCCGCAATTACAATAAATTCATGCAATGTTTGCCAGAGGAACAAAGATAACTTTTCATAGATATGTTCTTGGCAGATCCTGCAACACCTGTGCCAAATACTTTCACGAGAGCAGTCTCCCCTCAAAATACACCCCTCAAGATCTTCAACGATCCGCTCCTAAATCAAAATAACAACAAATTAAATCCAAATGGGACGAATAAGAGCATAATGACAGGAAACAATGATCATGAAGCCTCGACTTCGCTAACTCCACCTGTCGCACTGTAATTAGGAAATCAATTACAACCCAAGATAGTCAGTTTCATGGAGTTAGACACTGAGCTACCTGTGGAATCCGTAACAAGGACACGAGAGTATTCCTCTCAGCCAAGTCCAAGTTACCCGCTAGAGACAGATAACATTCAACAACTATTAGTAAAACCCATAGGTGCCTATGATTTAATTAATGACCTAACGAAGACCTTCTCTCACATCTCCTTTTTGGACTTATTAAAGAAATCCCCTACCCATAGGGCTGCTCTTTTAGAAGAATTAGGTTTAGGTCATTTAATTAACATCACTCCACCTCCCAAAACACAGGTAAACCATATAGACTTTGATATCCACCTTCCGAGTCAGCCAGATAGGGATACCGAGTTTATATTTAACATAAACAAAATGCCAATAGATGCCGAGATTGCGTGAAGAGGTGATCCGGCCTTACATTTGCAAGTATGGGTTTATAACAATTACGTTAAACATGCAATGGTTGACGATGGGGCAGCAGTTAACATAGTCCCCTTCTCTTTCCTTCAAAAGCTAGGGTATGGAGAAACAAATTGTTCCATGACTCAGAATACGCTAAGAGGCTATGATAGCCTTAAGGCCACTTTGATTGGAACTATAATACTACCAGTCACCTTAGGACCCAAAACAATCCTCACCGAGTTTTATATTATAGATCGGGAAACCAACTATAATATGATCCTCAGCCGACCATGGATACACCGTATGAAGGCAATCCCTTCTACGTTATTTCAAGAAGTAAGATTCTTGCACTTAGGAAAGGTATTCATAGCAAAAGGTGATCCGAAACCATTCGATATACACCTAGCAGACCTAAAGAAAAGGCCATGCATCACTCTGAGTTTGAACTCCCAACAAACCAACTTAATAAACCAACCGACGCGAAACCAGAAGAAAAGTTGATACCTACAACCGAGTTAGAAGTTACGAACCTAATTAAGAATATCCCAGCCCTCAAAGATGAGGCTAAAATTGTCAAAACAATATCATTAGGAACTACTACAAATATTTTCGAATTGCTAGAACAAGATCTACCAATTTTCTTGCCATTTGATTATGTAGGTATGGGATATACCCTAGGAGTTGGTTCTCTTCCAAGCAGAAGAACTCTGCATGGTAGAAGTAACCAAAGTAGAAGAAGTTGACGTAGACAATGTCTCTCAATGTCCATCTTCCCAACTAAATATTGGACTCTCCATTTCAATGGAGCTAGATGTCATTATGGGGCTGGGCTAGGTGTGATCTTTACTTCTCCCAAGGGAAAGATCTTACCATTCGCTTTCAAACTAAATTTCAAATGTACAAAAAATGATGCTGAGTACGAAGCCCTCCTCCTTAGCCTCATCTTAGCTAAGAGGCTCAGTGTTAATGCCATTAGGGTGTTAGGAGACTCTCACTTAGTAGCAAACCAAGTCTAAGAGGTGTATGCGACTATAGTGAACATTTACAACTCTACAAAACAACAATATTAGATGCGAGCAAATGATTTAACTTCATATCAATTGAAGAAATCTCGTGATAACAAAACCTTCTCGCAGATTTGATAGCAACCTTAGCTTCACATTTCACTCCCAACAAGTGAGTGAAAGACACTGTTTCGTGGTATCCCTCCGCACGGAACCATTAATGAAGAAAATGTCAATTCCTCTCTTAACGAACATAGCCGAGAACAAATCTACTATCTTAGATCACGTTGATAGTGATAGAGCTACTCTTGATTACCTAAATGCTTATGCAGCATTACATCTCACACATCACGTGGTAGATTTGTCTTTAATCCCACATTCATATTCTTACTTCGTAAATCCCATGATAGAGCTTCCCCGTACAAAAGGAACTTCGATATATACGCGGTAGAGAATGGAGAAGATGCGGAGCTACCTCCACCCCCGCCCGATTTTGAAGAAGGTAACACTTCTTTAATCAACAAAACAATTGATATTAACATCGGAACAGAGGAAGAACCGAATATCTTGAAACTAGGATCTTCGTTAACTCTAGAAGAAATAGAGATACACACTTGAATTCTCAGAGAACATCAAAACGCTTTTGCATTTAATTATACAGAAATGATAGGGGTTGCACCACACATTGCGGTACACAACCTCATCACCAAACCAGATGCAAAGCCAATTAAACAAAAATTGAGACCAATGAAACCCAAGGTAGCTCTCATGGTGAAGGAAGAGGTAATGAAACTTCTCCAGGTAGGATTCATCAAACCAGTTTATTACTCTCAGTGGGTATCTAATATCGTCCCCATTCTAAAAAAAAATGGGAAGATACGCATCTACATAGACTTCAAGACATTAACAAGGCGTGTCCCAAAGACGACTTCCCGTTACCATCCATTGACGTCATTATTAACACAACCACTGGATTTGAGCTTTTGTCTCTCATGGATGGATTCTCGGGATACAATCAAATCAGAATATCCAAACAAGACCAAGCCAAAACCACGTTTATAACTCCTTGGGGAACCTATTGCTACGTTGTTATGCCCTTTGGTCTCAAGAAGGCTGGCGCTACATGCCAGTGGGAAATGACGTATATATTTCATGATCTTATTCATAAAATCATGGAATCTTATGTAGATGACTTGTTAGCTAAAGATAGGAAGTGTTGTGATCACCCGGAAGTGCTACGCATCATTCTTTCACGTCTGATAGAATACGGAGTCACACTAGACCTAGAAAAATGTGTATTTGGTGTGACAGTAGGGAAACTCCTGGGTTACATCATATCATCATGAGGGATTGATGTAGACCTAGCCAAATCAGGTTGTTCTCAAAATGATCCCACCTTTGGATGAATCTGGAATCAGTCGTTTCTTGGGAAACTCGGTGCAATCACAATATTCATCCCAATTAAGCTTTCTTATTCATCCAATCAACAATCTACTCAAGAAAGATTATAGTATCGATTGGACCAAAGACTTCCTTTAAGAATGAGGCTTTCCATGAGCTATGCAGTAAATTTAAAATAAACCATCATACATCCTCCTTGTATTACCCTCAAGCTAATGGGTAGGCTGAAGCAACAAACAAGACATTGAAAGCTATTCTCCTTAAAATGGTAAAATAAAACAAACGAGATTGGCATTTAAAGTTATATCTAGCCTTGTGGGCCCACCGAACCTCAATAAGACACCAACGGAGAGCAACTCCTTTCTTATTGGTATTCGAGAGCGCAAGCAGTTCTCCCACTTGAGGTTGAAATACCCAGTCTCCGCATCTCATTACAAGGGATTCTGGATGAATAAGCTTATAGAGAAGCATGTTTCTTCGAACTAGAAAGCCTAGATGAGGTCAGGTTAGACGTTGAACAGCGGCATAGAATCTATGCTGACCATATGTGCTGGTAGTATAACAAAAAGGTCTATGAACGAGATATATATGAAGGAGATATAGTTCTAAGACTAGACATCCGGATTGACAAGAAGACCGGTGAAGGAAGGAAATTCCGGCCCAAATGGTTGGGCCCATACCGCGTCATGAAATACTATGGAAATGGTGCATATCTCTTATGTACACTGGAAGGTGAGGAATTTCGTGAAATAGTCAATTCCTTGCATCTTAAACGATTCTATGCATAAGCAACCAACACTACTTGTATAATTATATCTATATTGCATCTTCATGTAGTTAGGTTCATTTTGTCCACTCATTTCGTACAATTTTGTGATCAAGGAACTTATTCTCAAAGCAATTCATTACAAAATTCTAATAATATTGGCATAACCCTTCCAATCATACTTCTTCATTTTCATAACATCATCAACCATTTCAGAATCATTTCATCAAATAAAGCTAGATATGACAAAGTCTTAATGGTAACCATACCAAGGTCTGCATGCTTGTTCTCACTTTTGGTTTCTTCCTAGGATAGGTGTCTTTCCTATGGTCTGTTCTAGAAGCTTCATAGTGTCACATCTATCCCATACGTATATCTCTTTGGAAATAAGAACATACTGACATTTTGCTCAAATAAATAAGTCAAATATAGATCAAACAGAAAATTTTATTTTACACATTTCCTTGCCCTACCAACCTTTGGTGATGAGCTTGCGTCTCTTACTAGTGACGTAGGGTTGGGAAAGGATGGGAATGCCCTTACTCGCCTATGCCTTGTCCACGGTGATAAGCCCATACTTATTACTAGTAGCATGGGGCAAGGTATGGGGGGTCCTATTGATAATAAACGTTGAAGTTTGTAAGAAAAAAATTCAAATGAACCTTTGAAATATTGAGTCAAAAACAAATGAATCAGATGTCCAAAATTTCAAGAGAGCTCAAAACCCCAAAAACCAGATTTTGTCTACCATGTGGACATCTACGGATCTAAGTCTAGATAAACTGCAAATCAAGTAGCATTCTAAACTATGGAGTCACTCGAGTAGAGTAGGTTTGTAGCATCCTAATTTGGTTCCATAAAATCTTTGTCTATCTCTCATCACTACCATTTAAAAAACTTCATAGCTTGTACCCTTTCTAGCTCTCGGTGATGAGCCCTCGCATCTTACTAGTTGCGTGGAGTTAGGAGTGGGGCAAGTTCATTTGCTCATCATACCAATTTATCATCTCATTTTGTCAAAACAAATATGAAGTACCGAAAAATTGCTTATAGAAACTAAAGTTCAAGATCACATTGTGTCTGCATTATCATATATCAGCATCATGAAATACAAAAAGAAAGAAAGCATTTGTATCATTTGTTCTCCATTGCATACATTCTGAAAATCATATAAAAACAACATTATAATTTATATGTGGAAATGAATCACAAGAACATAGATACCAAGGTTCTGATCCAAAAAGATATATATATATAATCACCATTTCTTGTACAATGCCATCATGCGGTAGGCATGGTCAAAATGCTCAATGAGCTCGAGAAATACAAAATAAATCATATAAACAATCTAAGAGAGCCAAGCGGCCTCTCAACCCCTATGAGATCCCTCTGAAGGTGCACACCCATGTCTAGGACTCCGACTATGTTGGCACTCGAGTGCATGGGGGCTCATGATCCTGAGGAGTAGCTGCGGTCTCACTATGAGAGTGACTCCTCATCAGGCACTTTGCTGTCCTATACCTAGCCAACTTAGTATGGAGAGTAGTCACCATCTTGGCCACATTCTAGACAAGGGAAAAAACATTGGTATGCCTACCGGCTACTGAGGGCTCCCCGGCATCCACAGATAGCTCAGCGCAGGTCTTCTCCATGGGGATCATCAGGCTATTGGTGCATACCCAGAGAATTAGGTCACACCACTCGTCAGTAGTATTTGCAAGCAAAGGAGAAAACAAATTAGAAATACTCAAAAGATAGAAACAAAAGTAAACAAAAGGAGAGATATCAACTAAGGAAATCCTAACTAGAAACAAACATTAAGAGAAGGATGACAACTTAATTGGATCTCCGGGCCTCCAAGATGGATCTCTAGGGTCAAGCACCTACCACAGATGCCACCACTAACTAAAGTCCTCCTCCTGTGTTTGGGGAAACATATCGTCCTGCTACGAACTCATCCTCCCCACCTACGTCTTGAGAAGGCGGCTAATCGAAACTAGAGTCACCCTCTCCACACACCGCTCTACCCTCTCGGCCTGTAAGATATCTTGAGTGTCATGCCACTCAAGATCGTTGTCCTTCTCTCCACCCGACTCGCTAGCCTCAGTCTTAGTCTCCTCCTCCGTCTCTCCCCCTGTGAACTCCTCGGACTCAGAGTCTATATCAATGGGGTCATCACTGTTGTGGGTGGGACCGGCGGTAATCTGAAGTAAGGGTACCTGAGGGGCACCAGCTCTCCCTTCGAGTGCGTACTACCCACCTAGCTGTAATAGGGACACTAGGAGTAACAATGGTCGAGCCCAACCCCACCTCTAGGACCTCCCCTAGCCTCCCAAACTGATCTGAATACTGGCACCACTGGGGGAAGCATATCGACGTAAGGAAGGCCAAACTGCTGAGGCACTCGAGCAAAAGGATGTGTCTCCACCTTCCCCATCCTATCCACAAGCTTCCTGTGGTAGAGAAAGAGATCAAAGTGAGGGCCTCCTCGCCCCATAACCCTACCATGGCCTGATAGGGTGTGGCCTCCATATCATCAGTAGTCAAGGAGGTGACTGGCTGGTGGGGTGCTCTAAGCACCAACATATTTGTCCATCTGGCTGCCCTCACGGCTCGGGATCCGCCACCTCTACACCTCTCCCATAAGGGATGAAACGCTCATAGACCCAGCTCATAACTGGTCGTCGATGGCTCAAGGAATTCCCCTATAAATGAACCACCCGGTATAGATCATGATAAGTGGTCCCAAGAATGTCGGCTCCCCAGGCATAAATCCAGCCATGTCCCTCAATCTGTGCAATAATGGGGGACCAACAATAAAGTAAAGTGTCTCCTCCCTTGTCCCCGATCAATCTCGAGGCAAAGATCCCCATAATGGCCACGATGAGATAAGAAGGCTAGGAATAGATCGGACCCTCACCCCCTTTTTCGAACCAGTGGAGATAACTGTGCATCTCCCATGTATGAAGCCCACTGTGCTATCTGAGCCCGTGACCTGCTGTCTCAAGTGTGAGTCATCTCCCAATGATTGGGACCCCCAAGATGTGGTAGACATCCTCCAAGGTGATAGTCCACTCACCCCTGACTCCTGGGAATCAGAAAGTGTTCAATCAGCATCCCAATATGAAAACAAGTCACAAAGTATGTGACTAGAAGGTGCAACATGCGGGACCCATGATATACGTAATATGCCGCCCTCTAAAGAGTGTCCGATCATCCCGAGAAAGTGCATCCAACTTTGTTGGAAGCCAATCACACTCTCTCTCTCTTGGCTTCATCGGATATACTCCTCCTTCGCTGTATACACCCAAAAACATGTAAAAAGGAGTAAGTTAGTATTCAAATCACATTGGAAAAATCATTAAAGCGGTAAGAATGTTAGAAATGCAAAAATAAATTCAAACAAGTATTATTTTGGCATTTCACGTGAAGAACCGGGTAGGCCGCCGTAATCTCCGCCTTAAAGGCAAAGGGGTCTTGTTCGGGGTGGCGGTCGTGGTCCCGTAATTTCCTTGCACAGGTCCCAAATTTCACATGGGTCACGTGCCCTAAAAATGCCTAAAAATACAAAACGAAGACCATTTTGACTAAAACAAATCCTACCCATTAGGCACCCCCTAAGTGACCCTATTAAAACTGACATTTTCAAAAATAATCCCCCATGACAAAGATTTTATCATTTTAAACATTTTAGGGGTAAAAATGCTAAATCAAGAAGAACTAACTTTGTGATCTCACGAGTCGATGTTCCACTCGCGGAGAGGCATGATCACTATCTCGTCACAAACATTTTGACTATACTCTCGCCAAAAACCATCACCGTGGGTCCTAGAGCTCAAAATCAATCAAATTGACACTTGTATGAATGAATAGGAAAATGGGCCCATTTTTACATATATAGCATCTTGACCTATTTTGAATGCCCTTTTCGTAGGTTTGGAGCACCACCAAAGGTAAGTTCTTATCCCCGCATGAATGGTAAGTCCTCATTTCATATTATTTTAGTGTTTATTTTTTGATTTATTTTATCTATCTACACTTGAGTCCTCTTTTCATTTTGTAGGTAGCGGGAATCTTGGAGGGCGTCATTTCGACACATGGACGTGTCAGGTATAAATTCTAACTTCCATTTTTGGGACCACCATACTCAGACCCACCGTTTTACGCCTCTTCATGGCTAAAACGCTTCTCCAAGGGGGCAATATGTATATACCTAAAATTGTAGGGTATCGCACCGTCGAAACAACGTTACAAGTGCCCCAATGATGATACAGTCTCTTCGCAAGGTGTTCAAGATCCGGAAAAGCTCTCCAAGTATGCGTTCACATCCCGCATGTCCTGCTTAGCCCCTATGTGCTTTGTTTTTCTCTTCTTCCCTCTTTTTCCTTACATTTTTGTCTTGAAGTGATTCTGAAACCGCCACCACCTGCAGGCTGGCGCGATCCTGTGCCGCCACCTGCTCGGGGGCGCGATCCTTCACACATTTTCCAGAATGTTCTTTTTAACACAACTCGTGTAAAATTTCAAATTTTACCAACTTTTTCACCACCTTTGCTTGTATTTATGATTTTGGTTCCCTAGAATAGTGTTTTTGCATTGTTTATGGTTAAAGAGTTCAATTTGGTTTTCACCTTTGGGTAAATGGGAATTCTATAAATAGCTGGCTTGTGCTCAAGCAAATGGCCCCTCAAATTTGCCTCTCAATTTCTCATTTCAATAGCTTAGTCTTCAGTTTTGCTTAGGAATCAATAGTTTTATTTGTTGCATGCATAGTTAGTGTTGTTTTGCTGTTTGGAAGCCACATAATCTTCTTGTGCTAGTGTTGTTACTATTTCATGCAATCAATTGGAGTAGGATAGTTTAATTTTTAGTAGGAAGCCATTAAAGTTGCAGGTTTTGTTCATCAAACAAGATAGTTTCAGGTTTTGGACGTTTTATGTTGTATGACTCACAATAAATCCCGCTAGGAATTGCATAAGCCAAGCTTTGTTCTCTTGCGCTATCCCTCTCCTACTCGCATTGTATTTAGTCTACATCCTAAGCTGCCACTATCCCAATACCTACTTCTGTTGATGCTAGCATTACATGCTTTTCTGGATTCACATGAGCACGAAGGAATGAGGAGATCACACTGAGGGGACAAAGCCACACACAACCGGATTTGCCACTGTTCTACAAAATATAGGTTCAAGCTATCAAAGTTCTAGTTAAAATATATCAAATAGAGTAGTCAATCATTTCATTTCAGTTAATCTCACTTTCGATATTGCCAAGGAAGCTGTGGGGATTGATAGTTTATGAGAAACTATGATTCATTCCTCACTTATGAGGTAGGATCGGGGGTCTTTCAAATAGATTAGATCAGTTATTTGGTTATTTAGAATAGATTCACAACTGCACAGGCAAGTAGCTATGCTCAGTTGCTTTGTTGGTTTTAATTTTGTTATTAGTTGTCAATTTCTAGATATATTAAATAATTTCTCTTTCAATTCTATTCAATAGTTTATCAAAAATACAAAATAGAAGTAATATACATAGATATATCTTGCTTAGTTGGTTTATTATACCATTAGTTATATTTATATCATTTCATTTTGTATGAAAATCATGGGACCTAGGGAGCCCAGAGAATACGTGTTCGAGCCAATAGTGCCTCAGCCCAATCTTGTTGCAGCAATAACTGATATAGACTAGAATCTCAGAATTCAGGTCTTCCAAGTAATAATAGACCTACAAGAAATTAGTGCACAGCTGAGAGGACTAAACATAGAAGACGACAAAGCGCATACGTTTTGGTCAAACCAGCCAAACTACATATTACCCTAGATAACTATCCACATGACTGTAGAAGGGCCTGAAAGAGAGAAAACATTTAGTTGTGATCCTTTGGTCCCACAGCCAGATGCAGGAGACATTCTCACTGACATAGACACTAGCTTACGAATTCAGGTTGCTATAACGCCTGTAAGGTACTCTGAGAAGATTACACAATTGTTAGTTCTCAATATAGAGGCCAAAAAGGCATACGACTACTAGATATTAGGAATTAGGGATTGATTCTGCATATGACCATTAGAGGTCCACAACAACCATGAATCTATGGTTGTGATCCACAGGTCCCACAACCCAACGAGTCCATAGGTCAATCAGACGTAGATGCTAGTTTACTCACATTAGTATTTAGATCCACTCCACTTCTGCTAACCATTATCGCACAGTTATCCTTGTTAGACATAGCAGCCAATGAAGCTAAAGAGTTCTGGACTAGACCAGATAATCACTCGTAGAATCCACCATATCCATCATCCACCTTATGACCCTATCTGGAGATATACACAAAAAAATTCTATGGCATTTTCCCCGTATTCCAAAACCTATAGATCGAATCATGCTAGAGCTCGATATTGATTGGAGCCTTTGAGCAGTCATCCTCGCCGACCGATCTATCACGCGATTGAGTTAAGAGGGCCTTTGTTGCCTTATATTCATAGATTCCATTAGTGTGTGTCGAAGACATAAGATTTCCCAATTAGTTTATCCATACCCCACGTATATTCCATCCCACCAGCTGTCTCGGCATGACCTCGGGAGGTCGGGTACGAGGAAGAGTTACTTGTAGATTCCCATGCTCGCTTTTACTTTTCCATCGTATAGATACATATGCTAATGTAGAAAAACTAGCAGTGAAAGCTGTTACACATAGTTAAAGTGGATGTGCATCCTTTGTTTTGTTGTGGTATGGAGCATTGTGAAAAAAAGGGAGAAATATTTATTAAAGATTCAGAGAAAAAAATTGGAAAACAAGAATTTCCATACAAATGTGAAACTATGGTTGTAGTTATTGTAATCAACAAAGGAGTTCCTGAAGAAATTTTTTAGTGTCTCCAAAGGTTTCTAAAAAGACTTTAAAAATAATAAGTGGCTTATTTCATCATTGTTTACAAAACTATTCTTGGTAGGGGCTGCGAGATGATATAAGAGACGTCTTAAAGGGATGTTCTATATTTTAAACAACAGTGGAACAAATCAATATATAAAATTGTGCTTATTACATTTTTCTAGTTTTTTTTCCCCTTTTCCATTTGAAGTGATGTTATTGATGGTTATTAGTATGCAGTGCTTAAAATGCATTTATTTCAATTTTTAGTTCTTCTTCACATTTCATCCAAATGATGTGATTAGTATATAATGCTCAAAACTAGCTTTGATAGGTTTATACAAAGATCTTGTTTTCCATGAAAAGAAGTTATTGGTTTTGGGGGTGGAAATTTGAATGCATTATAGAAATTTTTCACACTTAATATGTACATGGTTAAATCATGTGGGTTCACACCCAAATTTATGTCGGTCTTCAAAAACATTTTAAAAAAACAATTACTAAACTTGATTGAGTTTATATAGATAAATTTATTTTTTTTGTTCTTTTTTCTCATAAAAATTCATTAATATTAGATTTATTACCATCATTTTATGCAAAAAAATTGTGACTTGTATTATCTCATAACAACACATATCCACGATTACTGAGCTTGATTGAGTTTACTTGTTACTATTGTAGGCTAGGAAAAATGCACTACTAACAAGGAAGTAAAATACCAATAATCATACCTCCTCCTTCACGTTCCATAGAAAACCTCATAATGGGCTAGGAAACTTGGATTTAGCCCTGATTGTGTGATATGTAGGTCCTTTTTTTAAAGACGGAGCAAAACCTTCCTACAACAATGATCCTCTTACTTTGCACTAGATGGGGAAATGATTATGAGGCTATTTGGGCATTAGGATGAGGCAAAAGGATGTTCTTTGCTCAAATGATGCAAGAACTTAGATATGACATTCAAACTTATTCTCCGTGTGTTTAAAGGGGAGGGGTAAGGTTGTATTTATAGCCTTGGGGAGTGATTAACTTAGATTAATTTAAGTAATCATGGTTTGAAAATGTGGGCAAGATTAAGTGAGTGGTTTGAAAATGTGGGCAAGATTAGGTGAGTGGTTTGAAAATGTGGGCAAGATTAGATGAGTGGGGGCCACGAAGAATGGGTGAGGATTTGAATTATATTTTTAATTCATAAGTGGAGGATTTTAGGTGAGTGGGGACCACAAAGGGTGGGTGAGGATTTGAATTTGAATTTTTAATTCAATAGTAGAAAAACATGGAGAATAATGACATGTGGTGAGGATCGGGTTATTTTTTAGATTTTGAAATGGATAATTAATTTAATTATATTTGATTAATTCGAAGTGTATTTTTGTGGGAAATGAGGAACGAGAATTAATTGATTTAGGACAGATGTGAAATTAGGGTGTCTACATTTGCCCCTCTTTGGAAGGGTACTATGAAAGTAGTGTCCTTTCAAAGAAAGTATACTTGTATGGGGGAAGAATTCAATCTATTTTTTTTAAAGAAAAAGGTAGAGTGAATGTTTTTGGGGAGAATAGAAAGTGGTGAGTGAAGGATTTCATAGTATCCTCCAAGACAAAAATGTCATGAGAAGATGTGATTATGGATAGATGTAGTGATGCCCCTTTGAGAGGAATGACGAGAATGGAATATACGACAAAAATCTCAAAAGAAGAGAAATGAATTATGCAGAGAAGAGGACGATGATGGAGTGGAAGAGACTGGAATGAGCTGCATGACGTAAATGGAGAAATGATTCAATCGGCCTTGAATGCTAGGTGTGAGGTGTGTGGGAAAGAGAAAAGGGAATGGATAGGATTGGGGGTTGATTCCAAGAAGGGTAAGGGAGATAGGGGAGGGGAAAATAATAATGGAAGAGGTAGAAATAAGAGAGAGGGATGGTAGGGGAAGAAGGGAATGATGAAGGACAAACAAGGAAAAAATAGGAAAATGACAGAGTAGAGGGTGAAGGGATAAAATAGAGAAATGTGTAAAATGAAGGAAGCAACAGAGATAGTAAAGAAGGATGCACAAAAGTGAAATAAATGATAGAGTGAGAAAAGCGAGAAACGGGAAAGGAGAAAAAAGAAGTAGAAATGAGGTGGGATTAGGGGGTGAAATGGATGAAAGTGGAAAGAGGACGAAAGAAAAAGTAGAACGGAGAAAAAAAAGAAACTATGAGGGGTGAGGAAAGTGTGAAAAAGAAAAGAGAAAAGAAGAGAAACAGATACAGAATGAACGAAAAGGTAGGGGTGGTAGAGAAAAGGAGAAGTGGTCAGAAGAAACGTGAAAATTAGGGGAGAGGAAAGGAAGATAGAGTGAATATAGGGAGAATATTGAAGGAATCGTGTCATTGCATGAGGAAGACCAAGGAAAATAATATGGAGCAGACCGTATGGAGATGCATGTGGAGGGTGGTATGATAAAAAAGACAGGACAACACTGAAGAGCCAGGTTATCGATGGGGAAGTAAGGAGGAAACGTGATGGAAAAAGGGGAAGAAGACGATATAGGGGAAGGGAAATAAGATGAGGGGTGGGAGAGAGAAGAGGATAACAAAGAAAATGATGTAGAAGGAAGGGAATACAGAAAGGGGGTAATAAGTGGAAAGGGAACAATATAAGGAATGTTTAGAGAAGAAAGAGGGGAGGAATGACATCGATTGGAAAAGATGCGGAGATGCATGAAATGAGGATACTAGGATGACGAGAAAATAGAAAAAGGATGTATGATGAAGACAATAAAGATATTGAAGAGGGAAAAGAGGAGATGGAGAGATGGGTAAGAAGCGACAAGAAAGGGTGGGATTGAGGGAAAAGAATAGGAGAGAAAAGAGAATGGGGGAGAGAAGAAGCAATGCCAATGAGGGGACGTTAGGGAAATCCCCTTTACAATGAGTGGTGGGGAAGGGTGAGAGAAAAAATGAAGAAAAGGAGAAAGCTAATGAGGATTGGAAAGGGTAACGCCAATAAAGGGACATTAGGGAAAACCCTTTTACAATGAGTGGTGAGCTTAAAGGAGGGAAGGAATGAAGGAAAACTCTAAAAGGTCCAAGGGAGTGAATGAGGTTGTGCGGAATGAGGATTGATGATTTTTAGGAAAAACCCGTTTACAATTATTAGCGCGGGAAGAGAAGATGACGATGAAAGAATGATATAAGAGTGTTAACAATAATGGTGAATGCGTGTGTGGGTAGAAATGTGAGAAGATGAAGTGGAAAGAGTAAAGAAAATGGGAGGGATGAGTTGGGACTAGGTGAAAGTGAGGAGAGGATGCGGGTGATGAGGATGAATGAAGTGAGAATGAAAAACCAAGACATGAAAAGAATGGGAAGAAACAGTATGAAGGATGATGGATCAAGAAGGGGAAAATGGGGAAAGAACGTGATTATAGGTGGAAGAGATTAGATGTATGTTGTAAGAGGATATGTGGAGAAAGGATAATAGTAGGAGGAAAAAGTGGGTAGTAGGAGATAGCAGGTGGAAGAAGCGATCAACAAAGTGAATGAAGAATGAGGTGGGGGAGAAGTTCATGATGATAAGTTAAGTGTAGGGAGGACCTGACATAAGATTGTCATGTGACGGAAGTGGTTAAGTAAGATTTCCAAGCGAGAAAAACTGGAGATGACAAGTGGTCAAGCAAGAAGTGGTGTTTGCAAGAATCGAAAAGGAGGTGAAAGGATGTGATAATGGGGAATGCTGAGAAAAAGTGAATGGTGAAGGGTGCGTAGTGATGGGGAAAGGTAAGGAGACAAATCATCCTTAAGAGGGACTCTTAAGTGAGATCGCCATGCCGGGTGAGTGGTTAAGTAAGATTGCCTGCAAGCAGAGGAGGGTGATAGTGGTGGTAAATAGATGTGATGATGGGAATGAAGAGAAAATATGGATGGTGAGATTGTAGAGTGATGGGTGAGTGTAAGATGACTTGTCATGCTTAAGAGAATCTCTTAAGTAAGATCGTCATGCTGCTAGAGAGGTTTCATAGGATCACCTAACTAACAGGGATGATATGCAAGGAGAAAGACAAGATGATATTGGGGACAGGGGTGGAATGGTAGGTTGAAGAAGATGATCGCGATGAGAGGCGGGAGAAATAAGATGGGGGAAATATGATGGGATGGGGAAGGCCATAGGGCAGATCAACCTTAAGTGGAAGTCTTAAGTAAGATTGCCATGTGGCTAGAATGGTTAAGTAAGATCGCCAAGCTAAGGAAGAAGAAGGATGATGTTAGAGTTGGTGGGAATAGGGTATGACAAAATGGACTGAAGGGGAACCCTCAAGTGAATTTTCCATACTACATGAAAGCGTGTAAGTAGGATGACCAGGCATAAGATGGATTTGGGGAAGGATGAGAAAAGAGTGAGTGAGGTATGCCTGAGTGGTATATGATATGAGATGAGGTGATAATAAGAAAAAAAGGAAACAAAGGAGTGTAACATGAATGGATGAAGGAATATATGTAGTGGAGGGTAGAGAGTGTGAGGGGAATCCTTAATTGGGATGCCTGCGTGGTGAGAGTAATGATGCGAGAATGGGAAGCAGAAGAGGTGGAATGGGAAGATGTGTGTGGTGGTGATTGTTGTTTGATGAGAGGGGAGGTGGTGAAGAAGCTTCTACAGTGGGAAGATCTTAGGGAGAGGGTAAACCTCCACCGAGGATTCCATATAGAAGGGGTTATTAAGTAAGATTGTCAAGCGGGAAGCAAAAGGGTGAAAGGAAAGAATACAAATGGGTGAGAGGGGACATGAATGGTGAGAAGGGTAATATGGGGATAAGTGGCGGAGGAGTAAAAATGAGGAGCGAGGATGAATGGATCAAATACATGGTGAGCATGGTGGGGGAGGAGTTGCTGGATAGAGAATGCTACTTGAGAAAGATCATCAAGTAGGATTCGCAAACTGCAATGGTGATCAAGTAGGATTCCCAAATTGGGGAATGTATTAGTATGGGTGAATGGATGGGGTGCAAAGTAAGATGTTGATCATGTAGGAAGATACTCACGTGAAAAAAACATCTTAATTTTAATATAGCACATAACATGATGCATCGTGATATAAAAGATCAGGATGACTAGACTGTAATATGCATGATAGCATAGACAGGGGCCATCAAAAAGGTTTGATGCCCCAGTATGATATGCAAATGGAAGAGAGCATAGACAGAGGCCATCAAGAAAGTATGATGCCCCAGTACGACATGTAATCAAATAATGTAAGAATATTAGAGAGAACACCAGGATACATAAAATCAAGATGCCCCTATAATATATCAAGATGCAAGAAAGCAATTAATAATTTACAACTAATAATGCAACACAAGAACCAATAAACATGTCCCTAATGTGTTCCACAGTGAGGATTGATTGGATGTGCCCCAAGTAGGGGTATGAGGACATAGTAAAGTATTGGGTCATTGTCCTCAAAAAAGGAAACAATGAGAGCGGATTGTCCCCAAGTGACGATTCACGCGAGGAGAAGTGGTTTGAATTTGGTAGTCATAAGGTGATTGGATCATTCGTTGGGGATAATAGTTCAAAGGTTAAATTGTGTTGGTTATTTTAGAGTTTTTTTTTAATGATTTTGTGGATTTTTTTAATTATATATATATATATATATATAGATTTTCTAATGTTTTTGGGTTTTTGACGATTTTCAAATGTTTTTGACTTTTTTGACGATTTTCAAATGTTTTTAGATTTTTGACGATTCTGTGTAATGTTTTTAGATTTTTGACGAGTGTTTCTAATGTTTTTGGATTTTTGACGAGTTCTAATTTTTTTGTTGGATTTTGGACGATTGTTTCTAATGTTTTTGGGTTTTGACAATTTTCAAATGTTTTTAGATTTTTAGATTTTTACACTATTTTTAGATTTTTGACGATTTTCAAATGTTTTTGGATTTTTGGATTTTTACATTGTTTTTGGATTTTTGACAATTTTCAAATGTTTTTGGATTTTTGATTTTTACATTGTTTTTGGATTTTTGATGATTTTCAAATGTTTTTAGATTTTTGACTATTTTCAAATGTTTGTAGATTTTTACACTGTGATTGGCAATTTATGGACTAGAGTGCAGACTTATTTTTGAGAGGCGATAAACATGGATATTATCCGTATGTACTGTGTTTCGTGTTGTAACTTATGCTCAGAATAACACAAATTCTCTTTCCATTGGTAGGATATGGTGGTGATGATATGATGAAAAGAATTCCAGCTCCATTCTTGACTCCGCACAACTAGTAAGATGTGTGGGCTTATCACCAAGAATTAAGAAGGACGTAGGAGGTAGATAATGAATATAGAGACAAATGCTAACAACAATCCCTTTGGGAAATTGTGACTCCATTCTTCATAACAATATTGAACCAGTTTCAAAAATGGCTTTCACTTTATGAGTCACATGCTAGACTTAGACAGTTATGTGGCATGTTGATTGATAAGATATGAGGTTAAGGGATAGTTCTCTCTTCACTTAGGCATCTAAATTACGTGTTTGGGGATTCTATAATTTGTAAGCACTGTAAGATTTTTTATTTTTGAAATGATTCCCTATGCCTTTCCACATGCTACTAGTGAGAAGCAAGGGCTCATCACCGAAGGCAAAATATAAGCGAGTATGCCAATTTATCTTTTTGTTTTGTTTTGTTTTGTTTTTTTGAATATTTTGCAATGTTTTTATGCTTTTATGAGAATGACCCCCTACGCTTTTCCCCATGCCACTTGTAAGAGGCAAGGGTTTATCACCGAAGACAAGATGTAGACGAGTAAGGGCACCTTCCTCCATTCCCAGTCTCACACTACCAGTAAGAAGTGTGGGATCAACACCAAAGACTATGAAGGATGAAAGATGTGACAATGAATTATTCATAAGTTATTGAATTGATGGATTTTTTTACAATAGTGCTTTGTATTTGGGAAGAAACGTCTGCCCCCAATCTCAGCCCCACATGACTAGTAGGACGCGAGGGTTCAACACCGAAGACTGAGATGGACGACCAAACAAATTGGGTAACGAAGTTTAGAGCTTTGTTATGAAAGAGAGAATGTATTTGAAGGGAATATATTACCATCAGTAAGCTTCTAGGTATGACCATAGAGGAAAGTAACTGAAAATGGAAGAAGTATGACACTCACAAACTTAATAGGATTTATACTAGCACTTGTCTCATGATGATAAATATGAAGATGTGATTTTGATAAAGAAAATATCTGCCAATGGAAATGAATAAATTTAAATTATTCGGAAATAAGCAAGACAAAAGGAACAATGTACACATTGTATCCTGGAATAGTGAACATCTTAAGGATAAAATTTCACGTAAATGAACTACATTCTTTGGTTCATCAACATCTTAACCATCTTCAAAGTGGCTAATTTATAGGCTCCAGAGCCAAATTTAGCTGTGATTACATAAGGTCCTATCTAATTAGGCTCAAATTTTCCTTGTTTTTCTTGTTCTTTAGTGGTATTCTTTTGATTTTCTTTTAAAATGAGGTCACCAATTTTAATTTCTTTGGGTCTTACCTTTTTATGATAACTGCGTTGCAGTTGGTTTTGATAGACTTGAAGATGATTGAGAGTATTAAGTCATTTTTCATCGAGAAGCTCAAGCTCTTGAAGCTATGACTTTTGGTATTCATCCTCATTAATTACATCTTTAAGGGAGATCCTCAAGGATGGGAGTTCTGTCTCAATGGGTAAAATGGATTCTCACCATAAATAAGGGAAAATGGGGTGGCTCCGGTAGGCGTGTGGTAAGATGTATGGTAAGCCCAAAGAGTGGGGTAAATTTGAGTATGCCAATTACGTCCATGGGTGTTGACAATATTTTCCATGATGGATTTTAAGGTCTTATTGGTTGCTTCCACTTGACTATGTTGCCCTGAGGGTAGTATGGAGTGGACCATTTAAGTTTGATGTGAAAACGTTTGGCTAGGTCTTTTACATCCTGGTTTTTAAATGATTTGCCATTATATGCAACCAGAGCGGATGGAATACCAAATCGATAGATGAGATTATTAAAAATGAATTTCGATATTTGGCTACTAGTAACATAAGTGAGTGGGATATCCTCTACCCATTTAGTGAAGTAATCGGTAGCGGTAATGATGAACTTATGTCTATCGGAAGATGTTGGTCTCGATTTTACCAATGAGGTCAAGTCCCCATTGAGAGAAGGGCCATGGTTTGGTTATCAATTGTAATGCTTGGGAAGGTGCGTGGATAAGATTTCCATGCTTTTGACATGCTTGACAATGTTTGACAAAATGACATGCGCCACTTTCCATGGTGGGCCAATAATATCCAACTCGCAGGATTTTCTTGGCTAAGGCGATACCATTCGTGTGTGCTCCATAGATACTGAATGGACTTCAACTAAGACACTCGAGGATTCTTCCTGATTAAGACATCGGAGCAGGGTGCCATCATATCCTTGTTTATAAAGAGTTTATACTAAAATGGTGTAATGAGAAGCATGTTGTGCTAAAGCACGTTTATGCATTGGTTTCATGTCGGCAGGAAATGTTTTATCACGAATGAAGGTATAAAGATCATGGTACCAAGGGTTATTTGGACCCACGATCTCACATACCATAGTGTTTTTAGGAAGATCATAGGCAGGAATTAAGAGATGTTCAACGAGAAAATGTGCCTGGGGTTGACTAGATGTGATTTCTAATAGGGATCGATGGTTGCCATAGCATCGGCAGATTTATTACGAATTCTGGGAATTTGATCAAAGCTAATTAATCGAAAATAGCTTTGAAGACTATCCACCATGCGTTTATATGGGATAAGTTTTTCGTCCTTGACCTGGTATTCATCGGTAACTTGCTTGATGATAAGTAAAGAATCACCAAATACAACTAATTCTGTAAGATTCCAAGATATAGCTAGTTTTAATCCTGTGATGAGAGCTTCATATTCTGCGATATTGTTGGTACATGGGAATGCTAAGCGAAATGATTTGGGGATAACATGTCCGTTGGGTGTGATAAGCAAAATAACAGCCCCTGAGCCATGGAGATTACAAGATCCATCAAAAAATAGAGTCCAAGCTGGCACGATGTCTATGTGTAGAATATATTCATTAGGAAAAGAGAACTGAAGTGGTTCTGTGCTAGGAAGGGGTGCCTCGGCAAGTTGGTTGGCAAGGGCTTGTCCTTTAATTTATTTCTACGGAACAAATTTGACATCAAATTCACTAAGTAATACGACCCAACTAGACATTCTTCCTGTGAGAATGGGTTTGGACAACAAATACTTGAGAGGATCAATTTTGGTAATCAACTTAGTTGTGTGATTGAGCAAGTAATGACGTAACTTATGGAATGCAAAGGCGACCGCTAAGCATACTTTTTGATTTGGGAATAATGTACTTCGTGCTCAATAAGTGTTTGACTAAGGTAATATACAAGCCTGTTCTTTTCCTTGATCGTTATGTTGTGCTAGTAGAGCTCCTATGGCATGTTCAGTGGCAGATGTATAAAGCAACATGGGTTTATCGGCAACTGGTGACATAAGAATAGGTGGACTAGAGAGGTATTCTTTTAACTTAGCAAAAGAGTCTTGGCAATCATGGTTCTAGTGAAAGTGTGCATCTTTCTTGAGCAACTGATTAAAGTGATGGCACTTGTCAGCCAACTATGATATGAAACACCAAATAGATTGTATCTTTCCTTGAAGACTACGTAATTGTTTTAGGTTTTGAGGAGGAGGCATTTCCATAATGGCTTTGACTTTGGTAGGATCCACTTCTATGCCTCTTTGTGAGACAATAAACCCTAATAATTTACCAGAGGTTACTCCGAACACATATTTCTTTGGGTTAAGATGAACCTTATATTTGTGTAATCTAACGAAAATGCATCTCAACACACTTGGATGCCCTATTATTGTTTTAGATTTTGCTAATATATCACCATCATAATCTTCCATGATATCATGTAACATGTCATGGAAGATGACAGTCATTGCTCGTTGATAGGTGGCACCAGCATTTTTCAAGCCGAAAGGCATGACCTTATAATAAAAGGTGCCCCATGGTGTAGTAAATGTCATTTTATGTTGATCTCCTTCAACAATACGTATTTGATTGTAACCAGAGAATCCATCCATTAAGGAGAGCATTTCATGGCCTGCCGTAGAATCAACAATCATGTCTATATTTACCAAGGGAAAGTCATCTTTGGGACAAGCCTTGTTGATGTCACGGAATTCTGTGCATATTCTAATGTCGGGAGTTTTCTTGGCGATGGGAAATATGTTAGATATCCATGCCGAATAATCAATAGGTTTGATAAAGTCAGCTTCCAAGAGTTTCTCGAGTTCGGCTTTAACAAGCAATGCAACTTGGGGATGCATTTTGCGTAGTTTTTTTCTTTACAGGTTTTACATCTAGATTTACCACAAGATGGTGTACTACAAGAGATGGTTCCAGGCCTGGCATGTCCTTATATGTTTGTAGTGCCCATCTTTTTCACACCCAAGTACAACAATAAAATACTACGATAATTTTTTTTTGATTTATATTGCTCACTACACACAACACAAGAAGGGCTCCAAGTACGAACTTGGTACACATGTGAAAATCACATAAGTCATCGACTCACATAGACACGTTGACGACATCGGCATGTCAACGCTACACTATTCCCAATGGAAGGTTACTAGTAAAGACCCAACCACAAGAAACATGACTTAAGGAACGGCGAACCCACGACATATCATTACTTTAAATGTATTTTAGTTACGGCTAACTTTCCAAGATCCTTATTAGGTAAGCATGATTTTCTCCTTTTTCCACATACATGTTCTAAAAATTCTCTTCATAGTTCACTTGTTGTTCAACCATTTAATTTGCTCTTTACCCTTATGACAAATCTTCATAACTTACATAAGTATTTTCCATATTTCAAATTTTATACAAAATTCTAACTCTCTCATTCTTATGTTAAGATTAGGCTTCCCAAAATGCTTATTCAAAGTTTAGAATTTAACTCTTGCTACACAAGTGAACCTAACATGATGTCAAGATGAAATCTTGGGATTAAGAAAGACACAGATTGAAATAGATTTTTCCCAAGAATATCCATCGATCACGGAGTAGTTATTTCACTATCATTATTATTATAGTTTAGTAGTTTGTTGAATTCCAAATTTGATTTTTATATGTATATCTTTTGTTTTCTCGACGTTTGGTCGCACCAAGGCAATTTATATTCTTTGTAACACATGAAGATGTTTAAATTAAGTCTTAAGGACTCCCAGTGACATTATTCCTAACCTTAAATTTTGGTTTTACTCTCCTATGATTTACTTTTGCGTCGCACTAGGATCTTATTATTACTATCGTTTTAAACATAAGAGTTACAAAAGTACTTGTCTGACATATTAAAGAAGCACATGGTTAAGCTTAATTCCAGTTTCTCCCAGGGCTTCAATCTCTATTATAGGTGTGATTAAGGTTAAAAGGTATTTACCCTATAATCCTTTCGTGAAAGATCAAGGCACTAAATTTTCACAAGCCCAGGACAGGACATTGATTTATGAGGGACAAAAAGGGTTCACTAACGAGAGTGCAAGACAAAGAACAACTATATCGCGATCTTCATTTAGGTCATTTGGATCCAACAGGATTTCATTCCATGATGAAGTCAATATCTAGATCTAATTTTGTAAGGCTCGGAAATCCAATAGGATACAAGGAGTAATATCTTAACCTACTCCACAGATGGGAGGGTTACGCCGCTAGTCATTCCTTCTAACAAGGACTCATAAGGTGACTTCCAAGGTGGGCTTCACCACTCAGTGTGGTGTCGGCCCTGAAGAGAGGACATTCTTCTCACGATTACCAAAACTAGAAGGAAACCGCATACTACTGGATAAAGTTGGGCCATGTCATTTCTAAAGTATGGGTTCATGACAATGTCACTAAACCAAATGACTATGATGGTAACTCCAACTAGGGGTTTTATTTACCTAACCTGGGAGGTCTCATTGAGTGCAAAGTTTAGGGTCATCCTACGGTTTTAAATTTCTTATATGGTAAAAAGGAATCACACATGCAGTAAAACTATGCATGAATATTTTATTAAGGTTGAGTGTTCCCATTATACTCTTTATTATGTTTGCAAGGTAAGAAGATAACCTTGATAAATTAATTTAATCGTTTATTGAATACTGAGAAAATACTACAATATATTAACTTCAATTTCAATTTACTATATATAAATCAAACCCCCCTTTTTTTTTTGCCATACACAACTAAAAATCAAATTGAACTGGTGATTAGATGCACATTTCCTAAGTTATCCCTAAAACTAGCATCTCATGCATATTAACAAATTTCAATTATAATTTTTGTAACAGGAGACTACATTAGACCAGTTATTCATTTTACAATGACCTATAAAATTACAATTACAATAATTAAAATTACACATCGCCTTTTTTGTCGTCATTCTTCCATCCTATAAAACCCACGTGAGCAAGATATCAGCGATAAATCGTTGGCATGGCATCCACCCTAATCAATCATAATTATCATTTTTCAGTTTCCCATTTACATCTGACCATAATTACAATTTGCACTCGAAATAAAAAAAGGGTCTAGAAACATGTATTCATTGAATTTCATTTTTCTTCATTTTACAAACCAGGAGAGATAAAGAGAAAGCAAGAGAGAGAAAACATCATTTTGGTCAAAAATTATAATACACACAAAAATTTTCATTATAGTGTTTTAAACAATTATTTACATGTGTTTAAACGTTTTCAGGGTGATTTGGCAACCCTACGAGGTCCCACAACTTTCTATTCTTACATTTTCTCACTAGCTACAAAACGTTCAAAATGGGCTCGGAGGCTAAGAAACTACTTCCAAAGGTTATCTTCCAATGAGCATGCACACCATGATTAACTTTCTACGTGTCCCCAGATATACCAAGAATTCATAGCATCTGACGGAATTGAAAAAGAGCGAACGGTTTACGTTTGGCGGCTAGTTTTCCGAGGCCACTGATCGTAGTTCACCCAGTTGTAAAATGACAAAAGTTAGCTCGAGGGCCCAGATTACCGCGTCCAAAATGAATGTTTGATGGAGGATCATGGAACAAGACATCTCCTACTAGTTCCCCTATATAAGGAGAATTCATCAGAGTTGACGGGACTGAGAACTAGTAAACCATTTTCAAACGGTGTCAAGTTCTTTGGAGTGACAAGACACAATTTGTCCAGTTTGACCTCGTCAAACTGTGACCGGAGGCCTACAAAACGGCTTCACCAAACTATCCCGAAAATTTCTCTTTCCTATACTGAATGTTTCATGCATTTGTCTAATATAAACACCAGAGGTTTGAGATGACAGAATGTGATTTCTCTTTCCGGTTTTAAAATGGTGGTCCAAAACGAAAGTCAACTTTCTAGTTTTAACAACTCTCTACTATTGTAAACCAATGGAACATGGCTCCTATAAGGGCGTCAAAAGGATATCATATGATTGTTTCGGGTCAAACCAAAAATCAAGGCGACTCCTCGTATACCAAGGTACACGAATGAAAATTCACATCTCGTTTCCAGAGTTGTGAAGGGTACTTGGTGAGTCTCGAAAATTGCAAAATTTAACTATTTTAAGTAGGAAGAAGGTCAACCTAATCAATGGAAAGTCAAATTTGTCTAGTCGATAAAACGATATTGAAGCGATCAAAAGGGTAAGAGTTTTCTAGACCATCTCGAAGAGAGGGTGATAGTTCATGGTTTTAAAGTAGGTGAGTTATAATGGGTTTAAGAGTTGTGACACGACACTTTATTTTTTTACAATGAGTTGAAGAGACATTTAGCTGTATTAAAAATCTAATAACTTAACATTCTATTTAGTTACAAAATAGAACTAAAACATGAGAGTTATGAGAGGTAAGGAAAGAAGAACCATGCCTGGAGAACGAAGTCTCAGTCGAAGCCGCAGCCTCGGTTCAACATTTTGCTTGGGCACTTTGTCAACCAGTTCACGAGCATCCTCAGGTCCACCACGTCACACAAACGTTCCGATCACTTGAAGTTTTCCAACAGAGTAAGTAGTTGCTTGTGTGTTTCTAAAGCCTTTTGAACAGATCCATTAAGTGCATAACTTGCAATCCTGGCATTCCATGAGACAATGTTTCTTTGAGGTGTTTTGTCAAACAGTTGACTTTCCTTGTGTAAGCTTCCGCCATTTGCATACTTGTTTACTAGCACATTTGTAACTAAAAATCCTATAACATTATGCCTTGATGGTTGTTCGAGGCCTGCTCTAGAGCTCCCATTTTGACAGAGGCTGCGAGGATGCTAGGACAAGGTTGTGGAGTCTGGCTTTACACGTACCAATTGCATTTGCTTGAAAGTTTCCAAGGCCTTTTCAACAAACTCATTTTATTTTTTATTTTTTCACATCTTGCAATCATTGCAGCCCCTAAACCACATTCCTTTCAGGCATTGTCGAACAGCTCACATGCCTCCACATTTTGCATATGTATCTGTCAGGGCACTTGCAACTAAAACACACAAAATAAAACCCTTCTCCACAATGCTTTGATGGACGTCCATACTCTGTTTCAAGAGCTCTATTTTGGCACAGGCAGTGAGAATGCTGGCAAAGGTTGTGGGGTGTGGTTTCAAACCTGCCAACCTTATTTTGCTTGGAATGTTCCAATGTAGTTTCAACAAAGCCATTTTGTGTATAAGCTGGAAGTATGCTGGCAAATGTAACTGATTGGGTTGGGCCTCTGCCTACTGACAATGGTGAAACAGTGTGCCTACCTTATGAGGTACCCACATCCTCTAAATGATGCAATACACGCCTTTCCAGGGAAGCTGTCTCGTTCTTTCATTTGGTCAAGTGCTGTAAACTTGTGCCCCTTCAACATTTGTAAACTACACATATGACAACATTCCTCTGTCCCTTATTTTTTTTCTTCGACAGTGTCCACGCAAGTTATTGAATGGGGCTCATTTTTTTGTTTGGACACGGGTTGGGAGATTGTTGGCACAGGCTAGAAATGCACTAGTAAGGGAAGCTCATCTAGGTTCGAGCTCTTCCTACCCCCCCTTCTCTCCATGGCGGCGGCACCCTCTCCCTCTCCAACAAAACAAAACGATGGACAATCCCCCAACCTGCCCTAAACCGCGCCCACAACAAAAATCACGGGTTTTTTTTTAATTTTCTTTTAAAATTTGAATCCTTTTATTTTATTTTATTTTATTATTTATTATTTATTTATTTTTTTAAAAAAAAAATGTAGGCATTACATTCTCCTCCCCTTAAGAAAGCATTGTCCTCGATGCGACATACAATGAAGAAGGAAAAATGGTAAACAACAAGGAACAAATAAGGCAAAGGCACACGCTAAGGTTAAGATTTCAGACCCAAAAGCACGGTCACGGGGTGGCCCTAGGAACAATTGGTAGAAATTTTAATTTTCAAGGTTCTGTGAAGATTGGTAGTTCTCTCTTATTCATTATTTCATTAATCTCTTTCCATTAACATTATTCTTAATTCAAGTCCTTTAGCATTTCATTGTTGCATAACTTTAGTTATTTCATTCCTGTGGGTTCCCATCATGAACTATAGTCACAACACCCTACCAGGGTCATACATAACACCAAATTTTCACAACATACTTTCACGACCGTACCACATCACAAGGGTTTCACCAAACCATGGAATGACAACAAGTAGACCACATAGCAATTAATTTCCAACAATTACGTCCTAGACATAGATCTAGTGCACACATATGACTAACAATAGAATCAACACGTTGATACATATACACGGGTATCACAAGCCCCAAAAATCCATGACTGCACCAACATAGTGCCAAAACAATACCCAATAGTCCATACCAACCAAGAGGAGGGTCAAGCCTCAAACATAACAAGGTATCAAAAGACTCATACAAGTACACATAACTCACTATACCAATCTCCACACATCACAAGGCCTCACAAAACAACTCCAGATATCTCCAAAAGCAACAGAATACAACTCCATATACCTCCCCAAAGCATCACCAGATAATCTCCATATACCTTCCAAGAGGAAGAAACATAGTGCCAGAACCAAGTCGGGTCACTCAACCATAGAGCCCCATCTAGAATAACAGGTCACTCAACCATAGAGTGCCATAAGAAATAATATCGGGTCTCTCAATCATAGAGGCCAATCTCCTTTCTCCTTTTAATGAGGCCGGGTCACCCTATTTCCCTGGACACATAGAGCCCCGTCACCCCCAAACCCAAGTGACATAATAACTCGTGGTTCAACAACCCGCTAGTTATCTATAACTCCTTGGGGCGTACCCCCATACAATGAAGCGGGTCCATAGGTTCAACCACTCCATGGTTAATCCCATGACCCTAACCCAACACATTACGACATTAGAACCAGCATAACAATCCATTCAAATGCCAAGTGGCAAAACCAAAAGCCTTGGGCTAGGCTACAAAAATTTCAGATATGAAAAGAAAGTTTTAAAACCAAGAAAAACAAATGGCTAATTAGCCTTGGTTAGTGCAAAATATAAATGTTAATGCAACAATCAAATAAATGCCCAAAATATAAGAACATGTCAATCAAGAAAACGAGCTGGTTCTAGCTAAAAGAGAAAAATTAATTTACGATTAAAATATGTAATGAGAAAAATAACACATCACAATCACTATGTGGCCTCATACGGCCACCAAAGGGGTACTCATCGAGTTTTTGGCATTTGGACATCAAGCCTCGGCTCATAAAAATATACACATAACCAGAAATGAGTATATCAAATAATGTAACTGTCATCATCTATGCCTGAACCATTGCTCCATACTCCCACAAGGATCAACATAGTCAAAATCACATAGGATTATTCAATGAACAATCCAATAGGAAAGAACAGGGGACACAAGGTTGCATAGGTTGAGCCTAAGGTGGTGCGCACCACAATATTTCGAGCAAGCTCAAGTATACTAAATCAGATAGAAGTGGATTTTTAGTCTATGTAAGACTCCACTTCCTCACTCGTACTTGGCTCAAGATTATGAAAACCTGGTCCACGCCTCCTCTCTCCACACATACACTCTTGATAGTTTATCCCCTTAGGGTTGTCGAGTGTAGGGTCCATGACATACACATAACTACGTCACTAACACAATGGTAATTCACACACAACAACCATAACGTATTACGCATGGTTTATATACAGGGTAGATCACAATCTTACATTCACCGGGTGTACTACATCACTTTACCACATTATGCACCCAAGGTGCAATCACTACACAATAGGGTTCATAGGATCACTGTATGCCCCTATATCACAACATGAACCATCACATATTACACAAATCATACATACAATGGACATAGTAACATCACAACATAACATTCATTTGCTACATACAAAGTGATACACACATTTCTTCAAAACATGGTAAAACATCATGATACAATTCAATTCACTTTACATCAATCCAGTTATACAACATATCGACACACCCACATAACACAATATGCCACAATGCTCCAACACCCCGTCATCCACATTAGAATTCTTTTCACACATTCCAAGCAGTAATCCACACGTGAACTCTTCATAGAATCCACACGAAGGAGAGAGAAAACTCCCATCCCCAGCACATCAACAGGATAACAAATGCGCACTAAGTGACATACACCTCATGTGTGTTCACACTATCACAATTACGACATAGATCAAATCACTCTTAAAAACATTATTACTCTTCCAATATTTATCACCATCATGAAGCACCATCACCGTCATGTAACCCATCATGTAACACCATCCAATCATGCAAAGTCATCACCACTACAATTGTCCTAAAGGTTTGAGAGCATGAACCTCGCTCGATACCATATGTGGTGCCCACATTTTTCACACCCAAGTACAACAAAGTAAAATACCATAATAATTTTTTTTTGACTTATATTGCTCACTACACACAACACAGTAAGGGCTCCAAGTACAGAACTCGGTACACACGACAATCACATAAGTCATCAACTCACATAGACACATGCAGATGACATCAGCATGTTGATGCTACACTTTTCCCAATGGAAGGTTACTAGTAAAGACCCAACCACAAGAAACGTGACTTTAGGAATGGCAAACCCACGACATATCATTACTTTAAATGTATTTTAGTTACGGCTAACTTTCCAAGATCATTATTAGGTAAGCATGATTTTCTCCCTTTTTCCACCTACATGTTCTAAAAATTCATTTCACAGTTCACTTATTGTTCAACCATTTAATTTGCTCTTTACCCTTATGACAAATCTTCATAACTTACATAAGTATTTTCCATATTTCAAATTTTATACAAAATTCTAACTCTCTCATTCTTATGTTAAGATTAGGCTTCCCAAAACGCTTATTCAAAGTTTAGAATTTAACCTTGTTACACAAGTGAACCTAACGTGATGTCAGGATGAAATCTTGGGATTAAGGAAGACATAGATTGAAATAGCTTTTTCCCCAAGAACATCCATCGATCACGGAATAGTTATTTCGCTACCATTATTATTATAGTTCAATAATTTGTTGAATTCCAAATTTGATTTTTATATGTATATCTTTTGTTTTCTTGACGTTTGGTCACACCAAGGCAATTTATATTCTTTGTAACACATGAAGATGTTTAAATTAAGTCTTAAGGACTCCCAGTGACATTATTCCTAACCTCAAATTTTGGTTTTACTCTCATATGATTTACTTTTGCGTCACACTAGGATCTCATTATTACTATCGTTTTAAACATAAGAGTTACAAAAGTACTTGTCTGACATATTAAAGAAGCACATGGTTAAGCTTAATTCCAATTTCTCCTAGGGCTTCAATCTCTATTATAGGTGTGATTAAGGTTAAAAGGTATTTACCCTATAATTCTTTCGTGAAAGATCAAGGGACTAAATTTTTAAAAGCCCAAGACAGAAATTTGATTTACGAGGGACAAAAAGGGTTCACTAATGAGGGTGCAAGACAAAGAACAACTATATCGCGATCTTCATTTAGGTCGTTTGGATCCAACAGGGATTTCATTCCCTGATGAAGTTAATATCTAGATCTAATTTTGTAAGGCTCGGAAATCCAATAGGATACAAGGGAGTAATATCTTAACCTACTCCTGAGATGGGAAGGTTACACCGCTTAGTCATTCCTTCTAAAATGACTCATAAGGTGACTTCCAAGGCGGTCTTCACCACTCAGCGTGGTGTCGGCCCTGAAGAGAGGACATTCTTCTTGCGATTACCAAAACTAGAAGGAAACCACATACTCTAGATAAAGTTGGACCATGTCATTTCTAAAGTATGGGTTCACAAAAATGTCGCTAAACGAAATGACTATGATGGTAACTCCAACTAGGGGTTTTATTTACCTAACCTAGGAGGTCTCATCGAGTGCAAAGTTTAAGGTCGTCCTACGGTTTAAAATTTCTTATATGGTAAAAAGGAATCACACATGCAGGAAAACTATGCACGAATATTTTATTAAGGTTGAGTGTTCCCATTATAACTCTTTATTATGTTTACAAGGTAAGAAGATAACCCAGTAAATTAATTTAATCGTTTATTGAATACTGAGAAAATACTACAATATATTAACTTCAATTTCAATTTACTATATATAAATCAAACCCCCTTTTTTTGCCATACACAACTAAAAATCAAATTGAACTGGTGATTAGATGCACATTTCCTAAGTTATCCCTAAAACTAGCATCTCATGCATATTAACAAATTTCAATTATAAATTTTGTAACATGAGACTACATTAGACCAATTATTCATTTTACAATGACCTATAAAATTACAATTACAATAATTAAAATTACACATCGCCTTTTTTTTGTCGTCATTCTTCCATCCTATAAAACCCACGTGAGCAAGATATTAGCGATAAATCGTTGGCATGGCATCCACCTAATCAATCATAATTATCATTTTTCAGTTTCCCATTTACATCAAACCATAATTACAATTTGTACTCGAAATAAAAAAAGGGTCTAAAAACATGTATTCATTGAATTTCATTTTTATTCATTTTACAAACCCAGGAGAGATAAAGAGAAAGCAAGAGAGAAAACATCGTTTTGGTCAAAAATTCTAATACACACAACAATTTTCATTATAGTGTTTTAAACAGTTATTTACATGTGTTTAAAATTTTTAGGGTGATTTGGCAACCCTACGAGGTCCCACAACTTTCTATTCTTACATTTTCTCACTCGCTGCAAAACATTCAAAATGGGCCCGGAGGCTAAGAAACTACTTCAAAAGGTTATCTTTCGATGAGTACGCACACCACAATTAACTTTCTACGTGTCCCTAGATATACCAAGAATTCATAGCATCTGACGGAATTGAAAAAGAGCGAACGGTTTGCGTTTGGCGGCTAGTTTTCGGGGCCACTGATCGTAGTTCACCCAGTTGTAAAATGACAAAAGTTAGCTCGAGGCCCGAAAATTGTGTCCAAAACGAATGTTCGATGGAGAAGCATGCAATAAGACATCTCCTACTAGTTCCCCTATATAAGGAGAATTCATTAGAGTCGACGGGACTAAGAACTAGTAAACCATTTTCAAACGGCGTTAAGTTTTCTGGAGCGACAAGACAAAAATTGGTCCAGTTTGACCTCATCAAACTGTGACCGGAGGCCTACAAAATGGCTTTGCCAAACTATCCCGAAAAGTGCTCTCTCCTATACTAAATGTTCCATGTATTTGTCTAATATAAATGCTAGAGGTTTGCGAGGACAGAATGTGATTTCTCTTTCTAGTTTTCAAATGGTGGTCCAAAACGAAAGTCAACTTTCTAGTTTTAACAACTCTCTACTATTGTAAACCGATGTAACAGGGCTCCTATAAGGGCATCAAAAGGATGTTATATGATGGTTTCGGGTCAAACCAAAAATCAAGGTGACTCCTCGTATACCAAGGTACACAAATGAAACTTCACATCTTGTTTATAGAGTTGCGAAGGGTACTTGGTGAGTCTCTGAAAATTACAAAATTTAACTATTTTAAGCAGGAAGAAAGTCAACCTAATCAATGGAAAGTCAAATTTGTCTGGTCGATAAAATGATATTGAAGCAATCAAAATGGTAAGATTTTTCTAGACCATCTCGAAGCGAGGGTGATAGTTCATGGTTTTAAAGTAGGCGAGTTATAAAGGCTTCGAGAGTTGTGACATGACACTTTATTGTTTTGCAATGAGTTGAAGAGACATTTAGCAGTATTAAAAATCTAATAACTTAACATTCTATTTAGTTGCAAAAGAGAACTAAAACATGAGAGTTATGAGAGGCAAGGAAAGAAGAACCATGCCTGGAGAACGAAGTTGGTGAAGCCACAGCCTCGATTCAACATCTTGCTTGGGCACTTCACAACTCGGGTTCCACGAGCATCCTCAGCTCCACCGCATCACACCAACGTCCCGATCACTTGAAGTTTTCCAACAGAGTAAGTAGTTGCTTGTGCATTTCTAAAACCTTTTGAACAGATCCATTAAGTGCATAACTTGCAATCCTGGCATTCCATGAGACAACATTTCTTTGAGGCGTTTTGTCAAACAATTGACTTGCCTTGTGTAAGCTTCTGCCATTTGCATACTTGTCTACTAGTGCATTTGCAACTAAAAATCCTATAACATTATGCCTTGATGGTTGTCTCGAGGCCTGCTCTAGAGCTCCCATTTTGACAGAGGTTGCGAGGATGCTAGGATAAGGTTGTGGAGTCTGGCTTTACACGTACCAATTGCATTTGCTTGAAAGTTTCCAAGGCCTTTTCAACAAACTCATTTTATTTTTTTATTTTGTTCACATCTTGCAATCATTGCAGCCCCTAAACCACATTCCTTTCATGCATTTTCAAACAGCTTGCATGCCTCCACATTTTGCGTATGTATCTGGTCGGGGCACTTGCAACTAAAACACACAAAAGAAAACCCTTCTCCACAATGCTTTGATGGACGTCCATACTCTATTTCAAGACCTCTATTTTGGCACTGGCAGTGAGAATGCTGGTAAAGGTTGTGGGGTGTGGTTTCAAACCTGCCAACCATATTTTGCTTGGAATGTTCCAATGCAATTTCAACAAAACCATTTTGTGCATAAGTTGGAAGTATGCTGGAAAATGTAACTGATTGGGTTGGGCCCTTACCTATTGACAATGGTGAAATAGCGTGACTGCCTTATGAGGTACCCACGTACTCTAAATGCTGCAATACACACCTTTCCAGGGAAGCTGTCTCATTCTTTCATTTGGTCAAGCACTGCAAACAACGCCCCCTTCAGCATTTGCAAACTACACATATGACAACATTCCTCTGTCCCCTTCTTTTGCTTGACAGGTGTCCACGCAGGTTATGGGGGCTCATTTTTTTGTTTGGACGCAGGCTGGGAGAGTGTTGGCACAGGCCAGAAATGCACTGGTAAGGGAAGCTTGTCCAGGTTGGAGCTCTTCCCGCCCCCCCTTCTCTCCATGGTGGTGGCACCCTCTCCCTCTCCAACAAAACAAAATGATGGATAGTCCCCCAACCTGCCCAAAACCGCGCCCACAAGAAAAATCACGGGCTTTTTTTTTTAATTTTCTTTTAAAATTTGAATCCTTTTATTTTATTATTTATTATTTATTTATTTTTAAAAACATAGGCATTACAAAGTCCATGCAAATATATCTTGGAATTCAATAAGGAGTGTTATGAATTCCATGGATTCTTAATTCGAGACTAATGCCAAGTTGTAAAATTTTTGGTTGTTCAATGGTGCCAATGTTTATGTCTTTTGTTTCTTCTACAAGCATTTTAGATGTATCCTTTTCGAGAGAATGATGCTAATGGTTGATATAGGTCATCGTTGTCGGGTGTTTGTTGGAACTTTTTGTTGACATGTTTGGTGGATAGGGTGCCGTGAGGTTTTACTTATGGGAAATCCTCTGTTTGCACTTTGATCCAAATTTTCTGAGGGTGAAGGATCTGAATATTTTATCTCTTCACCAAAATAGGCCGATTCATTTAGATTGATTTCAAATCCTTTTCTATGGTCAGAAGTAGGGATTTGGTTGTAAGTTCCAAGGAATTCTTCGATGGCTTCATCATTTTGGAACATGTCCATGGCCGCATGATGTGGTTGGCCATGGTCTATGAGACTCGGATGTGTAGGCTCAAAATTGATGACATTAATAGATAAATGTTCAAAGGAAAGATGTGTTTCAGTGAGGTCCTCAAAAAGACTACATGGAGACCTGATGTCATTATCAGAACTAGTGTCATCATTGTCACTTGAAATTATTATGGGAGCAACATCAAACACCTTGAAACCTAGACCATGTTTATCGTGATGTTGTGTGTAATTTATTGGGTCTAAACGACCTTGTTCATTTAGACCGAGTCCTTTACCCTTCCATCGTATGTTTTTCATTATTCGGTGAGCTTTGGTAAATTAAGGGGACTCATAACATGGAGCAAAGTCATCATTATATAACCAAGATCCTGAAGAACTTGGAATATGTTCGTTGTCAAGATAACCAAACTTTTTCCAAACTGACTGACCCATTTGGTAAGTGGGATGGATTCTCAGATGTGGAGCGTTAGGTTTGCCATAGCTATGTGGAGATTTAGTGATATAAAAAGAGTCTTCCATCTTTTGAAATTGATATTCACCGCATCTTGTGTCAATGATTTTAAATGTGTGAGATGGGGGACCAATAGGTACCTCATGTGGTGGGGAAGTTAGTTTGGTAGTCTTAAAAGATGAAGAGAATGGGTTATAAGAAGAAGGGGTGGATTGAAGAATGAAGGTTGGTTATTCAGGAGGAGCTATCTTAATAGAGGAGGTGTGGTTGGATGAAGAAGATTGGCTAGGTAAAGAAGAAGATGGTTTGGTGGAAGAATAAGCTTGTTGTTGGAAGAAGAAGCTTGATTAGTGGAAGAAGATGATTGATTAGTGGGAGGAGGACTGGTGGAAGGTGGTTGACTAACGGATGATAATGGATTGGAAAATGTGTTTTGGTTATGAGATGATTGTTTGATTATTGTTAGGTAGTGTATCAGGATCAATGTGTGTTTCATTAGGGATTATATGAGATGGAGCATATTTATTTTATCGTCCTTGAGGAATCTACAATACTCAAAAGGTTGGGGATCTGCACGTAATGTAAATTCCTTGTCCAAATGAGGAAACTTAATGCATTGGTGGAATATTGATGGGATGGCTTTCATGGCATGAATCAATGGTCGGCCAACAAGAATGTTATATGCAACTTCTACATCTACCACATGATAGACCGTTTCTAAGGTGATGGGTCCAACTTGGAGAGGCAACGTGATTGTGCCTTCAGACTTTCTTTCGCTATTATCATACCCATGAATGGTTATGATATTGTTTTATAAATCATTTTCAGTGTAACCTAGACAACGTAAAAGTTTCATGGAGCAAATATTTAATGTTGATCCATTGTCGATTAAGACACGATTGATTTTATGATGAGTTACATAACCCTTGACATATAAAAATGATTATTAGCAATGTTGGGGTTAAGCGAGTTAGTGGGACCAAAAGATAAAATAGGATTGGGACCGTAAGATGTGTAATTAAAGCCTATAATTGTTGTGATATGATGTCCTCGGAGACATGATCATTATTCAATGTTTGCATAAGGATGCATTGTAGTGTGGGAGAAGAATTAAGTAGTTCCATGATTGAAATTTGTGCAGCGAGTCTTTCTTAATTGTTTGACAATATTAAATGACGGTGTAGGTTGTGGAGAGGAATTGACGGCAGAATTAGATGGTGGATTAGGAGGTGATGTCGGGGACAAAGTGGCAGATATTTTTGTTGTAGTGACCCACATTTTTTTCTATCTAGTGGTGATCATACAATCGGTTCGATCTTTATAGTTGCCACTAAGTCTTGGTCATAATCTATGGTTGAGATGACTGAGTCATACTTAACATTGCTTGATGATTGACCCTTATCTTTTGAATTTTTATCATGGTTAGGGAACAAATTTTTGAACATGTGAAGTTTTTCATAGGTGTTTTTGTCTCGAAGTATTTTCAACTTCGTGTCTCCACATTCAATCAGTCTTGGACGTAATGGCGGAGTTGCATGCATCGATCTGTGGAGTGCCCTTTTATGCGATGGTAATCACAATATTTGTTTTCTTTATACCAATTTGGTTTGGGTTGTCCTTCTTGAAAGGGTCTCGACAACGAGATATGTACTCATATTAGAATTTTTCAAATGACGAAAGACACTAGATAGACTTTCTCCAAGAGGAGTGAACTCTCTTCATTGATCATGAGAAGGAACTTCCTTTCTAGGGATAATGATTGGTTGTTTAGATTTTAATGTGTTGGTGGGATGGTTTGGACATTTCAGACATGGCGGGAATCACTAACGCCATCGTTAATGATATTTTAATTCTAGTTAAAGAATTTAGATTAGTCCTGTTCCGAGGAGTGTCTCGATATCTCTAAGGGTGCTTTAAGTAAGCCCTTAGAAATGAGGGATTTTTGATTTGTGTCCCCTTTTTGATGACTTCTTGAAACTATTCAGACAATGCATTTGCATGTGGAATGATAATTCAGCATTGAGATTAGGGACAAAAATACTAACTAGTTGTCTCTTGGGTACTGAGTAGGGAAATCGCTTGCAATTCCACGCCATCATTGTAAAAAGGAGGAAAAATTTTCATTTGGCCTTTTCCTAGTGTTGCAGAGATCAAGCATGGTTATTTCTGAGTCTAGGTTATAGGAAAAATGTTTGACAAATTTCTCCAATAAGTCTGCAAATGTTGTGACCGACCCTTTGGGCAAATGGAAAAACCAGTCTAAATCCTGTCCTCCTAAACTTTGGGGGAATAATTGTAAAAGGTACGTGTCTTGATAGGAAACTTCTTGATATTGCATGTAAAATTTCTTGACATGTTCATAAGGGTCACCTTTGCTTTTGTATTTATCAAACTTAGGGATTTCGAAGGATGACAGAAATGGTAATCGTGATATCTCTATATCAAATGGATAAGGACACAATTCTTCAAAGTTGAATTGTTTTGATTGTTTTTGTAGTCCCTGAATGGTGTCTTTCATAAGTTTCCATTCTTGTATGAATGGAGAAGTAGGGACGGTTTATCAAACATTTCGTGAGTCTTAGAATCTAGATTGAGGTCTTTTAATCTTTCAGCTCTAGTCGTTGCTTCCTCAAGTTTCTTTGTTGAGTCTTGATTTTAGGGAATAATTCTTTGGGTGAAGAACCATTTGGATTGTTTGGTATTTTGTTGTGATAACTTGATTCACCATTGTCGATGAGTTTGTTTGAATTTTTTTCCCAAAGTCGGGGGTAGTTTTGCCCCATGGCTAAGATGCGTACCAGATATTCATTATTGTTGTGTTTTATCACCCTATTGACTTGTTCTTGTTCTTCATTGGTGAGTTCTGGTTGTGCAACTTCTTCGTCGTCATTTTCATGATTGTGACTACGAGTGAATACCATGATGAAATGTGTCTGATTAAGCTGAAAAGTGGATAGGAATTTTGAACAGGTGTGAGGAAATGAGAACTCAATTACTTTGGATTTATCACGAATAAGCTCATGATGACTGATAAGGAGAGTAACTCAAACAAGTTATCTCAATATGATGATGATGTAACTCGAGACGAGTTATTAGAGGATTTGTTACATGTTGTGTAGATTTGGCTTAAACAAGCTCTAGACTATTGATGGAGAGTAACATGAATAGGTTAATTGCGATATGGTTGTGATATAACGCAAAATGAATTATGAAAGGATTTGTGTTGGCAGTGATTTGGATAAATGCGATGGTGGATAGAATAATGAGTGAACTCAAACAAGTCACTTAATGTTAGTTTGATATAGCTAGAAATAAGCTATGAAGGATGTTTTGACAATCGACAATATGGGGAGTGATTGCTAGTCACTCAATATCAGTTGGATATAGCCAAAGACAAGCTATGACAGATATATTGTTGGATGAGGCAAGCTAATGAAATTGGTGTAATGGTTTGGTTTGTGTTGTTAGATTGTTTAGATTTTTTCGCTTAGTATTGAATTGGTTGAGAACTGATTTTTTGTGGAACACAACTAAGGTCTAAAATTTTACAATGAAAACATTGATATCAGCCAATTTTTATGATAAAACAATGCTAAACTATTTCATTTTCAAACAAGCAAGCAATCATGTGGATTTAATTTTTTTGGCGTATGAGGTAACTTCTTGAGGAATGATCATTGTTTCATGTAATCATAAAAGTATACTGTGAAATGGTGGATGTAGGCTCTTATTACTCCAAGAAGATGCATCCTCCGATATACCCTAGTCCTGATATACCTAATTTTGTACGGGACAAAATTGGTATGGGGAACCCTTAGAGCACTAGAGGAGACTCACCAATTCTTACTTACCTATTTCGGAGTGAATCACCACCCTGTAACGTGTTTTGTGAAAAGGTGGAAGGTGATGGAGGGATGAATGTGTATGGTGTCCTTATAACTCCCCGAAGATTTACAGGGATGATGCCCAGGCTTTGTTGTTACAGCTATTTAGGCGTGACTCGCATGCACTACACGACAACATTACCTGTAAGTGAAGAGCAGGGGCGAGGTAAATACCGAACACTGTGATGAGACTAGGTCTCAAAGTGCAATGCAGATGCAAATGTTGTTGGTGTATGGTAGTCAAGTCCACATCACCAAAGTGTAGCTTTGGTGGTGATGAAATCCACCTCGTCTACGTGAAAAAAAAATGATAAAGTGATTAAACGCAAGGTTCTTTCCAACTTGAAATAATGCACTAAAGCAAAAATAATTGTGTACCCGAGTGTACATTTTTTTTTTTTGGTTTCAGCAATTTTCTTTGAATGGTGGTATTTTTGTGAGATTTTTGTTGTTTTTTTTTTGTTTTTGTTTTTGACAATATTCAAAGAATGTGGTTCTACAGAAAATGAATTAGTAGTTATCCTGCAAACAAAATATTAGAAAAGTGATCATGGTTGTTTTTGATTTTCCATATCGCTCAAGGCACTGGGGAAAAGAGCATACATAACCAACGACCAAACAAATATTAATAATATGACAAAGGAAAATAATTATTGAAATGACAGTTGGAATACAAAGCTAGAGGATCCTACAATTTTAGAACAAGAAACTAAAAAATTGTGACCGTTTCTGATTTTCTAGATCGCTCAAAGGCGGAAGAAAAGAGCATACGCGGATACAATTGAAATAGATTTTTTTATTTTTTTAAATGTTAATAATTATTGCAATTAATTATGATTGCAAAATAGTGATAATGATTTATTTCACAAAAAGAAAAACGATGAAAGAAGAGTGTGAAAACGTTACCTAGAAGTGTTGTCGTGGAAAATTGAAATGTAAGGCAAAAAATTAAAAATTTAAAAATAAATAAATTGTTTTGAAGAGCCCAGGTGGCCTCAAGTTTTTGATTTCTAAGATCACTTTTGAAGTGCGAGGAAAGAGCATACGTGTGAAGTTGTTACGTGAAATAAAATAAAATAAAAAATAAAAAACTATAATTTTGTTATTTTTGTTAAAAAGACAGGTGCTAGAAGAAATGAAACCAAATTTTTTTTGTAAGTCTAAATCTAAAAATTATTTGTTCATTGCATAGATATTTTCGATACCTTTTCGTTAAAAAAAAATGAAGTCATTCCGAGTTCGGGAGCAAAAGTTATGGCTTCCGGAAGATGGGCTATGGTAGACTCAATGAAAATTTTGAACGTGAGAGAAAACGCCCCTGGGAGAGATGGTTTTTTTTTATTTTTCGACTTATATACTTCACTGAGAAGATAAAATTTTGACAAAGAAGGTTAAAAAGAACAATAAACAAAAGAAAGAGTTAGATCACAAAATGATTGAATAAAATAAAAGAAAAAAAAATTAACTTCCTACAAAGCAGTTACTTTAGCAAAAGTAAATAAATAAATACATTTTCCGGATTGGTTGTCCCATGACAGTAAGATGATAAACTAATGACTAGTTCATGTGTTTCTATAGATTATGAGTGAATAAAAAATCAGAACTGGGAACTAAACACCAAGCACCGAGGAGATCAAAGATAGGATGAGCATCATAGTTTCATTGTTGTTATAACCTACAGATACACCACAAGACACCACACAACAAAAACACTACCCAAAGCGTGAAGGTTAACCAAAGAAGGCCATAAGGAACATAAAAGGAAATAATAATGAACAATAATAAACAAATAACAGATAAAACCACTAATTGGGAAATTAATGGTAACAGATCGAAAGTAACGGGCATGCCAGAATGTAAGCTAGGAAAAATACACTACTAACAAGGAAGTAAAATACCAATAATCGCATTACCTCCTCTTGCGTCCGTAGAAAACCTCATAATGGGATAGGAAACTTGGATTGAGCCTTGATTGTGTGATATGTAGGTGTTTTTCTTCAAGACAGAGCAAGACCTTCCTACAACAATGATCCTCTTACTTTGCACTAGATGGGGAAAATGATTATGAGGCTATTTGGGCATTAGGACAAGGCAAAAGGATGTTCTTTGCTCAAAGGATGCAAGAACTTAGATATGGCATTCAAGCTTATTCTCCGTGTGGTTAGAGGGAAGAGGTAAGGTTATATTTATAGCCTGGGAGAGTGATTAACTTAGATTAATTTAAGTAATCATGGTTTGAAAATGTGGGCAAGATTAAGTGAGTGGTTTGAAAATGTGGGCAAGATTAGGTGAGTGGTTTGAAAATGTGGGAAAAATTAGATGAGTGGGGGCCACGAAGAATGGGTGAGGATTTGAATTATATTTTTAATTCATAAGTGGAGAATTTTAGGTGAGTGGGGACCACGAAGGGTGGGTGAGGATTTGAATTTAAATTTTTAATTCAATAGTAGAAAAACATGGAGAATAATGACATGTGGTGAGGATTGGGTTATTTTTTAGATTTTGAAATGGATAATTAATCAAATTATATTTGATTAATTTGAAGTGTATTTTTGTGGAAAATGAGGAAGGGGAATTAATTGATTTAGGACAGATGTGAAATTAGGGTGTCTACAACTATTATGTTGATTAATAAATATAAATTTATTGGCTTGTTTTTTGTAGTCTATCTCATAACAATATATTAAAATTGGGTTTTTAATAAACTATCTCTTAACAAGTCATTTATTACCATCATTTTATGTTGTAAATATCTCATAACACATTTCCTACCTTCATTCTATGCAAATAAATCCACGTTATAATTAAACATTTGTCACACAAATATATATGATCAAAATATGTAAAATATACAACATTCAAATGTGCATGACCCCATAGTTAAAATAAATCACATCTAAATTTTTCTTTCTTTCTATATTGAGTCTATTTTTCTTCTATGATTCCTATATGAGAATGGGCATATGCCCACTCAATACAAGATAAAAATGTTTGTTTGTATGAGAATGGACATATGCCCATTTAATACAAGATAAAAATGTTTGTTTGTATGAGAATGGACAATATAAGTATTTGTTATGAATTGGAATGTTATTAATGTATTGATTAATGCATTAAGTATTTATTAATCTTACTATTAAATTATAAACTCCTAAAATGGAAATTCCTCATACATGATATATAATTCCAAAAATCTCTTTTTGGATTCCAATAATAACCAAATAAAATTCCAATATTTTGTATAAGAAAAATTAATATAGCTTATTTCAATATTTAATCTAGATTGAAAAATGTATAAAATTAACGAAATTATGGTTCACGCTATCATTGGCGATGAAATCGCAAAAGATTCATCATCAAATTTTTCGATGTCATAGAGGCATGTGATAGTGATCTTGTGTGATATTGATCAAAACGTTTTCTAGGAAAAATTGTAAGAGTTGAGTGAAGGAAAATAATGAATGTTGAGGAATTTCATTATACTAATCCAACGTGGGCCTCGGACTAACAATATGGAGAATATATGAAGCATAAGGTCTCGATCATGAGCTATGAGATAGCATGCATTCCTAAAGGCACAAAGGTGTTGTTGTGGGTTCTCCTTGTTATTGAACTTAGAGAATTTTAGAGATCCCAATGATGGGGATAAGGGTTTATGGGGACCTGATATATTAATAGGTTCATTACAAATATGTTCATATGAGAAAGTGGTCTTGGATCCCAAGGTAGCGACTTCAAGATTGGCCACTCTAGTCAATAAATCATGCATGGGATCATTAGATGGATGGGGTGATATTTTGATGCATATGAAGTAGATAGGTTAGGTTGGGAATAAGGTTAATATGTTTGAGGATGAGTAGGTGTTGGTGGAAGTGGTTGATAAGGGGAAGGTAATTAAGGGGTTGTAATTGAATGGATTAAGATGGAGGTTCTTATTGGGAAATGGGGATGTGATAAAATTGATGTGTTTGAGTTGGTTGTACATTGATAGGGACAGTAGATGGGTTTCATATAGGGTGAGTTGGGATGTAATTAATGGGTGGGTGGGATGCCCTGAATAGATTGATTAGGAAGTATGTAGTGAAAAGTACCTCTAAGAGGATGTTGGTGGGTTTGGGTTGATTCAAAAGCATGGGGCCATGAAGTGATCACATTTGCATGGACATGAGAATTGGACATAAGGGGTAAAGTTGAATTATGTTGTTCAAGTGGAGGAAGAAGAAAATGAGACTCTTGTGATGATTGGATATGAGCACTAATAACCCTAGTGGATGATGAGGTGACATGGATAGAAGAGGTGATAACATTGTTAATGCGAGGAAAATTATGGGGAATGGGGACCAACAATTGAGTGGTTTGGTGATCATGAGGGAGTGTGGAAGAAGATTGATTAGGATCAAGATCATGTTGGGCCATGGAAATTTCATTCATAGATCTAGGGAAGTATATGACAATTTGTGATGTGAGGAATTGAGTGGACTCAAGATGTGAATGATAAGCATAAATTTTGAAGATGGGGGGCCCATAAAGAGGGAGTTTTGTAGATTTTGAAGGAGGTAATCATTAAGAGTAGCTATATTATCATCGAGAAGCTCTTCTAATTCCGCACAACCACAAGGGATGGTAGGAGTCCCAAAAGCTTCAAGAGAGGTGGTGGAAGTTATTGGTCTAGATGAGATGGAATGATGATAAAGAAAGGGGTTGGTTTAAGCACGGGTGTTAGGTTGGATTATTTGAAACTCTTAAAGAGGAAAAATGGATACCATTGGTTGAGTAATTGCACAAGAGGCAACCAAAGGAGTGGACAAAATGATAGAAAGGGCGGAAGTTTTTTGGGAGGAAATAGTGGAAATAGGAATGTTGTTGGATGACATGTTTTGTTCCATTTTTCTTTCTTGGGAACGTGTAATGATGGACATGAAACAAAAAATAAAACAAAACTATGCTGAATTTTTAATTATTTAAAACAATTCACACAAAAGAGGATTAATTATCTTGATTATTAAAGATGTGAAAAGGAATGAAAAATGGGCTTCAAGGTAGCCTAGGAAATGGCCAATCTATGGATGGTTTTGGGTAGTTTTGGGTGGAATATTCAATATACTTGAAGGTACATGAGGCATGAATTTGTGTTGAATATCAGTATGGGGCTTGATATTGGGGCCTACCCCCACACGCCGCACACTACAATGCTAAGGGTGTCTGACACTTAGCCAATATACCAATATCGAAAAAGTTTATAGCTCTTCCAGAACACCTCGGCGGATTTCCTACTAGGTGATGAAATCCCAATATTTCCACTTGGAAGGAGATGTTTAGATGTGTAGTTTTGATGCGTGTGTATTGGATATGTGTGATAATGGTGTATGCAAAGAGTTAACCCTCTAATTATACTAAATTTGTCAAGCAAATATAGAGGTGTTTTGATATCCAAAATGAAATGTTATGTTCAATGAAGAGAATCAAGCAAGAACGATACAAAAGGAGAAAATATAGAAAAAGAGGAATAATTGGATAATGATTTTCCTTTTTATTATTATTAATTTTAAATAAAGTAAGAAAATCCAAGCAAAGAAACCCACGCACACAAGTAAACAAGCAATACTACTTTTTTGCAAGGTTAGTAGAAGATGGAAGAAAATAGAAATGAAAGAAAAATGAAAAGACTCACCAAAGAAGGGGGTGGGTGTCACCGGATGTGCCAGAATGTTGAAATTTTTTCTCATACTTGTTTTAGATTAGTGAAATTGTAACAAATAAAATGACTAGCAGAATTATGAGAGAGTTTAAGGTACCTCTCGAATGGGATGTTGATGGATATGGGCACAAAAGATAACTCCTCACAGTGAGCTAGATGACATGCACAACAAAGAGAACTCAAAGGAAAAAGATTAATAGATAAATGGGTTGGTTTCCTGACAATATCAATCGGGAGAAGTGAAAACTTCCTAGGATGGATGTCAACCCATGTTTTGATAAAGATAAGTAAAAATAGTTAATAAATTAGATGTAGCAGATAAATTAACTAAAAAAAAAACCTAAAATGTACTAGATAGAGTAAAGATACATATTTGATATAAATAGATGCAAACTAAATCAAACTTGAATGGGTTGAAGATGACCCGAGGATGCAGATAATGATGAAGGGGACTGGGGTAGTGTAGGAATAAAATGCAAAAACTAGACCCGCACGGATCTTTCAAGCCCGATATTAATTTAGGATGATGTCAAGTGGAACAGGAACACTGCAAGAAGATATGAACCTAGATGTAACAAAAAGGATGGAAGAAAATTTATGAAAGATGAAAACTTATTAATAGGGTCAATAATGATTGGTCTCGATTGAATCCTACTAGGTCTGATGAAGTCTGGATTTGAAGGTACAGGTGTGAAGAATGAGAAGATTGAAAGAATCCAAGGGCCTGTGATATGAGGAAGCAAAGTGTAGAATGGTCGTAGAGATAATAATATGGACACATGCTAGGTCGAGGGTGAATGGGAATGGAATGAGGGTTTGATGAAAGGAAATGGGCTGGAAACATGAAATGAAACAAGTTAAATGGATGATAGACAAATGACATGGTTATGAGACAATTGATGACCTAGAAAGAAAATGATACAAAGATGATGAGATGGCCAAAATACTTCAACAAGCTTCAAATATCCAAGATCTCCAATGGACACAATGTAAGGGTTCCAAAGTAGCTTCAAGATGGTAATAACAACTCCAAAGAAGACATAATCACAATGAAATTCACAAGATAGCTTCACTCTCAAAGATTGCATCCCTTGAAAGAGATGGGTATGGTCGTATTTATAGGGTTTACGATGACCCATATGGATAACCGCCGATGTGAAGGTCCATCCATTTGGGAAGTGAAAGGGTGACAAGCTTGAGGCAATGAGCCCTTATGAGGTGGGATTAGGGTTTTGAGAGGTGAGGATGAGTTAGGGTTGCTTAGGATGGATAAATGGGTAGGTGGGAGGTGAAAAATATTAAATAAAGGCAAAGGGGAGGTAAAATCATTAAATGAGGGCCTAGGAAGGATAAAATGGAGGATTTAGGGAGAATAAATGGATTAGATCGGGATTTAGGATTAATTAAATGATGATTAGGGATGATTAGGGTAAATTAATTAAGGGTGCAATTAAGATGAGATTAAGGTGGGAAATACCAATTAAATGGATAAATATATTTTAGGAGGGAAAGGGGGATTTAAATGGGAAGAGAGGTATGTATCGAAAAATGATGAAGAAGGGGATATTATGTGGGATGAGGGGTAGTGACTCCAAAAATTTGTATCTACAACATTTGATGAGGATGAGGGTTTTAATTCTTAAAACAAAATCCATTTTTTCACAACTCTTAAAGACAGGATGAATTTTATATAATCTAAGTGTTGCTAAAACATAAGTTTTCTCCAAAATAAGGTGACATAGCTGAAGTGTTTATATCTCTGGTACAAGAGGAACATGTGATTTCTGGGAGAAGTTTTGGGACCCACACAATTTGGTGTTTTTGTGGAAAATATTATAACTACATGCAATTTGATTTTTATCCAAGTCTATAACACAACAATTAAGTTGCTCGACCAATTGAAAATATAGTGTATCTAAAAAAATAAATGCACTTCATGTTAATGGAAATTATGATCCTCACGAAACAAACCCCACATCAAACGTTGTCTTCAATTTGAATATCAAGGATGTTTCTATGAAGTTGATCTACATTTTTATTCAAAAGAAAAAAATGTTTCAGAAGATACAATTACAAATGTTTGTGAAGGAGACATGATGGATTTTGAAAATTAGATCGCAATACATTTAGGTTGCATATTGATAAAATAATCATGCCTTTTTGCAAGGGTTTTTACGTATCGAAATGATATATCATCCAATGGTCGCCATCCAAGTTGGCCCATCTAGATGATTTTGTTATGGAAGTATGGATAAAATAAATTCCAAAAGAGGTGTTGGTAAAAATGTGGAGTGCATTCGAAGATCCATTACCTTAACTGGTATATCCAAATTCATTTGAATCCTCTAATTGCAGTAGTAATGAAAAGTTGATAAAAAGACCTTACAACTCCAAAAAATCCAAAAGGTAAATATTACTCCATCTAGTACACCAAAGGAAAGGAAAATAAAAAAACAAGAGAACAATTCTTGTCTGAAGTTGAGAAGAAACCTTGCTACAAGGAAGGATGTCTCTCTAATCTATCTCTCAATGCTTTCAATCACATTTGGAATATAACTCTAGGGATGAATGAATTTTTCATCAATTTTTTTAATTAATGCATTCACCACAAATGCTAACATTTGTAATGTAGGTTGAACTTCGATAAAACTATAGATAAATTGAAGTTATGTGGAAGGGATGTATGTCAGAATGCATGGTATAGATGTCATGGAATCCTGAAGAGCACCTATTATGGATACAGATAATCTTGGATGAATGGAAAGAGGAGGGTAGTAAATGGAAAAATAAGAAAACAAAAACAAATGCCAAGAAATTTTGCAACTATTGCATTGATATCGAGAATGGCTGGAGAGAAATTATGATATATCACCACACATATCTCATTCAGTGGGACAAGATAATACTAAAGTAACAATGAGATTGTTGCATGCATGTTAGAGTTATGCTTATATCCTAAAAAATTGTAACAAAGACCTTTCACTATTGAAACTTCCTCCATCATCATAGTAAAACCTCATAAAAATATGGAAAGAACATTTATCCCATGTTTCAATCACGAAGAACAACTTCTTCTCCAAATGTGATGAGTGCACATAGCTTAAGAACAAATGTGCAACTACCTCATGTCTAGAAACACTGACACAAGTAGATCAACGCTAGAAATGACACAATGATTATATTCAAATTTTTTGTGTAACTTACTATGCTCATAGAATGCAATCAGAGGAACATCCTAATAGCTACTTGAGCATTTTGCATGAAAAAATGGACAAGATGAAAATCGGCATACCAAGGACGGGAAGAAAAGTAATGTCAATAAACAATGATATTAACCTCCCGTCACCTTTAATTGTATGTTGAAACATGCGCATAAAACAAGGGGTTTTGGGCACTATGGTCATCCTTTTATTGAGTGAGGAGTAAACTTTACAATAACATCTTTAGAACTATGTATCAGGAAGCTAGAATAACCACTTACAAATCACTATGGTGATTTGTTATATAGTAGTGGGACGTCAAAACACCCATTACATGATGCATTGTTGCAAAATGATGTGTATGAAAAGTGCAAGGAATACAAGAAGAAAAATGAGTAGGCTCATACAACTGATATTGTAAACAAATGTATAAGTTCATTTAGAAAACAACCACCAATTCTCTACTTACAACTAGATAATACTTCAAGTGACAATAAAAATTGCACATTGTTTGCGTTTACATCCATGCCGACATCCGAAGCATTTTCAACCCAAAGTGAACATGAGATTCCTTCCAGTGGGTCACACACATGAGGATATATATGGGAAATTTGGGTGATTATCAACATCATTGTGCAAATTAGAAACATTCTCTTTTCCAAAAATAATGGAAACTTATAGAACATGCCAAGAGGGGTCTAACACATTCAATCCATACCTTATTTAGGAATTCTATGAATTTAAGGACTTTGTGGAACCTCACCTGTTAGATGGAAAGCACAAGATTATGGGTATCATCAAAGAAAACATGTTTAAATTTCATGTCTTCAACAACATTGTCATCAATGTCATGGAGTACAAAACATAAATCATGGATTCCTTATGGTAGTAGCCGTTGGTCATTCCAACGTGTGCCCGTGTCTCCGATCTTGGAAGGAATGAACTGCTTGAGACAACAATGGAACCATCCCCAAGTTCGGGACCTTGCAAGCTTGGGATAGATCTCAAGAAAAGGTAGTTCCCTCTATCTATTTCTACTGCTACTTCTACTCCTAGTATTGGGAGGGGAAACTAATCTAAAAATTCCAAGGACCAAGGATAGAAGGATAACATGAAAGGAAACCTACACTAAAAGGTGATAGCACCAGAAAAGAGGGATGAACACTATCTGTTTTGAGTGGGAATGAAAGGAAATGCGTGAAAGGAGGCTAGACATGAGTAACATAGATAAACACGTATTTACCAGATCGTTCTCATGGAACACAACTAAATAAAGAACTGCAAGGGATGTGAAATGGCACAACCAGCACACAACACAAAATAAAAGGCAAGAAGAAGGAATGCAAACACATTAGGATAGAGAATAGTCACAAAATGATGTTTCTATTACTTCCGAAAATGCACAGAGCTGTTACAATGGTGAAGGAGGCCGATATCCACATGCAAGAGCTAGATCTAGAGGTCTGTAACTCAAAATATAGAAAATATGAAGTCCTTAGCAAAATGTGTAAGGATCCAAAATCCAACGTTAATAATGAGCCCAAATCTTACATTTATAGATGAATATGTAGAAAGAGAAGAGGAGGGAAAACCCAAATTTGAAATACAACCACCAACAAGAGGCATTCAATGTCTATAAATCCACATGCTAATCTGTTAGATGCACTTGCCCAAACTTATTTGGCATGTCAAGAGGGAATAAAGCTGAATCGGATTAAATTGGGTGGTTGGAGCAATCAGATCTTCTCATCAATGCTCAGAGAGACATTTTCCCATTTCTCACCTATCAGATCCACCAAGAATTTGAATTTGAATGTCTAGCACTATAGCTAATGTTAAGAAATCACCGACAAGGCCAGTGCATGCACCGATCGGAGCTCAGTAGTAAAATATATGGTTGCCATTAGTTAGATGTTAGAGCCACTGCGTCACGCAAGACACATGGTGCATGTGGATTGGCTGAAATGATGGCCAATTGTGTAAATATTTGTCATTTCTGCCACATGTCAGTCATTGATTTGTTGCAAGGATTCGGTTCCTTGTTGAAGTGCTTTGATAGGTTACGTGTGGCACACTCAAGCATGCCAGAAGATGACCTGGCATAGAAGGGGCGCAAAGGACGGCATGAGGGAAGGGTGCACGAGAGGAAAATAGATAAAGACACGAGAGAGATGAACACGCGACGCGTGTGGGGAAATGAGGAAAAATGATGATCATAGAATGCATGGTCAAGGCACAACTATTACAAAGTAATGGGCACGACACGTGAGAGGGCCAGTACTTAGCTAATTGAATGAAGTACAAGGTGTGCATGCAAGGAAGAAGCGCTTAAGAAGAAAGTGAATGTGTAGAAGGTAGGCGTAAGCGGAGGAGGAGTAGAAAAAGAGGAAAAGGAAATCGAAAGGAGGGAACAAAAAGTGTGCAAGGACGTGTAAGGAAAAGAAGGGGCACCTAGGGAAAGCTAATACAAAGGAATTGTGCTAACCGAACTCGAGCATGCACAAACTTCAAAGAGGAGATGAGAGCCGAATATGTATACAAGTTACCCAAATAACTAGGAGAGTTATTTAGATAACAATTTTGGTGACTTTCGAGGCCATCTACCTACTAGATGAAGGAGATCAATAGCCTAGAGCATCCATTGGGCATGGAGTCTGCTATGTAATCATGAAACTACCCATATAGTCACTAGAAAGATTATGTATTGACTCTATTATGAATCTTGCAATCGCTGGGATAATATCTACATTTTGTAAGCAAAATAAGAGCACAAGTAGGAAACACTTGAAAGGAAAGAATTATGCACAAACAAACAATGTGAACGCAACACACTTAGAGGAATTGAAACTACTCTAACATTTATAGAATGATTCATCAAACTTAATGGAAGGTTTTGAGATAGAAACCATTTACTGGGATCTACAATGCACTTCCATCAAGATGAATTAACTCAAAAGAGTTAGCCTCTTTGCACGAACTGATGATGTATGGGCCACTCCAAAGTGCATCAAAATTTGAATGGAATCTGGTTTAGCTTTTTCAGCATCCCATTTTAGGACTAAGTCCCCAACTTTGAAAGCTTGGGTGCATGCAACATTGGCACAATGATATTGACTATGAGGCATGTTGCAAGGGAAGCACCATTCTGACTCTTGTGCCAAATTGTTCTAAACTGGAACAAGCACCCGACTTGCATTGGGTGTTGGAAGAGAAGGTGCGAGAGGAACAACTTGCAAGGGTAGATGTGCATTGGGATGTCATCTATCATTCTATTGGTGGGCGTGTATCTTTGATTTCCATACTGATTCCGCCAAGGCTGATTGCTTTGGCCATGTGCCTGATTAGAACTACCTCTATAGGCTTGTGCTTGTTGTTTCTCTAATGATACAACCTTGTTTGAAAAGTTTCTAATCATGGCCTTCAACTCTTCATCTTCCTTCTGCTGCGCTGGAGAGTAGGATGTTGAGGCAAATGGTTATGTGCTTTGCTCAGAATAGGAATAGGGGCCACAGAAGGCTGGGGTGCTTGTGACATTTATGGGAATAAGGGCATAGGTGGTCTAAGAGCTATCTTTCTTGCCTAAATAAGACTATTTTCTAGCCCTTACTGCAATACTATAAGCAACTGGTAAAGTCCTACCTCCCATGGATTGGATCATGATTGAGATATCGCTATTGAGTGCCTTTAGATAATATAGGAAATCATGTTGGGTTGTAGGTCTTACCACAAGAGGGATTCTATCCCAAGTCTTCTGAAATCTAATGTTGAAATCAGTCATCTGCTTGTTGGGTGCCCTTTTTGTTGTTGTTAGTTGCTCCACCAGAGATAGGTGATCTGATTTATCTTTAAAGAAATTGCAAAGATTTGTTCCTAGCTCATCCCAAGTTATAATAGATCCAAGTATTAACCCTCGTACCAAGGTGAGTGCACCAAGTTGGGGGGTAAAAGGGGGTCTTAAGTGGACGCATTTTTCTGAAAAAAAAATCAACTTGTACGAGTTTTTTGAAATAGTTACACTCAAAATTGGAAGATGTTGTAGAAATATGAATCATAAAATTTTGAGTCTAGTTTCTAAAATACTAAATTTTATTGAAAACGAATAAGTTTAAGTGGATCAAACAACTAAAATACCAACAAATTCTCCCGATTTTGTTAAAAACATAATAGAGTGACTTTCGTGCCCCCACCATTTTTTTAGCACCATTTAGTATTTTTTAGCACCATTTAGTATTTTTGAAAACCCTTTGGTAGAGAGATAGGTAAGAGCATCTAGTTTGGGCTCCATTTTTTAAAGATTTTTTTAGCAAATATTTTTTTATTTATGATTTTTCTAGTACAAAAATTTTATGTTTTGAAAAATAACGGAGCTCCGACCGTGCCCCCTAACTACCTCAAAAAATATCGAAACTTAGAATTTTTTATTAATGTGTATAAAATTATGCCTAGTTTGGGCTAGTATAATTTTTTTAATTTCAATCACAAAAAAAAAAAGATACACCATGAAAGATAGACATATTTACACTTCAAAAATAGCTATAAAAAGGCATAGTTAGAAAATAAATAATATGGAATTCTTATATTAGTATAAAATTTGGAAAATTATATTTTTAGAAAGAAGAGGCTCGCTTTACGTCATGGTATAATTTTTTTTAAAATGGATTGATTGTTTTATTTTGATTTATCATAGAGGAAGTGTCATTTTTACATTTTCTTGTAAAAACTCATTATTTGCTATGTTTGTGTAGGTCCATGTCTCATGCTTGGGGGTCCAAACCAGATCCCAAGCCTTGAGGCATGGATTGGGAAAAGAGAACAAAAAGCACGTACGTGTTATTCTTTGTTTTATATTTTGTGGCCCCCAACGTCCCCTTTCATCTCTTTCACAGAATTCTACAAACATTCTATTTTTTTTTGCAATATTCTCTACATTATGCATGATTTTTTAGTATTTCATTTTGTCCCCTACCCCACTACTTGATTTTTTCTAATCATTGGCAATAAATGTCGAGCTAAGGACAAGAGGAAAGTCAAGAATAAGACACCAAAGCAATTGGAAGAGAAGAGAATAAAGAAATTTAAGAGAATGCCAAAAATTCGAAGCAGGAAAGGTACATCCACTATATCAAATGTAGCTAATGTATTAGAAAATTGGGATGAAATACATAATGAAAATGTAGAGAATAATGATTTTGTAATGAATAATGATTTTGCAATGAATAATGATATTGAATTGAATGATAATGTTGGTATGGATGAAGAAATTGATATGAATCCAATTGTTGAACCTTTAATTGATGAAAACATTATAAAACCAATGCCTAACAAAATGTCTGAAAGAAATGCGAGAAGAAAAGCTAGTGGAATTTGGGATAATTACTTTGAGAATTTAAATGACACACAAAGATGTCAATTATTTGTTTCATTGATGAAATTAATTAAGATGAGACCTATAATGAAGACCCTAGGGTTAAGAACATCTAATGTTGTTGATAAAAATGCGTCAATTGTTGAAAACATACATAAAGCATACCAAACTGTAGGTGGAAAAATATGCACCAAAGATAGTAATGTTACACGACGTGCACTAACTAATTATATAGTAAGTGATAAAACAATTAATAAACGTTTGATTAGAAAAATAAGCATTGCTTTGAAGCCAAAACGTAAGAAAAACACTAATGAAAGCAATAGAGAGACGTAAACGTCTTGAGTTAGTCAATACCAATGACTATTGGGATTTTTCTAGTAGACTTCCACAAAAATACAAGAATACATCTGATATTCTAAAATAATTAATTGTAAAATTTTGGAATGAGAACACAAGGGTGTCACCGAATAGAAGAGATATAGTAAAAAGAAGAATAGGTTCTCGTAATTGTGAATTGTGTGCAAAAAATTTCTTAGATATGACTCAAATAGAATTTTTCTCTAAGTTTAAAAATGAAAATCCACAAATTAACATTAGCCAAATATTCTTTGAAATGAGAAAACCCTTTTATGTGAAAATCAATCACTCACGTACCACTTGTTGTTGCAGGCATCCTGTTGAATTTTCAATGCATTATGATGTTTTTTGTCAAATACGTAGTGTTTTGCATACTGACATCATGTTGCATGAGTGTGGAATAAATGTCCCACAAAAATCTTAAAGGGAATTTATTCCGACAATATTTTGTGAAAAATCAACAAGACAATTTTTTATAACAAAGCATGTTTGGATGGAACGTGCAATGTATGCGGTGGCTCGCCAAATCTGAAAAGTTGTACCCATGAGAAGAGTACATATTCAATAGGAAAATAATTGGTTTATTTCATCAAATATAAATCGGTGGCATATCAATTAAAAGATGGAAAAGAATCTAAGAGGTGTGAGCTTGTTACAAAACAATTACTTGTATAAGAATATATGGTCAAATTTAGAGAGGAATTTTTTTATGAGTATGCAAGGCACACATATAGAGCTTGATGGTTGGATGAACAATTCAAGTTAACCAAGGACACATTCCCACATGGTACTATTGTTTAAGTAGTTGAATTCGTAGAGAATTACACATTGCAGCCACAAATAGAGGTTCAGTCTCAATATTATAACTCAGTGCAAGTTTATATTTTCGTGCATATAACATTCATGCACTCTCCTAAAAGCACTGAGCAAGATTGAAAAATATTAAGAGAGTATCATTTCTACATCAGTGATGATCAGACACATTCTACAGAATATGTACAAGGGTGTTTCTAGGTGTTTTTGAAGGAGAGGAACATTATTTTCAATCAACATTATATTTGGTCAGACAACTGCACATCACAATTCAAGAATGCACAAATGTTTTATTGGCTAAGTAAGATGCACAAAGAAACAAATGTACAACATATCTAGAGTTTTACTGAGGTAGGACATGGAAAATGAGAGCATGATGGTATAAGAGCATGTGTGAAAAGAGCACTTGTAAGGGAAGAGTTAAAGTTCAAGGATGGTGCTAAATTTATAGATGCAAAAAGTATTGTTGATTGGTGTGTTAAGAATATGGGCCATGAATCTCAAGAGAGATCAACGGTTCGTAGATATTTTTGGTTGATAGAGCAACAACATTTGACAAACTTTGAAGATTGTATGACAATTGCAGGATCAAGTGATATGCACTCATTTCGTAGTTTAGATGCAAATGCTTGGACTATTTATACTAGGTGCATGACATGTTTTTGTATATCATGCATTGATTTTGCGTGGAATGAATGTGAGTCACAACAGTGGGTGGATGAGTGGACTTGTATACCTCTAATTCCACTCGATACACATCAAGTTCCATGAGCATTACAACTTGTAGGGTCTTCAGATCAAATGACAACATCACCTGACTTTGACCAAGTCTCTGATTTAGTGCAACAAGGTACATACATATATGTACATGCCATGTTTTCAATTTATAAATTATTAAATGGTCAACTCTTAATGTATTTATAAATTGACTGAACAATTTTACTTTGTGATACATAGGGAACGTTTTTGTAATTATTGTGACGGAATTTAAGGAAGAGGGAACAAACTACTTCTTATCTCATTGTGTAGAGGGAAAAAAATTGACTTCCACAATCATTGATGGTGAAGACCTTGAGTATCCCACTAGATCAGTGGTAGTCACTGGAACTTGGCTTCGATGATATCTTACCAAAAATCAAACATTTGGTTGTTTGAAGACTATGAAGTACATCGAAGATACTTCACTATTCACATTTGGTCCTTGCAACAAATATTTAATTGATCAAATATTGAGGTCGGCCATCAAAAAAATATGTGGAAGGTTCGTGAATCGGATCATGAAGCAATTCTTACTCGCATCAAGAATAGAGTTGATCCTGCAGTTCATTGGATTAAATTTGCAAAGGTATGTTCTTCATGAATTTAATTTGAATATTTATGTAAATGATTTTGTTTAAACTTTTTATGATTTAAAATTCTATGTAATTGCTTACTAACATGTTTATGTAGGTTAGTGGTGCCAAAAAAGCTTCCACCTTCACGTGGTTGGCACTATCAGTAGAGAATTTATTATTCTTGAAGCCAAGTGAAGCTAAGAAAAATTAAATATTAGAAAGGAACAACAAACAGAAATTCTCATTTCACCACCTATATTGTAAAAATATCTTATTAAAATTCTCATTTCACCACCTATATTGTATGAACCACCTATATTATTCAGGTGATTGGCAATGGACAACCTTACACTGACTCAGTCTAAATGGAGATGGAGAAAACCATAAGAGGATTTCGTAGAGGGCCCCGACGTGGAGGTCTCAGATCTGACGCGATGTCTCTAGGTGCCACAGAGTCTGAGAAATCACCCGTCGAAGATATGGCGTGTTTTGGTCTCAAGACTCTTAAGTGACTACACTCGAACGAGGTAGCTTGAAAGCACGGGGAGATTAGGGAATAAAAATGAAGCCTCCACTAGTGTTCACCAAGCCACCCCGATGTGTTGGTGTAGTTGGTTTAGTCCCACGAACTTCTGTTTGCAAACTACAGCCTCTGGTAACCCTACACTGACTTAGACTGCACTATTTTGTGCCTTTGCAAAAAATAGGACATCGAGAGAACCAAATAGAGATGGTGAAAACCAAAAGAGGCTTTCGTATAGTACCGACGTGGAGCTCTTGGATGTGATGAGACGTCTCTAGGTGCCACGGAGTCAGAGAAATCACCCGTCGAAGATATGACATGTTTGGGTCTCAGGGCTCTTAAGAGACTACACCCGAACGAGGTAGCCTGAAAGCACAAGGAGCATAGGGATCTAAAAAAATGCCTCCAACAGTGTTCACCAATCCACCTCAACATGTTGGCATAGTTGGTTCGGTCCCACACGCTACCATTTGAAAAATACAACATCTAGCAGCCCTACATTGACTTAGACTACATTATTTCACGCGTTTGCAAACAATACGACAACGAGAGAACATAATAGAGATGGAAAAAATCACGAGATAATTTTATAGAGTACCTTGACATGGAGCTCTTGGACCTGATGAGATTTCTCTAGGTGCCACGGAGTCCGAGAAATCACCCGTCGAACATATGACGTGTTTGGGTCTTAGGGCTCTTAAGATACTACGCCCGAACGAGGTAGCCCGAAAGCACGGGGAGTGTAAGGAACCAAAAAAATCCTCCACTAGCATTCAAAAAACCACCCCGACATGTTGGCATAGTTGGTTTGGTCCCATGAGCTTTCATTTGCAAACTACAACCTCTCAGTAGCCCTATACCGACTCAAACTAAACTATTTATTTTGTTTCGCAAACAATAAAGACTGCGAGAGAACCGGATGGATACGGAAAAAACCATGAGAGGATTTCGTATAGGTCCCCAATGTGGAGCTCTTGTATATGATGAGACATCTCTAGGTGCCACGAAGTCCAAAAAATCACCCGTCGAAGATATGGGATGTTTGGGCCTCGTGGCTCTTAAGGAATTATACCCGGACGGGGTAGCCTGAAAGCACGGGGAGTGTAGGGAACCAAAAAAAATCCTCCACTAACGTTCACTAGGCCACCCCGATGTATTGGTGTAGTTTGTTTGGTCCAACATGCTACCGTTTACAGAATACAACATCTAGCAGCCCTACACTAACTCGTGATCGCACTATTTTACACGTTTGCAAACAATAGGACAGAGAGAGAATCGGATGGAGATAGAAAAAACTACAAGATGCTTTCTTATAGTTCCTTGACATGGAGCTCTCAGATTTGACGAAACGTCTCTAGGTGCCACAGAGTCCGAGAAATCACTTGTCGAAGATATGACGTGTTTGGGTCTTAGGGCTCTTAAGCGACTGCACCCGAACAGGGTAGCCCGAAAGCACGGGGAGTGTAGGGAACCAAAATGAAGCCTTCAATAGTTTTCACCAGGCCACCCCAATGTATTGGCATAGTTGGTTTGGTCCCACGATCTTTCATTTGCAAATTACACCTCACGGAAGCCCTATACCGACTAAATCGCATTATTTCTCACTTTTGCAAACAATAGCAAAGTGGAGAGAACCAGATGGAGACATAGAAAACCACGAGAGAATTTCATAGAGGGATTTAACATGGAGCTCTCGGATCTGATGAGACATCTCTAGGTACCACTGAGTCTAATAAATCACATGTCGAAGATAGATATTGATTGGGTCTCGTGGCTCTTAAGTGACTACGCCCGACAGGTAGCCCAAAAGCATAGGAAGTGTAGGGAACCAAAAAAAGCCTCCATTAGCATTCACCAGACACCCTGATGTGTTGGCGTAGTTAGTTCAGTCCCACGAGCTTCCGTTTGCAAACCTACCCTCTACACCGACTCAAACTACACTATTTCTCGCATTTGTAAACAATAGCACAGCGAGAGAACCAGATGGATACAGAGAAAACCTTGAGAGGATTTTGTAGAGGGATTTAATTTAGAGCTCTTGGATTAGATGATACATCTCTAGGTACTAGAAAGTCCGAGAAATTACATGTCGAAGATAGCTATTGATTGGGCCTCGTGGCTCTTAAGCGACTACACCGGGACGAGGTAGCTTGAAAGAATGGGTAGCATAGGGAACCAAAAGGAAGCCTCCACTAGTATTCACCAGGCCACCTTGATGTGTTGGCGTAGTTGGTTTAGTCCCATGAGCTTCTGTTTGCAAACTACAGCCTTTAACAACCCTAAACTGATTCAAACTGCACTATTTCTCACGTTTGCAAACAAAACTACAACAAGAGAACTGGATGGAGACAGAGAAAACAATGAGATAATTTCATAGAGGTCTTCAACATGGAGCTCTTGGATCTGACGAGACATCTCTAAGTGCCACAGAGTTCGAGAAATCACCCGTCGAAGATATGACGTGTTTGGGTATCGTGGCTCTTAAACGACTACGCCTGGGATGGGGTAGCCCGAAAGCACAAGGAGCGTAGGGAACCAAAATGAATCCTCCGCTAATGTTCACCAAGCCACCTCAATGTGTTTTCATAGTTGGTTCGGTCCCACGACCTTCTATTTGTAAACTATAGCCTCTGGTAGCCCTACATTGACTCAAACTGCACTATTTCTTGTGTTTGCAAATAATATCACAACAAGAGAACCGGATGGAGACAAAGAAAACCATGAGAGAATTTCATAGAGGGCTTCAACATAGAGCTCTCAGATCCAACGAGACATCTCTAGGTGCCATGGAGTCTCGAGAAATCACATATCAAAGATAGCTATTGATTGGGCCTCAGAGCTCTTAAGCGATTAGGCCCGGACGGAGTAGCCCGAAAGCACGGGTAGCGTAGGGAACCAAAGAGAAGTATTCAATAGCATTCACTAGGCCACTCGACGTGTTGGCGTAGTTGATTTGGTCCCACGAGCTTCCATTTGCAAACTAGAACCTTTGGCAGCCCTAGATTGACTCAAACTGCACTATTTCTCATGTTCTCAAACAATAGCACAATGAGAGAACCGGATGGAGACAGAGAAAACCGCAAGAGCCTTTTGTAGAGGGCTTCAAGATGGAGTTCTCAAATCTAACAAGATGTCTCTAGGTGTCACTGAGTCTAAGAAATCACATGTTGAAGATAGTTATTGATTGGGCCTCAAGGCTCTTAAGCGGCTTACCCGGACGGGGTAGCCCGAAGCAAGGCGTGGGAGCGAGTAACCAAAACAAAGCATCCACTAGCATTTACCAGGCCACCCCAATGTTTTGGCGTAGTTGGTTTGGTCCCACGAGATTCTGTTTACAAAATACCGCCTCCGACAACCCTACACCGACTCAAATTGCACTATTTCTCACGTTTGCATACATTAGCATAGTGAGAGAACCTGGATGGAGACAAAGAGAACCACAAGAGGTTTTCATAGAGGGCTTCAACATGGAGCTCTCATATCTAATGAGACATCTCTAGGTGCCACGAAGTCTGAGAAATCACATGTTGAAGATAGCTATTGATTGGGCCCTGTGGCTCTTAAGCAACAATGCCCTGGACGGGGTAGTCCAAAAGCACGGGAGCAAAGGGAACCAAAATGAAGCCTCCACTAGCATTCACCAAGCCACCCGATGAGTTGGCATAGTTGGTTTTGTCCCACGAGCTTTCGTTTGCAAACTACAACCTCTGGTAGCCCTACACTGACTCAAACTACACTATTTCGTGCGTTTGTAAACAATAGCACAGCGAGAGAACCGGATTGATACGGAGAAAACCGTGAGAGGATTTTGTAGAGGGATTCAATATGGAGTTCTCAAATCTGAAGATACATCTCTAGGTGCTATAGAGTCCGAGAAATTACATGTCAAAGATAGCTATTGATTGGACCTTAGGGCTCTTAAGTGACTATGCCCGAAAGCACGGGCAACGTAGGGAACCAAAATAAGGCCTCCAATAGAGTTCACAAGGCCACCCCGATTTGTTTGCGTAGTTGGTTCAGTCCCACGAGCTTCCATTTGCAAACTACGGTGTCCGGCAGCCCTACACCGACTCAACCGCACTATTTCTCACATTTGCAAATAATAGCACAGCGAGAGAACTGGATGGAGACGAAGAAAACCACGAGAGGATTTCGTAAAGGGCTTCAACATGGAGCACTTGGATTTGAAAAAATGTCTCTAGGTGCCACGGAGTCCAAGAAATCACATGTCGAAGATAGCTATTGATTGGGCCTTAGGGCTCTGAAGCAACTACGCCCAAATGAGGTAGCCCGAAAGCACAAGGAGCATAGGGAACAAAAACAAAGCCTCCACTAGCATTCACCAAGCCACCTCGATGTTTTGGAGTAGTTGGTCTACGTCCCACGAGCCTCCGTTTACAAACTATTGCTACCGTTTACAAACTACAACAAAGTGGGGATTAATATAAAATAATCAACTTGGCATGTTGTCCTTAAGATTATCCATGATTCTATCAACAACATCACGTGCATCTTCCATTCCAATTAATTTGTGATCCTTCCACGCTTCCCATTGTTCCTTTTCTTTTGCTTGTATCTTCTCTTCAAGTTCTCCCATATGTTTTGGGTAATGAAATTGAGTCTTTATGACTTTCGTGAGGCATTTCTTCTTGAATCATAGTGACATTTTCACCTAATTATTTTTCTTCACGATGTTCATTGTCATTTAAATTTGAATACTGAATATTTATATGGCCTTCGACTTTTTTTGGGCACAAACAACCTTTTGTAATGTCCAAAAATTCAAGCTCTTCATTCTTTGTTTGATTCAAGATATTCATTCTTTCAAAATGAACATTTGGAACACTAGTGGTCTCCACAAAAAAACTAAGTTCATAGTCTACATAGTTGCATCCTATGGAAAAATCATTGAACATTGGTGGTTTCCTCCACCCATGCTTTTGGGCTACCCCGCTTGGGAGTAAGCCGCTAAGAGCCTTGAGGCCCAATCACGCCATATCTTCGACGGGTAATTTCACGGAATCCATGGCACCAAGATATGTCTCGTCAGATCCGAGATCTCCACATTGGGGACCTATATGAAATCCTCTCGTGGTTTTCTCCGTCTCCATCCGGTTCTCTCGTTGTGCTATTGTTTGCAAACACGAGAAATAATGCGATTTGAGTTAGTATAGGGCTGCTAGAGGTTGTAGTTTTTAAACGAAAGCTTGTGGGATTGAACCAAATATGAAAAAACATTGGGGTGGCCTGGTGAATGCTACTCAAGGATTATTTTTGGTTCCCTACTCTCCCTGTGCTTTTGGGCTACCTCGTCTGGGCATAGTTGTTTAAGATTCCTAAGACCTAAACACGTCATATCTTTGACAGGTGATTTCTCATACTCCATGGCACCTAGAGATGTCTTGTCAGATCCAAGAGCTCCATGTTAGGGACCTCTATGAAAGCCTCTCGTGGATTTCTCCTTCTCCATCCGGTTCTCTCACTGTGCTATTATTTGCAAACGTGAGTAATAGTGCAGTCTAAGTCAGTGTAGGGCTGCCAAAGGCTATAGTTTGCAAACAAAAGCTCATGGGACCAAACCAGCTATGCCAACATGTCGAGGTGGGCTAGTGAATGCTATTGGAGGATTATTTTTGGTTCCCTACGCTCCCCGTGATTTCGAGTTACCCCATATGGGCGTAGTCCCTTAAGAGCCCTAAGGCCCAAACACAACATATCTTCGACGGGTGATTTCTTAGACTCCGTGGCACCTAGAGATGTCTCATTAGATCTGAGAGCTCCATGTCAGGGTACTCTACAAAATTATCTCACAATTTTTTTTATCTCCATTCGGTTCTCTCGTTGTCCTATTGTTTGCAAACACATGAAATAGTGCAGTCTGAGTCAGTGTAGGGCTGCTAGATGTTGTATTTTGCAAACGGTAACGTGTGGAACCAATCCAACAATGCCAACACATCAAGGTGGCCTAGTGAACACTAGTGGAGGATTATTTTTGGTTCCCTACACTCCTTGTGCTTTCGAGCTACCCCGTCAGGCGTAGTCCCTTAAGAGCCCTGAGTCCCAAACACATCATATCTTTGACGGGTGATTTCTCGGACTTCGTGGCACCTAGAGATGTCTCGTAAGATCCGAGAACTCCATGTTGGAGACCTTTACGAAATTCTCTCATGGTTTTCTATCTCTATCCAGTTCTCTCGTTGCTATTGTTTACAAACGTTGGAAATAGTGCAGTTTGAGTCAGTGTAGGACTGTTAGAGGTGTAGTTTACAAACGGAAGCTCGTGGGACCAAACCAACTACGCCAACACATCGGGGTGGCTTGGTGAATGCTATTGGAGGCTTCATTTTGGTTCCCTATGCTCTTTGTGCTTTCGCGCTACCTCGTTCGGGTGTAGTCTCTTAAGAGCCCTCAGACCCAAACATGTCATATCTTCGATGGGTGATTTCTCGGACTTCGTGGCACCTAGAGATGTCTCGTTAGATCAAAAAGATCCAATTTGGGGACCTCTACGAAATTATCTCGTGGTTTTCTCCGTATCCATCTGATTCTCTCATTATGATATTGTTTGCAAATGCGTGAAATAGTGCAGTCTAAGTCAATGAGGGTCGAGAGACATTTTAGTTTGCAAACGGAAGCTCGTGGGACCAAACCAACTACACCAACACATTGGGGTGGCTAGGTGAACGCTATTGGAGGCTTCATTTTAGTTCCCTACGCTCCCCATGATTTTGGGCTACCCCGCCCTGTGCGTAGTTGCTTAAGAGCCCCGAGGCCCAAACACGCCATATCTTTAACATGTGATTCCTTGAACTCTATGGCACCTAGAGATGTGTCATTAGATCCAAAACCTCCATGTTGAATCCATCTACAAAATTGTCTCGCAGTTTTCTCTGTCTCCATCTGGTTCTCTTGTTGTCTTATTGTTTCCAAACATGTGAAATGGTGCAGCCATAGTTAGTGTAGGGTGTGACGTTGTAGTTTGTAAACGGAAGCTTGTGGGACCGAACCAACTACGTCAACATGTTGGGGTGGTTGGGTGAATGCTAGTGGAGGATTTGTTTTGGTTCCCTACGCTCCCTATGATTTTGGGCTACCTCGTTTAGGTGTAGTCTCTTAAGAGCCCTGAGGCCCTAACACGCCATATATTCAACGAGTGATTTCTCAAACTCCATTGTACCTAGAGATGTCTCGTTAGATCTGAGACCTCCATGTCGGGGCCCTCTACGAAAGCCTCTCATGGTTTCTCTCGTCTCCATCCAGTTTTCTCGGTGTGTTATTGTTTGTAAACACGTGAAATAGTGCAGTTTGAGTCAATGTAGGGCTACCTTGTCTGGGCATAGTCACTTAAGATCCCGAATGACTAGATTAGCTTAAGAATAAATTTGATAGGGGTATGTATAAGAACACCCGAGAGTTATCAATCATCTAGTAAATCTTTCTTGTTTAGTTCTGGATGGGAGTTAGCTGGCCTATGGCTTAGTGACCTTCCATTCATTGATAATTTATGTTATGATAAACCCATGGATGCTTTCAAAAGTTCCTTAAAAAGGATAGGGGTAGTCATCAAGCCTAGTGAAGGGTGTGATGTGATTTCCAAATAACTTGAAATGCCTACAGATTTAAAGGTAGTAACATGAATTGGATAGGATTACAACAATTAAGAATCTTTAAGTGTCTAAATCAGAATGTCATTGCATCGGAGACATTCTCAAGCATTGGAGTAATGTATATGGAGATACATTCTCAAAATATCAATAGATGAAAGGCATCAAATTGTGATGACCTGTCGGGTGTTTTAATAGGGGAGAAGACTACGAAGCATAGAAGAATGTAGTAAGTGCATGATAAGATAGGAACTAATACAAAGAGACCATGAGTAAGAAGACGTGCAAGTAAGATAAATACACATATACACATTGATAAATTGAATGAATAATTACTCGATTACGTAACTCTTTATATACATATATTATATAAATATTAATTTCCAAAGTTTGATGCATATTATACATTGAAAATCCTAATACATGTACATCACCAATAAATGAAAAAATAATCCATAATGTGTTAAATATTGTCAAGTGCACATCATATTAGATTCATGCGAAAATAATCTTATAAATGTAAGGTTTCATACAAAATTATCAAGTTCCAAATAGTATTTTAATGTGGATAATAAATACAAAAATGCCCAAATAGGTCATATACCATCAAGTTCAAATGCCATATAGGCTTACATACAATGCCATGCACATAGGCATACATAAACAATGTCATGTAAGACATATATATTTAGTATTTATTAAAATCTATCCCTCTCTTGGCATTGCTCAAGAAGGCCCTCCCTTAGGAAAAGATGGAGATCCATGAGATGACTTTGGATCATCTGAGCCCATGCTTCGAGTCCTCTTCCACTGAATACTCGCTTGTAGATGACCCTGTAAATGCAAACAATGTTTTTTTGACAAAACTTAATTTATATATGTTTTCAACATGTATTTAAGACCATGCTAGAATGAAAATATTTACATAAATACACAAACTTACCGCAAGTTGTCGATCACGCTGAATTTTTATCTCACACTCAGATGAGTCATCGGGAGCTCTGCGCAATACAAACAGGGGGTACGAAGAGGACGAGATGGAGGAGTCTATGCCCTCGAAGTCAAAATGGAAGGGGTTGAAGTTCCCTACATACACATAAGATCAGAAAATCTAACATCAGAATTAGCAAAATAGAGCTAAGTACATGTATCTACATAATGACAATATTTTAACTAATTTTATCAAGTATAGAAATATAGTTTTTACCCCGCCACGCCTATGAATCAAATGAACAGGGTCATACTGTCGCAGTAACTCCCGCATACACACAATGAAGGAAATTATTAACATAATTTAATAATTTTACAATGAAAGACATTACTAACATGTAATTTAATATAATATGAATTACATGAGAGATTAATAACAAAATTTACGTGTTTTTGAATACCTCGGTGAGTTCTTTGCACAAGCAAATGAAATCGCAGCGGCAACACCTTTATCTACTTGTCAAAGAGATGGTGGGGTGTCTAGTGAAGTCAACATCTTTATCAAACATGTATATCACATGAGTTGGAAATACAAGAACATACATATATTTGACTTCAAAACTAATATATATGTGTGTGTGTGTGTGTGTGTGTACATACATACATATATATATATATATATATATGTATATATATATATATATATATACATATATATGTATGTATGTATGTATGTATATATATATATATATGTATATATATGTATATATATATATATATATATATATATATATATATACACGTGTATGTGAAAATTTTACATAATTAACATTCTAAATTACCTATGTGAATGTATGTGTATGCATGGTGCTTGCCGCTTTGTGGTCGAGGATGAAGATACGCCTCCCGCGTACTATAATATCAATGCATGTACATGTATAAATACAATTATTTCAAAAATTTAACATATATAAGTAAATCAGTACTCCAAACTTTTTGTAACACACATAACAAAACATAACAAATTTACTCGCAAAGGTGACAGCGATGAATGTAATCCAAATGTCTCACTCAAAAGGAAATCTGACATAGTGACATTATCGTGTTCATCCCTAGCACTAGGTGCACCAAAATCAGTACGCATGAAAGTATTTTCCTCCTCGAGCCCTAACCATATGCTACCACATGATGAGCAAAAATGTGGCCTCATACTAGTACTCCCTGAGGGAATACTCTATGTACCTCTGCGAGCATCTGGCTCAGAAATCTCCCTCGTATGTCAAATAAGGGTTGTAGATAGCCCCTGAAGTGCATGGAGTGTATCAATCTCTACTGTCTCCTTCACTGCTTGAGGGACAATATCAAGGTGAGGGGGCTTACAAGGGGAATCTATCTTGATTAATAGGTGCACGTTGTGAACCTAGTCAATCCTATGCAGATCCTTTTCCTCGGCCCTGGAAATCTCAGAAATCAAAATAATTTGGGATCTTGTTGAGGATAAAATCACAATAGAGTTTCCTCAGAAAGTATAGTGGCACCTCGTTGTTATTACAAGGTGGAAAATCAAACACCATCCACCATCGGTCCCAAAAATTATTTTTAATCAAATTATTATTGCACTAATGGATGGAAAATAATTTACATGGCAATGAAACAGTAAGATTAGTGTGGGGGTCCATGAATAAGGCACATATGAGTTCTTTTGAAATTTCTTTTTTCTTTACGTCCACATATGACAATTTGTTGGAATAATAAAACCTACAACCCTCTCTGTAAGTTTTCCAATGATCAATTTTCCCTGTTGCTGTGTCAATTTTAACAAGTAATGCCTCCAATGTGTTTGCAAGAGATGTGCAGTGGGGGTTTGTAGATTGTGCATCCCTCATTTTTTTGATTAAATCCTCAATTTCAATTTTTTTCAACTATTTAGGATGGTAAATCTTATTGACTACCCGAGGGATGTTGAGCAATTATGGGAGTGTCGGGAGGGATGTTAGGAATAATAGGGTTTGGTTGTGGTTGATTCCCTCGACCTCTAATTGTAACAATAAAAAATATGTACTCAATTCAAATTTTAATCTATAATTATCATATTTCAAAGAAATTTTGAGAAAAGAATAGAGGTAACTCCCTGGCACCATCATCGATTCAGATCTTCCCGGTGATCTAGAAATGATCCTTTGAGCTTGAGATCTAGCTGAATGAAAAAATGTGAGGGCATGAACAAGCTCTGAAACTCACGTTTGAGGGAGGAAAAATGATAGAGGCTCGGGCCTCTTTTTTTTTTTTTTGTTTATAGTCGGCATAACACATACGCATTACATAATGCGTACGTGTTATCTTTGGTGATTCCCGAGCCAAAAAAACTAAAACACGAGCATGTTTTAACAAAACGCGTACGCATTTTTTTTTTTCAGATTCTTGTCCGCTTTTTGGCCCCCAAATTTGTGCACTTACCTACCATTGAAGTTCTTTACCTTCAAAGAGGATGAAATTATCCTAACTGCTACATCATCATGTGTGATCTAATATAGTGAACATACGTTTTCTATATTGTGGATATGTTCCTAAGGGGTGACTTGATTCTCACCGGTAAAGTAAGGAACACTCTTGAGCGTGTCATTTGGCATATCATGTTGCACAGCTAGAACCAAGGACTTCCTCCAAGTAAATTTTGGAAAGTTACTAAGTGGAAGAAGTGGTGATGCACCATTGCAAGGTGCACAAGTTTCCTATTTTGAGGCGGAGTTGAATGGGGTGGCGCGTTGGAGACAAAGATGCACGTGTGGAATTTTGTATTGGACTCTTCTCAGGATAACTAGAGGTATTCGAAATAATCTTCAGCTTTTGTACTTCTTCTTGTATGCACTTTTCTCATGAAAGGCACTCTCAGACTACTAAAACAGAGATTTGGAAATGTTAAGAGTCGCTAGATGTGTTTAAATGAGCCTCCAAAGGCTGAAATACTAAGTTGACACACCGTAACTTAGAGGTATAAAAATTAACCTTTCATTGTTGGTCCCACTAGGCATGCTGCGAAAACTCGTTGGTCATTCAAATGTGTACATGCATCTCAGATCTTGAAAGGACCTAGCTATTTGAGACAACAATGGAACCGTCCCCAAGTTGTGGGACCTCGCGTGCTTGGAATGGATCTTCGGAGAAGGATGGTTCCTTTATCTATTTCTACTACTATCATGTTACTCTAGTGTCAAAGGGGAAACTAAGCTAACAATGTCAAGGGACAAGGGATAGAAGGATAACATGAAACTAAACCTACACTAGAAGGTGATAGCACTAGAAAAGAGGGATGAATACTATCTGTTTTGAGCTTGAATGAAAGGAAATACGTGAAAGGAGGATAGACACGAGTAACATAGCTAAAAACGTATTTACCAGATTGTATTCATGGAACACAACTAAATAAGGAACTACAAGGGACATGAAATCAAACAACGAGCACACAACACAAAAGAAAATGTAAGAAGAAGGAATGAAAACATGTTAGGCTATAGAATAGTCACAAAACGATGCTTCTATTACTTCGAAAATGTAAAGAGCTGTTATAAAGGTGATGGAGGCCGATATCCACATGCAAGAGCCGATGTAGAGGTCTCGCAACTCAAAATACAGAAAATATGAATTCCTTAGCAGAATGCATAAGGATCCAAAGTGTCTAATGTTAATAATGATCCCAACTCTTACATTTATAGATGAATCAGAGAAATAGAAGAGAAGGAGGGAAAAACTAAATTTGAAATATAACCACCAACAAGAGGCATTCAATGTGTAAATCTACACCCTAATCATCGGATGCACTTCCCCAAACTTGTTTGGTGTGTTGAAAAGAGGGAAGAAGGGTGAATCGATTAAATCAGTGTGTTGCAGCAATTAGATGTCCTCATCAATTCTCGAGAGATACATTTTCCCATTTCTCACCTACCAGATCTACTAAGAATTTGAGTTTGAATGTCTAACACTCTAGTTGATGTCATCAACTCTCTTACAAGTCCAGGCACGTGCACGTGCCGACTAGAGCTATGTTGTAAAAGATATTGTTGTTAGAAGATGTTAGAGCCCCATGTGTACAAAAGACACGTGTCGCGTGTGGATTGGCTGAAATGATGGCCAATTGTGTAAATATTTATTATTTCTACCACATGTCAGTCATTGATGTGTTCGTAAGGATTTGGCGCCCTGTTGGTGAGCTTTAATAGGTTACATGTGGCACACTGAAGCATGTCGAAGATGACTTGGCACGAGAAGGGTGCAAAGAAGGGTGCGAACAAAGGGCGCACGAAGGAAAACAAAGGAAGGCGCATAGAGATGCACACAAGTAAATGAGGCAAACTAGTGAGAAAATAATGCATGGTCAAGGCACAACTATTATAAAGTAATGGGTACAGCACATGAGAGGGTCAAGGACTTAGCTGATTGAAGCAAGTGCAAGGCATGCACGCAGGGAAGAACTGCTTAGGAAAAAATCGAATGCGCAAAAGTTGGGTGCAAGGGAGGAGTAGAAAAAGAGGAAAATAAAATCGAAGGAGGGAACATAAATCCCACAAGGATGCGTGAGGAAATGAAGGGGCGCAAGGGAATTGTGCTAATCGAACTTGAGTGCGTGCAACCTTCAAAGAGGATATGCGAGCTAGAATATGTATACAAGTTACCCAAATAACTAGGAGAGTTATTTGGATAACAATATCAGCCAATTGAAATTTGGAAAATAGTGGGTGGGAAACCTTACTTTCCTGAAGGGAATCCTTTATTGGCACCGTTTAAAGAACTAAAAGGAATGACAGACCTACAAAGATGCATTCAGGCATACATCACACAATGGGAAAAGAGTTCAACAGATGGTGGAGAAGCATTATGAGTTCCAAAGATTAAATATTGGAAAAATGTTCTCCATTCCCTAGAAAATCCCTTTATCAATTATAACATAACAAGGAGAGATTGTTTTTAGCCAAAAATAATTCAGGATGATGCAATGTATGATCAGATGTATATCTGTGTGCAACACATCTTGACATGGATAACTATTATAGTCAAAATGTCCTTTCAAATAAGGATATATATGTTGGGCTTATTTTTGATAGATCTCAAGATGAATTCAACCCAGTAGTGGATGTGAATGATGGGAAGATGATACTAGTAAGACCAATTGATGATAACATACCTATATGGATGGGAAGGGTAGAACGAATTCCAATACATGATGTTCACACAAAGGCTCAAAATATAAGGGTAAGTTTGTGGGAACCCACAGAAAATAAAATATAGAAAAATAAAATTACCAAGAATGCTTAAAGAAAAATCAATGGTGGCAAAAATCAAGGGAAACATCAAATATTGATATAGACATCGTCATCTAGGAATGGACACCAAGAAAAATATGGAAAGGAGATCAAATTAAAATATTGAATTGGGGACATGATTCTATTCAGGCATACCTTTCAAAACTTCAGGAACAATAATTAATGCATTGTAGTTAAAATTTGTTGGACTAGATACCCTTGAGAGGGATCAATCCTTATGTAATTTTCAATATAATTATCCTGAAGGAATTGATTTCCTATGGAAATAAACTATCAAATCCATGTTTCAAAACAACGTGTTTAATGTAATTCTTAACTCTTTTTTGTTCTTTATGATTTATAGAATGGAAAAGCATAAAAGTAGTTCACATTATTTGGATTATATTCTATTTTGAAATGCCGACAACCTGCTGAGTTTTGTTACAATGATTTCCATTTTACAAATTGATCAAATAAATGTTAAAAATATGTATCTTCGTGGTCATTAAGCTTATATGTCTTAGTAGAAACTAGGCATATGTAACTTAGTGACCACTATGCTTATGTAACTTAGCGGCCGCTAGGATTATGTAACTTAGCATCCACTAGGATTATGTATATTAGTGGTATTAGGCTTATGTAACTTATATCCGCTAGACTTATGTAGATTTGTGGCCACTAGGATTATTAACTTAGCAGTTGTTAGGCTTATGTAGCCTAGCCATTACTAGGATTATGTAATTTTCAGCATGTTAGGTTGATGTAACTTTTCCATAGCTAGTCTTATTTCACCTAGCAGATGATATTATTACGTAAGTTAGTGGTCATTAGGATTATCTAAGTTACTAGACACTAGGCTTATGTAACTTAGCGGCCATTAGGCTTATGTGTGGGAATCCAATAATAACAAAATAGAAATCCTAAAATAGTGAAATTGAAATCTAAAAATTAGAATTTAGAAATTGGATTCCAATAGTGGAGAAATTGGAATCCAATAATAGTAATATTGGAATCCAATAATAGCAAAATTGGAATCCAATAATAGCGATATTGGAATCTAATAATAGTGAAATTGGAACTCCAACGAGTTCAAAAATGACAATATTAGAATCCAATATTACTACTAATGTAATTCAATAACATGATAATAATGGAATCTGGTATAAACAAAAAGAAATCCAATATACACTAAAATGGTGATAGATTTCTTCCAAAAGTTGTAATACTTGAGTCCGATTCATTGGAATATGTCTAAATTTCTTGAAATAATCATTTTATGGTGGATAAGCTCACAAAAGTAGCACATTTAATATCTTTGAATTTGAAAGACGATTCACTCATATTGGAAGGAAAACTTGTTCAAGAAATCTTTAAAATGCATGGAATACTAGAGATGATCATATTAGATAGAGATCTTAGGATGACTTCCATATTTTAGCAGACATTTAATGCAACCTTATCAACAAAAATAATTTTAGTTTAACTTACCACCTAGAAATCAATGGACAAATAGAAAGGGTAAATCAAGTCTTGGAGGATATGTTAAGGATGTATTGCATGGATCAGAAATACAAGTGGGAAGAATATCTTCCACTGGTTGAGTTTGCATACAATAATACATATCACTCATCACTAAAAATGGCTCCTTTCGAAGCCTTGTATGGAAGAAGGTGTAGAACACCTATCAGCTGGGATATCATTGAAGATAGGGAAGTTGCATGACTTAAAATGTTAACTAAAATGGGAGGAAGTGAAATCGATTCGTGAGAGGTTAAAGGAAGTAACAAACAAATAAAAGAGTTATGTAGACTTAAAAATAATAGAAGATAAATTTAATGTGGGTGATAAAAAAATTTTGAAGGTAAAACCCGAAAAAGAGGTCTTTTACTTTTAGCAAGGCTACCAAGTTGTCACCTAGGTTTGTGGAAACCTTTGAAACCTTAGAGGTTATAGGTCATGTAGCATATAGGTTGGCTTTACTTCCCACATTGTCCAAAATGCAGGATTTCTTCCATGTATCCTTGCTGAAAAAATATGTTGCTGAATTGAATCATATAATAAATTAGAGTTCATTATAGATGCAAGATCCCAGGATCATCACAGTTGAACTTGTAAGAATTTTTGAAACTCGCAAAGTTTGCAACTTAGAAATCATGAGATTTCAAAATGCAAGGTCCAATGGGACCAGTACTCTGAAGAAAGTGCAACTTGGGAAAATATGGATGAGATGCTAGATGCTTTTCCATTTCTGTTTGATCAAGTTTAAAAAGAGAAACCTAATTTTATTGTTGCTCTAAATTTTGGGTTGACTGTATTAATTACCATCTGAGTCATGACTATTTATTAAGTTATGAATTACTATCTTTATCAAAACTATTACAGCTTGAAGAAAATTATGAAGTGAAAAATTTGAAAATATTACTTGATGTATTGGTTAAGTGTTTATCTTTCTTAAATGCATGAAAAATTTAATCGAGGCGACGAATCTTTTTAGGGGAAATATTTAACATCCCACCCTTACAAGTCTTCAAATTGATGACCATATAGATGGCTAATAGATCGTCGAGATGGTTTAAACAAATTTATCAACCATGAGTCTTAGCTCGTGCATCGAAATTTTATGTCAAACATATGTTTTATCTTATTTTTGATAATAAATAAATATATATATATATATATATATATATGTATTAACATGTTTTAATTGGGTCTTTGTTGTATATTAAGTGGGTGGTATGCATTGAAAACTCACTTGGATTTCGCGACATGTATCAATGATGTTAGTTGTGGCATATGAGCATGGATAAATACATGGGTTTTAATTATAAATATGAAGCTTGGCATATTAAACCACTTAATATAAGTGGGTGACATGCAACAATGTTTTATTTGGGCCTTCATTGCATATAACAAGGGTGGCATGTATTAGTGTTTTTGTTTAAAATTGTGGCATGTTTAAATAGGACATTGTGAACTTAACCAAAGTCTATGCAATGCTATGTGAACCAAATTTGTTAATATGGAGATAAATTAAAATGAATGATTGGCATGTTAAAGTGGTATGGAGGGGTTTATGCTTTAATGGCATTATTACAAGCATTAATCCTCGTGAATGGTTATCTTTCCTTAGAATCCAACCTAAATGTGGTCACACTCCTTTTTTCTCATTTGTTCATTTGATTTGTTTAATTTAATGATCTATTTTTGGGGTTTTGAGTTTGTGGAATCCTTTCCAATATGTTTGATTTTCGCAATGAATGTAGTTTACTAATGGATAAATAACATTTTGGTTGTAAAAATAAATTCTTGAGTAAGAGTATTGTTAATTTTAATTTATAAAGGATATTTTGGGAGAAAGAAAGAAGAGTTGAGCAATATCAAGTGTATCACAAGCATGAGCTTTTCACTCATATTATAAATCGTAATATTTAAATTTAATTGTAATCGTGAGTGCTTGTATTTCTGGTTTTTTTAAAAAAATTTGTCCATCCGTGGGGTTTGCATGTCAAACTGTGTACATATTTATGAGTTTTAATGTTAAATACTAGATGGGTTTGCATATTTTGTGGGTTGAAATGATGTTTTAGTTTCTTGGTTAGTGTATGTTGTACATAGATCAAGTTCTTGATTTTATTTTGAGATATGGGGTTGTGTTTTATTGGGGTATGAGTATTTTTATATGGAATAAGTATGAGATTCATATTGTGTTGTAATTATGATTTGCGTATTTTTATTAAGGAATAGAAATGAACATGTTGGGATGGGAATGCATATATATGATTGTAAATGCTCATTTTAGGCAATGACTTTAAATACCTATAAGGGTTTGTGTGATATTTGTTTAGTTACTGTAATACGTGAACGTTTATGGGGCATGATAGCGTATTTTTATTATTTTCTTGCAAACAATGGTTATCTGGGTATGCGTAGCAAGAATGCATGTAGGTGTTTAAACGATGTCCTTTACCAGATATTAAGGTTGTATATTGTCTTTTGGGTTTGTATATATATATATATATATATATATATATATATATATATATATATATATATATATATATATATATATGAGATATTATAGCTTCAAATATACCCATAACGAGTCTGTGTGTAAATGATTTGTTGTAAACATATATGTGCATATTCTAATACACGTAGCAATTATTTTTTTGTCTCCTTTTTGAGGGTTTTTTCACAATATTAGGTATGCAAAGTTTGAAAAATATGAAGCAGTGTGTTACCCGTTTGTTTTTTCAGATTTGAGTCAAGTATGCGAGTGGTATGAGGAATGTTATTTGTCCTTTGATGTTAAGTATCTATAATACATTTAGTTAGATATTTGTTTTCTCTCTAGGGAATATAAATACTTTTGAGGAAGAATGGGTACTTAGTTGTATGATAATGTAGCCAAATTCTAACCAACTTGATTTACTACAAATAATATGAACTCCAAAGAAAATAGATCTCCTTCTTCATTATTCAATAATGAATTACAATGTTTCCTAAATAGGAAAACAACTCCCAACTCGAGTTTCCAAGTAAACTCTAACTAACTCTGACTAAATCTACTCTAGGTGGCGGAAATTACTATTTTTAGCAGTTTACTAGAACTTGCTATTCTTAGTAAGTTTACATGCTTATTCCTACGGGCACAGAAATTTCCACGCATCTTCTACATCCCTAAATTAGAGGAATTGCCAACTTTCTAACTCATAATGCAACTAATAGACTAAAATTAACTAATGCCCAAAAATAGGAAAAACCGAACTATAACTTAAATCCTAATTTTTGGCCTCAAGATGGCGGATTTAGGGCCCGAAAACATGTCGAAAACTTTCCCCAACTGGTAGGGCTGGTTTCCACTGCGTTTGTCTCATCGAAACATGTGGTTTCAAAAAAAAAACGGACTCAAACGGACACCCGGAGCTCAAGTTATGACCTTGTCAAGTTCCCGCTAACTCGCACATCATATGATGTTATGGCTAAATAATTACCGTAGTTTGTGTTGGAATATGTATTTACATTTATTTTGTGGAAAAGTAAAATTGTTAGAAATGATTTAAATAATATAGTTACAAGAAAATGATTTGGATTATAGATAATAATGTGTTTTATTTTCAAAGTCTTGACTGTGGGGTTTATAGAAAATATGGACTGTAGGTATAAGTCTATTCTAGATGAATGTAATGGATGTCATGTATTGTAAGTTCAAGATCATTATTCTATGACTAACTATGATTCTTTATGAAATAAAAATATAATTCAATAAAGATGAGTTATTTTGGACTGTTGTAAAAGTGATGATATTATATTTGTTGACTTCATTTGTTTATTTCATTTGATAAAATGATTTGATTAGCTTATGGTCAAACCTTGACTATTATTATCATTATATAATGATTATGGTGTAGGAAATGAGTGAGTTGACTCATGCTAATTATATTGAAATGGCATATGTATATTTCTCTCTCCTAACTTATGTACGCATAAATAGGAGAAACTATGAAGTGAATATCTTGATCGATTTAGTACTTTTGTTGATTTCAACCTTGTGGTCATATGTAAAAGGATCATTTCAATAAGTATCTTGTATGTATTTATAAATGATTTCATAAAGAAATTATAAATTGAAAGGATTGGCATAATACCCGAATGTATAATCCTAATTATGGATTTTGATAAGTTTATAATGAGTAAAGATGATTTTGTAACTTCGTGTGATTTTGTGTTAGTAAAGGAATGAATGACTTATTCAATCGACCATGATGTGAATATGAATAGATATTAGTTGCATTCCTATTTTAATGTCTAAGTCTTCATACAATTGTTGTTGATCTATTAATTAAATAAATTATCAAAAGACCTTTAGATGAATTATAAATTATTACTTAATCTAAATCTTTTACTTAACTAATCTTATGATTTAAATGAGAGCAACAAAAAGCATGTTGATTGAACATGATGTTTATTATGGAATTACCCATATTGACCATTAATAAGGTTATAAAGTAAAATGTATATTGACCGTGAATAATAACGATATCATCTATACTTTGTACTAAGAAGATACGATAATAGTGAACGTGGTTAATAAAATTCTAGTTGAGAATAAAACATGTATAGATAATGCAAAATGATTATTCGTAATCAAAGTTTCCTTATGAAATATTAAGGTAACCATCATAAGTGAATGATATTATCATCTCTATAATAAGGTAGCGGTTAGTAAACTAAACTAACCTTTGACATGGTAACTTATAACTTCAACAAGATGACCTTACAGGATGGTAAGAAATAATTAACTCCATAACACAAATAAGTTATAAATTTGTGGGAAACACAATCAAATGACCTTAAGAAGTCTTAAATAAGACTTCACGACTATGAATTAGATAAACAAAAAGTAACTTAAGTCTTGTAGAAATTGTCACAAGATGAACTATGTTGCGGTAAAAAACCTTAAATACGACGTAGATTGGATGTAATCTCACGTCATCATGCAAATACCTTGACATAGTGCTAACTAGGGTAGTAATACTGAGAAGAGGAAAGAGGATTTAATAGTAGCAATTTCATTATGTGGTCTCTCCCTATTCCATAAATACCCAGAGTAAGTCGTAGTTCTTTTTGTTTATTGAGATGGTCCTATAAAAACACTCAGTTTCCTCTTTCTTAATATGTTCACCTTCTTAAACAAAAAGATCCAAATATTTGTGTGAGATAATTGTTTGGTGACGGAAGACTATATCCCTAGGCTTTGTGTGGTCTTGGGATAAATTGTTTAAGAACAACTAGAAACTTTGGCCAAAGTAATGCAAGTAGTTGATTGCATTGTCATTCAAATGTATCCTTTATATATATGCTAGATACCAAAATACAAAGTTAAGTAATTGAATTTCATGGTAGACATTTAAGGATGGAAGCATAGTTTTTCTCAACCTAGATAAAGGTAAACCTGAACATACTAAAGATTGTATGATTGCTCACTTAGAGTGGAATGAAGGAGTTGTAGATGCACCCTTCTTAGTTGCACAAGGTTTAAACATGAAAGAGTTATCGGATGGATCAAACTTAACTTAATAAGCATATTGTTTAAAAAATGTTAACTAATTGAATGTAAAAATAACTTTACTTCAATTATGGGCATATAAATTGAGGTGTCATAATAGTGAAATCAAAGAATCGGGAAGGTGAACAAAGCCATGAGTTTCACTTACAAATGAGAGAATCATAAGAACAATGGCGTGTTGTGTGTTGAAACATTGGCGATAACAACACTAACAAGAAAAGTTATCTTTAGCATTGGGAGTTTTGAACGACGAGGACTCACTTTCAAAGCTATCTCAAAAGTATATTTCCTCAAGGACTTGCGTCTCGTATTCCCTTTCTCCTTCAATCAATTCATACAAATAACATGTGATACCCATTCTTTGTGCTATGTTTTTCATTAGCTCCTCCCTATCGACATTTCCATTGACAACTCATATGCTATTGCTAGTTACAACACAATCATATATTATTCTATAGTTTATTAAAAGTAATTGAAAATTTGCCACTCAATAAATTGGATTGTTAAAATCTTGCTAGAATCTTGGTTGTTATGGATACTTTTGTTGAATTCCCTGCCACCATTGAACTCAAAGTTGAGGATATAATATGGATTCAAAATCTGGACTATGAAGGTTTTCCTTTTAGGTGTAGAACATGTTTTTCTCTTGGCCATCTAGCCTTTGATTGTCATATGGTAAGAAAACATGTCAGAGGAAGAAATTCTTGGTGGAAGAATTCTAATCCTAAACATTAAGTTGCGAATGACCCCCCGATTGTGTTTCCCTTTGATTCAAAAAAATCGCTGATCCGGAAGAGGTGGAAGTGCAACAAGTTGGAAAGAACGATGCGGATGCCTTGTCTACATCCCAAAATCTAATGGATATGATTGAAGTTTTGATTCCCATCCATAATATCGAAAATGAAAATCCAAACACAGATGGGGATTGGAAAGTTGTGAGCAGGAAGAAGAAAGGGACTATCTCCCCCCTCAAGATGTAGTTAAGATCCAAGGGAAAGGGGACTTTCGGTTGAGATAGTTTATCGTTTCTCCACTTTTGTACGGGGTAGGGTCCCCTTAACCCTTTTTTACCCAATATCAAAAATATTAGATTGTTAAATTTTCTGTGCATAATTTAAAGTAATTTCAAGATGAGTTGCATCAGCCGAGTAAGAAACGGTTAGGAAGACAGCGGAATAGTAAGAGAATCGTCTTTAGCTAATTTGATTCGGATTCTTTGCCCCGGGTTGTGTGTACGCCAACATTGACAGTAGAGCAAGATAGTGCATCTGGGAGCAGGGATTCCTCCACTTACACTCTTCACAAGGACGAGGACGTGCAAACCCATCACTCGCTCTGCTCTTCCTTTTATTAATATTTTTTAATTTGGAAGCCGTATAAACGTCCCCGTGATATTTCCTTTTAAGACAATATCAGAGATTATGAAACTATCCTTAATAATAAACAAATCTCCTTCTTCAATATCGAGTTACGACTGCAAAATGAAATTGAAACTGAACAGTGAACACGACACGACGAAAGTAGTTGTACAACTAGCTTTAATACTTGACTAAACTTATAAATCTTGGACACCGTGAAATTTAATGTGCCTAAAGTTGATTACAGTGTATATATATTTATGTTTAGTGATGGGGCCTGGGTAGTCTTGAATGGCCATCACTTTCTGTCGTCGTCATTTGCCCCACATTTCACACCAGTTGATGGATTAGTGCCAGTGCGCAACAAAGTAATAGTGGACCCACGGGTCCAGATATTCTTCCACGAAAACTAATGTTAATCTTTTCTTAGCATCTACTTTCCTGTTGAATAATATCTCCACCTCTATTAGCGCATCAGGCACCGCTTCTCGGATATTTTCTTCCAAGTTGTTTTCGTGGTCCCTGACTGCGAAATCTCGAAGATTTGAAGCCATAACATTGAAAGTTTTTTACCATAAAAGCTGATTGCTCATAAAAGGAATAGATCGGGAGGGAGGAAGGGAAGGAATAGAAGCATGCTTGGAAAGAGGCCAAGACCCGGTGGTCTGCAGAGAAGCACGAGCACTTCTCATGTGATTGAAATGGCGGCCAACGCCAACGCCACTGTATGTCCTCCAAAAGAGAGGGCAAGACCTCCAGAAGTTACAATCCCTCGCTGGAATTATCATATTCAGAGCAATAATGATATTCAGTGCGATAAAATGGCGTCTCCTCGGTCTCCCCTCTCGGTTCTCCAGTGTCTGCTAACTAGTTATTTTAGTCGAAAGGCAGAAGCTGCAGAGCCCAAGACTAGCGTTGGGCTCAGTATAGTTATAGATAAGTTTAGCGATGCTAATAATTATATCCTTACGTCTCCTTCTTGTGTGAGCAAGATGCAGATCTTGAATAAACGCCCGCAGTGTGAAGAGTCGGGACTCTACAAGCAGAAAACTAGTACGGCTTCTTACAATGATCATGCTTTTCTTTCGCCACTCCCTGCCATTGACTTTCTCGACGCCTGCTATCTCTGCAAGCGGTCCCTCGGTCCTGGAAAAGATATCTACATGTACAGGTAACCGTTAATTATTCCCTTCTTTTCTGTTTATTTACTGTGAATGCAACTAAATCCGCTAATACTGTCTGAGAGACAACTTCTCTAACTTCCCGTACAGTCAAAGTGTAGCTATAATCCCCGGCAGCGTTAAATTTGACGGCCGTTTAGATGTTTTTTTGTGATTTTAGACGTAATATACTTTGCAAATATTTTATGGAATTAGCTACTTTTATATTTAATATTGTGACCGTCAATTTTTATAGATATTTATATGTAATTTCTGTTGGTATATATTAAGCATGGTTCAATAAATATGGAATACTCATTTGTAAATTTTATAAATAGTGTATAAATACCATTATTTTGTATTTTTGACAGAGAATATTAAAAATTTAGCTTCACCTAAAAATTCTTTTATAAACATAGGCGGTCATCAAATTTAACTTCAGAACCCCTCACCTTCCAAAAGTAATAACACTTCTAATTTTTTAATATTATTTTAAATTTTTAATCTTTTTTTAAAATAAGAAATTAAATTGAAACTCCTCATGCCGAGAATCTTTATAATCTAAAAATATTCTTTCGAATTTTTCCCAATCAAAGCTTAGATTTTGGGAGCTTAACTCTCAGCAATGTAAAGTCCAGGTTATTTAGCTTATTTTTCACGAGGACCGGGAGTTTATTTGAGGGGGATTTTCCCAAGCTTCTTCATAACTATGACTTCCCTAATTTTGTCTCAAAACAGTTGTACTTTTAGAGCGAGGAGCCTATCCATCACGCAGGTTCGCAGTCAACGCGAACCTGCACAAAACTTTGACCAGTGCTATCCTTGCACCCAGTCGGCCTTGAACCCGGGACCCCCGTGCCCTATTTCTCGTGCCCCACCATCCTGCTGCGCACTCACATATGAAACCATACGGCGCCTGTTCTTTTTAAAAAACCACAAACGGAAATTTGATGGAAAAGGAAACAACGTAACTAACGGCAACGCGACAAAACTAACGGCGACGTGACGGAAAATACTTTTTCCCTATTGTGCGAACTTGCGTGAGAGATAGGCCTATCCCTTTTAGAGAACTACGCTTACCAGTTTCTTCTTCCACTTATACAGTGTAGATTTTTTAATTTTTTACTCGACTTCTTCTCTGTTCACTTTTAGAATTCACTGAATATTGATGGAAAGTTGTACTGATTGTTAAAAGGTTTTCCTTTGCTTTGAATTAATTATTAGTTTCATCTTCTTGTGCATGTTTTGTTTATTCTCAGACTTCTTATCTGTTCACTCTTAAAATTCTGTGAATATTGCAATTTGTGGTAACTATAGGTATGGGTGGGCTTCGCCTCCGATTTTAAAACAAAATGGAAAGTTGTATTGATTGTACAAAAAAATTCTTTGCTTTAAATTTTTTTGTGGTGAAAAACTTCATAAGGCGAATATTATTAATAATAAGACTGTTTTGAAGGTTTTTTTTGAAATTGTTGATTGACTGTTAGTTTATTGGTGAAATTAGGTTTATAGAGAATCCACTAAAAATTAATTTAATGATCTAGATAAAAATGAGATCAGGATAGTATCCTAAATGACTTCACCAAAACAGATACCCTTCAAACCTTGACACTTAAACTATTGAAGGCCAGAAAGAATCTAATCCTTCTCAAAACAAAAATCTCTATAAAATTGATGAGATGGATATGTGCCATACCTCAAAACTAAGCATGAAATAATTCTGTAATGAAAAGCTAAAACAGTGTTTGTATTGGTGCGCAGGGGCGATAGAGCGTTCTGCAGCGTAGAGTGCCGATGGCAACAGATCTTGGCGGACGAGCAAAATGAAAAGTGCTCATCTGCCGCCATTAAACCTGTGAGGGCCTCGTCATCTCGTCGTTCTGGAGGGCATGGGTATGGACACGGGCATCGAACCCGTGACTCTGGCACGGCTATGGCCACCGTTGGATAGAAAAGATATACTAGACAAATCATGCCGCTTCAGGGATATGGCGTACTCGGCTCTTCCTCTTTCTGTGTGGTATATTGAGGTGTTGTTAGATAAGTAATGGGTGAGCAATTAGTAGCTTGAATTGTAGGCTACTAGGGCCCTACATCGTATATCTTAACCTAAGGATAAACATGAATTTTATTAGTGACTCTGCGCCTGTCATGAATTAATGAAAGCCACACGATCAAACCCATCCAAAGGTTTACACAGTTGGAAGATATCCTTTTTCAAATCTTCCGTTAAGCTCAAAACAAGTGTGTGGGATGTCTTTTTTTGTCTACAATCTCTCATGGACGTCGATGAAAGAAAGCATACGAAGCCCATCAGGTTATTGTAACTTTATAATATAGTTTTTGCACGGCGCTATGTATTACATATAAATCTGCATTGTTTGTGTGCACCGGACGAGTTATTTCTTATAAATTTCCATTGTTTATAAGTAGTGTGCTAATTATGTGCTTTTCAATTATTGGTCTATTAGACTCTTATGTGTCCTTTTATCATTTGGTTTTGTTTTCTGTTTTTTTAAATGTTTTTATCTTTTACATTTTCTAATGTTTTGCAACTTTTCTTAAAAGGAAGGAATATGGTTATGATTTTTTTTTTTTAAGGCTTTTGATTAGTTTTATACAATTTATTATAACTTTTATATAGTTTTTGTACGATGGTTTGTATGTCTTATAAATTTGTATTGTTTGTGTGTATGGGATGATTTATTTCTTATAAATTTGCATTGTTTATAGTGTGATAATTATGTGTTCCTCAATTATTGGTTCTTATGAGTCCATCATTTCATCATTTTCTTTTCTTTTTTGTTCTCTCTCTTCCACATTTTCCTAATTTTCTAGTGCTTTTCCTAAAAGAGAGAATATAGTTATGGTGTAATTTCCTATAGACTCTTCGACTAACCCTTATTTTGGAATGGTTAATCAATTTAAGTGACAATAAAACATCCCATACCAAATAAAATTACAAACATTTACAAAAGCATTAGTATTAAAGGAATTTTGAAGAGTGTTCATATATATTGTTGCAATCGAAGTGATAAAGGTTAGGTACTTGTAGTACATTATTCTACATCTTCATTTTTATTATTCATGGTATCCTAGATTCAACAATCTCTAATAATGAATGAATAACATTGTCCCTCAAAACATACCTCATTTTAAATGCACTTTTGTAAAGTGTTGCTATCACATTAAGATTCCAAGGAAGGAGATCAATTTTATAGACATCTTTGCAGATCTTTGTAAAAGTGAGTGATATTTCTAAAGTCATGAAACAAACAAATAACGTTGTGTAACAAAGTTCATTATGAGTGATATATGTTAGAAATGTATTGAACGATACTTGATCAAGGAGTTAAACTATTCAAAACAAGGTTCTCTATCCACACTAAGTTTGTTGAGTGTTCTTCACCTTAATATCTAGATGTGCACAATAATTAATTATTTTGATGCATGTATCCAAAACTAGGATTGATCATATATTTCTCTACAAGTCTACATATGAACTATAATTCCTTCAATAATAATTTACATCCTAACTACAATGTATTTAATTAGATATATTGCATTGTTAATGTAGAATGACTTCCCACATCTATATATAATTGGTCACTGGTGAGCTCACCTTGTATTGCATATTCTTTCTCCTTCTAGGATTACATATTTATTGTATTGGTGATAGATGTTATTTATTATGGAATGTTTCATTTTTTCAAAAGCTTGTTCTCTATTTTTGCCCCTAGGAAAAATGGACAACATGGAAGAGTTAGACTCAAGCATTAGATAGGACCTTCATAGGAGAATCTAGGCTTTACAGAATTTTTTTATGTTTCAAGAGCATTGTTGTGATTCAGGGAAGGTGTGGAATCATTCTAAATATTTTTTCCTCTTCTAGGTTTTGAAAAGGCTCAGAGTTTACTTAAGGATAAAACAGACTCTGATGGGCCCACACACAGTAAAAACGAGCAAAAATGGGTAAAAATGGAAAGAACGGAAAAAATAACCTCAGAGTGCCCTAATGCATTCCTTGGCCCCTTGGAAATCCAAAAAAATATTAAAAGTCTAAAAGTTCAGGGTAAAAATTTGCCAAAATGGCCCAAAGGGGCCTTGAGCTAAAAATAACTTAGTGAGCTGAAGTGATGCATTAAGGGTTGAGCTTCAAAGTAGCTTGGGTGAGCTAGCCAAATGTACGTGAGGAGAAAGCAAGGTCGAGGCCAAGATTATAGCTCACCGAGCCAACTTGCCGATCCGGGGTTGATAACGGTGTTGGCATGAGCTAAGGGATCGAGAAACTCGAGTGTATGCACGATGAGGTCAATGTTTGGTTGGCTCAAGTGCAAAAAAAACACAAGTGAGTTGAAGCTAGCCATCTCAACAGTGGACATGGTGACCTCAAGGAAAACAAGTTCCGCAATGGAGTCGGGTTGGGTCAAAGATCGAGACCATGAGGTGAATGGGATGGTGTGGACTTGACGCATAGCTCAGAGAGGGGTATGTGAGTTGAGGGCGAGATGATCACCGAATCCACGTGAGGGTTGGCATGTCAAGATGGAGGGCTCGCCGGGTTAGCTCATTGAGCCAAGGGGAAATGCATGGGTTTGTCGTCGTCGGTCCATGTGACGGGGTAGGATTTTGGAACTCACTAGGTGCATCGGGGTTTTGTGACGTGGGATTCATAAATGGGGGCACATTGCATGCAAGGAGGACTCGAGATATTTGATGCATCACGAGTTTGAACTCGATGTGCTATTTCGGAGTCAACACACAATTCGAGAGGTCAACGGGCAGGATTTTGGAGACCTCGGTGAGTGGTGAGGGGTGAGATGTCCGATGAGTTTAGATTCGAAATCCGAAGGAGGAGATGATGAGTTGGCGTTATACTTCACAAGTGGAATTTGGGGTCGGGGTTTGAGCTAGCGAGTGTGATGCAAATGGCGACGTGAACTTGAAGTCAACCAAGCTATAAACCCAAAGTTTGAAATGAGCCCACCTTGAGCCACATTGGTATCTAAGCTAGAAGGTGAAGTAGGTGGCAAATTAAGAGGCATGCGGAGTCGGGTAGGTAGAAGAGAAGAGCGCAAGAAGTGACATAAACATATTTTCCCATAAATTTCTCTATACTAAGCCAATTTAAAAAAAATTATACTTGTTGGAAAGAGAATTCAGAGGTCCATCTAATGGAGGGATTAAGTTTTGGAGATCGGAATTTAGGTGAGATAAAAATGAAGGTGAATTTGCAAGACATAAGGGCCATACCAAGTACCTAGAAAGATACAAATGAAGCATGAAGGTCATTCCTTCTTCATAAGCCAAGGTAAAATCAAGCATGGGCTATGCAGGTCCTCCCATACCCATAACAAGGAAAATTAGTAATTTTTGTGGGTTTTTGTGAAATTTTGGAACTCCCTTCTCTTTACTCTCATCATCCTTTCTTCCTATAAATTGTTAGGAGGTCCATTTTTATAAAGGTTGGAAATTCTTGTATCTTCCCCTCCTTTCTTTCTCAACTGTGGGATATTTTTGGAATCTCAATACTTCATTTTGGAGCTTTGTAATAGAAACCTTGCCTCTTGCCTCGTAATGAAGTATTTTGTAAAATTAATTGGAGGAATAAAGATTAGATCTTGTGATTGTTTTCTATCCTAGTTTAGTTTTTCTGCTTCAACTTACCTTTATTCATGCTTGTGGGTATATTGTGCATCTCATTGTGTCTATTGCAGGTTCAAATTTGATTGTGCTTAATGGAAATGGGTTTATTACATGTGTTGTGACCTGTGATGCTAGACCATCCTTTCATTTTCACTTGCTCCCATTTTCATGTAGAGGAGACTGTTCAACACCCCTTTTCTTGGTGCCATCACCACCCCTTAGTATATGCTTTATTTTTGCATGAAATCTCTCTTTATCCTTTTCCCCTGGAAGTGTTAGGGTAGGATTAGATTAAGTGTTTTTATACATTTAAGAGTAGTGTAGTGTTAGGTTTAGGAAGAGGAAACCAATCTTATCTAGAGAGTTATCCTAATTGCAAGGTCCCACAGTTCATGGTAACTCCATGTTACATAGTCACACCAAATACCTCAGTCAAAAGCTAGCGATTTGGGGGTGCTGTGATTTGGTGATAATAGTTCTAGCATGCTCGGTGGGACAAAATTCAATTCAGATAAATTTAAACAATTTGGTGTACTCTTATTAAAATTCATAGCTCTTGGAGGCACTTTTAAGAAAATTCATAAGTTCAAGGTTGCTTTGCATTTTGGATTTCAGAGATTTCAGATTTTAGAGATTTTAGATTTCAAAGATTGCACTGCATTTTGCATTTCATATTTCAGAGGTTGCATTGCATGCCCCAATTTCAAAAATGGATTTTTTGGTGGTTTCACATGTGCAAGACATGTATTAAGTTATGAAAAGAGTAGATCGAAGGTCATAGGTTGCAAAGGTCATCTTAAATTATGAAAATTGCATTTTGGATTTCGGAGGTCCCATGGCATTTTGATTCGTATTTCAGAGATTGCATTGCATTATGCATTTCAGATTTTGGATATCGGAGATTCCATTGCACTTTACATTTAAGACTTTAGATGTTGTTGTGCATGAGCCCGATTATGAATTTTGGATTTCAGAGATTGAAAAATATAAAAGAAGGTCCTACTTCCAAAATCAGTTTTGTGCCCTTCAAAGTTAACATTTGCATTTTATCATGATCAGATGTGTGTCTTGGTAAAACTCTAGCCTTCATAGGATGATTCTTAACACATCCTGGCGAGTCTTAGGAGCATAACTTAGTGATGTAGCAACCAAATTCCCTCAAGTTCATGAAAAGAATCCAAACTCGATTAAGGATAAGAGAAGAAAGTATCTTTGAGTATTTGTAGCTATCTCTAGGTAGAGGAAGGAGAGGAAGAAGAGTACAATGAGCCCCATATCTATCTAATAGAACATTATCAACACCTTCACCTGGTGGACATTTCTCTAATCCAATAGGGTCCTTAGGCCAATCGGAATGGCTCAATAAGCACAACCAAATACCTTTTTCAATTTCACAAGAAGTAGCCCACTTGCCCTCAATGCCCAAAATCCAATCCCAGTTACAACATTGAAGAACATCCCTTATTTCACTAGAAAACCATACAACTCCCAAAGTGACCATGTTCAAGACATTGCAAATGTTTGTGTCATTCATGAGATCAATGAAATGGATGTCGCAGCTTAGGCTACTTTCCTCCTCTCATAAAGGAAATGTCTTACAAAGTGGTTTAGGGGCCTAACAATTGGGTCAATAAACAATTGGAATGAGTTATGTTCAAGAATCTATAATTGGTTTAGAGAAAGGGCGGACAACCTATCATTTTGGAGCAATTGCCTACAATTAAGAGGGCTCCAACCGAATCGATGGCTAATTTCAATTTACGATTTCAAAGACATGGGACCAGATTCTGATTCTCGTAAGGCCAACAATGGAAGGTGTATTCTTATAATTTTTGAAATCTCTAAATACCGACATCTTTGTAATGATCTAGTATATGTGGGAAGTGACCCTACCCCGATCTTATGCCATTGTTATTAGGGCTGAGAATTGCTTAATTCAGTGTCGGTAAGATTGCATGTAGGCCACCTATGCCTCTTTATCCGAAATGGGAAACCCTCGCTTTATTAGTCAAGCCCTTGAATTGAATCCCATAAAATCCCCTAGAAATCAAAGTTCTAGTGAGGCCTTCACTTCTTCGAGCATGTTTAAGGAACTCCAAGAGGTCATGAAGTAACTACATAATTTAGGAAATGAGTTAGTGACTATTAAAAGGAAACAAGTCCATAAATTTAGACCATATCGGCCTCAAACCCAACCAAATAGGCCTCCATATCAGCCAAATAGACCTCCAGCTCAAGCTTTAAGCCAAAAGCATAATCATGGACACGCCCAACCGCTAGGCCATTTCAACCATACAATCCTAATACAGCTTCAACATCCATGGCCTTGGTTCTAGTACAAAATAAAATTACACATGAATATGAATGGTGTTTCCCTTGTAGTCAACCTCAAAATCAAGTAACACGCTTCAAATGTGCACCGAATCGGGATTTGATGGTTCAAACTGCCAATGTATCTCAAAAAGTAAGCAAATTAGAAAATCAGTAGCAAGCAAGTCTAAGGGAAGCACCTTTAAGTGATGCCACACTTTGGTCAATTAGAAAATGGAAGACTTTTGTGGAGTTAATCAACCTCCTTTCCAAGGTGTAACAGCCAACACAAGGTCAAAAAAGAGGAATATAGAGGAAGGAAATCATTTAACCCAATTGTTTCTCACCTCTTATCACTCCATAGGAGCTAAGAATATAAGAGCAACCTCAAATGCACAAAATCATCCTAAGGTACTTGTTACATCAACTCATGTGCCAATTTAGGTATAGGAAAATATCATTGTGCAAGCAAGGGGGGAAAAAGACAATCTATCCCCTTTCAAAATTATTGATCAAATGAAGAAGAAAAACATAAACATTTCTATGTGGGAGTCACCGACAATTCCAACACAATGAGATTTATCAGTAGATAGCCATGGCCAATTGGTACGCTTCAACTAGGTCATCCAAGGACGTGGAGAAGGTTCTTAACAATGTAGTACAACAAGAAGGGGGTCAACCAAGATTTTTTTCAAGTCACACACGCTTTACATATATCCGATCATTGGAGATAGCTTGGTACAAAAATGTATGATTGAATCAAAGTGCGAGAAACTTAGTGATGCCTAAGCAAGTTGTGGATCAAATGGGTTTGAAATATGAAACTATCTCTAAAGGAGTGGTGTTTCACCGTTTTCTCTATGTTTTCGAAATGATGAAATAGATAAAGGTAAGCGCTAAGGAGGAATACATGTTAGATGTTGGTCGGTTGATGGTTGTTGCATGCATTATGACTTCTTGTTTTAATACCGATTGTGAGAGCTTCCTTTTGGCTAGGAGGAATTACGAAATAGAAAATAAGACCATAAACGATAGTTAAATGATATATGATGTTGGACCGCCTAGCGTATGTTAGTTCCAGGAAGTATGATACTTCCTAGATCGCTGTCAATCCAATGTTTAAAATAAGTTAATGCGAAAAAAAGAAAGTCCTACTCAGAATTGATATGAATTAGGTATCTAATTCAAGCACAATTAGCAAATCTTAACATAATAGGCTAGGCTATGGTCAGATCAGAAAGGTAGGTAGTTGTCAGGGTGTTGGAACTGGTCAGGGTCAGATTCTGGGTTGTTTAGGTAAACTGGTGAGATGATTGTTGGGTCTATTCTTGGTCAAGGTGAAAAACACAAAGACCGCCGCCGTCAAATGTAACGATGACAAGAGTTTAGGTAGAACCGATGGTGGTTGTGGATAACCGGCGTCGGTATGGTCGAGGTAAAAGAAACTCAAATAGATCAAATGGTAGGGGCTGATCTGAGGTCAAATGAGGTTGGGAGAGTGGATGAGAAGGTCTGTGGAGATCTCAGGTATACTCAGAAATGGATATTAGGTCAGAATGGTGATTTGGTGGTGTGGGTAAGGGAAATGGTAGGATTACAAGCTAATAAGCAATGGAGGAATGAACATGCAAAGTATAAACTAATGACAGGAATGAAAAAAGTTAACTATGCTAAAATAGACAATGTTGGTAGAGATGTACTTATTGTGATGTAGATTTAGATGGCTGAATGGAGGTGGTTGTTGATCAGAAGAATAGTGTTGGATATCATAGCAGTGGTTCCCAGAATGATTTCGTGAGTGCAATGCAATAGTACCGAGTTGAAGAGCATGCAAATTCTACATCATCCAAGGTTGATAGGTTTATCCAAAAAGGTTGAGGTGATTACGATATCCAAGGTATATGATACGGTGCAAAACACATCGCAGTCGCAGTCATTGCAGGAATTTTTAGGTATGTTTTGGTACACCAAATGTTGGGTCAGGATAAATGATACAACAATAGGAAAGGTAAGGTCATTAGGTCAAACAACGTGGGTAATAGTGTTGTAAGGTATCACAAGCACATGAGGTCATAGGTTAGTAAAAATGTTCCAAGTCCAGGTAGCTAGGTCACGGCAATAGGAAAGGTAAGGTCATTAGGTCAAACAACATGGGTAACAATGTTGTAAGGTATAGCGAGCACAGGTGGTCATAGGTCAGTAACAATGTTCTAGGTCTAGGTAGCTAGGTCACGGCATGGGTAAGGCTGAGGTATGGGAAAATAACTAGTCCCAAAATGCAATTAATGATAGGTATAGGTAAGTTAGGCATGGAGGTTGGTTGCAATAAGGGTGGGTAAGGTCAAATGGTGGACGGTTTGGTTAAGTGTGGGTTAGAAATGGGGAAAGGGTATGGGCAAGAGTATGACGCATAACCGATGCTGGTCATACGAAACTAGTGACGGTCTAGGTAAGTCGATCACGATTTATTAGGGTAGATGACTGATGTTAATTTGGGTATAATCAACCACGATGTGCTAGGGCACATGACCGATGATGGGTGGTGAGATTCTAGCTAGACGTCATACGGGGAAGTGGAGGAGGAGGAGATAGGTGAGATATATATGGAGGATATCCAACATGGTGATGTCTGGTAGCCATATGTACCTCCCTGTTTTGTATAGTTGTGTATTTTTATATATATCTTGGCCTACGTCTTTGAGAGTGAGGATTTACATGAGAGTTCTTGATATTTTTATGATATATCGGCTGCGTGCAAAGATGGTGAGGCTGTATATGAGAGATTTTGAGGAATTATGATTATTATTTGTATCTATGTTCACATGTATGTTTACACAAACTTTCCGATTTATAGATGATGGTGTTTATAGTATGAATGGTGTACATGTTTTAATTTTCATTGTTATATATATAGGTGGAAATCAGGTGGATTAGGCATGCTAGAGTCAAGGTCGTGTAGGCATGGTGGAGTCAGGTTGGTTTAGGCATGATGGAGTCAGGTCATAGGCATGGATTGAGTTAGGTTGACTTAGGCATGGATGGAGTTAGGTTGACTTAGGCATGATTGAGTTTAGGTTGTAGGTATTATTGAGTTAGGTTGGTTTAGGCATGGTTGAGTTAGGTTGGTTTAGGTATGGTTGAGTTTCTAATTCATTAATTTGTGCAATTAATGATGATGTGGATTGTGTTAAGATGTTTTGTAGGAAAATGTATGATAATGGTAAAGAAATGGTAGACAAGATGAAATGAATGTATGAGTGATGATGGTAAAGATGTTAAGCAATTGTTGTTTGTGTGATTTAATTTCTAATTATTGATATAAAAGGAAACTAACTAGGGTAGAATGTGAATAGGAAAGGGGTAGAGGGAATTGGTTAGGGTAGAGAGTGGCCGAGCTAACCTCCAAGGGCCCCATGCCCTTGGAGTGCTACCTACAAGAAGGGACCTCAAGCCGATGTAGTTCTTCCATAAGCTAGGGAAGATTAGGGTGAAATAGTGGAATGGGTTGATAGGTACTAGGCATGGGTGATGTAGGTCATATGTATGATTGAGTTTAAGTGGTAGGTGTGGTTGAGTGATTTTTAAGTATAGGTATCGAGGATCTGGTCCTATTATAGGAGAATTAATAGGTGATAAAAGAAGATAGAAAGGTAAGAGGTGGAACAAAATTGCCTAATTGATAAGAACCCTAATGGGTCTATCATACCCCGAATAGGCTTATGAACGTAAGATCCTACAAGCCTCAGTATAAGGGGCTACTCTAAGGAGAATAAAAATCACATGATCACGAAATGTTGCATTTGTGGCAAGTCCCTTGAGTAGAGAGGAATTTAGGTGAACAAGGGCAAGGAGGTGAGAATGGGAGGTTTAGCATAAATTAGTGTATGACAATGTGTATTTTGAATAAGAAACCCAAAATCCAAAATAGGAAAGTCCATGACGAAAAATTTCATCTTTTTATTTATTTGTTTGTTTTTAATAGATTGATCGATGTGGGAAGTCTATATGGGATGGGTAAATTATATCCTTAAGGTCTTTGTGAAGCTGATCGATGCGGGGAGCTTCTGAATATTTATTATATGTTTGTAATGACTGTATATAGCTATCCTTAGAGGGAGCAGTCTATTGATAGTGGTAGAATATAAAGAAGAGATGTCCCTTTTGAGGGAGTCATATTTTGCTGGAAGTTTGACTCAAAGAGTTGTATCCCTTTTTATTTTTAGAAGTTTAAGTCGTGGACAAGACTATAGAGGAAGATTACATTCTTGTTTAGAAGAAAATATCATAGCAAATAGAGATTAAGCGTGGAGGAGGTGGTTTGAGTGATGAGCGACCATGGGATTCCATCTTCAAGAAGAAAAAAGTATCCATGAGAATCATAATAATGAGTAGATCCGTGGTACTCATATTGAAGATGAGGCTAAAAGGTGACAGGTAATCACATGATTCTTGTTTAGTGGTGGATCCTCAAACCTGGGTAATATGGAAGGTGAACAGTGCTCAAGGGATGAGAAACCAAATGATAGAAATTGATATAGGACTTGATATCAAAAATAAAATGGTCAAAGATGTAAGGCATAAAGGGGCTCAAGCTCGGGTTTACCTTCGAGTGAAGACAAATGATAAGTACATGATCCATAGGCATGAGTAACAATATAGGGTCCAAGAAAATTAGGAGCAATTTTTCCTCATTTACTTTTCTCCTCTTTGGTTATATGTTGATTTTCCTTGGGACGAGGTCACCGACCTTAAAGGTTTGCTCATGAACACATTTTTCATACGAATGTTTGATACATTTTTGGTAGATTTGTATATGGTCAAGAGCGTAGAGACAACATTCATCTAATAATTCAAGTTGCACCAAATGATCCCTGGTGAAAGTCACCATCGTTGAGCATGTCTTGTAGTGAGATGCGAGATATGGAATCTGGACTTCGAGAGATAATACAACCTCAACACCGTAGACCAGAGAAAAGGGGGTGGTAGCAATCAAAGTGCGAATACTAGTGTAATAAGCCCACAAGGCGAAAGGAATGTGTGTATGCCAATCCTTCCCAAAGATCGTTGATTGCATTCATAAGAATTTTGTTTAAGGTTTTATTGGTTGATTCAACTTGACCATTGTTTTACGGGTAATAAGGTGATGAGAAACTAAGTTAGATGCTAAAAGCATCCCATAGTTTTGCATAGGGTTTTGTTTTTGAATTTTTTCCGTTATCGGTGATAATGCGGTTAGGGACAATAAAACAAAAAATGATGTGATGGTTGATGAATTCATGATTTTCTCGATTTGGTGGAAATGAGGGGAATGGCTTCTACCCATTTAGTGTAATATTCGGTAGTGGTTATGATCCATTGGTGGAATTGTGAAGGGGTTGATCTCACCGACAAGATCCAAACCCCATTGAGAAAAAGGCCAAAGGTCTCGCGCGACTTGAAGGGGCATAACGAGGGCTATGATGGAGATTAGCATGTTGCTTTGGCATTTCACGCAGTGTTTGACATAATCACAACAGTAATGGTTTAAGGTTGGCCAATAATAGCCTAGGAAAATAATGTGCTCATGCACAGCTAAACCACTAAAGTGACCTCCACAAACTCGATCGTGGACTTCCTTAATGGTGTAGGGAATTTCAGAACTCGTAAGGAATTGTAAGAGAATGCCATCGAAGCCACACTTGTAAAGAAGACCACCCATGAGGAAATAAGGAGAGACACTTTTGAGAAAGGCATGTTGTCCATTGTGAGTGAGATCAGCAAGTATAATGGAAATGGAAAGATAGTCTGCATATTGCTTATACCAAAGGTCACGTGGGTCACGTAAGCAACATTCGACGGATTAAAATTCATGAGGTAAATAAGAGGGTGATTGTAGCCTTTGTTATAGTGACAAATATTTTAGAGTCATGGGTGAAGCAGGTATTTGGGAAGCAAAATAGGCCATGGTATCTACAAATTTATTGGTAGAACGTGGGATGGTTTGAAGTGCGTAATGATCAAAGGTGGTCAAAAGTATGTCTACATGATGTTTATACTATTGAAGTATCTCATTACGACATCCTGTATATACCATGACTTGGTTAATGACCAATTGAGAATCACCAAAGATGTTAATTGACTTAGCATTTAACACATAAACAACCTAGAGACCTAATATGCGTGCTTTGTATTGATAATATTGTTTGTATAATCAAAATAAAGTTTAAAAGACAAAGGAATAGGTTCACCATCAAGTGGAATGAGGATAACGCCAGCCCCACCCCCACGCTAACACTTGGAGCCATCGAAGAAGAGTTTCATTTGGTAAGCGGGTTCATCCAAGGAAAGGGTAGCAATAGACTTATCTGGGAAGTCAAAGTTAGAGGGTTGATTCCCAGAAATAGGTGCATCGGCCAATTGGTTGGTGATAGCCTATCCCTTGATGGAATTTTGATGGATGAATTTGAGGTCGAGGTCGGCCAGAAGCATAAGCCAACGTGTGGCACATTGATTTTGATAAGGTTTGACATACATATAGTGTAATGGGCCGTATTAGTAAAGACAAAGGTTTTATGGTTGAGTAGGTAATGGCATAGTTTGGTGCCGATGAAAACTAAGGCTAGGTAGAGTTTTTCAGCATGGGTATATCTAGTTTTGTAGTCAAGAAGGGTATGACTTATGTAATAAACTGCTTGCTCTCATTGTTGGTCATCGCGATGAGTGAGCATGGCACCTAGAGAATGGTCAATGGTGGAAATATATAGGTAAAAGGGTTGGTCATCCTTAGGAGGAATGAGCACTGGTGGTTGAAGGAAGTATTGTTTTAATGCTTCGAAAATTTTATGGCATTCATCATCCCATTTGAATGAAATGTATTTCTTGAGAAGATGATGAAATGGTTGATATGATGATCGAGAAAGTTGTGAGATAAAACGATGAATTGATTGCAAATTTCCTTGTAGAGGTGCGAAGTTGTGAGAGATTAGTGGGTGGCGGCATTTCAAGAATATCCTTGACTTTATTAGGATCAACTTCTATGCCATGCAAATAAATGATGAAGCCTAGGAGTTTTCCGTAAAGTAATGTAAAGATGCACTTCTTTGGTTAAAGACGAACACAATACTTGATGAGGTGGTCAAAGATGAATTTAAGAATAGGAAGGTGTTTGGTTCGATGCTTGGATTTGGAAAGCAGATCATCTATGTAATCCTCTAATATGTGATGCATGATGTCATGGAAGATGTAAGTCATGACCCGCTGATATGTAACACCAAGTGTTTTTGAGGCCAAAGGGCATCACTCGATAGCAGAAATTCCCCAAGGGGTGATCAAGCTGGTCTTGTGTTGATCCTAGGAGCTAGTAATAATTGATTGTAGCCCTAGAAACCATCCATGAACGATAACATTTCATTGCACAAAAGAGTGAGATAAACTAGTTGGTCAATGCCTGGTAGTGGGAAATCATCTTTGGGACAAGTAAGGTTGAGGTCACGAAACTGTGCAAATGCGGAGTCCCCCTGTTGCTTTCATGCGGGAATAATGTTAGAAATCAATTAGGGATAATCAATGGGTAGAATAAAGGAAAGCGAGAGAAGGCATTGAAGCTCTTCTTTGACCAAAAGAGCAATGCGAGGATGCATTTTCCGCAGATTTTGTTTGATGGGTTTGGCATCGGGAATGGTTACAATATTGTGAACCACAGTTTTTTGGTCAATAGCAGGCATATCGGCATAAGACCAGGCAAATGAGTTGTTATGGTCCCAAAGGAAATATTTGAAGGCTTCTGTTTAGTAGCGTCTAAGGATTGGCGATCTTTAGATTGCACGGTCGCCCCGAGTATTAATGTTGATTTCGATGGTCGACTCATTTAATATGGTTTACATCTTAGAGGGTAATGACCGATGATTATAAGAGTCTTCTACACCAAGGTAGATGAGGATGGACTCATCGACTGACATTTAATGACATTAATCGAAGGCGTATCATTATCGATCATGTCATGATACAGAATGGGAGAGAAGAGGGAGCCTTGCCATCATGTTGATAGGTCGGCGGTCCTAGGAAATGGTGTTTACAAAAAAAAATTCGGGAGGAATAGATTCGGGATCTATGGACTCGTGAGTGAAGATGGTAATTTGGGTGAATGAGAGGGGGAGTTTTCTCATCTTGGATAAGGTCAATGTGAACCTTCTTAGAGGGTGGATCATCACAACCAATGCCACTATGGTCATTGTTTTTATGAGAGGTACAAGATATGACAATGTGGTAGCCTTGTTCATAAAAACTAATACCAAATCCTTTCCACGCGCAAGACCGGTGGAGGAAGCTGTGAGTGAAGCAGTGGTTAGTGAGGGATTGTAGGTCAGAATAAAATGGTTGGGCCTGGGATGGAGGTTTGGGTTTATAGGTGGCAATATCAAGTCCCCCATACATTAGGTTGGTGCGAAGGTGGGGAGGGCCATAAGGGAAAAGGTCACCGATGTAGATATAGTAGCTAGAGGTGTTGACACAGATTCCCATACTCTTGTGGGGTGAGGAAGGTATCGATATTATATAGGTGGTATTCCCTAGAGTGAGGCGTTGAAAAAAACCTTCTAAGGGATCGTAGCTGGTATGTGGGTAGTGGGTATGGAAGGCTCGCTAGATGATGGGGAAACAGGGGTGCCAGCAAAGAGAGGCTACAACTGCAATAGGGATAACAAGGTTAGATGCAATGAAGTAGTGGAAATTTTGGTGGATGGGCTCGTGGGTGAAGGTGAAGTGGTGATGGTGGCAGATGCCTTAAGCTGGTACAAGCACATCATTGGGTCCATATAGCATGTTATAAGCCTTAACAGGATGGTGTAATTATGTCCCTCGTATTCAAATTTGAGGCGTGATGTAAAGTCGAAGGGACATAATCCATAGCTTGGATCCAAGGTTAGACAGCAAAGTAAGTTATACCTTGAAATGTTATTTTTAGGACATAAAGAAGTTACGAAATGGTGTGGGGACCTACACAGACATGGAGAACAATGGTACCTAGTGTACTGAGTCATGGCGTCATTTAAGGAATGCAACATAACTTGGTTACCATGCATGTAATTGGTAGGTATTTGCATTTGGTCATAAGCATGGGAGGATATTATGTTAATACTAGCACCACCATTGATCATAACACGTCGTATGTGTATATTATCGATAAAGGTGGAGATGAAAAGAGTGGAGTTGGGGTCATCGGACTAGAAGGGAGAAATATCTTTATTTGAAAAGTTGAGGGCTGCCACTTGGCAAGTGGTGGAGGTGTAGAGGAAGGTGAATACCTAGTAAGAGAGGCCATGTGGTGAGGGGTAATGATGGAAGCGACGGGTGTGGGGTCATTTGGTAAGACTTTGATAGATTGAAGGACTTCCATGAGGGATTTATGATGTGATTTTGAGGTTTAGATGAGGTCATCTAAAGACATTTTGAGGGGGAATTGGTGTAGTTGTTTTAGCATTGTCCAATGTGTGACCCGGTTAGAAATAGGATATGCAGGACCTTGAATGATGACTTTGGGTATGGGTGCAGATGGTATGTTGGGTACAGGGTTGATTGATAGGCGATTGCTTTTTCCTTGCCCTTGTTTTTCTCGAGCATGGGTGGCAATGTTGATCATGTTAATACGAGGGGAGGTGGATGAAGAGGGTGTGTCATGGAAGGTCTAGTGGCAAGAGGGACAAAACCCTAGTGGTGGATACCAGCCTTGTGAGATGAGTTGGGTGCATTGGCATTTAGGTGGTGGTTTGGCCAACTCTCTTATACAAACCACGTTAATCTTGAATCTCGAGTATGGATCAAAGAGTTTTTGGGGTGGTGATTTTGGTCACCGAGTAGGTAATGGGAGAAGATCGTGGAAATTGGTGAAGGTGAAATGGGGTCCTCAATAAGAAGATCATCATCATCAAAATTTTCTTCGGGAGGACATAGCTGGACTAGATAGGTTTTTAAATCCTTACAATTCTCTACATCCTATCCTAGCACATGATGGTAGGCACAATTTTTTGTTTCGTCAAACCCTTTTGGTTTGGGTTTGATTGGATCGTAAGGTCTAAGAGGTGGTAATGTGATGACATAAGTCTCGAGGAGATTGGTTAAAATTCTAGTGTAGGACCCTGCTAGTGGATCACAATGGGAGGTGAATGTGGGTTTGGGTAAAAGTATAGCTGATTGTGGAGAAAGAGGCTTGACAGGAGAGGGAATGGGTTGGTTCACTAGTTGGGTGTGTCGAGTGGTCTTAGGTCTTGGTTGCATCTGCTTGGGTAGGTGTAACGTAGAAGAAGAACCAAGCTATGGAAGGTTTGGTTGGTTTAACTATCTTATTGGAGGGTAACAAATTTTTAGCTTTAGGTTGCGTATTTTTGGGAAAAGGTGACACATGTGTATAAGATGCAGAGGGAAAAGTAGATGGTGGAAGAGGACAGGTTACCAAAGGCGTAATTGAGGAGGTCTTTGTGGGGGTAGGTGGTGTAGGTTGGGGGCGGAGGCGTGAGTCAAAGAGAAGAAAATGTCATGGGTAGTGAGGTAGTTATGGATGGTAGTGGTGGTATGGGTGGTAAGAAGGTTATGGGTGATGACGAGAGGTTGTGCGAGTCTCTTGGGTACATTAGAGGTTCATGATGAGGAGGTGGGTTGTTGTGTTCTTGGTTTACCAGTGGACGGGGGTTGTTTTTCCAGGGTTGAGGGGTGAGGTCCTAGGATGGACGGTAGGGGTGAAGGTGATAATGGTGTGGTAGGAGAGGTTAGTGTATGAGGTCTAGGAGGTTGGGTCTTCTTTTTAGGGGTCAAGGTGAGTTTAGTGTCAGTTTTGGAGGATGTTGCTAAATCTAATTTGATGGGTGGGTTTGTAAGGCTAGCTGTTAGTATGACCCCTAAAGTAGTGATATGTTTAGGTCTGGGGGGAGATGAAATAGGCGTGGTTAGGTATTTGGGTATAGATGTATGTTGGGCTATGGGAAGAGTTGTGATTTGGGCCGGTGGGTGGTGACATGGAAGGTGTTGCATTAGTCGTGACTATGTTTGGTTTGGTTACTCGATACACTTTTGGATAGATAGTGGAGGTATCAAAAAAGCGATAATCGCATTTGTGTTGAAACAAGAAATAGAAGGCATCACAAAATAAGGCTCAATTGACATAGTCCAGGCCATTAGCCAAGCGTGAGAATGGTATTGATGTAGGCGGGGTCAACGTGGATCGAGTGGCAATCCCCATAAAATGTGTTTGAGATACAAGGAAATGGCTGGCCTTGGACTCTGTGGGTAAGAGAGCCGAAAGCAGATCAACGGGATCTTGAAAGTCCGATGGTGAATGGTCATATGAAGGTAGTGGTATTTCTATAGGATCCTCTCGTGGGTAGAGGAGAGGATGGACCAGCCAAAGTGGACTCTCCTTGTGCTGGTGTAGGTGGTGGACCTACATCGTCTATGAGTAGGAGAGTCACCACTAACAATTGCTTGGAATTTTGAGGTGTCAAAGGTGGCATGCTAATTATAGGCTCTTCCATGGGTGAAGAAGAAAATGAAGGGGGTGTCTTTGTGGGTGGGGGAGTAGATGACATTGGTTATTGTGTAGGTAGGGGAGCTTGGGCTAAGATCTCATCTATGGAAGGAACATGAGGCAGTTGAGAAGCAACGGGTATGTCATCAAAAATAGCATGGAACTCATGAACATTGCTTATCATTGTTTGAGGTATCACAAACTTGGTTGGAAGATGGGGCATGATTAGGGAATGACTTCTTGAAGATATGCAGGTTTTGGTTTCAAGTGTGCTCGAGCTATCCAAGACTAGATCTTTGTTGTCTAACATTTCTTGGACAATATTCTTGAAGGTGATGCAGTTATTATCACTATGACCTTTGACACGATGATAGTTGTAAAATTCATGTTCCTTATACCATGAGGGCATGGGTTGCTCAGGGTCAAAACTAGTATGTGGTTTTATAGGTGGAAGGGTAATGGCACTAGCCTTAACAAGCTTTTCCAAAACAAAAGAGTAAGATTATCCTATCGAAGAGTACTTTCATCGTTCTCATCCGAACCGGAAAGCTTGGATGGGGAGAGATTAGAAGGGGGTTTAGACGGGTTTGATTGATAAGGGGAACAGCCTTGAGAACTACCACATTGGAAGATCCTTTGGGTTTCGAATAGTTGTTTTGGGGTTTCAAAGATGAAGAAGCATCATTGGATTTGAATGCGATGTTCTTGTTACAAAGCTGAATTTTCTTTTCTTTGATAACACAAATTTCCAATTTCCATGCCATGGTGAATGCCTCGTCAAAAGTACGGAAGGTCTGCACCTATAGGGTTGGTGAGATGTGTCTAGCACAAGCCCGAGTAAACAACTCTATAAGCTTAGTCTGAGGTAATTGGAATGTGAGCTGGTTAATGAGGTTGCACCAACAAGTGATGAAGTCAGCGATAGACTCATCGTCATATTGTCATGTGGAATAAAGATTAGTCATGGTAACCTTCTTAACAATGTTGATGGAGAAGTGATCTAGGAAGGCTTGGGCTACTTGATTAAATGAGTAAATGGAGTGTCTTAGTAGTCCACTGTACCAGTCCAATGCAGGTCCTATCAGGGACATTGGGAAAGTCCTCAAAAGTAAAGCGTCATCGTGGGCAATCAGGTAACACCCATGTTTAAAGGACTGACCGCAAATGTTTTTGCAGATCTTTTTACTATTGAAGTGGTTAAATTTTGGCATTTCCCAATGTATGGGGTATGGTCTATTAGGAATGGATGGGTGAATAGGCTTATTAAAAAATTCATCATTGGTGAGGAAATTGCGTGAGTTGGAAGTTGATACTTCTAGTGTATCAGCATCTTTTCCATCATCAACTTGATGAGGTCATTGGTAGGTTGTGATGGAGAGACACCTCTTATGGCATAAGGGGGCGGATATTGAACTTGATAGGGAGGTTGAGAATAGGGCACCGACATAGAAGGCACATATCTAGAATGGGTGACAGATGAGATAGGGGGTGGTTGATAGTATGTGTATGTAGGTGGGATGGTCGTGGTGACTCTAGTAGTGATTGGGGGTAGTGTTTGTGGGATGGAGAGGACAAGATTCTAGAATGAATTAGGGGTCACCGACACCACGGGCGGTTATGTTGTGATGGGTAGTTTTGAGAGGATGGGTGTGGAATGGAATATGGCCTGGGTGGTTGACAAGGGGACAATAGATATGATAGGCGTGAGTGATATTGCAGACGCATCTATCATGATGGGTATGAGTCCTAGCTGCGAAACTACCGGGGGTGAAGTAGGTGAGGGTAACGTCACATTATTAGGGGTTGATGCTAAATCGGGAATAAGGGCGGAGAGAAGGATACATGCATGTCATATATCAAATGACCTGAGGAGTCTCGAGTGGAAGAGTGGGAAAGGTAGAACTATAAGGTTGTGGGATTCTGATCAAGGAGTCGTGAAAACTCTTCATCACCTATAAAGCAATGGTGGTAGGTAAGGTTAGATCCATGGGTGATAGGATGGAAGGTGGTGAGGGACTAGGTGGGAGTGGTTGATAACTAGTGTGGAATATGAGGGCGTTAGTCTAGCTGCGAGTCAGCACCATGTGAACAAGTGCTAACTGGTAAGACTGTATTCTGTAGATGACACAAAAATAGTAGAAATAGAGAATAATGGGGTCCAGGATGTGAATCTGGTCAATGTCTAGATTTTGAAAATCCAACACAGAATCGATGATGGTTAGGTTAACCGGTGATGGTTGAGGGCCAACCGATGATGGTTATTGAAACTGATACTAGTCATTATGGAAGAAAACCAGTCTCAAAGAATGAAACAAGAATGTTGGATATGTACTGAGAAAACTGTGTATGACAGTAGGTATCAATAAGGGAGAAATATGATGATGCCTTGAGGGCTAGAAACATAACGAAAGAGTGATGAAGGTTATTCTAGGTAAAGTAACTAGAAAGCTAGAATCGACACCGGTTAGGGTTTAACCGATGTGTGATCGGATGTGAATTGACGACGGTCACTAGACTGACGTCGGTGACTATGAAATTAGAAATAAATGAAGAAAATGGGTTTTGTGAATTAAATTAAGTGAAGAATCAAACTCAAAAACCTAAGAATGAGGAGATGGGGCCCTGACACACTCAGAAAAAGTCAGAATACTCCAACTACGATGGTGGAGTGCAAGGAAGAAGAAAAATGAAGATTAGTCTCACACCTAAAAACACAAGTCAAGAAGAATGCTAAGAAAAAACACAATCCTAACAGTGATTATCTTAGGTTTGTTTAGCTTATGCTATTTAAGATTGACTGTGTGTATTTAGAACAATAGTTTTTGGTTAGGAAGGCTTCCTACGAAGAAGGATATCTAAAAGGAGAGGTTTTAGGTATGTTATGGTGGGGGTGGGCCATCCTCTGAGATGATGACTTGACAGAGACAACGAGTTGGGGAGTACCTGCCAACTGAATCATGTGATCACTGAAATATTTTCCTAGGTAAGATGTTGTTTACCAAAGATGCGTATATTTTGATTTTGTACAAGTTTGGTAAGACACACAGAGAGAAAAATGTGATTTCTATGATTCTTTGTGTCAACCATCAGTTGGGCATGATTTCCAGCATATAGGTTGCCCTCATTTTTAATGTGAGCTAATAATGCAACAAATCAAAATGCAATGAAAGTGTTTTAAACCCAAATCAAAGTGTGATATTCGATGTGGCAAGTGATGATCAGGAAGAGGGATGCTCTTTCACTAATGCAATACAAAATAAAGGAAGATGTGTTCCTTTTAAAGCACAAAAAATATGTTTTTTTAGACCATAAAAATAAGGAGAATGATTCCAAAGAAGAAAATTAATGTGGAAGCTTTTGAAGGGAAACAAACACACAATTTTCACCTAGGAATGAATAAATGCAAAAGAACCCTTGATGGGTCCAACCGGGTGTGCCAAAAATGTTTCACTGTTTTCTCTACGTTTTCGAAATGATGAAACAGATAAGGGTAAGGGCTAAGGAAGAATACATGTTATATGTTGGTTGGTTGATGGTTGTTGCGTGCGTTGCTCGGCTTCTTTAGCCAATGCCAATTGTGAGATATTCCTTTTGGCTAGGAGGAAATACCTGTAATAGAAAACAAGACCACAAAAATATAGTTAAATGATATATGATAGTGGACTGCCTAGTGTATGCTAGTTCTAGGAAGTGTGATACTTCCTAGATGGTTGTCAATCCACTATTTAAAACAAGTTAATGTGAGAAATAAACAAATTCCTACTATAGTTGATATGATTTAGGTATCTCATTCAAGCACAATAAGAAAATCTTAACATAACAAGCTAGGCTATGGTTAGATCAGAAAGGTAGGTAGTTGTCATGGTGTTGAACCGTCAGTCGGGGTCGGATTCGGGTTATTTAGGGCAATCAAGCGAGATGATTGTTGGGCATGTTCTTGGTCAAGGTGAAAAACACAGAGCCGTTGCGGTTAGGTATGACTGATGATGGTTTATGTAGAACCAACGGTGGTTGTGGAGTTGGTATGCTCGAGGTAAAATAAACTCAAATAGATGAAATGGTAGGAGATGATACGAGGTCAAATGAGGTTGGGAGAGTGGATGAGAAGGTCTGTGGAGATCTCAGGTATACTCAGAAACATATAATAGGTCAGACTGGTGATTTGGTGGTGTGGGTAAGAGAAATGGTAGGATTAAAAGCTAATAAGTAATGGAGGAATGAACATGCAAAGTGTAAACTAATAACAGTAATGAAAAAAGCTAACTATGCTGAAATAGACAATCTTGGTAAAAATCCTACTATAGTTGATATGATTTAGGTATCTCATTCAAGAATAGTAATAAAATCTTAATATAACAGGCTAGGCTATGGTCAGATCATAATCCTAGGTAGTTGTAATGGTGTTGGAACCTGGTCAGAGTCGGATTCTCGGGTTATTTAGGCAACCGGTGAGATGATTGTTGGGCATGTTCTTGTTCAAGGTGAAAACACAGAGACCAATGCTAGTCAGGTATAGTGATGACGGTTTAGGTAGAACCAACGGTGGTTGTGGATAACCAACATTAGTATGCTTGAGGTAAAAGAAAATCAAATAGATCAAATGGTAGGGGCTGATATGAGGTCAAATGAGGTTGGGAGAGTGGATGAGAAGGTCTGTGGAGATCTCAGGTATACTCAAAAACAAATATTAGGTCAGAATGGTGATTTGGTGGTGTGGGTAAGAGAAATGGTAGGATTACAAGCTAATAAGTAATGGAGGAATGAACATGCAAAGTATAAACTAATGACAATAATGAAAAAAGTTAACTATGCTAAAATAGACAATGCTGGTAGAGATGTACTTACTATAATGCATATTTAGATGGCTAAATGGAGGTGGCTATTGATCAGAAGAATAGTGTTGGATATCGTAGTAGTGGTTCCCAAAATGATTCTGTGAGTGTAATGCTTCAATATATGTCTCGGTGATGGCTCTGGATGTCTAGATACGTGAAAGGATGTTGGTTTTGCTTGCATGCAGCTCTGATCTCCTTTCCTCTTGCTCTCAGAATGTGCCAACCCAAAAACAAGGTTGTTTGGGTGAATAAATGGTAACCAACGACAGTTCTGGGTCGACCGACGTCGGTTTAGGTCTAGCGGTGTCAATTAAGGTGAGATTCCCTAGGTTTATTAAAATTGGTAGATATCACCTCTTTTAGATCAAGTTTGTTCCTTGATCCATGATTTGGAAACGAACATTGCGTTTTTATGAGCGGGAAGGTGGTTAGGGATATTTTAGGGATTGATTTTAGGATTAGACCAAATCTTAGCTAATTAAGGTAGGTAAGAATTAGTTATTGTTAGTTATGGAAACATGCCAAGAATAGGTCTAGGGTGAGGTGGTTAGGTGAGGTGTCTAGGTGAGGTGGTGGGGTATAAATTAGGGTATTTAGATATTACATATTTTGAGGATATATATTAATTTAATTAAATTAATTAAATTAATAGCGGTGAGGGGTGGAAGGGGCCATGGTTAGATGAGTATGTTTGAGCTGGTTATTTGAAGAGGGACTAATGGGAGTGTGACCCAATTTTAGTGTCTACAAGTAGTACAATTAGATGGAACAACAAAGTGAAAATAGTTGGAATCATCAAAGGCTTAATCCTTACATTACATGCTTGTCCCAATGTCACAGTCTTGCAAGATGTATTAGTAATTGATGTACCACCACTTTTTGCCTTTTGTTTTTCAAGGGAATTCATGGCTATTATTGGCGAGTACCTATCCATTGATTGGTTCCATATGATTTTAGGAAAAGGTATGGAGCCAAATATACAATCTAGCTTGAGCCAATTTAAAACTTCTATATTGAGCCCCATATACCGAGTCAATCAATGCCAATTACTTGGCATTTGATCAATAAGATTTCCCAAGCACTCCAGAAATAGGTACTAAATTTGGAGGCATTCTAGATTTCACATTAGACGAATGGGAAAACAAAAGGGATTACTATGAGCCATATAGGGAAATGGAAGAAGTTGAGTTTGTTATCATGTTTGATTCTGTACATGTTCTTATGCAATTAATGGAGAATTGAAATTCATCAATATTGATAATTTTGACGAGTTTGAGAATATATTTGACTGTGATGATGTATTTGAAGTCGTTGTTATGATCTTAGTAGATTTATTTGGAGAAAATGCGGAGAGATAAAAATATTATTGATATTTGGTCGAATTAGTATGCGGTTTATGTCGTTCTTCAAGTTGAGTTAGAATACAAGTTAATGATCATAGAAGATTTCAGTGTGTTTGAAGATTACTTTGAATCTGAAGATGTGTTTGAAATCGTCCTTGGTTGTATTAAAGAAGTTTATCCACCGTGGAGTTATGTTACTATTATTCACATATATGGTTGGTAGATAAGAGTGGCAGTAAGTGTATGAGTGTTGTGTAAGTGTTTTTGAGCTTTCGGTGTTAGAATTTGTGAGAACCGTATGTAATTACGATTTGGTATCGAGCTAATTACGAATTGGTATCGAGAAAGTGGTTAACAAATCCAAAGACCTACTGAGTTGATTGTTAGCAGAACAAAAGTATTATATTGAAGGTTTTTTGCAGATAAGGATTTAAGAGCGATTGTGATCTGTAAACACAAGTTCATATAGCAATCGATAGATTGGTGGTGTGAAGCTATCGCAACCGTAAGACGCCGTATGCGGATCATCGTTGCAGATGTTTTGCTTGATCTTGGATACCATTTCTTCAATGCTTACACTCGCAATTAGAAATAGACTTGTGTATCCAAGTATTGTTAATATTTTTTACCTTCTGAGGTAAAGGAACTATTATTTGGAAAGAATACCTCCTTGGAATTTGTACAGGAGGTTGGAACAACATGATATGCTCTTTAGAAATAGAAAATGTATTGCATTTCTGTAGAAAATCTATTCCTAAAAGACAGTCATAGTTTTCCATGTTGTGTTGATAGAATTCTATTTCAACGAGAATTCCCTTCAACATCAATCATGACCTTAGCCATTGATTCTGAGACAACTTCCCTTTTATCAAATCTTATTTTGGTATGGGTATTAACCCAACAATCACTAGGGATAGCGTATTATGCGATCAAGCTAATTTCAGCCCCTGTATCTATCATTGCATCAAGAGCGTATGGCTTAATGTGAGGGATGCGAGATAGTTATTGCAATGAAGGGGTTACGAGTACAACTTAAAGTACATACCTTTTGCCTCTTCTGTCTTTTCTTCTTTGTTGGCAAGATTCTGGTATGTTTCTTCTAAATCCTCTCCTGGGATTTCTGTATCAGCTTCTTGTTCGGCAATAAGCTTGCTGTATTCTTGTGTAGCATTAGCAAGCACTTTCTCAAGAAGTTCAATCCTGGCTGTTCTCCAGGTTCTGTAGACTTTCTTTGAATTAACAGAAGATTGTCCTTCTTCATGGGAAGAATAAACTGGGGGACTCAATCCTCTGCCTCTACCATGCCAAGATCCATATCTTCCCCTGGTGGGAACTTGTCTTTGCCGGATCCTTGCTTGGAATGGTGGCCTTACTGGAAAGGCTTCAAAGGGCTCATCAGGCTCTTGTTCTGCTTTACTTTGTGCTTGACTTTGTTCAAGCTCCTGTACTGATATATTTATCTTGTAAGTCTCGAGTTCCTTATTCGAGACAGACATCTTCTAGCTTGATGTCCCATGGGGGACAGCTTTCATAAAAGCAGTTGAAGGCTTTCAACTTTGTCTCTCTTAGGAGGGCTGCACTTGGTGGAATCATAGGATGTATGAAGTTAGAAACCATATTTATGCTTTGAAGCGAGCAAATGAAGGAAGTGAGTCATACCCACTCTCATCCGTCTTTATCCTTTGTCTTGATGGCAGATTTGGATCGCATTGCATGCTTCACCATCAATGGAAGCATATGATATATCCGATGACATTTATCGAGATCGAAACAAGTGCATATTCATCTTCTTCAATTCCTTTTAAGGATAAGGCGTTTACCTTGGCCTTACCTTTTGCAGTATGTTTTTGAGGACATTTATTTGCATAATGGTCCTCTTTACAGATGTAGCAAGTCGGCTTGAATCTTTTAGACTTGCCTAGATGCTTGTACTTTCTAAATTTGAACTTTTCTTGGGCTTACCTTCTCGAACTCTTTATACTTCTTATTTTTTTCTTTTTGTTTTTATATTTCTTTGGCTGTGCAAGCTTCCTTCCCTTTTGAAAAAGACAATCTTTGCAAGAAGATTTCTTTCGGGAGGATTGTATTTCCAGATCTGGACACCCAAAGGGTTCCAGGGCATATTGTTCACAGAAAGTGTTGTTCAATGCTTTCTGATGTTTGAAAGCTTGCTTTCTTTCCCACTTTTCCTTGCACATCTTGGCATTACATTGGTCAATAATTTGATTAATATGACCAAAACTTAGTTCAGAAGTTTTCATACCATGCATGGCCTTTCTATATTGAGTTGCGAAGAAAGGCGGAAAGGATTCTATGTACCTGAGTCGCATGGTTTCATCATTTATGTTGCCAGAGCTGTAGTAGAGTTTCTGCATAAAGCATTGGTACTCCTTTATGCGAGTCATATCACATAAAGCGTGCTCACGAGGAACATGGCATTTGTATTCATCATTTATCATCATCGATATTTCCGATGAATTCTTTGATCAATCTTGCGATTAGACTGTAAAACCTGTTTCAAGTATTGCAGCTTTGTTAGGAAGAACATCCCACCATTCTTTCAATATGCCAACAAATCCATTAACAATAGTGGCGGCATTTATATTCTTCGGAGTGTCTGCCATATGTTTCTTGCTGGGTGTTACCCCATCCTATCATGGCATGAATCAATTCTTTGACTTCTGCAACATTTTTGCATTCAACTCTGTAGAAGTTGGGTTGCAGAGTTTGAATTCTTGAGGCCTTTGGAATCCGAGAGCTTGGTTTCTCCCATGTGTTCATCGAACACTGGTGGCTCAAACTGAGGGTCATCTATATGAGACTCTGTTCCCTCTATGCTAAGCATATTGACCTCTTTGTCTTTGAAGAACAAAGGTTTATATTCTTCTAAGACTTCCTTGTATGATTTCTTAGGAGTAGGGCCTAAGTGTTGGACTTCGACCGAGATCTTGCTTTGGTCCAATCTCCTTCTTTCTGGAGTCAACTTGATTCAGCTCATTTATTTAGGGATTATTCTAGGAAGCTCGGTAGTCGGACATTTACGGATATCATCTATTCTTGAATGTGTGTTTTTCATTATCATCTTGTAATTGAGATATACCAGATTCTAATAACTCATTTATCGAGTAGTCCTAGAAAGAATAGTACTTTTAAGACCAAGCTGTGTGATCTACTAATGGCTGTACTAAATCAGTGACTCTTTGTGTAATTGCTTCTGGTAGATTAGTAGAAATATTTTGAACAGTTGTTTCTACTTCTTTTAAAGACTTGTTTACAGTATCAATTCTACCATTTAGCAATTGTAAAGCTCTCTTTGTATCTCCCTTTTCCTAAGCTCTATAGCTTTTAAAATATTTTCCAGATTAGAGAGCTTTGTAGAATATGTACTTACTTCTTCATGAACTGACAAAAGGGCCTTGTTGGTCCAATTCAGCATCTTTGAGCTCTCTGAGGGCTCGATGTCCTTGTTCACTGCTCTTTGATACCAGAAGACAGCCTTCTGGGTTTCATCTGGAGAGATCAACTCATGTTGATCTGTAGGAGGAAAAGCTGTTCTTGTGCTGGAGGAAGCCATATTGATGGTTGGCCCATTGACTGGGGCATATTCTGGCTTACAAGTTTCTCACAATCTGTACACCATAAAAAATCAGTAGCAGGATCATGAGTTAGTGATTTATGACTGCACAAGAATATCTGTTCTTTTTCTTTATTCTCTTCTTGAGGAGCTGCAGATTCGCCTACAGTAAAGTAGGAAGATGTAGAAGCTACTGAGTTGCTTCTTTGTATCTGTTTCTTTGATCGATCAGATGTTCTGCCGACATCTGAATTTCTTCGGAAACTGAGCGTCACATTTGTCTTGTTCTCTGTGACTGATGTTGCATTCTCTAACTTGGGTGTGATATACGAACAAACTTTTTGGCAAGAGTCCATTCTCTGGGGACTTTGATGTCAGACCAAGATATGAGCTCAGGCTCAATCTTTTGGGTTTCTAAGTTTACGTGTGTCACCACGCTACTGCCCTTGGACACTCCATGTTTTACAGCTGGGTTCATGGTATTGACCAGTCTGTAAATGATCTTATAATGTATGGCGAGGGACAAGCTCCTACGCGCATATTTAATCCTTAGTTGCAAGATGTAACTTTAAAACATCTTGAAGGAGGTCATCTTTGAAGTAAGTGACCTTTGGGTAGTTTGGGAAAACTTGAAGGATATAGGGCCATTGTGAAGGCCGGTTTGTCAATTGGACTAAAAAGCTGTCTTTGAAGTTATCAAACCTAAGATCCATAAGACAACATAGGATACTAGCATTTAAACCTCTTGAAACAAGGGTGTGATCCTATCATGTACGCACCCAACATGTGCAAACTTATATGTGGATTGCCTTTTTAGAGATTTCAAATCAGCTTTATCAATCATATGGGATATTGTATTCTTGTTATTACTTTGGGCTAAGAATAACGGACTCTCTAGTTTTAAAAACATTGTAGAGGCTAAAAGCTGAAATCTATTTAGATGGGAATATACTTCATTATATGACTTTTTAGGAAGTCTCCACTCAGGAGTGGGACTTGACTCTTCTAAAACATTAATTTCTTCATTGACAGAGAAGACGTCAGACAAGTTTATCAAAACATTATCTTCGGGTTCTACAGTAGAAGATCTAGGAGAAAGATCGGCCATTTGAGACTTACAAGCAAGAAGCCAGAGATTGACGAAACTTCTCGGGCAAATACTGCGTCTTCCAATTGCCTTTGACACACGGCGTCTTACGGTTGCGATTATGCAAATAAATGTCCTCAAAAGACTGCCAAAGGTAAGGCCAAGGTAAATGCCTTATCCTTAAAAGGAATTGAAGAAGATGAATATGCACTTGTTTGAATCTCATTGATCTGTCATCGGATATATCATATGCTTCCATTGATGGTGAAGCATGCTATAATGGATCCAACTAAATCGACTGACTCGAAAAGTGATGGCAGCACGGATGAGAGTGGGTATGACTCACTTCCTTCATTTGCTCGCTTCAAAGCATAAATATGGTTTCTAACTTCATACATCCCATGATTCCACGTGCAGCCCTCTAAGAGAGACGGGTTGAAAGCCTTCAATCTGCTTTATGAAAAGCTCGATGTCCCCATGGGACACTCATAGAAAGATGTCTCGAATAAGAGAACTCGAGACTTACAAGATAAATATATCAGGGCAGGAGCTTGAACAAAGTCAAGCACAGAGTAAAGCGAGTTGGCCTGATGAGCCTTTTGAAGCATTTCCCATAAGGCCACCATTCCAGCAAAGGATCCGGCAAAGACAAACTCCCACCAGAGGAAGATTTGGATCTTGGCATGGTAGAGGCGAGAGGATTGAGTCCCAGTTTATTCTTCCCATGAAGAAGGACAATCTTTGTTAATTCAAAGAAAGTCTCTGGAACACGGAGAACAGCCGAGGATTGAACTACTTGAGAAAGTGCTTGCTAATGCCACTGAAGAATACAAGCAAGCTTATTGCAGCGAACAAGAAGCGTGATGAAATCCGGAGAGGATTTAGAAGAAACATACGAGAACCTTGCCAACAAGAAGAAGAAAAGCTGAGAAGAGGCAAAGGTATGTACTTTAAGTTGTACTCAGAATCCCTTCATTGCAATAACTATCTGCATCCCTCACATTAAGCCATATATTCTTGATGCAATGATAGATACAGGGGCTGAAATTAGCTTAATCAGACAATATGCCATTCCCAGTGATTGTTGGGTTAATACCCATACAAAGATTAGATTTGATAAACGGGAAGTTGTCTGCAAATTCATGGCTAAGGTCAATATTGATGTTGAAGGAAATTCTATGGCATTAGAATTCTATCAACACAACATGGAGAACTAAGGCATCTTTTAGGAATAGATTTTCTACAGAAAAGCAATACATTTTCTATTTCTAAAGAGCATATCATGTTGTTCCAACCTCCTGTACAAATTCCCAGGAGGTATTCATTCCAGTCAATAGTTCCTTTACCTCAGAAGGTAAAAAATATTAACAATACTTGGATACACAAGTCTATTTCTAATTTTAAAGTGTAAGCATTGAAGAAATGGTATCCAAGATCAAGCAAAACATCTGCAACGATGATCCGCATGCATTCATCAACGGGAAAAAGCACTATTGCTCTCTTGACCTCTGACTTATCGGAGATAGCACGGCAATGAGATTGTGCCTAAATTAAAGCACACCACGAGAAGAGGCATGCCCCGGTGAAAGAAGAGAATCTAGGAGAGAATGAAATACGAAATTATTAAAGCGGGATTCATTCAAGAATCCAATTCCGCCACTGGGGCTTACTGCCTTGCCTTTTATGTAAATAAAAGGAGCGAACATTTGAGAAATAAGAAGAGACTTGTAGTGGACTATAAGCCACTCAACAAGTTTATGTGCTTGATCCGACATCCTATACCTGCTAAGGATGACATACTTAGAAGAATCAAAGGATCAAAGGTATACATAAATTTGATCTCAAGAGCGGATTCAGCGAGATATTTCGCATAATGAAGACATGTTCAAAACGGCATTCATAGTGCGGGTGGACAATACGAATGGAAGGTTCTTCCATTTGGACTCAAAACAGCTCCATCGATTTTTGAGAAGATTATGGACGAGAATCTTTGGTGAACCATAACATTTGATTTTTGATTGTTTACATAGATGACATTCTCATATTTTCTAAATCTCCTAAGGAGCATTTAGCACATCTAGAAAGATTTTATGAGGCTGTGTATAAGAATGGAATCTGCTTGTCCCCCACAAAAATGGAAGTCTTCAAGGAGGAAATTGATTTCAGAGTGGTTAACAAATCCAAAGACCTCTGAGAGTTGATTGTTAGCAAGAACAAAAGTATTATATTGAAGGTTTTGCGAGATAAGATTTAAGAGCGGTTGTAAATTCTGTAAACACAAGTTTATATAGCAATTCGATAGATTGATTTGGTGTGGCTATCGCAACCGTAAGACGCCGTGTGTCGAAGCGCAAGCATAAGTAAGGCAGTATTTGCCCGAGAAGTTTTCGTCAATCACGCTTCCTTGCTTGTAAGTCTCAAATGGCCGATCTTTCTCCTAGATCTTCTCTTTGTAGAATCCGAAGATAATGTTTTGATAAACTTGTCGCGTCTTCTCTGTCAATGAAGAAATTAATGTTTTAGAAGAGTCAAGTCCCACTCCTGAGTGGAGACTTCCTAAAAAGTCATATAATGAAGTATATTCCCATTTAAATAGATTTCAGCTTTTAGCTTCTACAGTGTTTAAAACTAGAGAGTCTGTTATTAGGTAGCCCAAAGTAATAAACAGTGAATACAATATCCCGCTGATTGATAAAGCTGATTTGAAATCTTTAAAAAAGCAATCCACATATAAGTTTGCACATGTTGGATGCGTACAGATAGGGATCACACCCTTGTTTCGAAGAGGTTTAAATGCTAGTATCCTATGTTGTCTTATGGACCTTAGGTTTGATAATTTCAAAGACAGTCTTTTAGCTGCTGTACAAACTGGCCTTCACAATGGCCCTATATCCTTTGAAGTTTTCCCAAACTACCCAGTGTCACTTACCAAAGATGACCTTCTTCAGGATGTTTTAAAGTTGCATCTTGCAACTACAGGATTAAATATGCGCGTAGGATCTTGTCCCCTCGCCATACATTATAAGATCATTTACAGACTGGTCAATACCATGAACCCAGCTGTAAAACATGGAGTGTCCAAGGGCAGTAGCGTGGTGACACACGTGAACTTAGAAACCCAAAAGATTGAGCTGAGCTCATATCTTGGTCTGACATCAAAGTCCCCAGAGAATGGACTCTTGCCAAAAAGTTTGTTCAGACATCACAGCCAAAGTTAGAAAATGCAACATCTGTCACAGAAAACAAGACAAATGTGACGCTCAGTTTCAGAAGAAATTCAGATGTGTGAGAACATCCGATCGATCAAAGATCAAAAAAGCAGTCAAAGAAGCAACTCAGTAGCTTCTACATCTTCCTACTTTACAGTAGGCGAATCTTCTGCTCCTCAAGAAGAAAATAAAGATAAAGAACAGATATTCTTGTGTAGTCATAAATCATTAACTCATGATCCTGCTATCTTGATTTTTATGGTGTTCATGATTGTGAGAAACTAGTAAGCGAGAGATATGCCCCGGATCAATGGGCCAACCATCAATATGGCTTCTACAAGCACAAGAACTGTTTTCCCTTCTACAGATCAACATGAGCTGATCTCTCCAGATGAAACCTGAAAAGTCATTACGGTATCAAAGAGAAAGATGAACAAGGACATTGAGCCCTCGAAAGCTCAAAGATGCTTGAATTGGACCAACAAGGCCCTTTTGTCGTCAGTTCATGAAGAAGTAAGTACATATTCTACAAAGCTCTCTAATCTGGAAAATATTTTAAAAGCTATAGAGCTTAGGAAAAAGGGAGATACAGCAGGAGCTTTACAATTGCTAAATGGTAGAATTGATACTGTAAACAAGTCTTTAAAAGAAGTAGAAACAACTGTTCAAAATATTTCTACTAATCTACCAGAAGCAATTACACAAAGAGTCACTGATTTAGTACAGCCATTAGTAGATCACACAGTTGGTCTTAAAAGTACTATTCTTTCTAGGACTACTCAGACAAATGAGTTATTAGAATCTGGTATATCTCAATTACAAGATGATAATGAAAAACACATTCAAGAATAGATGATATCCAGAAATGTCTGACTACTGAGCTTCCTAGAATAATCCCTAAGATAAATGAGCTGAATCAGAAGTTGACTCCTAGGAAAGAAGGAGATTGGACCAAAGCAGTATCTTGGTCAGAAGTCCAACACTTAGCCAGTCCTACTCCTAAGAAATCATATAAGGAAGTCTTAGAAGAATATAAACCTTTGTTCTTCAAAGACAAAGAGGTCAATATGCTTAGCATAGAGGGAACAGAGTCTCATATAGATGACCCTCAATTTGAGCCACCAGTGTTCGATGAACACATGGGAGAAACCAGTGCTCCTGGATTCCAGGCAGCCTCAAGAATCCAAACTCTGCAACCCAACTTCTATAGAGTTGAGTGCAAAACTGTTGCAGAAGTCAAAGAATTGATTCATGCCATGATAGGATGGGGTAACACCCAGCAAGAAACATATGGCAGGTCACTCAAGAATATAGCCGCCACTATTGTTAATGGATTTGTTGGCATATTGAAAGAATGGTGGGATGTTCTTCCCAACAAAGCTGCAATTCTTGAAACAGGTTTTACAGGTCTGACTGCAGCATTGATCAAAGAATTCATCGGAAATATCGATGATGATAAGATGATGAATACAGCCATGTTCCTCAGAGCACGTTTATGTGACATGACTCGCATAAAGGAGTACCAATGCTTCATGCAGAAGCTCTACTACAGCTCCGGCAACATAAATGATGAAACCATGCGTCTCAGGTACATAGAGTCATTTCCGCCTTTCTTTGCAACTCAATATAGAAAGGCCATGCATGGTATGAAAACTTCTGAACTTAGTTTTGGACATATTAATCAAATTATTGATCAATGTAATGCCAAGATGTGTAAAGAAAAATGGGAACGCAAGCAAGCGTTCAAACATCAGAAAGCATTGAACAATACTTTCTGTGAACAATATGCACTGGAACCCTTTGGGTGTCCAGATCTGAAATACAATCTTCCCGCAAGAAATCTTCTTGCAAAGATTGTCTTTTTCAAAAGGGAAGGGTGCTTGGCGTGAGAAAAGAAATACAAAAAGAAAAAACACATAAGAAGTATAAAGAGTTGAGAGAAGGAAAGCCTAAGAAAAGTTCAAATTTAGAAGATACAAGCATCTAGGCAAATCTAAAAGATTCAAGCCAACTTGTTACATCTGCAAGGAGGATCATTATGCAAATAAGTGTCCTCAAAGAGACACTGCCAAAGGTAAGGCCAAGGTAAATGCCTTATCCTTAAAAGGAATTGAAGAAGATGAATATGCACTTGTTTTGAGATCTTGACGATCATCATCGGATATATCATATGCTTCCATTGATGGTGAAGCATGCAATGCGATCCAGCAGGCTACTGAAGATAGTGACAGCACGGATGAAAGTGGGTATGACTCACTTCCTTCATTTGCTCGCTTCAGTATAAATATGGTTTCTAACTTCATACATCCCATGATTCCACCAAGTGCAGCCCTCTTAAGGAGACGGGTTGAAAGCCTTCAATCTGTTTATATGGCTTGTCCCCCATGGGACACTCTAGAAAGATGTCTCGAATAAAGAACTCGAGAGACTTACAAGATAAATATATCGGGCGGCAGGAGCTTGAACGAGTCAAGCACAAAGTAAAGCGAGCAGAGGCTCGATGAGCCCTTTGAAGCCTTTCCAAGTAAGGCCACCATTCCAAGCAAGGATCCGGCAAAGACAAGTTCCCACCGGGGAAGATATGGATCTTGGCATGGTAGAAGCAGAGGATTAAGTCCCAGTTTATTCTTCCCATGAAGAAGGACAATCTTGTAATTCAAAGAAAGTCTCTGAGAACACGGAGAACAGCCAGATTGAACTCTTGAGAAAGTACTTGCTAATGCTACAAAGAATACAAAGCTTATTGCGAACAAGAAGCGATAAAGAAATCCCGGGAGAGGATTTAGAAGAAACATACCAGAATCTTGCCAACAAAGAAGAAAAAACAGAAGAGGCAAAGGTATGTACTTTAAGTTGTACTCAGAACCCCTTCATTGCAATAACTATCTGCATCCCTCACATTAAGCCATACAGTCTTGATGCAATGATAGATACAGGGGCTGAAATTAGCTTGATCAGACAGTATGCTATCCCTAGTGATTGTTGGGTTAATACCCATACCAAAATAAGATTTGATAAGAGGGAAGTTGTCTGTAAATCAATGGCTAAGGTCATGATTGATGTTGAAGGGAATTCTATAGAAATAGAATTCTATCAACACAACATGGAAAACTATGACTGTCTACTAGGAATAGATTTTCTACAGAAATGTAATACATTTTCTATTTCTAGAGAACATATTATGTTATTCCAACCTCCTGTACAAATTTCAAGGAGGTATTCTTTCCAGTCAATAGTTCCTTTACCTCAGAAGGTAAAAAATATTAATAATACTTGGATACACAAGTCTATTTCTAATTGCAGTGTGAGCATTGAAGAAATGGTATCCAAGATCAAGCAAAACATCTGCAGCGATGACCCGCATGCATTCATCAGCAGAAAAAAGCACTATTGCTCTCTTGACCTGCAGACTTGTCAGAGATAGCAATGGCAATGAGATTGTGCCAAAATTCAAGGCACACCACAGAGGCATGCCCCCAGCTGAAAGAAAAGAATGCCAGAGCGAAATACAGAAATTGTTAAAAGCAGGATTCATTCAAGAATCCAATTCGCCCTGGTCTTGCACTGCCTTTTATGTAAATAAAAGGAGTGAGCAGCTGAGAATAAGAAGAGACTTGTAGTGGACTATAAGCCACTCAACAAGTTTATTGCCGCAGTCCAGCATCCTATACCTGCTAAGGATGACATACTCAGAAGAATCAAAGGATCAAAGGTATACAGTAAATTTGATCTCAAGAGCGGATTCTGGCAGATATTTCTGCATAATGAAGACATGTTCAAAACGGCATTCATAGTGCCAGGTGGACAATACGAATGGAAGGTTCTTCCATTTGGACTCAAAACAGCTCCATCAGTTTTTCAAAAGATTATGGACAGAATCTTTGGTGAGTTGTTTGATTTCTTGATTGTTTACATAGATGACATTCTCATATTTTCTAAATCTCCAAAAGAGCATTTAGCACATCTAGAAAGATTTTATGAGACTGTGTATAAGAATGGAATCTGCTTGTCCCCCACAAAGATGGAAGTCTTCAAGGAGGAAATTGATTTCCTCGGAATTAAGATTAGTTCTGGATCAATAACAATGCAACAGCATGTTGTCTCAAACATCCAGAATTTCCCTGATCAGATCCTAGAGAAACAGCAGCTTCAACGTTTCTTAGGATGCGTCAACTATGTTGCTGGTTTCTACCAGAACATAGCAGCTGATCGTGTACTGCTCAACAGAAGGTTGAAAAAAGATGCTCCTGCATGGACTCAGGAGATGACTATGGCAGTACAAAGAATTAAAAGACAAGTCCTTCAGCTTCCAGCAATGTCACTTCCAGGAGCTGGCATCAAAATCATCGAATGCGACGCCAGTGAAGAATTTTGGGGAGCTGTTCTAAAAGAAAAAGAAGAAGATGGTCAAGAAAAGGTATGTAGATTTGCTTCAGGAGCCTTTTCTGGTTCTGAACTAAAATACCATTCTTCTCATAAGGAATTATTAGCCGCAAAGAAAGCCATTAAAGCTTTCTTATTCTTTGTACAAAATGAATCATTCATCCTTAGATCAGATCTTAAGGATTTCAAGAAAAGGTTGAATGGTGGTGATCCGGCTAATAAAACTGCCTTCAATAGACTCCAGAGATGGGGCCTATGGTTCGATAATTTTGAGTTCTCCGTGGAACACATTTCAGGGAAAAATAATGCACTTGCAGATTTTGCAAGTCGAGAACTCAACACACACAAAGCTGTGAATGTAACACAGGTGATACATGAATCCCATGGGCAGTATGGGACCACGGGCATGCTAAAGAGCAAATAGATGCATTGGTTAGATGTGACAGAATGAATGTCGATGAAGCTGAAACTCTTTTAATCTCCAGAGATTTGATCTCAACACAGAGTTTCGCCATGAGTGAACCAGAATGTAAGTTCTATGATCCAGACATTCCTGGCAGAGAATTCCACTCATTACAGGAACCAATTGTTAAATGCTGTCTCCATTGGCAATGGAGATCTATGTATCTTTGTTGAGCGACACGATCACCTACGTCGAAGGACTCGGACTCGGAGCAGTGATACCTGATACCTCGCAAGGACACTATTTGGCGATTCGAGTTCTCCAGATTATGGACTGAAGAACATCCCTTGCTCAATGACTTATGGAATCGTCCTCCCACATTGGGAGACAGGAAGTATATTTCTTCCCATTTTAAGTATTTCTTATCAAAATATCTTCCTACAAAACTGTCTGACTCTCCTCTTGTTAATGTGCATCCGGATATAGCCAGAAATGTTCTTATTCAATGTAAGATCCCGTGGTTTGTTAAAGCACATTATTATGTAAAGATTAATCACAGAAATATGGTCGAAAGACCTAATGCAACTCTTTGGAGGAGAATACTTCTACATCACACCATGGTTGTCAGGCCTCCTGCTCCAGATCAGGATCTTAGGATCCTTGACCACTACATGTATCCTACCAGAGTACACCTGCGACCCAATATAGACGGCACTGCACACATGTCTCGGATATGGCTTGAACAGCATGAAAGGAGACTTCCTGGTGCTCCACAACGACATGATAGCACATCATCCTCCAGTGATGATTCTGACCATGAGGGTCCCTCCGTCTCATTCAGTGATACTTAGTGCGCTCCGCACTACTTGCTATTGTGGCAGGCATGTTGCCACACTTGTCGGATAAGATTCTATCTTATCCTTTACTTTTGTTAGTGCGTCTGCTTTTTGTCAATCCGAGCAGGCATGTTGTCGGCCGTAGAGATTCGTTCTTATCTCTACCTTTGTCAGGGCGTGGTGGGCCCATGTTTTCAATAATGCTCTTGTGAGTGGGCTGTACTCACATAGTGGGAATCTTACCGGTTACCTTTGTTCTAGGTTATCCGGTTCCCAGTCTTTAGGTCTTCCCGGTGAAAAGCCATAGATAGTCTATAAATAAGACTTTCTATCTCATTCACTACATCGGGTTTTTAGGAGATCAAGTAATCGGGCGATAGAGTAATAGAGTAATCAAGTGTTTAGAAGACATTGGAGCAAAGGCATAATCTTCAGTTCAGTCTTCAGTATAGAACAAAGTCTGTATAATCTTTTCTGTAAGTTATCATGTTCAGTTCTGTACATGTTCTTGTACGAGTTAATGAAGAATTGAAATTCATCAATATTGATAACTTTGACGAGTTTGAAAATATATTTGAGTGTGATGATGTATTTGAAGTCGTTGTAATGATATTAGTAGATTTGTTTGGAGAAGATGCAGAGATAGATATACTATTGATATTTGGTCAGAATTAGTATGGTTGATACAGTTTATGTTGTTCTTCAAGTCGAGTTAGAATACAAGTTAATGATCATAGAAGATTTCAGTGTGTTTGAAGATTATTTTGAATCTGAAGATGTGTTTGAAATCGTCCTTGGTTGTATTAAAGAAGTATATCCATCCGTGGAGTTATGTTACTTATCATTCACATATATGGTTGGTAGATAAAGTGGCGGTCAAAATGTATGAGTGTATTGTAATGTCAAATTGAGCATTAAGTGTTAGAGCATGTTGTATGTTATATTACTGGAAATGGTATCGAGCTAATTACGATTTGGTATCGAGCTATTAACGAATTCAAAGATAGAATAATCAAGTGTTTAGAAGACATTTGAGCAAAGGCATAATAAAGATTTAGATCTTGATTATAGAGGTTTTATAATCTTTTACGTAAGTTATCATGTTCGATTAGTACATGTTCTTTGCAATTAATGGAGAATTGAAATTCATCAATATTGATAATTTTGACGAGTTTGAGAATATATTTTGTGATGATGTATTTGAAGTCGTTGTTATGATCTTAGTAGATTTATTTGGAGAAAATGCAGAGATAAATATATTATTGATATTTGGTCGTAGCTAATTAGTATGGTTAATGTTTTATGTCGTTCTTTCAAGTTGAGTTAGAATACAAGTTAAATCATAGAAGATGAGGTATATTTTGAAGATTACTTTAATCGAAGATGTGTTTGAAATCGTTCTTGGTTCTATTAAAGAGGTCCGTAGCACGAAGTAAACCGTGAGAGTTATGTCTACTATTATTCACATTTATATGGTTTAGATAAAGAAGGTAACACTGTATAGAGTGTTTGTAATGTTGGATTGAGCTTTAGGTGTTAGAATTTGTGAGAACCAGTATGTAAACGATTTGGTATCCTATGTTGTCTCATGGACCTTGGTATGGTTTTGGTTAACAAATCCAAAGACCTACAGAGTTGAGTTGATTGTTGCTTTACCAAACCAATCCAAAGCAGTGTCACTACCAAGAGACCTCCTTCAAAGTTTTAAAAGTATTATATTGAAGGATTTTGCGAGTAAGGAGCTTTAAGAGTAGCCATACATTATAAATCAGTTCATATAGCAGTGGATAGATTATCATGGTGTGGCTATTAAAGCATGGAGTAATCGCCGTGTGTCAAGGGCAGATGGAGACACGAGTATTTGCCCGAGAAACTCAAAAGTCATTCTCGAGCTCCTATCTTGTAAGTCTCAAATGGCCGATCTTTCTCCTAGATCTTTGTTCGTAGAACCCGAAGATAAGTTTGATAAACTTGTGCAACGTCTTCTCTGTCAGATGAAGAAATTAATGTTATAGATGAGTCGTCTCCCACTCCTGAGTGGAGACTTCCTAAAAAAGCTTATAATGAAGTATATTCTCATTTGAATAGATTTCAGTTATTAGCCTCTTGAGTGTTTAAAACTAGAGAGTCCGTTATTCTTGAGTAGCCCAAAGTAATAATAACGGAATACAATATCCCGCTGATTGATAAAGCTGATTTGAAATCTCTAAAAAGGCAATCCACATATAAGTTTGCACATGTTGGATGCGTATAGATAGGATCACACCCTTGTTTCAAGAGGTTTAAATGCTAGTATTTTATGCTGTCTAATGGATCTTAGGTTTGACAACTTCAAAGCTTTTTTTTATGGTCAAGTTGCCACCCTTCACAATGGCCCCTATATCCTTTGAAGTTTTCCCAAACTACCCAGTGTCACTTACCAAAGATGACCTCTTCAAGATGTTTTAAAAGTTACATCTTGCAACTACAGAAATGATTAAATATGCGCGTAGGTTCTTGTCCCCTAGCCATACATTATAAAATCATTTACAGACTGGTCAATACCATGAACCCAGTTTGTAAAACACAAAGTGTCCAAGGCGTAGCGTGGTGACACACGTGAATTTAGAAACCCAAAAGATTGAGCACGAGCTCATATCTTGGTCGACATTAAAGTCAAGTAGAGAATGGACTCTTGCCAAAAAGTTTGTTCGAGACATCACAGCCCGTTAGAGAATGCAACATCGAGTCCACAGTATTTGAGAGAACAAGATCTGCTTCAAATGTATCGCTTGCTTAAGTCCCAAGAAATTCGATCTTTCTCCTAGATCTCTCTTGACAAAGAAGCGAAGATAGTCCTTTTGATAAACATCGCGTCTTCTCTGTCAATGAAGAAATTAATGTTTTAGAAGAGTCAAGTCCCACTCCTGAGTGGCGACTTCCTAAAAAGTCATATAATGAAGTATATTCCCATCTAAATAGATTTCAGCTTTTAGCCTCTCACAGTGTTTAAAACTAGAGAGTCTGTTATTCAGGTAGCCCAAAGTAATAATAGTGAATACAATATCCCGCTGATTGATAAAGCTGATTTGAAATCTTTAAAAAGGCAATCCACATATAAGTTTGCACATGTTGGATGCGTGCAGATAGGGATCACACCCTTGTTTCGAAGAGGTTTAAATGCTAGTATCCTATGTTGTCTTATGGACCTTAGGTTTGATAATTTTAAAGACAGTCTCTTAGCTGCTGTACAAACAGGCCTTCACAATGGCCCCATATCCTTTGAAGTTTTCCCAAACTATCCAGTGTCACTTACCAAAGATGACCTCCTTCAAGATGTTTTAAAGTTACATCTTGCAACTACAGGATTAAATATGCGCGTAGGAGCTTGTCCCCTCGCCATACATTATAAGATCATTTACAGACTGGTCAATACCATGAACCCAGCTGTAAAGCATGGAGTGTCCAAGGGCAGTAGCGTGGTGACCCACGTCAACTTAGAAACTCAAAAGATTGAGCCTGAGCTCATATCTTGGTCTGACATTAAAGTCCCCAGAGAATGGACTCTTGCCAAAAAGTTTGTTCAGACATCACAGCCCAAGTTAGAAAATGCAACATCGTCACAGAGAACAAGACAAATGTGACGCTAAGTTTCAGAAGAAATTCAGATGTAGGCAGAACATCTGATCGATCAAAGAAACAGATACAAAGAAGCAACTCAGTAGCTTCTACATCTTCCTACTTTACTGTAGGCGAATCTGCAGCTCCTCAAGAAGAGAATAAAGAAAAGAACAGATATTCTTGTGCAGTCATAAATCACTAACTCATGATCCTGCTACTGATTTTTTATGGTGTACAGATTGTGAGAAACTTGTAAGCCAGAGATATGCCCCTGTCAATGGGCCAACAATCAATATGGCTTCATCCAGCACAAGAACAGTTTCCTCCCCTACAGATCAACATGAGTTGATCTCTCCAGATGAAACCAAACAAGGTGTCTTACGGTATCAAAGAGCGGTGAACAAGGACATAGAGCCCTCAGAAAGCTCAAAGATGCTGAATTGGACCAACAAGGCCCTTTTGTCAGTTCATGAAGAAGTAAGTACATATTCTACAAAGCTCTCTAATCTGGAAAATACTTTAAAAGCTATAGAGCTTAGGAAAAAGGGAGATACAGCAGGAGCTTTACAATTGCTAAATGGTAGAATTGATACTGTAAACAAATCTTTAAAAGAAGTAGAAACAACTGTTCAAAATATTTCTACTCATCTACCAGAAGCAATCACACAAAGAGTCACTGATTTAGTACAGCCATTAGTAGATCACATACAGTTGGTCTTAAAAGTACTATTATTTCTAGGACTACACAGACAAATGAGTTAATAGAATCTGGTATATCTCAATTACAAGATGATAATGAAAAACCCATTCAAGAATAGATGATATCCAGAAATGTCGACTACCGAGCTTCCTAGAATAATCCTAAGATAAATGAGCTGAATCGAAGTTGACTCCTAGGAAAGAAGGAGACTGGACCAAAGCAAGATATCTTGGTGAAGTCCAACAATTAGCTTGATCCTACTCCTAAGAAATCATATAAGGAAGTCTTAGAAGAATATAAACCTTTGTTCTTCAAAGACAAAGAGGTCAATATGCTTAGCATAGAACAGAGTCTCATATAGATGACCCTCGGTTTGAGCCTCCTGTGTTTGATGAACACATGGGAGAAACCAGACTCTGGATTCCGGCGGCCTCAAGAATTCAAACTCGCAACCCAACTTCTTCTAGAGTTGAATGCAAAAATGCAGAAGTCAAAGAATTGATTCATGCCATGATAGGATGGGGTAACACCCAGCAAGAAACATATGGCAGAACTCCGAAGAATATAGCCGCCACTATTGTTAATGGATTTGTTGGCATATTGAAAGAATGGTGGGATGTTCTTCCCAACAAAGCTGCAATACTTGAAACAGGTTTTACAGGTCTAACTGCAGCATTGATCAAAGAATTCATCGGAAATATCGATGATGATAAGATGATGAATACAGCCATGTTCCTCAGAGCACGTTTATGTGACATGACTCGCATAAAGGAGTACCAATGCTTTATGCAGAAACTCTACTACAGCTCTGGCAACATAAATGATGAAACCATGCGACTCAGGTACATAGAATCCTTTCCGCCTTTCTTTGCAACTCAATATAGAAAGGCCATGCATGGTATGAAAACTTCTGAACTAAGTTTTGGTCATATTAATCAAATTATTGACCAATGTAATGCCAAGATGTGCAAGGAAAAGTGGGAAAGAAAGCAAGCTTTCAAGCATCAGAAAGCTTTGAACAACACTTTCTGTGAACAATATGCACTGGAACCTTTTCGGGTGTCCAGATCTTGAAATCCAATCCTCTAGAAAGAAATCTTCTTGCAAAGATTGTCTTTTTTCAAAGGGGAAGGGTGCTTGGCAGCAGAAAAAGAAATACAAAAAGAAGAAACACAAAGAAAAGTATAAAGAGTTCAGTAAGCCTAAGAAAAGTTCAAATTTAGAAGATACAAGCATCTAGGCAAATCTAAAAGATTCAAGCCAACTTGTTATATCTGCAAGGAGGATCATTATGCAAATAAGTGTCCTCAAAGAGACACTGCCAAAGGTAAGGCCAAGGTAAATGCCTTATCCTTAAAAGGAATTGAAGAAGATGAATATGCACTTGTTTCAGATTCTGACAGTCTGTCATCGGATATATCATATGCTTCCATTGATGGTGAAGCATGCAATGCTATCGGCGAGCTCATCAAGACAAATGATGAAAGACGGATGAGAGTGGGTATGACTCACTTCCTTCATTTGCTCGCTTCAGTATAAATATGGTTTCTAACTTCATACATCCTATGATTCCACCAAGTGCAGCCCTCTTAAGGAGACAGGTTGAAAGCCTTCAATCTGTTTATGAAAGCTGTCCCCCATGGGACACTGCTAGAAAGATGTCTACGAATAAGGAACTCGAGAGACTTACAAGATAAATATATCAGGCAGCGGGAGCTTGAACAAAGTCAAGCACAAAGTAAAAAGCGTAACAGAGCGATGAGCCCTTTGAAGCCTTTCCAAGTAAGGCCACCATTCCAAGCAAGATCCGCAAAGACAAGTTCCCACCAGGGGAAGATATGGATCTTGGCATGGTAGAGGCAGAGGATTAAGTCCCCCAGTTTATTCTTCCCATGAAGAAGGACAATCTTCTGTTAATTCAAAGAAAGTCTAGAGAACCTGGAGAACAGCCAGGATTGAACTTCTTGAAAAGTGCTTGCTAATGCTACTGAGAAGAATACAAAGCAAGCTTATTGCTTTGAACAAGAAGGCGATAAGAAATCCCGGAGAGGATTTAGAAGAAACATACCAGAACCTTGCCAACAAAGAAGAAAAGACAGAAGAGGCAAAGGTATGTACTTTAAGTTGTACTCAGAACCCCTTCATTGCAATAACTATCTGCATCCCTCACATTAAGCCATACAGTCTTGATGCAATGATAGATACAGGGGCTGAAATTAGCTTGATCAGACAATACGCTATCCCTAGTGATTGTTGGGTTAATACCCATACCAAAATAAGATTTGATAAGAGGGAAGTTGTCTGTAAATCAATGGCTAAGGTCATGATTGATGTTGAAGGAATTCTGTTGAAATAGAATTCTATCAACACAACATGGAAAACTATGACTGTCTTTTAGGAATAGATTTTCTACAGAAATGCAATACATTTTCTATTTCTAAAGAGCATATCATGTTGTTCCAACCTCCTGTACAAATTCCAAGGAGGTATTCTTTCCAGTCAATAGTTCCTTTACCTCAGAAGGTAAAAAATATTAACAATACTTGGATACACAAGTCTATTTCTAATTGCAGTGTAAGCATTGAAGAAATGGTATCCAAGATCAAGCAAAACATCTGCAACGATGATCCGCATGCATTCATCAACAGAAAGAAGCACTATTGCTCTCTTGACCTGCAGACTTGTCGAGAGAGATAGCAATGGCAATGAGATTGTGCCAAATTCAAGGCACACCACGAGAGGCATGCCCCGGTGAAAGAAAGAATGCCAGAATGAAATACAGAAATTGTTAAAAGCAGGATTCATTCAAGAATCCAATTCGCCCTGGTCTTGCACTGCCTTTTATGTAAATAAAAGGAGTGAACAGCTGAGGAATAAGAAGAGACTTGTAGTGGACTATAAGCCACTCAACAAGTTTATTATTGCCATGATCAAAGCATCCTATACCTGCTAAGGATGACATACTCAGAAGAATCAAAGGATCAAAGGTATACAGTAAATTTGATCTCAAGAGCGGATTCTGGCAGATATTTCTGCATAATGAAGACATGTTCAAAACGGCATTCATAGTGCCAGGTGGACAATACGAATGGAAGGTTCTTCCATTTGGACTCAAAACAGCTCCATCAGTTTTTCAAAAGATTATGGACAGAATCTTTGGTGAGCTGTTTGATTTTTTGATTGTTTACATAGATGACATTCTCATATTTTCTAAATCTCCAAAAGAGCATTTAGCACATCTAGAAAGATTTTATGAGACTGTGTATAAGAATGGAATCTGCTTGTCCCCCACAAAGATGGAAGTCTTCAAGGAGGAAATTGATTTCCTCGGAATTAAGATTAGTTCTGGATCAATAACAATGCAACAGCATGTTGTCTCAAACATCCAGAATTTCCCTGATCGATCCTAGAGAAACAAGCACTTGGCGTTTCTTAGGATGCGTCAACTATGTTGCTTGGTTTACCGTAAACATAGCGGTGATCGTGTACTGCTCAACAGAAGGTTGAAGAAAGATGCTCCTGCATGGACTCAGGAGATGACTATGGCAGTACAAAGAATTAAAAGACAAGTCCTTGACTTCCAAAGAATGTCACTTCCGGAGTGGCATTAAAATCATCGAATGCGACGCCAGTGAAGAATTTTGGGGAGCTGTTCTAAAAGAGAAAAAGGAGAAGATGGTCAAGAAAAGGTATGTAGATTTGCATCAGGAGCCTTTTAGGTTCTGAACTAAAATACCATTCTTCTCATAAGGAATTATTAGCCGCATGAAAGAAAGCCATTAAAGCTTTCTTATTCTTTGTGCAAAATGAATCATTCATCCTTAGATCAGATCTTAAGGATTTCAAGAAAAGGTTGAATGGTGGTGATCCGGCTAATAAAACTGCCTTCAATAGACTCCAGAGATGGGGCCTATGGTTCGATAATTTTGAGTTCTCCGTGGAACACATTCAGGGAAAAATAATGCACTTGCAGATTTTGCAAGTCGAGAACTCAACACACATAAAGCTGTGAATGTAACACAGGTGATACATGAATCCCATGGAACAGTATGGGACCACAGGCATGCTAAAGAGCAAATAGATGCATTGGTTAGATGTGACAACAGAATGTCTGATGAAGCTGAAACTCTTTTAACCTCCGGAGATTTGATCTCAACACGAGTTTCGCCATGGCGACCGAGAATGAATGCAAGTTCTATGATCCAGACATTCCTGGCAGAGAATTCCACTCATTACAGAACCAATTGTTAAATGCTGTCTCCATTGGCAATGGAGATCTATGTATGCTGTTGAACGACCTGATCACCTACCTGTCGAAGGACTCAGACTCAGACAGCTGATACCTCGCAAGGACACTATTTGGCGATTCGAGTTCTCCAGATTATGGACTGAAGAACATCCCCTTGCTCAATGACTTATGGAATCGTCCTCCCACATTGGGAGACAGGAAGTATATTTCTTCCCATTTTAAGTATTTCTTATCAAAATATCTTCCTACAAAACTGTCTGACTCTCCTCTTGTTAATGTGCATCCGGATATAGCCAGAAATGTTCTTATTCAGTGTAAGATCCCGTGGTTTGTTAAAGCACATTATTATGTAAAGATTAATCACAGAAATATGGTCGAAAGACCTAATGCAACTCTTTGGAGGAGAATACTTCTACATCACACCATGGTTGTCAGGCCTCTGCTCCAGATCAGGATCTTAGGATCCTTGACCACTACATGTATCCTACCAGAGTACACTGCGACCCCAATACGGCACCGCACACATGTCTCGGATATGGCTTGAACAGCATGAAAGGAGACTTCCGGTACTCCACAACGACATGATAGATACATCATCCTCCGGTGATGATTCGACCATGAGGGTCCCTCCGTCTCATTCGATACTTAGTGCGCTCCGCACTTTCTGCTATTGTGGCAAGGGCATGTTGCCACACTTGTCGGATAAGATTCTATCTTATCCTTTACTTTTCGTTTGTGCGTCTGCTTTTGTCAAGTCGACAGGCATGTTGTCGGCCGTAGAGATTCGTTCTTATCTCTACCTTTGTCGGGCGTGGTGGGCCCATGTTTTCAATAATGCTCTCGTGTGGTGGACTGTACTCACATAGTGGGAATCTTCACCGGTTACCTTTGTTCTAGGTTATCCGGTTCCCGATCTTAGGTCTTCCGGTGAAAAGCCATAGAGAGTCTATAAATAAGACTTTCTATCTCATTCACTACATCGGGTTTTTAGGAGATCAAGTAATCGGGTTTTTAGATCAAGCGATAGAATAATCAAGTGTTTAGAAGACATTGGAGCAAAGGCATAATCTTAAGATTCGAGTCTTGATATAGAGGAAAGTCTATGTATAATCTTTTCGTAAGTTATCATGTTGATTCAGTACATGTTCTTGTAAAAGCAATTAATGGAGAATTGAAATTCATCATATATTGATAATTTTGACGAGTTTGAGAATATATTTGATGTGATGATGTATTTGAAGTCGTTGTTATGATATTAGTAGATTTATTTGGTGAAATGCGAGAGATAAATATATTATTGATATTTGGTGAATTAGTATGGTTGATGATTTATGTGTTCTTCAAGTTGAGTTAGAATATAAGTTAAGTTAATGATCATAGAAGATTTTTCAAGATGTGTTTTGAAGATTACTCAGATAAATGAGTTATTAGAATCAGTATATCTCAATTACAAGATGATAATGAAAAAACACATTCAAGAATAGATGATATTAAATGTTCGACTACCGAGCTTCCTAGAATAATCCCTAAAATAAATGTTGAATCAAGTTGACTCCCAGGAAAGAAGGAGATTGGACCAAAGAAAGTTCTATGGACCTTAGGTGAAGTCCAACATTCACATTTATCCTACTCCTAAGAAATCTTACAAGGAAGTACTAGAAGAGTACAAACCTCTGTTTTTCAAAGATAAAGAGGTTAATATGTTAAGCATAGAAGGAACTGAGTCTCATATAACCCCTCAATTTGAGCCTCCTGTGTTTGATGAACACATGGGAGAAACCAGTACTCTGGATTCCGGAATGTTTTGCCTCAAGAATTCAAACGCTGCAACCTAACTTCTACAGAATTGAATGTAAAACTGTAGCAGAAGTTAAGGAACTCATTCATGCCATGATTGGATGGGGTAACACCCAACAAGAAACATATATGGAGAACTCCCAAGAAGAGAAGAATATAGCCGCCACTAAATATTGTTAATGGTTTTGTTGGCATTTTGAAAGAATGGTGGGATCTTCTTCCCAACAAAGCAGCAATACTTGAAACAGGTTTCTACAGTCAACATTGCGGCATTGATCAAAGAATTCATCGGCAATATTGACGATGACAAGATGATGAACACAGCGATGTTCCTCAGAGCCCGCTTATGTGATATGACTCGCATAAAGGAGTACCGGTGCTTTATGCGAAACTCTACTACAGACTCTGCAGCAACATAAATGATGAAACCATGCGACTCGTGTACATAGAATCCTTTCGCCTTTCTTGCAACTCAATATAGAAAGGCCATGCATGGTATGAAAACTTCTGAACTAAGTTTTGGTCATATTAATCAAATTATTGACCAATGTAATGCCAAGATGTGTAAGGAAAAGTGGGAAAGAAAGCAAGCTTTCAAACATCGAAAGCATTGAACAACACTTTCGTGAACAATATGCCTGGAACCTTTGGGTGTCAGATCTGGAAATACAATCCTCTAGAAAGAAATCTTCTTGCAAAGATTGTCTTTTTCAAAAGGAAGGGTGCTTGGCGTGAGCAGAAAAGAAATACAAAAAGAAAAACACAAAGAAGTATAAAGAGTTCAGAGAAGGTAAGCCAAGAAAAAGTTCAAATTTAGAAGATACAAGACATCTAGGCAAATCTAAAAGATTCAAGCCAACTTGTTATATCTGCGAGGAGGATCATTATGCAAATAAATGTCCTCAAAGAGACACTGCCAAAGGTAAGGCCAAGGTAAATGCCTTATCCTTAAAAGGAATTGAAGAAGATGAATATGCACTTGTTTCAGATCATCTGATGTCATCGGATATATCATATGCTTCCATTGATGGTGAAGCATGCAATGCGATCAAAGAAAGCTCATCAAGACAGCTTGATACAAAGACGGATGAGAGTGGGTATGACTCACTTCCTTCATTTGCTCGCTTCAGTATAAATATGGTTTCTAACTTCATACATCCCATGATTCCACCAAGTGCAGCTCTCTTAAGGAGACAGGTTGAAAGCCTTCAATCTGTTTATGAAAGCTGTCCCCCATGGGACACTGCTAGAAAGATGTCTCTGAATAAAGAACTCAGAGACTTACAAGATAAATATATCAGGCAGCAGGAGCTTGAACAAAGTCAAGCACAAAGTAAAGCAGAACAGGAGCCTGATGAGCCCTTTGAAGCCTTTCCAGTAAGGCCACCATTCCAGGCAAGGATCCGGCAAAGACAAGTTCCCACCAGGGGAAGATATGGATCTTGGCATGGTAGAGGCAGAGGATTAAGTCCCCCAGTTTATTCTTCCCATGAAGAAGGACAATCTTCTGTTAATTCAAAGAAAGTCTACAGAACCTGGAGAACAGCCAGGATTGAACTTCTTGAGAAAGTGCTTGCTAATGCTACACAAGAATACAGCAAGCTTATTGCCGAACAAGAAGCTGATAAAGAAATCCCAGGAGAGGATTTAGAAGAAACATACCAGAACCTTGCCAACAAAGAAGAAAAGACAGAAGAGGCAAAGGTATGTACTTTAAGTTGTACTCAGAACCCCTTCATTGCAATAACTATCTGCATCCCTCACATTAAGCCATACAGTCTTGATGCAATGATAGATACAGGGGCTGAAATTAGCTTGATCAGACAATACGCTATCCCTAGTGATTGTTGGGTTAATACCCATACCAAAATAAGATTTGATAAGAGGGAAGTTGTCTGTAAATCAATGGCTAAGGTCATGATTGATGTTGAAGGAATTCTCATTGAAATAGAATTCTATCAACACAACATGGAAAACTATGATCTTTTAGGAATAGATTTTCTACTGAGAAATGCAATACATTTTCTATTTCTAAAGAGCATATCATGTTGTTCCAACCTCTGTACAAATTCAAGGAGGTATTCTTTCCATCAATAGTTCCTTTACCTCAGAAGGTAAAAAATATTAACAATACTTGGATACACAAGTCTATTTCTAATTGCAGTGTAAGCATTGAAGAAATGGTATCCAAGATCAAGCAAAACATCTGCAACGATGATCCGCATGCATTCATCAACAGGAAAAAGCACTATTGCTCTCTTGACCTACAGCTTGTCAGAGATAGCAATGGCAATGAGATTGTGCCTAAATTCAAGGCACACCACGAGGAGGCATGCCCTGAAAGTGAAAGAAAGAATGCCGAGAATGAAATACGAAATTATTAAAAGCAGGATTCATTCAAGAATCCAATTCGCCCTGGTCTTGCACTGCCTTTTATGTAAATAAAAGGAGTGAACAGCTGAGAAATAAGAAGAGACTTGTAGTGGACTATAAGCCACTCAACAAGTTTATTGCCGCAGTCCAGCATCCTATACCTGCTAAGGATGACATACTCAGAAGAATCAAAGGATCAAAGGTATACAGTAAATTTGATCTCAAGAGCGGATTCTGGCAGATATTTCTGCATAATGAAGACATGTTCAAAACGGCATTCATAGTGCCAGGTGGACAATACGAATGGAAGGTTCTTCCATTTGGACTCAAAACAGCTCCATCAGTTTTTCAAAAGATTATGGACGAGAATCTTTGGTGAGTCATTTGATTTTTGATTGTTTACATAGATGACATTCTCATATTTTCTAAATCTCCAAAAGAGCATTTTAGCACATCTAGAAAGATTTTATGAGGACTGTGTATAAGAATGGAATCTGTTTGTCCCCCACAAAAATGGAAGTCTTCAAAGAGGAAATTGATTTCCTCGGATTTTATCCACCGTGGAGTTATGTTACTATTATTCACATATATGGGTAGATAAGAGTGGCGTATATGAAGTAAGTGTATGAGTGTTGTGTAAGTGTTTTTGAGTTTTCGGTTGTTAGAATTTGTGAGAACCGTATGTATTTACGATTTGGTATCTTTGAGCTTGTTTTATGAAATGGTATCAGAGCTGGTTAACAAATCCAAAGACCTACAGAGTTGATTGTTAGCAGAACAAAAGTATTATATTGAAGGTTTTTGCAGATAAGGATTTAAGAAGCAGTTCAGCCGTGTGTAAACACAAGTTTATATAGCAACTCGATAGATTGACTGGTGTGGCTATCGCAACCGTAAGACGCCGTGTGTCAGGCGCAACAGTAAGACGAGTATTTGCCCGAGGAGTTTCGTCAATCTCTGCTTCCTTGCTTGTAAGTCCCAAATGGCCGATCTTTCTCCTAGATCTTCTACTGTAGAATCCGAAGATAATCTTTTGATAAACTTGTCTGACGTCTTCTCTGTCAATGAAGAAATTAATGTTTTAGAAGAGTCAAGTCCCACTCCTGAGTGGAGACTTCCTAAAAAGTCATATAATGAAGTATATTCCCATCTAAATAGATTTCAGCTTTTAGCCTCTACAGTGTTTAAAACTAGAGAGTCTGTTATTCAGGTAGCCCAAAGTAATAACAGTGAATACAATATCCCGCTGATTGATAAAGCTGATTTGAAATCTTTAAAAAAGGCAATCCACATATAAGTTTGCACATGTTGGATGCGTACAGATAGGGATCACACCCTTGTTTCGAAGAGGTTTAAATGCTAGTATCCTATGTTGTCTTATGGACCTTAGGTTTGATAACTTCAAAGACAGTCTTTTAGCTGCTGTACAAACTGGCCTTCACAATGGCCCTATATCCTTTGAAGTTTTCCCAAACTACCCAGTGTCACTTACCAAAGATGACCTCCTTCAAGATGTTTTAAAGTTACATCTTGCAACTACAGGATTAAATATGCGCGTAGGAGCTTGTCCCCTCGCCATACATTATAAGATCATTTACAGACTGGTCAATACCATGAACCCAGCTGTAAAACATGGAGTGTCCAAGGGCAGTAGCGTGGTGACACACGTAAATTTAGAAACCCAAAAGATTGAGCCTGAGCTCATATCTTGGTCTGACATCAAAGTCCCCAGAGAATGGACTCTTGCCAAAAAGTTTGTTCAGACATCACAGCCCAAGTTAGAGAATGCAACATCAGTCACAGAGAACAAGACAAATGTGACGCTCAGTTTCCGAAGAAATTCAGATGTCGGCAGAACATCTGATCGATCAAAGAAACAGATACAAAGAAGCAACTCAGTAGCTTCTACATCTTCCTACTTTACTGTAGGCGAATCTGCAGCTCCTCAAGAAGAAAATAAAGAAAAAGAACAGATATTCTTGTGCAGTCATAAATCACTAACTCATGATCCTGCTACTGATTTTTTATGGTGTTCAGATTGTGAGAAACTTGTAAGCCAGAAATATGCCCCAGTCAATGGGCCAACACTCAATATGGCTTCTTCCAGCACAAGAACAGTTTTCCCTCCTACAGATCAACATGAGTTGATCTCTCCAGATGAAACCCAGAAGGCTGTCTTCTGGTATCAAAGAGCAGTGAACAAGGACATAGAGCCCTCAGAAGCTCTAAGATGCTGAATTGGACCAACAAGGCCCTTTTGTCTGTTCATGAAGAAGTAAGTTACATATTCTACAAAGCTCTCTAATCTGGAAAATACTTTAAAAGCTATAGAGCTTAGGAAAAAGGGAGATACAGCAGGAGCTTTACAATTGCTAAATGGTAGAATTGATACTGTAAACAAGTCTTTAAAAGAAGTAGAAACAACTGTTCAAAATATTTCTACTAATCTACCAGAAGCAATTTCACAAAGAGTCACTGATTTAGTACAGCCATTAGTAGATCACACAGTTGGTCTTAAAAGTACTATTCTTTCTAGGACTACTCAGACAAATGAGCTATTAGAATCTGGTATATCTCAATTACGATGATAATGAAAAACACATTCAAGAATAGATGATATCCAGAAATGTCTGACTACTGAGCTTCCTAGAATAATCCCTAAGATAAATGAGCTGAATCAGAAGTTGACTCCTAGGAAAGAAGGAGATTGGACCAAAGCAGTATCTGGTGGAAGTCCAACATTAGCGATCCTACTCCTAAGAAATCATATAAGGAAGTCTTAGAAGAATACAAACCTTTGTTCTTCAAAGACAAAGAGGTCAATATGCTTAGCATAGAGGGAACAGAGTCTCATATAGATGACCCTCGGTTTGAGCCACCGGTGTTCGATGAACACATGGGAGAATCCAAGTGCTCTGGATTTCGGGCGGCCTCAAGAATCAAACTCTGCAACCCAACTTCTATAGAGTTGAGTGCAAAAATGTTGCGAAGTCAAAGAATTGATTCATGCCATGATAGGATGGGGTAACACCCCAAAGAAGAAACATATGGCGAGGTCACTCAGAAGAATATAGCCGCCACTATTGTTGTAAATGGTTTTGTTGGCATTTTGAAAGAATGGTGGGATCTTCTTCCCAACAAAGCAGCAATTCTTGAAACAGGTTTTACAGGTCTGCATTGCAAAGCATTGATCAAAGAATTCATCGGTAATATCGATGATGATAAAGATGATGAATACAGCCATGTTCCTCAGAGCACGCTTATGTGACATGACTCGCATAAAGGAGTACCAATGCTTCATGCAGAAGCTCTACTACAGCTCCGGCAACATAAATGATGAAACCATGCGTCTCAGGTACATAGAGTCATTTCCGCCTTTCTTTGCAACTCAATATAGAAAGGCCATGCATGGTATGAAAACTTCTGAACTAAGTTTTGGTCATATTAATCAAATTATTGACCAATGTAATGCCAAGATGTGCAAGGAAAAGTGGGAAAGAAAGCAAGCTTTCAAGCATCAGAAAGCATTGAACAACACTTTCTGTGAACAATATGCACTGGAACCCTTTGGGTGTCCAGATCTGGAAATACAATCCTCCCGAAAGAAATCTTCTTGCAAAGATTGTCTTTTTTCAAAAGGGAAGGGTGCTTGGCAGCAGAAAAAGAAATACAAAAAGAAAAAACACAAAGAGAAGTATAAAGAGTTCAGAGAAGGAAAGCCTAAGAAAAAGTTCAAATTTAGAAGATACAAGCATCTAGGCAAATCTAAAAGATTCAAGCCAACTTGTTACATCTGCAAGGAGGATCATTATGCAAATAAGTGTCCTCAAAGAGACACTGCCAAAGGTAAGGCCAAGGTAAATGCCTTATCCTTAAAAGGAATTGAAGAAGATGAATATGCACTTGTTTCAGATTCTGACAGTCTGTCATCGGATATATCATATGCTTCCATTGATGGTGAAGCATGCAATGCGATCAAAGCGAGCATCGAAGATAGTGGCGATGCACGGATGAAAGTGGGTATGACTCACTTCCTTCATTTGCTCGCTTCAGTATAAATATGGTTTCTAACTTCATACATCCTATGATTCCACCAAGTGCAGCCCTAAGAGACGGGTTGAAAGCCTTCAATCTGTTTATGAAAGTTTGTCCCCATGGGACTTTGCTAGAAAGATGTCTCGAATAAAGAACTCGAGACTTACAAGATAAATATATCGGGCGGCAGGAGCTTGAAGCAGTCAAGCACAAAGTAAAGCGAACAGAGCACGATGAGCCCTTTGAAGCCTTTCAGTAAGGCCACCATTCCAAGCAAGGATCCGGCAAAGACAAGTTCCCACCAGGGGAAGATATGGATCTTGGCATGGTAGAGGCAGAGGATTAAGTCCCCCAGTTTATTCTTCCCATGAAGAAGGACAATCTTCTGTTGATTCAAAGAAAGTCTACAGAACCTGGAGAACAGCCAGGATTGAACTTCTTGAGAAAGTACTTGGCTAATGCTACACAAGAATACAGCAAGCTTATTGCTGAACAAGAAGCTGATAAAGAAATCCCAGGAGAGGATTTAGAAGAAACATACCAGAACCTTGCCAACAAAGAAGAAAAGACAGAAGAGGCAAAGGTATGTACTTTAAGTTGTACTCAGAACCCCTTCATTGCAATAACTATCTGCATCCCTCACATTAAGCCATACAGTCTTGATGCAATGATAGATACAGGGGCTGAAATTAGCTTGATTAGACAGATACGCTATCCCTAGTGATTGTTGGGTTAATACCCATACCAAAATAAGATTTGATAAGAGAGGAAGTTAAATGCGTAAATCAATGGCTAAGGTCATGATTGATGTTGAAGGAACTTTTCTAGAAATAGAATTCTTTCAACACAACATGGAAAACTATGATTGTCTTCTAGGAATAGATTTTCTACAGAAATGTAATACATTCTCTATTTCTAAAGAGCATATCATGTTATTCCAACCTCCTGTACAAATTCAAGGAGGTATTCTTTCCAGTCAATAGTTCCTTTACCTCAGAAGGTAAAAAATATTAATAATACTTGGATACACAAGTCTATTTCTAATTGCAGTGTGAGCATTGAAGAAATGGTATCAAATCAAGCAAAACATCTGCAGCGATGACCCGCATGCATTCATCAACAGGAAAAAGCACTATTGCTCTCTTGACCTACAGCTTGTCCGAGATAGCAATGGCAATGAGATTGTGCCTAAATTCAAGGCACACCACAGAGGCATGCCCCCAGCTGAAAGAAAAGAATGCCAGAACGAAATACAGAAATTGTTAAAAGCAGGATTCATTCAAGAATCCAATTCGCCCTGGTCTTGCACTGCCTTTTATGTAAATAAAAGGAGTGAGCAGCTGAGAAATAAGAAGAGACTTGTAGTGGACTATAAGCCACTCAACAAGTTTATTGCTGCATGATCAAAGCATCCTATACTGCTAAGGATGACATACTCGAGAAGAATCAAAGGATCAAAGGTATACAAGTAAATTTGATCTCAAGAGCGGATTCAGCGAGATATTTCGCATAATGAAGACATGTTCAAAGCGGCATTCATAGTGCCGGTGGACAATACGAATGGAAGGTTCTTCCATTTGGACTCAAAACAGACTCCATCGAGTTTTCAAAAGATTATGGATAAGAATCTTTGGTGAGTTGTTTGATTTCCTGATTGTTTACATAGATGACATTCTCATATTTTCTAAATCTCCAAAAGAGCATTTAGCACATCTAGAAAGATTTTATGAGACTGTGTATAGAAATGGAATCTGCTTGTCCCCCACAAAGATGGAAGTCTTCAAAGAGGAAATTGATTTCCTCGGTATTAAGATTAGTTACGGATCAATAACAATGCATGCGGCATGTTGTCTCAAACATCCGAATTTCCACGATCGAGATCTAGAGAAGCAGCAGCTTCAGCGTTTCTTAGGATGCGTCAACTATGTTGCTGGTTTTTACCAGAACATAGCAGCTGATCGTGTACTGCTCAACAGAAGGTTGAAAAAGATGCTCCTGCATGGACTCAGGAGATGACTATGGCAGTACAAAGAATTAAAAGACAAGTCCTTGAGCTTCCAGCAATGTCACTTCCAGGAGCTGGCATCAAAATCATCGAATGCGACGCCAGTGAAGAATTTTGGGGAGCTGTTCTAAAAGAAAAAGGAGAAGATGGTCAAGAAAAGGTATGTAGATTTGCTTCAGGAGCCTTTTCTGGTTCTGAACTAAAATACCATTCTTCTCATAAGGAATTATTAGCCGCAAAGAAAGCCATTAAAGCTTTCTTATTCTTTGTACAAAATGAATCATTCATCCTTAGATCAGATCTTAAGGATTTCAAGAAAAGGTTGAATGGTGGTGATCCGGCTAATAAAACTGCCTTCAATAGACTCCAGAGATGGGGCCTATGGTTCGATAATTTTGAGTTCTCCGTAGAACACATTTCAGGGAAAAATAATGCACTTGCAGATTTTGCAAGTCGAGAACTCAACACACATAAAGCTGTGAATGTAACACAGGTGATACATGAATCCCATGGAACAGTATGGGACCACAGGCATGCTAAAGAGCAAATAGATGCATTGGTTAGATGTGACAACAGAATGTCTGATGAAGCTGAAACTCTTTTAATCTCCAGAGATTTGATCTCAACACAGAGTTTCGCCATGACTGAGCCAGAATGTAAGTTCTATGATCCAGACATTCCTGGCAGAGAATTCCACTCATCACGGGAACCAATTGTTAAATCTTTGTCTCCATTGGCAATGGAGATCTATGTATCTTTGTTGAGCGACACGATCACCTACCGTCGAAGGACTCGGACTCGGGCAGTGATACCTCATGAGGACACTATTTGGCGATTCGAGTTCTCCAGATTATGGACTGAAGAACATCCCTTGCTCAATGACTTATGGAATCGTCCTCCCACATTGGGAGACAGGAAGTATATTTCTTCCCATTTTAAGTATTTCTTATCAAAATATCTTCCTACAAAACTGTCTGACTCTCCTCTTGTTAATGTGCATCCGGATATAGCCAGAAATGTTCTTATTCAGTGTAAGATCCCGTGGTTTGTTAAAGCACATTATTATGTAAAGATTAATCACAGAAATATGGTCGAAAGACCTAATGCAACTCTTTGGAGGAGAATACTTCTGCATCACACCATGGTTGTCAGGCCTCCTGCTCCAGACCAGGATCTTAGGATCCTTGACCACTACATGTTTCCTACTAGAGTACATCTGCGACCCAATACAGATGGCACTGCACACCTGTCTCGGATATGGCTTGAACAGCATGAAAGGAGACTTCCTGGTGCTCCACAGCGACATGATAGCACATCATCCTCCAGTGATGATTCTGACCATGAGGGTCCCTCCGTCTCATTCAGTGATACTTAGTGCGCTCCGCACTACTTGCTATTGTGGCAGGCATGTTGCCACACTTGTCGGATAAGATTCTATCTTATCCTTTACTTTTGTTAGTGCGTTTGCTTTTGCTAACCGACAGGCATGTTGTCGGCCGTAGAGATTCGTTCTTATCTCTACCTTTGTCAGGGCGTGGTGGGCCCATGTTTTCAATAATGCTCTTGTGAGTGGGCTGTACTCACGTAGTGGGAATCTTACCGGTTACCTTTGTTCTAGGTTATCCGGTTCCCAGTCTTTAGGTCTTCCCGGTGAAAAGCCATAGATAGTCTATAAATAAGACTTTCTATCTCATTCACTACATCGGGTTTTTAGGAGATCAAGTAATCAGGTGATAGAGTAATCAAGTGTTTAGAAGACATTGGAGCAAAGGCATAATCTTCAGTCCAGTCTTCAGTATAGAAGAAAGTCTGTATAATCTTTTCTGTAAGTTATCATGTTCAGTTCTGTACATGTTCTTGTACGAGTTAATGGAGAATTGAAATTCATCAATATTGATAAGTTTGACGAGTTTGAAATATATTTGAGTGTGATGATGTATTTGAAGTCGTTGTAATGATATTAGTAGATTTGTTTGGTGAAGATGCAGAGATAGATATACTATTGATATTTGGTCAGAATTAGTATGGTTGATACAGTTTATGTTGTTCTACAAGTCGAGTTAGAATATAAGTTAATGATCATTAATGATTTCAGTATATTTGAAGATTATTTTGAATCAGAAGATGTGTTTACAATCGTCTTGGTTGTATAAAGAAGTATATCCACCTTGGAGTTATGTTACTATTATTCACATATATGGTTGGTAGATAAGAGTGGCAGTAAGTGTATGAGTGTTGTGTATAAGTATTTTTTGATGATTAATATATATTTTGATTGTGTTTTATTGCATGAGAGTTTATATTTTAAAATGGTATCGAGCCAATTTATTTGAAATAATACTATTGTTTAATAACAAACAATGTTATTTGAAATGCATGATACCATTTTAAATAACAAGCTCGATACCATTTTTAACAAACACGATACCAATTCAAAATTACACTACGGTTCTCAAACAATTCTAAATAATATGAAAGCTCAAAAACTTACTCAAACACACCATACTTCGCCACTCTTATCTACCAACCATATATGTGAATAATAGTAACATAACTCCACGGTGGATAATGTCTTTATACAACCAAGCACGATTTCAAACACATCTTGATTCTCAAAATAATCTTCAAAAACACACCGAAATCATTAATGATCATTAACTTGTATTCTAACTCTACTTGTAAGAACAACATATAACTTTGTATCAACCATATTAATATCGACCAAATATAACGAATATCTATCTCTGCTTCTTCACCAAACAAATCTACTAAAACCATTACAACAACTTCCAACACATCATCACATTCAAATATATCTGTAAACTCATCAAAGTTATCGATATTGATAAACTTTAATTCTCCATTAACTCTTACAAGAACATGTACCGAACTGAACATGATAACTTACAGAAAAGATTATATAGATCTTGCTCTATACTGAAGACTGAACTCAAGATTATGCCTTTGCTCCAATGTCTTCTAAAACTTGATTATATCTATCTACTCTATCTTGATTACTTGATCTCCTAAAAACCCGATGTAGTGAATGAGATAGAAAGTCATATTTATAGACTATCTATGGCTTTTCACCGGGAAGACCTAAAGGCTCGGGAACCGGATAACCTAGAACAAAGGTAACCGGTAAGATTCCCAACGTGAGTACAGCCCACTCACAAGAGCATTATTGAAAACATGGGCCCACCACGCCCGACAAAGGTAGAGATAAGAACGAATCTCTACGGCCGACAACATGCATGCTGTCGGTTAACAAAAGACGCACTAACAAAAGTAAAGGATAAGATAGAATCTTATCGACAAGTGTGGCAACATGCCGCCATGATAGCAAGTAGTGCGGAGCGCACTAAGTATCTTGAATGAGACGGAGGGACCCTCATGGTCGAGAATCATCATTTGGAGGATGATGTGCTATCATGTTGTGGAGCACCGGGAAGTCTCCTTTCATGCTTTGTTCAAGCCATATCCGAGACATGTGTGCGGTCCATGCCGTCTATATTGGGTCGCAGTGTACTACTGCGGTAGGAACATGTAGTGGTCAAGGATCCTAAGATCTGATGCAGGGAGCAGAGGAGGCGACAACCATGGTGTGATGTAGAAGTATTCTCCTCCAAAGAGTTGCATTAGGTCTTTCGACCATATTTACGTGATTAATCTTTACATAATAATGTGCTTTAACAAACCACGGGATCTTACCTTTGAATAAGAACATTTACGGCTATATCCGGATGCACATTAACAAGAGGAGAGTCAGACAGTTTTGTAGGAAGATATTTTGATAAGAAATACTTAAAATGGGAAGAAATATACTTCCTGTCTCCCAATGTGGGAGGACGATTCCATAAGTCATTGAGCAAGGGATGTTCTTCAGTCCATAATCTGGAGAACTCGAATCGCCAAATAGTGTCCTTGCGAGGTATCAGCTGTCTGAGTCTGAGTCCTTCGACAGGTAGGTGATCAGGTCGTTCAACAGCATACATAGATCTCCATTGCCAATGGAGACAGCATTTAACAATTGGTTCCTGTAATGAGTGGAATTCTCTGCCAGGAATGTCTGGATCATAGAACTTACATTCTGGTTCAGTCATGGCGAAACTCTGTGTTGAGATCAAATCTCTGGAGATTAAAAGAGTTTCAGCTTCATCAGACATTCTGTTGTCACATCTAACCAATGCATCTATTTGCTCTTTAGCATGCCTGTGGTCCCATACAGTTCCATGGGATTCATGTATCACCTGTGTTACATTCACGGCTTTGTGTGTGTTGAGTTCTCGACTTGCAAAATCTGCAAGTGCATTATTTTTTACCTGAAATGTGTTCTACGGAGAACTCAAAATTATCGAACCATAGGCCCCATCTCTGGAGTCTATTGAAGGCAGTTTTATTAGCCGGATCACCACCATTCAACCTTTTCTTGAAATCCTTAAGATCTGATCTAAGGATGAATGATTCATTTTGCACAAAGAATAAGAAAGCTTTAATGGCTTTCTTTGCGGCTAATAATTCCTTATGAGAAGAATGGTATTTTAGTTCAGAACCAGAAAAGGCTCCTGATGCAAATCTACATACCTTTTCTTGACCATCTTCTCTTTTTCTTTTAGAACAGCTCCCAAAATTCTTTTTGGCGCGCATTCGATGATTTTGATGCCGGCTCCCGGAAGTGACATTCTTTGGAAGTGAAGGACTTGTCTTTTAATTCTTTGTACTGCCATAGTCATCTCCTGAGTCCATGCAGGAGCATCTTTCTTCAACCTTCTGTTGAGCAGTACACGATCAGCTGCTATGTTCTGGTAAAAACCAGCAACATAGTTGACACATCCTAAGAAACGTTGAAGCTGCTGTTTCTCTAGGATCGATCGGGAAATTACGGATGTTTGAGACAACATCTTTGTTGCATTGTTATTGATCGAGAACTAATCTTAATTCCGAGGAAATCAATTTCCTCCTTGAAGACCTCCATCTTTTGTGGACAAGCGATTCCATTCTTATACACGGTCTCATAAAATCTTTCTAGATGTGCTTTAAATGCTCTTTTGGAGATTTAGAAAATATGAGAATGTCATCTATGTAAACAATCAAAAATCAACTGACTCACCAAAGATTACATGTCCATAATCTTTTGAAAAGCGATGGAGTTGTTTTGAGTCCAAATGGAAGAACCTTCCATTCGTATTGTCCACCTGGCACTATGAATGCCGTTTTGAACATGTCTTCATTATGCAGAAATATCTGCCAGAATCCGCTCTTGAGATCAAATTTACTGTATACCTTTGATCCTTTGATTCTTCTGAGTATGTCATCCTTAGCAGGTATAGGATGCTGGACTGCGGCAATAAACTTGTTGAGTGGCTTATAGTCCACTACAAGTCTCTTCTTATTCCTCAGCTGTTCACTCCTTTTATTTACATAAAAGGCAGTGCAAGACCAGGGTGAATTGGATTCTTGAATGAATCCTGCTTTTAACAATTTCTGTATTTCATTCTGGCATTCTTTTCTTTCAGCTGGGGGCATGCCTCTGTGGTGTGCCTTGAATTTAGGCACAATCTCATTGCCATTGCTATCTCTGACAAGCTGCAGGTCAAGAGAGCAATAGTGCTTTTTTCTGTTGATGAATGCATGCGGATCATCATTGCAGATGTTTTGCTTGATCTTGGATACCATTTCTTCAATGCTCACACCGATTAGAAATAGACTTGTGTATCCAAGTATTATTAATGTTTTTACCTTACGAGGTAAAGGAACTATGATTTGGAAAGAATACCTCCTTGGAATTTATACGGGAGGTTGGAACAACATAATATGTTCTTTAGAAATAGAGAATGTATTACATTTCTGTAGAAAATCTATTCCTAGTAGACAGTCATAGTTTTCCATGTTGTGCTGATAGAATTCTATTTCTATAGAATTCCCTTCAACATCAATCATGACCTTAGCCATTGATTTACAGACAACTTCCCTCTTATCAAATCTTATTTTGGTATGGGTATTAACCCAACAATCACTAGGGATGGCATATTGTCTGATCAAGCTAATTTCAGCCCCTGTATCTATCATTGCATCAAGACTGTATGGCTTAATGTGAGGGATGCGAGATAGTTATTGCAATGAAGGGTTAAAGTACAACTTAAAGTACATACCTTTGCCTCTTCTGTCTTTTCTTCTTTGTTGGCAAGATTCTGGTATGTTTCTTCTAAATCCTCTCCTGGGATTTCTTTATCAGCTTCTTGTTCGGCAATAAGCTTGCTGTATTCTTTTGTAGCATTAGCAATACTTTCTCGAAGTTCAATCCTGGCTGTTCTCCAGGTTCTGTAGACTTTCTTTGAATCAACAGAAGATTGTCCTTCTTCATGGGAAGAATAGACTGGGGGACTTAATCCTCTGCCTCTACCATGCCAAGATCCATATCTTCCCCTGGTGGGAACTTGTCTTTGCGGATCCTTGCTTGGAATGGTGGGCCTTCTTGGAAAGGCTTCAAAGGGCTCATCGGGCTCTGTTACGCTTTACTTTGTGCTTGACTTTGTTCAAGCTCGCTGCACTGATATATTTATCTTGTAAGTCTCGAGTTCTTTATTCGAGAGACATCTTTCTACTTGATGTCCCATGGGGGAGGCAGCTTTCATATACAGATTGAAGGCTTTCAACTTTGTCTTCTTAAAAGGCTGCACTTGGTGGAATCATAGGATGTATGAAGTTAGAAACCATATTTATCTTGAAGCGAGCAAATGAAGGAAGTGAGTCATACCCACTTTCATCCGTCATCACTTATCTTGATAGCTCTTTGGATCGCATTGCAAGCTTCACCATCAATGGAGGCATAGGATATATCGATGAATGAGGCTGTCGAATAACGAAACAAGTGCATATTCATCTTCTTCAATTCCTTTTAAGGATAAGGCATTTACCTTGGCCTTACCTTTAGCAGTTTCTCTTTGAGGACACTGATTTGCATAGTGATCCTCTTTGCAGATGTAGCAAGTAGGCTTGAATCTTTTAGATTTGCCTAGATGCTTATATCTTCTAAATTTGAACTTTTCTTAGGCTTTCCTTCTCTGAACTCTTTTCTTTGTGTTTTTTCTTTTTGTATTTCTTTTTCTGCTGCCAAGCACCCTTCCCCTTTGAAAAAAGACAATCTTTACAAGAAGATTTCTTTGGGAAGATTGGATTTCAAGATCTGGACACCCAAAAGGTTCCAGTGCATATTGTTCACAGAAAGTGTTGTTCAGTGCTTTCTGGTGTTTGAACGCTTGTTTGCGTTCCCATTTTTCTTTGCACATCTTAGCATTACATTGATCTATAATTTGATTTATATGCCCAAAACTGAGTTCAGAAGTTTTCATACCATGCAGTTTTCATACCATGCATGGCCTTTCTATATTGAGTTGCGAAAGAAAGGCGGAAAGGATTCTATGTACCACGTAAGTCGCATGGTTTCATCATTTATAGTTTGCACACACATAAGTTTGCACATGTTGGTGCGTGAGATATGGGATCACACCTTTGTTTAGAACAAAGAGGTTTAAATGCTAGTATCCTATGTTGTCTTATGGACCTTAGGTTTGATAACTTCAAAGACGAGTCTTTTAGTCTTTTCTGCTTGTGTAAACCGGCCTTCACAATGGCCCTATATCCTTTGAAGTTTTCCCAAACTATCCAAAGTGTCACTTACAAAGATGACCTCCTTCAGGATGTTTTAAAATTGCATCTTGCAACTACAGGATTAAATATGCGCGTAGGAGCTTGTCCCCTCGCCATACATTATAAGATCATTTACAGACTGGTCAATACCATGAACCCAGCTGTAAAACATGGAGTGTCCAAGGGCAGCAGCGTGGTGACACACGTAAATTTAGAAACCCAAAAATTGAGCCTGAGCTCATATCTTGGTCTGACATCAAGGTCCCTAGAGAATGGACCCTTGCCAAAAAGTTTGTCCAAACATCACAGCCCAAGTTAGAGAACGCTACATCAGTCACAGAGAACAAGACAAATGTGACTCTCAGTTTCCGAAGAAATTCAGATGCGGCATAATCATCGATAGATCAAAAAAAGCAGTCTAAAGAAGCAACTCAATAGCTTCTACATCTTCCTACTTTACTGTAGGAGATTCTGCAGCTCCTCAAGAAGAAAATAAAGAAAAAGAACAGATATTCTTGTGCAGTCATAAATCACTAACTCATGATCCTGCTAACTGATTTTTTATGGTGTACAGATTGTGAGAAACTTGTAAGCCAGAAATATGCCCCAGTCAATGGGCCAACCATCAACATGGCTTCCTCCAGCACAAGAACCATTTTTCCTTCAACTGATCCACATGAGTTGATCTCTCCAGATGAAACCCAGAAGGCTGTCTTCTGGTATCAAAGAGCAGTGAACAAGGACATCGAGCCCTCTGAGAGCTCAAAGATGCTGAATTGGACCAACAAGGCCCTTTTGTCAGTTCATGAAGAAGTAAGTTCATATTCCTCAAAGCTCTCTAATCTGGAAAATACTTTGAAAGCTATAGAGCTTAGGAAAAAAGGAGATACAGCAGGAGCTTTACAATTGCTAAATGGTAGAATTGATACTGTAAACAAATCTTTAAAAGAAGTAGAAACCACTGTTCAAAATATTTCTACTCATCTACCAGAAGCAATCACACAAAGAGTCACTGATTTAGTTCAGCCATTAGTAGATCACACAGTTGGTCTTAAAAGTACTATTCTTTCTAGGACTACTCAGACAAATGAATTAATAGAATCTGGTATATCTCAATTACAAGATGATAATGAGAAGACCCATTCAAGAATAGATGATATCCAGAAATGTCTGACTACTGAGCTTCCTAGAATAATTCCTAAGATAAATGAGCTGAATCAGAAGCTGACTCCTAGAAAGAAGGAGATTGGACCAAAGCAGTATCCTGGTCAGAAGTCCAACAATTGGCCAGTCCTACTCCTAAGAAATCATATAAGGAAGTCTTAGAAGAATATAAACCATTATTCTTTAAAGACAAAGAGGTCAATATGCTTAGCATAGAGGGAACAGAGTCTCATATAGATGACCCTCAATTTGAGCCACCAGTGTTTGATGAACACATGGGAGAATCCAGTGCTCCTGGATTTCAGGCAGCCTCAAGAATCCAAACTCTGCAACCCAACTTCTATAGAGTTGAATGCAAAACTGTTGCAGAAGTAAAGGAATTGATTCATGCCATGATAGGATGGGGTAACACCCAGCAAGAAACATATGGCAGAACTCCAGAAGAATATAGCCGCCACCATTGTAAATGGATTTGTTGGTATATTGAAAGAATGGTGGGATGTTCTTACCAAACAAAGCTGCAATTCTTGAAACAGGTTTTACAGGTTTGACTGCAGCATTGATCAAAGAATTCATCGGTAATATCGATGATGATAAAATGATGAATACAGCCATGTTCCTCAGAGCACGTTTATGTGACATGACTCGCATAAAGGAGTACCAATGCTTTATGCGAAACTCTACGACTCGCAACATAAATGATGAAACCATGCGACTCAGGTACATAGAATCCTTTCCGCCTTTCTTTGCAACTCAATATAGAAAGGCCATGCATGGTATGAAAACTTCTGAACTCAGTTTTGGTCATATTAATCAAATTATTGACCAATGTAATGCCAAGATGTGCAAGGAAAAGTGGGAAAGAAAGCAAGCTTTCAAGCATCAGAAAGCTTTGAACAACACTTTCTGTGAACAATATGCACTGGAACCTTTTGGGTGTCCAGATCTTGAAATCCAATCCTCTAGAAAGAAATCTTCTTGCAAAGATTGTCTTTTTTCAAAGGGGAAGGGTGCTTGGCAGCAGAAAAAGAAATACAAAAAGAAAAAACACAAAGAAAAATACAGAGAGTTCAGTAAGCCTAAGAAAAAGTTCAAGTTTAGAAGATACAAGCATCTGGGCAAATCTAAAAGATTCAAGCCAACTTGCTATATCTGCAAGGAAGATCATTATGCAAATAAGTGTCCTCAAAGAGACACTGCCAGAGGTAAGGCCAAGGTAAATGCCTTATCCTTAAAAGGAATTGAAGAAGATGAATATGCACTTGTTTCAGATTCTGACAGTCTGACATCGGATATATCATATGCTTCCATTGATGGTGAAGCATGCAATGCTATCCAGCAGGCTACTGAAGACAGTGACAGTACGGATGAAAGTGGGTATGACTCACTTCCTTCATTTGCTCGCTTCAGTATAAATATGGTTTCTAACTTCATACATCCTATGATTCCACCAAGTGCAGCCCTTTTAAGAAGACAGGTTGAAAGCCTTCAATCTGTGTATGAAAGCTGTCCCCCATGGGACACTGCTAGAAAGATGTCTCTGAATAAAGAACTCAGAGACTTACAAGATAAATATATCGGGCGGCGGGAGCTTGAAGCAGAGTCAAGCACAAAGTAAAAGCGTAACAGAGGGCTCGATGAGCACTTTGAAGCCTTTCCAAGTAAGGCCACCATTCCAAGCAAGGATCCGCAAAGACAAGTTCCCACGGGGAAGATATGGATCTTGGCATGGTAGAGCAGAGGATTAAGTCCCCGGTTTATTCTTCCCATGAAGAAGGACAATCTTGTTGATTCAAAGAAAGTCTGAGAACACGGAGAAAAGCCGAGATTGAACTTCTGGAGAAAGTATTGGCAAATGCTACGCAAGAATACAGCAAGCTTATTGCAGAACAAGAAGCTGATACAGAAATCCCAGGAGAAGATTTAGAAGAAACATACCAGAACCTTGCCAACAAAGAAGAAAAGACAGAAGAGGCAAAGGTATGTACTTTAAGTTGTACTCAGAACCCCTTCATTGCAATAACTATCTGCATCCCTCACATTAAGCCATACAGTCTTGATGCAATGATAGATACAGGGGCTGAAATTAGCTTGATTAGACAGTACGCTATCCCTAGTGATTGTTGGGTTAATACCCATACCAAAATAAGATTTGACAAGAGGGAAGTCGTCTGTAAATCAATGGCTAAGGTCATGATTGATGTTGAAGGAAACTCTGTTGAAATAGAATTCTATCAACACAACATGGATAACTATGACTGCCTATTAGGAATAGATTTTCTACAGAAGTGCAATACATTTTCTATTTCTAAGGAGCATATCAATTTGTTCCAACCTCCTGTACAGATTCCAAGGAGGTATTCTTTCCAGTCAATAGTTCCTTTACCTCAGAAGGTAAAGAATATCAATAACACTTGGATACACAAGTCTATTTCTAATTGCAGTTTAAGCATTGAAGAAATAGTATCCAAGATCAAGCACAACATCTGCAACGATGATCCGCATGCATTCATCAATAGGAAAAAGCACTTTTGCTCTCTGGACCTGCAGCTTGTCAGAGATAGCAACGGCAATGAGATTGTGCCTAAATTCAAGGCACACCACAGAGGCATGCCTCCAGCTGAGAGAAAGGAATGCCAGAATGAAATACAGAAATTGTTAAAAGCAGGATTCATTCAAGAATCCAATTCACCTGGTCTTGCACTGCCTTTTATGTAAATAAAAGGAGTGAGCAGCTGAGGAATAAGAAGAGACTTGTAGTGGACTATAAGCCACTCAACAAGTTTATTGCCGCAGTCCAGCATCCTATACCTGCTAAGGATGACATACTCAGAAGGATCAAAGGATCAAAGGTATATAGTAAATTTGATCTCAAGAGCGGATTTCGGCCAGATATTTCTGCATAATGAAGACATGTTCAAAACGGCATTCATAGTGCCAGGTGGACAATACGAATGGAAGGTTCTTCCATTTGGACTCAAAACAAAGACTCCATCAGCTTTTTCAAAAGATTATGGGCGAGAATCTTTGGTGAGTCATGTTTGATTTTTGATTGTTTATATAGATGACATTCTTATATTTTCTAAATCTCCAAAAGAACATTTGACACATTTAGAAAGATTTTATGAGACTGTGTACAAGAATGGAATCTGCTTGTCCCCCACAAAGATGGAAGTCTTCAAGGAGGAAATTGATTTCCTCGGAATTAAAATTAGTTCTGGATCTATAACAATGCAGCAACATGTTGTCTCAAATATCCAGAATTTCCCTGATCAGATCCTAGAGAAACAGCAGCTTCAAGCGTTTCTTAGGATGCGTCAACTATGTTCTTGGTTTTACTGAGAACATAGCGGTGATCGATGTGTCTTGCTCAAGAAGGTTGAAGAAAGATGCTCCTGCATGGACTCAGGAGATGACTATGGCAGTACAAAGAATCAAAAGACAAGTCCTTCAGCTTCCAGCAATGTCACTTCCAGGAGCTGGCATTAAAATCATTGAATGCGACGCGGTGAAGAATTGCAGGGAGAGCATTCTAAAAAGAAAGAAAGAAGATGGTCAAGAAAAGGTATGTAGATTTGCATCAGGAGCCTTTGCAGTTACGAACTAAAATACCATTCTTCTCATAAGGAATTATTAGCCGCAAAGAAAGCCATTAAAGCTTTCTTATTCTTTGTGCAAAATGAATCATTCATCCTTAGATCAGATCTTAAGGATTTTAAGAAAAGATTGAATGGTGGTGATCCGGCTAATAAAACTGCCTTCAATAGACTCCAGAGATGGGGCCTATGGTTCGATAATTTTGAGTTCTCCGTGGAACACATTTCCGGGAAAAGTAATGCACTTGCAGATTTTGCAAGTCGAGAACTCAACACACATAAAGCTGTGAATGTAACACAGGTGATACATGAATCCCATGGAACAATATGGGACCACAGGCATGCTAAAGAGCAAATAGATGCATTGGTTAGATGTGACAACAGAATGTCTGATGAAGCGGAAATTCTTTTAACTTCCAGAGATTTGATCTCAACACAGAGTTTCGCCATGACTGAGCAAGAATGTAAGTTCTATGACCCAGACATTCCTGGCAGAGAATTCCACTCATCACAGGAACCAATTGTTAAATGCTGTCTCCATTGGCAATGGAGATCTTTGTATCTTTGTTGAGCGACACGATCACCTACGTCGAAGGACTCGGACTCGGGCAGTGATACCTCGCATGAGGACACCATTTGGCGATTCGAGTTCTCCGTGACAGTTATGGGTGAAGAACACCCCTTGCTCAACGACTTATGGAATCGTCCTCCCACTCGGGAGGCAGAAGTATATTTCTTCCCATTTTAAGTATTTCTTATCAAAATATCTTCCTACAAAAGCTATCGACTCTCCTCTTGTTAATGTGCATCCGGATATAGCGAAATGTTCTTATTCGAGTGTAAGATCCCTGGTTTGTTAAAGCACATTATTATGTAAAGGTTAATCACGAAATATGGTCGAAAGACCTAATGCAACTCTTTGGAGGAGAATACTTCTACATCACACCATGGTTGTCGGGCCTCTGCTCCGAGATCAAGATCTTAGGATCCTTGACCACTACATGTATCCTACGAGTACACTGCGACCCAATATAGGCGGCCTTTGCACACATGTCTCGGATATGGATCGAACAACATGAAAGGAGACTTCCTGGTGCTCCACAACGACATGATAGCACATCATCCAGCGATGATTCTGACCGTGAGGGTCCCTCCGTCTCATTCAGCGACACTTAGTGCGCTCCGCACTACTTGCTATTGTGGCAGGCATGTTGCCACACTTGTCGGATAAGATTCTATCTTATCCTTTGCTTTTTGTTAGTGCGTCTTCTTTTGTCAACCGACAGGCATGTTGTCGGCCGTAGAGATTCGTTCTTATCTCTACCTTTGTCAGGGCGTGGTGGGCCCATGTTTTCAATAATGCTTTTGTGAGTGGGCTGTACTCACGTAGTGGGAATCTTACCGGTTACCGCCTTCCTAGGTTATCCGGTTCCCAGTCTGTAGGTCTTCCCGGTGAAAAGCCATAGAAAGTCTATAAATAAGACTTTCTATCTCATTCACTACATCGGGTTTTAGGCATTAGCAGTTCTAGCTTTAGAGTTCTAGAATAAGAAAAGTCCTTAGAAGACATTGGAGCAAAGGCATAATCTTAAAGTTCAGTCTTCAAATGTATACATGATCTTTTCTGTAAGTTATCATGTTCAGTTCAGTACATGTTCTTGTAAGAGTTAATGGAAGTTTGAAGTTTCTCAATATAGATCATTTTGATGAATTTGTAGATGTGTTTGATTCAGAAGACGTATTTGAGGTTGTTGTTATGATATTGGTAGATGTGTTCGGTGAAGATGCAGAGTTTGATATTCAATTAATATTTGGCCAATATTAATATGGTTAATACAGTATATGTTGTGTTACAAGTAGAGTTGGAATACAAGTTAATGGTGATTAATGATTTTAGTATCCTAGAAGATTATTTTGAGTCTGAAGATGTTTTTGAGATCGTGCTTGGTTGTATAAAGGAAACATTTCCGCCGTGGAGTTATGTTACTATCATTCATATTTATGGTTGGTAGATAAGAGTGGCAGATTGTATGAAGTGGTGTTGATGTATAAGTATATTTGCAGCAAGATTTGTATGTATAATGGTTTCAGAGTTTATGTGTATTTGATTCAGTATCAAAGCTTGCCTATTATTTAGAAATGGTATCGAGCCCCTATGTTATTTAGAAATGGTATCTCTAAAGCTAGAACTGCTAATGCCTAAAACCCGATGTAGTGAATGAGATAGAAAGTCTTATTTATAGACTTTCTATGGCTTTTCACAGGGAGACCTACAGACTCGGGAACCGGATAACCTGGAAAGGCGGTAACCAGTAAGATTCCCACTACGTGAGTACAGCCCACTCACAAAAGCATTATTGAAAACATGGGCCCACCACGCCCGACAAAGGTAGAGATAGAAACGAATCTCTACGGCCGACAACATGCCTGTCGGTTGACAAAAAGAAGACGCACTAACAAAAGCAAAGGATAAGATAGAATCTTATCGACAAGTGTGGCAACATGCCTCGCACACAATAGCATGAAGTAGTGCAGAGCGCACTAAGTGTCATTTGAATGAGACGGAGGGACCCTCACGGTCAGAATCATCGCTGGATGATGTGCTATCATGTCGTTGTGGAGCACCGGAAGTCTCCTTTCGTGTTGTTCGATCCATATCCGAGACATGTGTGCAGTGCCGTCTATATTGGGTCGCGGTGTACTCGGTAGGATACATGTAGTGGTCAAGGATCCTAAGATCTTGATCGGGAGCAGGAGGCCCTGACAACCATGGTGTGATGTAGAAGACCAAATTTATTATTTGGTATCAGAGCACCAAGGTTCTTGTGACCAGCAATGAGAGTCAAGCATTCCATACGTATTTGTGAAGGATCCAAGTATTTGTTACTACATGCATGACTAGGAGGTTATCTGTACATGTAAGCTTGTGTTTTGTTTCGTAGTTTTGCGCTTGGCTAACAAATTTGCATTCATCGTTGTGCAATTGAGTTTTTTTAAAGTGTGGACTCATGCTAGTTCCATTCATCCATGTTTTCTGTTTTGGACTTCACCCATTTACACCTAAATTTACACATGGATGTGCCCATATCTGTGATGTGAGTTCCCTAACAAATTGTCCAATCATGGAAAGCGAGTTCCCTGAGCGGTGAAGCTATTTTTATACAAGAACAAAAAATCGTGAGTTATCCCTTTTTTCCATTTTTTGCCATTTTTGGATTTAGTGAAAAAAACACAAGGATAGAAAAAAAAATCCATTTTTGGAAAGGGGTCCGGAAAGATGTTGGATTTAAAATTTGTAGTTGCCATAAATTTCTGCTGGTAACTCAGATTAAGATGATGTTTTTTTAAAAATGTGTGTTTTTTCGAGCTCTTTGCATTGATCATATGCTATCTATTGTCAATCGAAAATAAAATTTCATAAAATTTTATTTTCATTTTTTTAGTTTATTGTAAGGGTGCATTTTCGACTAAGTTCAACACCCATAATGGAAAAATTAAGTCATATTGAAAGTTTTAAGGTAAATATTTCCATACCTGGAAATTTTAAACCCAATTATTGTTAATTAACAAAGAATTGTGGGAAATAGCCTATGGTAAAATACCAAAACCAACTGATGCAAATGAAGCCACCAAATGGGAAAGCAAGGATCGAAAAGCTACAACAATTATTGGCTTGGGATTATCTGATGCTTACTTGCATCATATAGACTTATCAAAAAGTTCAAATGTCATATGGACTACATTGAACAAGCTTTTTGGATCTCAAACAAAAATTGTTTAGACTCGGGATGGAGGAAAGTGACAACATGGTGCAACACATAAGTAAGTTTTTATCCATTTTAAATAAATTAACATGGATAAAAGTAGATGTTCCCGATGATGATGCAAAATCAGTATTACAAAATAACATCCTTTCCATTATTCCAACATGGTTTTTACAAGAAGAAAAAATAAATTCTAGCTAGAAGATCTAATTTCTTCATTGATAGATGAAGAAAATAAGAATATTGTTCAACAAAGAAAGTGTGTTGTATGGAAAAATAAAGATGAAAAATCATTTTTAAAATAATATTTAAATATTCTTCTAAGAAAGGATCAACTACCAAGGATTCAAAAGAGTGATTTATCTGCTACTATTATAAATAACCTAGTCATATGGTTGTAAACTGTAAACTGAGAGCTCAAGACCTACTCGATGGGAAACTACAAGAGAATGCCATGGTTGCTGATGAAGAAAAATATTATGATAAGGAAGAACCAATGAATGATGACAACGGTTATAATTTTGAATATTTTATTTACTAAATAAGTATCATCTACATGGAGGAAGGAGGTCAATTAGTGACCTCTCATCAGCCACAAGCGATAGGGCCACATAATGTTATTGTGGAATTTTATTTCAGTTGTGTGTTTACTTTCTGAAAATAAGAACAAATGAATCATACATGTTCAACTATTGTAATAAGTGAGCTCCTGTGTGAGCAATATTTCCTATATTTTCTCTTGATGTCAGAACATTACAGAAGATCAGAAACACCAATGTAAGTCAGTTTATGGATCTTGAAACTATTTGTGGAAGATTCATAAAACCACATGAGGTGGAAAATTAATGGTTTTTGTCATGTCAAGGTTTGTGGTAAACCTATTTAAAACCATGGAAGGAGAGATCCTTTCTTTTGATCAAGGTCATGATCCAAGTTAGGCATGCCACATGGGTGAGCATACTGCAAATAAGTGTGTGAATGTTTTTTTAACCATGTCAACATTAAGGGAGTGTATATTGGGAGTTAATAATGTTAACAATAGGGGAGTGAATGTTACTAAAATATTGTGTAACATTATTAAATAAATTTTAATATTATTAATAATGACTTTATAGAACTCATATTAATAATATAGTTGTAATAGTTTTATTATTGGTGAGTTGTGAGAACAACTCACATAGCTATTTTAGTGTGAGAGATTCGAGGTTATTAGATAGATATATGTTAGGGATATGTTTAAGAGATTATAGGGATTGAAGATCATTTTGACTCCACCATTATAGGGGTTAATTGATCTATATATGCAACTCTCTATCAATGAATAATTATCCTGGATGAATTTTATATTATGTGTTTTTATGATATTGTGTTAGATTATTTCTAATAATCTGGAACAAATTTATTACTAGAAGTATCATCCATAGTTAAATTGTGTTCAAGTGCAAAGCATCATGAGGTGCAACATGTGAATTCATCTTCACCACTCGGGGAGCTGGGTGATTCAAAATGAATCAGTTAGGGTGTGTTCAATGAGAATAGGAGTTCATCAATCAAGTTCCAAGGATGATCATTGGGATCATTTCCTGTGTTCATTCTTGAAACAATACTCATTCCATAGTCCAGGGTGTTTGTGCATCATGCAAGGGAAGAGGCTACGATCATCATCTTCAACTTCTTCAATGAGGGTGCTACTTCATCAGAGATATCCTTCCCCTCTCTTCTACTCTCTTTCTCCCCCTCTCCTTTCTCTCTCCTTTCTAATTCTTCATTGAGCATAATCATTTTTCGTCCTATTCACTTAAGTGACCTATTTTAAATTTGTAAAATTATTTTCTCAAAATTATAAGAGAAATACTTAATTCATGGAAAATGAAAGGTCACAAGTGGAATATGGAAATGAAGAGTCATATGAGGGAGGTGAAAGGAAAATTCAAATTGCTATAAATTGGGATGGCCTCTCCATTCCAAAGAGATTTCAAATTTTGAAGAACTCATACTATGCTAGAATTGTGAATTGTGATAGCTTGGTTGAAGATTTGTATTCATCACTACACATGGAATAAAATCTACACTTCTTCTATTTCTCTTCCTTGTTTTTCCTCTATTTCTCTCTTGTATGCACTTTGTAAGCATGGTGATAAAATAAAGCTTGTAATATTCAATGAATGAGCCTTAGAAAACTTTGTGTTTATTGGGCCCCTAATATATTGAATAAGTACGAAAATGTGCATGGGTGCGCAAGGCCTAGGTTAAAGGATGGGCACGTAAGAAGAAGGCATGTAAAGCGGGGTTCTAGGAGAATTTTAGAAGAACCATGTTACGTGCGGCCAGAACAAGGTCTCAGGACTTAGCCATATTCAACGTATCGGGAAGGACATGAGAAAAATGTGACCCTCCTGCACATGATGAATGGATAAGGTGCCATCCTGGTGACAGGTTGGCCTAGGAAGGGATATGCCCTGCGATGTAAGCTTCTAGAATACCATCATGGAAAGGAGTGGAGATCTCAGGCATAAAGGAGCATTCTCCCATGGAGGACCACATCTGGACACTTGGTGATGTATTTGAAGCCTTAGAAAGGTGAGTTGGCAGTTCAAGGGGCCTATAAATACAAGCACCTGCATAAAAAAAAGGGGGATATCAATAGAGAGTGGAGATCTGTAGAAATCTTTGCGAGGAGTTATATTGGGTTGGGTAGATGAAATGTATGAGAAGGATGCATCAAGGGGATTTGGATTGTAAATTTTCTTTTTGAAGAGCTAAGGAATGTAGATTCGGATATGCTATATGAATTCGATGCCGCCATACTATGATGTTTCAGTAATGGATCTAATGAATGTAATGAGGTTACCAACTTATTTGAATATGATCATTAAAGATTATGGTCCATCCTCATGTCTTCATAGTTATGCTTCATGTATGTTTATGGAATAAGTATTAATCCTTGTGTAATTACCTTTTTGTTTTCATTCGAGTCTTATATTCATTAAAGTGTCTTTCTTTCTGGAATGACCATTTGCATTGGTCTAGAATCCATTCGAGCTCTATGATGTTTGCATGTCTCATTTCCACTCACTATCCTTAAGTTCCCATATTAGATGATGTTTCCAACTAAACACACTTAAAGGAGAGACTCGGATCCCGTGCATACCCTAGGTGAGCACCCAATGCCCACCGGGTGATAAGACAACACACATGGGATTCCCTTGCTCTTTGGTGGGTGTAAAAAATGACTACAATGTTTATGTGGGTGTTTTTGTCTCACTAATCACTTCATTGTTTATTTCTTCTATATTGGATGTTGAACTACTTCAGTTACTAGGTGTGAAGCTCTAAAATCTAGTCATGGCAAAGTAATATTCCTTAACTAGTTTCCCCATTTGTCCTCAAAGTTGTAACTTACTCCCTTGTATCCCTATACAAGCACTTTGCCACAGGTTCAATGGAGTGTCCCTGTGTGATCCCTGGCCAATTTTTCCACCAACAACATTTAGATTTGGACTAGGATTGGTTAAATTCAATAATGGTAGTCATACCATTCAATACGGAGGGGCATAGCCCCGTGAACGTTGGTGAAGACACCTACTTTATCAACCCGATAAATTTTCTCACCAACAATATTCTAAACCTAAAGATTCATGTTCTAAAATTATTTCATGGATTTATGCAACTTTGAGAGATAATTTCATGTATCTAACACCTTTACACAAATCACATCCTACTTGTGTAGCACACTAATGTAGAGATTTAGTGCCTACATATTTTCTTACAATCTGAGCCACATTCTTCATAGCCTCACAGTCATATGCTTGACCTCAAATAGTGTACCTTGTTTTAGTAGGTCTACTTATATATAATATTTTCATGAACACTCGTGATGATAACCTCATAATGACTTGTACCTCCTTCAAATCTTCATACATACATAAGATCTCAACAACCTCTTTTAGAACTTGGAGCAAGTTACATTTTTTTACCCTCCCGAAATTAAGTAACAATCATTAGACCAAATTTCAAGGTTATCTTTACAATATTAAATCTCATTTCACTGAGAACACATATTTCTTGATGAGAAAATACTTACACTTACTTCAAAAGGACATCACTCTTGTAATGCACAAATCATTATGCATAGATGACTAGAGATATTGGTTCATGCATATATCCACTTAAGAGCATAGATGATTACTTGAAACCAACAAGAATTGTATCTTATCATATCTATAGTAAGAAATTACCTCTAAGACCATGTAGCATCCTCTCATACTTAGCCTAGAGAAATTCAAGCTCTCCAAAAAAAAGCTGATATAGACTTGTAGCTATCTTCATGGTTCTTATAGACCTTTATCTAGAAGTGTTTCAACATAGAAATACCATCATTTATTCAACTCATAGTTTTGTACTTATCTTTCTTAGTCATCAAAATATCTTGCATGAACATTCTATTAATACTAGAACTTCATATACATTGTTAGCTTATTTAACACAAGAACACTCTTAAATTTTCACCATAACTTTTTTAAGACCCTAAACTATTCATTCAGACTCAATATTCTATAAGAACATAACATTACATATTAGGACCATTCATGGCTTATTATAGATTAAAAACATATCATGACACCACATGAATAAAATTCAAATAATATTCACATGTCTTGTTTACACTGGATACACTTTGTTACAAGATTGAAACCTTGTCATGATCTATGTCACCTTGTTAGCTCATACTTTGTATCTTTCCTTTACAAACCTATCAAAAATTATTTTCTCTTGAAGTATTAAAATCCTTTATTACCTACAAAACCTTAATTATACTTTGTATACTTGTGACTGAGAAAATCCTTTCATTTCATTATTCTTGAGTGTATAATCTTACTCCACTTATAGGATCACGAGTTCTCACAATTTGAAACACTGAGCATAGTCACCAAATACATTCCTTGCCTTATCCATCTGTAAGAGGCCTATAGTATTTATTACTTCATCCATAGACCATTTTCATAGATCTTTTAATAAGAATAAAACCTTGCATCTTTACACTAAAATTTTCACATAGAGACACCACTTATCATAAACTTGAAAAAACACAGAATTCTTGACTCGAGATAAAAACACCTTCAAGGAAAAAATCATAATATGAACAATGGTATATGTCATAAAATGATCATATGAACAAATATCCATACCTTAAGACCTTCAGACATGTACATGAATCGGACCACATGTATTTTCTTACATGACACACACAGATCTAACACTTATACTTAGAAATTGATGATTTTTATGCATAAACTTCAAATGATTTTACTTATGAGAAACTTTCACACATCTTAGGAAACCATTAATAGCTAAAATGTAACCACATTCTAATCTCTTTAAGAGCTAAATCAACCTAAAATTCATGCCTTTAGAAGCATAGTTTACTTGATTTCATATAATTGTCTCTGTCACTTCCTACGCATAAATTCCCGGGCTTGAATGTACTTGTCATCTATTATAAGATAGGGTAGCAGATGTTTCTCCTTAACACATATCCATTACAAGGATTCAAATACATGTACCTCTCTCTTTTTACTTCCTTTACAATAAACATACCATGATAACCTGAGAAACATCACTTGAGAGATATTGAACCAAGTATGAGGTATTTTGAATGTATTTATATTGACCTTGTTTGTACTTACTTCTCAGATCATTAACCCTAATTATCCTCTATATATCTATGTATTTATATTGACCTTGTAGATTTGTATGAATGGATCTCGGCGTATGCATCTAGATCAAGATGGTATTATAGATTGTGTGTGTGGAACCAAGAATAGTAACAAAGGCTACAAGATGCAGATATGACATGGACTCATGTTGTGGATCATTGGTGGAAAGGAGTACTAGCTAGCTACACTATGGAGTATGCTATTTCTACATATTCTTATCTGGAATTCATTGAGTTTGAATTTTTGAGGGAGCCCATATGATTATTTCTACATGTTATCCCTCTATCAATGAAGATCTTGGTTGTTACCTTGAGTTTAGAGGCATTTCCGATGGTTGGCTAAACCTTTTTGAGAATTGGGAAAGGAAGCTAACATGGAGGAAGATGGAAAATATTGCAACTGAGAAATAAAGGGAGGAGATACGACTCAAGAATAGTGAAGCGTGTGAAAGGGAGATTGCTAGACAATGCGAGATTACAAGTGTGATGGATATAAGGAGGTAGATGTTACGGGAATGATTTGAGGTTCACCACAGAGGACATGGAACCGACAAGTCTATGTTACCCCATCTTGGTAAGCACATAAGAGAGACCCCTTTAGCTTCTGATGAGATTTTTCATGCAAAGAGAGAAGATTCATTGGCGTACATATGAACCCACCTAGTGACCAAACCCTAGTGCTTGGTTTTCCAGATCAAGGGAAGAATATTGTTAACCCAACTAGTATCAATGGAAGTGACCAATCTACACCTAGGAGATATAATTTCTCATTTGGGACTTCTATGGCTACACATACCATCCCAGTGTTAGGAAATTTTTTTAGGCAAATTACGAGATACACACGCCTTCGGTCTCACATCGGGAGTAGCGTGAAGTACACTATTGGTAGTGGGACATTATCATAGACCATCAGCATGCAATTCAGTGGAACTTTGGGGACCCTTGGCATGACCACTACAGGACCTAGTGGATCTAGTGGGTTAGAAGGAACATGAATTGGTGGATCTGGTGAATCTAGTGGGTTAGGAGGAACATGATCTAGTGGATTTGGTAGGTCTAGTGGGTCAGGAGGCATAGGACCTAGTGGATTTGGTGGATCCAGAGATGGGGAAACATTGGAGGAAACCAAGGCTCTGGCTTAGGAGGACAAGGGCCCCAGCCACCTCCTCAAGTCTTCTTTGAGATGTCTTTACATTTGCTAGATTACAAAGGTATTGAAGATGCTGCAGAGCATGTTCACAAGTGTGAGCTACTATGACACATGAAAGGGATCACTAGCCCAGAGCGAAAGGTAATCCAGTTTACAACAACATTACAAGGGCACGCACATAGCTGGTATAGGAAATATGACCCTCATCAGATGGTGGTGGATTATACTACTTTAAAAATTACCTTCTTGGCATAATTCCACATTCTTGAGTTTGAACAGAAGAGCATCAGTGCCATGAAGGAGATTCAATAGGGAATGGCGAAGAGTGTGCGGGAGTACGATGCACGGTTCAAAACCCTCTTGTCAAAATTTTCATATGACATTAACCCTTGACAACATGCTCAATGGTTTGTTGGAGGGTTTATAACACCTTTTAGAAGATATTTATCTCATAATAATTTCACGAGACCCATGTGAGGCATTAGAAGCTGCTGCGTGTGAAGCTATTGGAAGTGTTGATACAGTGTTAGCCTATTCATGGAAGCTCAAATCACTTTGCTATGGATAAGTAGCTGGAAATTTTATCGCGTGAGCTCATCCCATGAGACTCGCAGTGGTATATGGTGTACATATTATGAAGTAGAGGGGCATGTCAAGGATAGTTTCCCCTGGAGGATAGTACGCACCGTAGTAGTAGATTGTGAGATTTGTCATGGGGACTATGATGTGAGTAGATGTCCCTTGTTGTAGCATGTGATGTGGAAAAATGTTTCTTTTTATATAAGATATGCACCTCTACAACCCATGATACTAAGGATTGTAGGCTTATTAACCAGATCCATGAGGTCATTGATCTTGGTGTGCACCAAACTAGCCTTGCAGTTCTAAGAGTGATGATTGCCATTATGAGGAGTGCGTAGATGGAGGCATGTATGGAGCGATATTTTGTGGAGGATTCCATGGTCTTGGTAACCATGGAGGAAGAAGTGAGTTCCCACGTGGAAATTTTTTTAATTTTGGTTCTCTGAGACCACTACAAGCACGAGTGTCCAAACTTATTACAATGCTCATGGTGTGGGAAGAAGCACAAGTATGAAGAGTGTCCAAAACTCTATGAGCACATGAATTAGCAGCACCGAGAAAGACAAGGGCACCACAATGGTACACATTAAGAAGGTGACACACAATGGATGCCACGAGTGACATGTGATGCGGGCTTGGAACTGTTATGGTAACAAGAAGAGTAAAGGCCACATGTGAAAAGGAAATGCCAAGGTAGAATAACCTAGTTCAAGGAAGAAGTTATACATGGGAAGTACCCGGACCCTACACATCAAAAGGAAGTATATCAAGAAACCATGTACGTCATTTGGATTTTACAAGGATAAATCTAGTGTCTAAAGGAGAATTCCAAGAGGGAGGAGCAAAGAAGGAAGGTCGAGGCACCAAAGGATGACTTGGATGAGGTCAAGGAAGTATGTAAAATGCTAAGGAAAGAGAATATTATTCCCTTGATAGGAGAATGGTTGAGAGAGAAGGTACCACATGCCGGAGAAGAGCACGAGAGGTAGGTCTTGCATATAAACCTTCCCCCTCACAGCCTTGACTATGATAAGGAGATCACATTAGATGCAGTCATGGATGGATGAATCCTTAGTAATATCCTCATTGACATAGGCACAGAGGTCAATGTTCTCACCTTAGATGCATGGCATCAGATGGGAAGACCTACATTATAGCCATCTTCAAATGTGTTGTATATGGTGAAAAAAATGAAGGCAATGCCCATCGGTGTCTTAAAGGATGCAGCCATCACCATTCAGGGAGATAAGTTTACTGGGGACTTCAAAGTCTTGGCACTCGCCAAGGTAGACAATTTCCCAACATTACTTGGGTGCCCATGGTGCTATAAGAACAATGCGGATCTTCAATTCAACAAGGGATACATAAGATTTGAGAATGAGGAGGAATGGGTCATCATACCCCTGGCTGATGGAAAATCAACATCCTCTATTGACCCCTTGGGAGAAGAGGTCCTAGATAGAATATATGTGCGCTCAATCAAGGATCCAGAGATAATTCATCCCACAGAGGGAGTTATCTAGTTTGAGGATGCTTAGTCCCTAAGTGACACCACCAGTAAAGTGTGCGATAATTAGGTGCATGGAACCTATGAATTGATCTCACAACATTTGAGAGGATCAGTAAAAAAGGTGAAAAAGACACGTACAGTCCAAAACCTAGGAAGAAAGAATCTACCTAAGTATTCAAGAGGATCCTTCCCTGATATCTTTTTGTAGGAGATAGAAGCTCAGTGGAAGGAGGAGAATGAATGAAGAGGGATGTTAAGTTATGTCCTTCTCGATATAATGGCACGGTGGTGGGATACACATCAGGAGAACCTCTTAGAATGGTGTGAGGTGATAATTTCCCTCTCTATCTAGTTCTCTAGAAGCAACGTGCCCACCACCATCAAATATTATCATGGTAAGGAACCCGCCTCTTTCCATATCCAAGATTGTGAGAGGGTCTAGAGAGAAGGCACAGAGGCTTTACCACCATCCCTATGGGTACACAAACTATATTCTACATTGCAAGGTTATGCGCGCACATGGTACATTCACGTTGAGACATGCCACTAGACAAGGAATTGGTAAGAGTTAGCGGTGATCTCATTCAAATATTTGAGTATCAGAGTACAAAACCCTTGGTGGATAAGGAATTATAGGATATCAAGCACATTACCATTGGGGATAGTGCCATGGAAAAAGATAGGCTACTAGACTTACTAGGTAAACCTGGCTTGGAGGCACACTTTGAGGAAGAAGAAACAAAAGAAATACAGTTTGAGCATGCATGTATGGAAAAAGAAAAAGGGAAGATGGTGTATGTTATTGATGGGGAAGAAGTAGAAAACTTAGATGTTGACCATTTTGTAGGGACACGCAAGGTGTTAGATAGTGTTGATGAATGGGCATGCACCTATCATGAGCCTTTAAAGACAAAGAAGGTTAACATCATCTCAGAAGAAGAGCCTAACGAGGCTATCATCAAGGACTATTGGTCAAAGAAGGAATTCTCAAGATCATTGATCTTTTATGTGAGTTTGAGGATTTATTCCTATGAGGGTATCATGAACTCAAAGGAATTCACCATTCCTTGGGAGAAATGAGAATTAAGTTGAAGGAGGGTGCACACCCGGTCTGGAAGAAACCATACCAAATGAATCCTAACCTATGTGTGAAGGTCAAGGAATAAATAGATAAGATGATAACATTGGGCATTATTGAAGCCATTAAAGAGTCAGAATGGATAAGTCCAATGGTAATTAGCATCAAGAAGGACAAAAGGATAAGGATATGTGTTGATTACAGGGACTTGAATGCAGTTTGTATCATTGATCCTTTCCTAACCCCAGTCACTGAAGAAATATTAGACGGAGTGGTAGGGCATGAGCTCTATTCTTTCATAGATGGATTCTTGGGATATCACCAGGTAAGGATCACAAAGGAGGACCAGAGGAATACAAATTTTTCCACTGAGTGGGGAAGTTTTACCTATACGGTCATGCCTTTTGGGTTAAAAAATGTGCCTGCTATGTTCTCACGCATTGTGGTATAAGCTTTCCAGGACTTTATCCATAAATTCCTTCAATTCTACCTAGATGATTGGACAGTATATGGGTTAGTGAAGGACCATTGTGACAACTTAAGGTTGATGTTTGAAAGGTGTCGGAAGTTGAGGATATCCCTCAACATTAAGAAATGTGTCTTTGCTACCCCATTTGGAACATTATTGGGGCACATCATATGTAAGGAGGGCTTGTTAATAGATCCTGCAAAATTTGCGATAATTATGGGATTGAGGAGCTTGTTAGTCAAAATGCACTGTGTGGATTTCTTTGGCATACAGGGTACTACAAAAAGTTCATCAAGGGATATGCCAAGATGGCCATGCCTTTAGAATATTTTCTTAGACATAAAAGTGCCTTTTAATGGGGGAGGCGCAGTAGAAGGAATTCAATAGTTTAAAGAATATGCTTATCACCGCATCCATCCTATGTTTCCCTTCTTGGGATAAACTTTTCCATGTTCATGTGGATGCCTTAGGAACCGCCATTGGAGAAATACTTGCACATGACACTGGTGAAGGGATTATTGATCATCCTTTATGCTTTGCAAGTAGGAAATTGACACCAGCAAAGTAGAATTACACTATGGTAGAGCACGAGGAATTCTCAATGATCTACGTGCTTCACAAGTTCAGAAAACATCTACTAGTAACCCCTTTTATATTTTACATTGACCATATGGCATTGAAATACTTGGTGAACAAGCTTGTTCTACAAGGGCGCATATGTCAGTGCATACTATTGTTCCAAGATTTCGAGTTCATAGTAGTTGTCAAACAAGGTAAAAGTAATTCCAAACACGATGATTTGTTTAAGATTGATTCAAGAGAGGACGAAGAGCATTGAAGAGACTATGCCAAATGCACAACTATTTAGGTTGTGGCGTGCGCCCTTAGATTTGGAAGAAATTGTGGTATTCCTTAAAACGGGTGTGGTGCCAGATGGAATGAAGGCCTTGGAGAAGAAGAAGTTGGCCATATGTGCCACACCCTACATGCTAATTAGTGGAGATCTATAAAAAATGGGTCATGATGAGGTTCTATACCATTGCGTACTAGAACATGAGCACATTAAAATTATGGAAGAGGTGCATGGTGGGATTGCAGGAGGAAACTATGTAGGAAATGTAACCGTGTGGAAGATTCTACTCGACAGGGCTTTGGTGGGAGACCATTTATCAAGATTGCATTGATTTTTGCAAGGATTGTGACCATTATCAGTGCCTTGGCAAACCTGGAAAAAGGGATGAAATTCCCTTGCGACCAATAGCTAGTGTGGAACCATTTGAGAAGTGGGCTATCAACTTTGTCGGACCAATCTCGCTAGTGGCACGAAGGACTGGTTTGCAGTATATCCTCACTTGCACAAATTATTTGACAAGGTGGGAAGAGGAAACACCTTCAAAGGATTGTACAGTGGCAACCACTACTATATTTTTATGGGAAAACACAATTACCAGGTATGGGTGCCCATTGAGTTTGACAAGTGATAGAGGTATGCATTTCCTCAATAAAACAGTCAGGATTCTAATATCAGAATTCATGGTGGCCCATCACAAAACTACTCCCTATCACCCTCAAGTGAATACAAATGTTGACGAATTTAACAAAATACTTAGTCACACATTAACTAAGATCTATGATGTTGGTAGACGGGATTTGGAAGAAAAAGTATCAGCCATTCTTTGGGCATATATGAAAACCTACAATAGGTTGAATAAGGCCACACCATTTCAATTGGTGTTTGGTATGGAGGATGTCCTACCACTTGAATTCATGTTAGCTTCTTTGTGTATAGCACACGTAGGAGGATTGGCTGATGAACAAGCATTGGAGAAATAATTGACAAGTTAATGCAATTAGATGAAAGATGATCACTCACTAGAAGACTGAAAAAGAAAAAGAAAATGCATGACATGATCATCACATTAAGAACAAAAAGTTTGAGATTGGGAAGATGGTGCTACTATATGATTCCAAGTTTCTATGCCATCCTAGGAAGTTAAAATTCCATTAGTTGGATCCCTACATCATCTCGTACATCCTTGATTCTAGGTGCGTGCCAGTTACAAGTGCTAGATGGGACGATATTTCTAGGACACTTCAATGGGAGTAGGCTGAAGCCCTACTATAAATAAGTCTTCTTGGTGTTTGTAATAATGCAAAGTATTTCTGTTAGATTAGGATTTCTTTTAATGCATTTTCTTTTCTTGTGTTTCCCTTTCTCGTTGCTATTTTGTGTTGCACCTTGGGCACCATAATCTCATTACTTTTTGAAGGTTGTAACTACATAGAGGACCACACATCATTTTAGTGTGGGGTGGAGTAAGGTGGAATAAATTACAGTGTGAAGTGCCAGGAAGGATTGCATTGGAAGTTGGAAATACTAGTTGGATGGCCCCGAGAAAGGAAGCTGCATGAGAGGAAAGGTAAAAAAGGATGGTTGGTGTTAGGGTAAGGTTACATTTTGGATCCACATATAAGAGAGGAAGAAGAGAAAAAGTAACATGAGGTAGGTGAGACAAAAAATCATGATAGAAGTACCTTCAAAGTGATGGTAATGTGTGCGCAAGAGTCTCTTGTCAAGATGGATTGGTTACGCGGAAGGTTGGGGAACTATCCGTGCAAGGTTGGGAGTGTGAGTTAAGGCACTAATTTCAGATTTTGTTGAAAAAGTTGCATTAAATGTTGAAGTATGGTGGTAGGTAAGGTAACATTTAATCTTAAAAAGATGGGAAAACTATAAATAGAAGGTTGGACACTTCATTATTTACATTACGAATATGAATAAGGAAGAGCTTTTATAAACTAAGGTTTTCGAGTTAATCCGTGTGAAAAAAATTAGATAAATTTAGCCACGAGTGACTAGTTTGGATCTACAAAACAAGAGGGAAATAGTTCACGGGCATAGAGTGAGTTGTGGACAAGTGTTGTCTTTTGAAGGGTGATTCTAATGAGGGTTTGGCAGCTAGAGCATGGGTTGAAAAGGAGTTTCTTCACAAGTTCAAGATATAATCTTGGAAAGGGTATAGAAGTAGAGCAAGAGAAGTTGAAGTACAAAGATAACCTACACAATGGCACCCAAGAAACCAGTTGTAACACCTAAGAAGGGAAAAGGAAAGGGCAAGGGAAAACAATAAGAAACTACCTTTGCAAATACCAATGAAGAATGGTATGTAGAAATGCAAAGTATCCAGATGAGGTTTTACTAAGAAAGGAGTTTGATTCCCATTTAAGAAACATGACATTTAGTGATTATAACCATACCACAAATGTGATGAGAAAAAGAGATGGCGAAGTTAGTTCACCCGACAAACAAAAGGACACCAAAATGGTTACCCATTTATAGCGATGAAGTAAAAGTGAAGTTGGAGAAGGTGAGATTTTTTCAAATCTATGAGTTTCCCTAATTTGGGAAGCTTGAGCACCTCTATCAGTGGTTGATGTCATGCGTACATGAAGATCACTTTCACTTCATAGGATGTAAGATGCGCATAACCCTCGTTGATTTCAAAATTCAAAGGTCTCATATGTGAAGGAGAAAGTATAGAGGACGACCTGTCATGCGAAAAACAAGCCATCAAAGAAACCGTTGCCACATATGCATACAAGAAGGGGTCAAGGTACTTTGATAATGCAAATATCCAAGACCCGGTGATTAGAATGGCCATGCACCTAGTAACTGTTATCCAAAATAAGCCCATGCTTATTTTTGGCTAACTTCTCCTCCATTCCCTTTGCTGGTACTTAAAATGAAATTTTTGCATACTTCAAGGACTCAGAATTTTCTAGAAATGGCTCCATCAGATAGGATTTTTCCTCCCCTTTCCAGAAAGGTAAAATTTTCCTCCTAACTCCTTGTAAATTTCAAGTTATGGCTCGGTGGATTTTTTTGGGGAAAATTTCCCTTCACAGGCCCGCGGCCAATAAAAATGCACCACGTGGCAGAGGAGGTCGGGCGGCGGGGCGAAGTTCAAAAATTTTCCGAAGCGGTTGGTGGGGGCCTAAAGACAAAATTTTACCCGCAAGCCCACGGAGGAGAAGGAAAGCAGTTGGCAGAGGTGCAGGGAGAATCGGGAAATGTTTCCATTTTGTCTAAAATGCCCAAAGGAAATTTTTTTCCCCAAGGCGCACCGATCATTTAGAAGCTGACACATGTCCAGCGATGGAGGAGTTGGACCCGTGGAAGGATTTAGAGAAAGTCACCAAAATTGAAAAATGCGCAAAGGAAAAAATTGAAATCACATCCCTACTGACCAATGAGGGAGTGCCACATGTCCAGATAGCGGCGGAAGGGAAGAAGCACGGGGAGATTTGGGAAATTTTTCCCAATGAAAATTTTAAAGGAAAAAGGGGGCAGGTTGAGCCCGTGATCCCACCAACAAACCAAAAGATGACATGTGTCCTGCAGCAGTAGAGGCACAGAGATTTTTTGGAAAATTTTCAAAAATGTGAAAAGAAAATTTTGACCCTGTGAGCCCATTTTTGAAATCCGATTTTGCTACCTTGAAATTTGTGCTGAGTTTTTTCCCTAAATTTTGCCCTAAATCTTTAGATGGGCATATCTTTTGATCCAGAGATCAGATTTCAACAAAATTAGATTTTTTGGAAAGTTCTCAAGCCCCTCTATGCATTAGAGGCACAAAAAAATCATTTTTTGTGGATTTCGATGGAGAAAATGTAAAAACGTCTTTCATGTCTTCAATGTGTATCAGATTTCCTTGAACAAGTCATTTTTTTTTTGCTCGAGCCTCCATGGTTTTCTTCTCCAGCATGCCAAGGATGGAGAATCAGCTCGATTTGATGGGGGAAAACCCTAGAATGTCTTCTCACACCTTGAATGCAAGATCATATTGCTTCAAAGACATCATTTTTATTCCATTTTTCAATTTTTGCTTCTCCAACATGCAGGAAAAAAGGAAAGATCAATTTAATGGTTTGCAGGCTGATTTGACAGAGATTAATGGCGGGTGGTTGAATCCAAGGATCATATTTGCTTGTTCCTTCTGTTTTCTCTCTTTTGCTTTGGTTATAAATGAACATGATTCATTCTTTGTAATGGTTAGACATTTTTGCTCTGTATCTCCCTTTCTCTCTATTCTGCAATGAGTTTGTGGAGTTCTCAAACCTTTCCATAAATCTGTAAATGCAAAATTTATGCCTTTTGGCCATTGTAATGCTTTGTATCAACTCTGTGGAGCAATAAAATAAGCTTGTGGGTGATTTTCAACCCCTTTCTTACTTCCATTGCATTCATTCGATCTTTTCATTACAAATCTGGTTATTTGTGCATGTGAGTTGTATTATTTTTATGGTTTGTGTTTAACAACAGAGTGGGAGTTCATCATTCCTTGGTGCATCACCTCCATTAGCTTAGATTTCATTATTTCTGTAACTTTTTCTTCACCTTGGTCCCTTGGAAATATTTAGAGTAGGACTTAGGATAGATCCTCTACAAAATGAATGTATGCACTGACAGAGGAATAAGAACCATTCCTTAATCCGGAGAGATTTTTACCATTTTCTCGTAAGTCCCACACTTAGGGAAAAAATTCCATGTTGTGCAATAACACTTTGGATGCCCATTATCAAACTAGAAATCGAGAAATTATCCAGAAGTGCTGTTATTTTCACTAATAGTAACCAAACTTAATGACCAAGAGAGGTGGACGTAAGTGAACAAATCATGGCTCAATGTTTGCATAAGAATATCAAAGGGCACCATCTACAACTTGTCCGTGCACATCACAAATGAGATCATCTATAGCGTGAAGGAGGTGATAAGATAATTTTCAGAAATGTCCTCTTAACTATTGTATTTTCAGAGATCAAAGTGCTAGATGTGGCAGATAAGTTTGTATGGGAGTACCTAGAGGAAGACCCCTCACCCACAAAGAGATTCAAAAAATACACTTGCGATAGCATGATAGCCATTCACAAGGCACATCTTGAGAAATGGTATGCATGCTTGAGGAATGCATTCAGGGTAGAATGGAGGATCTCAAAACAACTGCCAAAGCTCACAGAGGGAGAAGTTGAATTCATAGTATACCAACACTTCTACATCAAAAGATTTAGGTTGGTTGATGAAAGCATGAGCCCTTGGTGTAAAATTCCATTTTCTTCACCACTCAGTACTTCCAGGTGGGGGTAAACAGATTCAAGGAATCCAAGAAACTGAAGTTTGACCTTGGAAGTATGGATTGGGACCACAGGGAGATGCTTGGACATTGGTCTACCCCAATAAGCATGTGTATGTGGAAAAGTATGTATCGCATGAAGTTCATGATAAGACCCTAAATATTCCTATTATAGGAGGTGCTGTGGCATGTGTATACCTTTCCATAAGGCTAATATTTGAGAAGGGTGCTTATCTTGATAATGAGATAGCTACACCGAGGACCTAACAGTAGAAGGAAGACCTCACCTAAGAAAAGGGAGATGGAAAAGATAAAGAAAAATGCATCAAGTGGACAAGATTCTCAAGTGGTGGGCACCCTAGGAACAAGTGCTAGAAAAAGTACTTACACGTGTAGGAAAAGGTATCCAATCGAGAGAGGAGGTGTCGAGAACAAGAAAATATTATCGTAGAGGAGAAATCACCTGGAGGAGGAAGAAGAGAAAGTAAAATCTCCTATATTGGAATCCCCAGTTAGGAAGAAATAAAAGGTGATGGATGAAGCTGATTCAGAGGAAACAAAGACCTTGGGGAAATACATGGGTGAGAGGGATGACAATGAAGAATATGAACCTATAGGGGACCATGAACCATGTGTTTTCAGTGTGTACGACTCGAGAGAAGAAGGTGCAGAGGAGAAGAATGACTATCACTTTGTGTGAAGGAAAGGCAGATAGGAAGAGGAGGTTGCCCAAGACATGAAAGGAAGTGAAGAGGTTAGAAACAAGAGTCGAGGAGGACTCCAAACCTCACACTAAAGCAGATAAATAAGGTAGTAGAAAGAGAAGTAATGAAAATTATTGAAGCCTTGGTAGAACAAGAGTTAGAGCGCAATGCTAAGATAATGATGAATGAAGATAAGGAAGTGTAAGAAAAGACCATGGCAATGGGAGACCCAGTCTAATAGTAATTTTTCCTAAGGCCATGCACACAAGAGGAAAGTGCATGGAGATCAAAAGACCAAGAATGGACTACATTGATGATCATAGTAAGGTGTTGTGCGCACACTTCCAAAGCATAGTCCCAACAGATCAACTCTTGGCAATGAAGTTGTTTGATGAAGAAGGTGCATACCCTTAGATGAGGAAGATGCTCTCTTGGGAAATTGAGTCCCACGTTAATGAGCCAAAATTCAAAATAAACCAAGGATCAATAATGAAAGTGCCTGATTCAAAAGGAGACAACCCCTTAGTGAGCACTCAACAAATTTTGGATGAAACAAATCTGCAATGCATTGAAGAGGGAAGAAGAGCTAGAAGAGAGGACCAATAACTTGAAGGGGAGGAACTAATCGAAAGGCACAACTAAAGCATGAACTAAGGAAAGAAAAGGAAAGGGTGCACGGGGGTATACAAGAAGGTAGAATCCATCACAGTTGTCATTGTTTTGAAGCATCTTTATATGGCACTACCCACACAAAAGTATGGATCTTCCCTTGAGTGCCTTGAAGACTTAACACACATCCTCACCATGGAAAGGCAACCTCTAGCCTTAGAATCTATGGAAGAAGTAGCAGCACACCTGGAGAAGGAGGAAAAATTAAAGGTTGTAGCAATCATTTCCAAGTATAGAAAGGTGCTTACTAATGTGAAAATTGCTACCCATACTATTGAGGCCACGTATGATAGTTGCACAGAAAGAGATAAAATGGTGAGCATTCTAGTCACCACTCATGAGGTATAGCTCAAGGAATTCCAAGAGAAGAACAAAGGAAATAGAGTGGAGTAGAAGAGGATCCTGGCCGAGGTTGAGAAAAAGTTAGAAGCTATTGAAACCTTATGAGGTTCAATTAAAAACTGGCTCAAGGATTTATACCCATAGATTACAAGAAGGATGGATTTGCTTGAGGATGTGGGAAAGAAATTGGAAGGAATGGTTGAAACATTGAACACTCAAGCAAATGAACTGAGGTTTGAGGAGTTTAGCACCCTAGTTGAAGACCTCTTCCAGAGAGTGAAAAATGAAGTCGATGCCTGGAATAATTTGGATGCTAACATACAAAGATATTTTGCTATCTTGTTGCAATAATGACAATACTTCCCCATTCTTTCATTTTTTCCCAATTATTCATTCCCTTATTCTTTTTCAAAAATGTTAAGCCTATTGTAATTATTTCTTTGAAGAAGTGTTACTGTGGGCAAAGAATAAGTTATGTGTGGGGTGATGTTGGGCAGTTGAAATATTGAATAAGTACAAAAAGGCACATAAACACGCAAGGCCTAGGTTGAAGTATGGGTGTGCAAGAAGAAGGCACTTAAGGAAGGGTCCTAGGATGGTTTTAGAAGAAACATGTTACGTGTCGGCAGAACAAGGTCTCGAGACTTAGCCGTATTTAGCGTATCGGGCAGACATGAGAAAAATGTAACCTTCCTATGCATGTTGAATGGATAAGGTACCAACTTGGTGACAAGTTGGCCTAGGAAGGATATTCCATATGATGGAATCTTTGAGAAGACCATCATGGCAAGGGCTAGAGAGCTCAGGCCTAGATGCACATGCTCCCATGGAGGACATCATCTAGACACTTGGCGGTGGATCTGAAGCCTTAGAAAGGTGAGTTGGTAGTTCAAAGGGCCTATAAATACAATCACCCGTAAAAGAAAAGGGGAGATCAATAGAGAGTGGAGCTCTATAGAAACACTGCAAGGAGTTATATTGGGTTGGGTAGATGAAATGTAGGAGAAGGATTCATCAAGGGGCTTTGGATTGTAATTTTTTTTTGAAGAGTTAAGGAATGTAGATTTAGATATGATAGATGACTTTGGTTTGCCATCTTTGTGATGTTTTGTAATGGATCTAATGAATGTAATGAGGTTACCAATTTATTTGAATATGATCTTTAAATATTCTGGTCCATCCTTATATATTCATAGTTCTACTTCATTTATGTTTATGGAATAAGTATGAATCCTTGTGCATTTCCCTTTTGTTTTGGTTCATTTTTATATTCTGTTAAAGTATCTTTTTGTCTGGAATGACTGCATTGGTCTAGAATCATTTTGAGCTCTATGATGTTTGCATGTCTCATTTCCACTCACTATCCTTACGTTCCCATCATAGATGATGTTTCCCACTAAAATCACATAAAGGAGAGACTCGGCACCTGCGCATGCCTCAGGTGAGCACCCAACATTTGTTGGGTGATTGGCCAATGTGTATGGGATTCCCTTGCTCTTTGGTGGGTGTAAAAATGACTACAATGTTTATATTGGTTTTGTTTGTTGGGGTTAGCACACCGATTGTACAAACAACATATCGAGATCTAAGCATATATGTAAATAAAAGTGGATATTCTACCGTAAGAAATATAGAAAACAAGAAACATAAATCAACACTAGATTTAACGTGGTTCACCCAAAGTGTGGGCTACATCCACCAAGAAACAAGCCAATATATTATCCAAATCTTTGACAAGATATACAATGAATATTTACAATATTTCACACCTCTCACATGTTCAGTACTTTCTTCCTTCAAGGTTTTGCTCTACCACCAAGAATTATCTCTCACCAACATTTTTCAAGTTCTTTCTAATTCTTGTTTATCATTACTTATAAACCATAGATTTTGTGTTTATAGAGTCATTTATAGACTTAGGAACTTAACCATGTAATTACAATCAATAAATATATTTTAATGCTAAAAATAGATATAATTCTTGAGAGTTAATTAAAAATTCATCGCACATGTAATTGACGTCAGTTCTGCCTAACTATCACCAGTTCCTAATTTCCCTTAACTGATGTCGGTCTTCCCTGACTGATGCCGGTCTTCCCTTAACTGATGTTGGTTAATGTGTTTTCTAGCAAGTTCCAATTACATGCTAAAATGAAGTAATTGAGCTCCACAACTCAACAATCTCCCACTTGGAGTTTAATTACTACACCATACCTATACAATGTCATTCTTGGATCCTTCCTTGGCTTTGTTTCTTCCTCTTCAAGTCTCAAACTCAAAGACCAACAAAAATGGAGTGTAGCTCAAAATTCTCCTTTGCTAATGTCTTCATTAGCATATCCGCAAGGTTCTTGCTCATATGAATCTTTTCTAGATTCAACTGTCCATCCTCAATACCTGTTGTATGAAGTGATACCTCAACTGAATGTGTTTTGTTCTCAAATGAAACACTAAGTTATTTTCCAAATGAATTGCACTCTGACTATCACTAAATAGTTTACAATCAATTTTCTCCTTTCCCAACTCTTCCATGAACCTACTCATTCATATCATCTCCTTGCTAGCCTCTGTAGCTAAAACATACTCTACCTCTATAGTAGACAAAGTCCCAACTTTCTACAATCTAAAAATATAGCTAATTGTCATTCCACCTACTGTGAAAATATATCCAGTAGTGCTCCTCCTACCATTCAGATCTCTAGCCATATCCAAATCAACATAGCCATGTAATGAAATATCAAACCTCCATAGCATAACTACATGTTAGATGTCCCTTTCAAATACCTGAGTATCCATTTAACTACTTTCCAATGCTCTTTATCTGGATTATCCATATATCTACTCACAACTCCCACTACCTGTGCAATGTCTGGTCTAGTACAAACCATAGCATACATGAGACTTCCAACTGCTGAAGCATATGACACTTATGTCATGTATTTGACCTCCTCATGTGATAAAGGACACTTATTTTTTCTCAATTTAAATTTTCCATCCATAGGTGTGCTAACAGGTTTTGCATTCTACATGTTGAACCTTTCTAACACCTTGTAGATATAATTCTCCTAAGACAAATATAATTTCTTGTTTTTCTTGTCTCTATGTATTTACATGCCAAGGATTCTTTTTACAGCTCCTAAATCCTTCATAGCAAATGTGTGAGCTAGATTTCTCTTAAGTTCACCAATGTCCTGTATACTAGATCCTGCAATAAGCATATCATCCACATACAGTAACAAAATAATATAGCTCCCATTTTCAAGCTTCTTGAAATAAACAAAATGGTTAGATTCACATCTCAAGTAACCATGATCATGCATAAAACTATCAAACCTCATGTACCATTTCCTTGGAGCTTGCTTGAGCCCATATAGGCTCTTTTTCAACCTGCACACTAATTTCTCCTTACCCTTGACTTCATACCCAAGTGGATGCTGCATATAAATTTCTTCATCCAAATCACCATGAAGGAAATCCATCTTCACATCTAGTTGCTCTAAATGCAAATCTTCTACTGCAACTAAACTCAATACAATACAAATAGAAGTCATTTTAATAATAGGAGAAAATATTTCACCAAATTCAATACCTTCTTTCTGTGTAAATCCCTTTACTACAAGCCTTTCCTTGTACCTTTTATGTCCACCCTCTTCTTCCTTAATCCTATAAACCCACTTGTTCTGCGCAATATCCTCTTACCTACTATAAACTTAACCAAATCACATGTTTGATTATATTCTAAGGAGTCCATCTCCTCATCCATGTCATGCTCCCACTGAACGTGAGTCTTATCATGAATTTCTTCTTCAAAGCTCTTTGGTTCACCACTATCAGTCAACAATAAATAAAATAGAGAAGTTGTAAATATTTCTGGAAGTTTGGGGTACCGGAGGCTCTATCTGGGCCTCCTAAACATTAGTATCAACTTCTGATAGTGACCGACATCGGTCACCTCTAACCGATGTAATTTTTTTCTAAGCGATGCCAGTTCTAATCCTCTATAACCATCGGTAGTTCATCGACCGATGTTGATGGGGACTAACCGAAAACGGTTACTGTGTATTTCTGTAGGTGTTTCTTTAAAACCTGAGAGTTCATTTTCATCAATAAACTTCTCAATTTTCTCATCCTTGGGTACCAAAATTTTATGCATGTACATTCTCTTTTCATTCCATTCAACATCATGACTCCTAATAATTTTAGAATTCTCTAAATCCCAAAATCGGAAACCAAAATCACCAGATCCATAACCAATGAAAGTGCACCTCTTAGATTTTACATCCAACTTTTTTCTATTTTCTCTATCAACATGCACAAAATATTCTGGACCAAAAAATTTAAGAAAAGAATGATATACCTCTTTTCTAGTCCATGCTTCCTTTGGTATTCCTCAATCTAGTGAACTTGAAAGGGCCAAGGTTAATTAAATAAACTACTATATCAACTGCTTCTTCCCAAAACTGCAAGGGCAATCTAGAATGTATCCTCATACTTCTAGCACATTCCATGATTGTCCTGTTCATTCTTTCTGCAACACCATTCTCTTGTGGTGTTCTTGGAACCATTTTTCTCTATGTATCCCATTCATTGAACAATAATCATTGAAATACTTACTACAATATTCACCACCATTTTTAGATCTAAGGCACTTTAACTTAGAATTTGATTCATTCTCAATAAGGGATTTCCATCTTTTAAAAGTCTAAAAAACATCAGATTTATGTTTAATATAATAAACCCATACCTTTCTTGTAGCATCATAAATGAAAGTAACATAATACTAGGGTCATCCATGAGAAGCTACCGAGCTAGTCCCCACAATCTGAACGAGTGTACAAGCTCCAATTTCTACTCCTTCTTATTTGCCCCAACTTTGAGAAATATCACTCTTTTTTTTTCCAAAGATACAATGTTCACGAGAAATCGAGATCTAAATCTTTCAAATCTCATAACTTACCATTAGCCTTTAATATTTGCATTCCTTTTTGACTCATATGACCCAATCGATTATATCACATGCATGCATCGAATCTCAAGCAGATAATGTAGAAAGGAATAACTAATATAAGTAGATAAATATAATGTTCCTACCTACTTACCTCTTGCCATAACAAAAGCACCCTTGGTGACTTTCCAAGAGTCTCCTGTAAAGTAACTATGTAACTAGATTCACTTAGTTACCCTGCAAAATAATATTCCTCTTGAGTCTTGGCACATGCCTCTCATATTTCAATACCCATGTATTTTCATTCTACAATTTTAGATGAACTTCCCCTTTACCAGTAATACTCCAAGGTTCATCATTACCCATATAAACATGCCAAAAATTGTCCTAGAAATAATTTTTGAAATAACCCTTATTAGGGATTACATGGAAAGAATCTCATGAATCTAAAACCCATGATTCAATTCTATTGTCCAAAGAAAGAATAAGAGCATCTTGCATTACCTATGATGAAGCAAGATTCACCTCTTTACCTTTGTCTGGTTGTTGATTCTCTTTATCCTTTGACCAACAATATTTCTTTACATGTCCTTTCTTTCCGCATTTCAACAAGTAATTCCCTTACTTATGAATTTAAATCTACTTTCCCTTGACTTTGATTTCCCATTACTCTTACTCTTGGATCTCTCCTTCTTCCTGCCCTGATTTCTACATTCAAATAATTTCCAAATGATGTTTCCTCTGTACTCTTCCTATGAATTTCTTCATTCAAGATTATACCAACCACATCATCAAACTTTAAAATATTATTATCGGATGTTGTATTACTAACACCCATTACCAAGTTGTCCCAACTATCAGGCAAAGAACATAAGAATAAAATTTCTTTTACTTCATCATCAAATGGTATATCAACCAATTTTAATTGATTTACAATAGATCAGAAATCATTCAAATGACTAGAGGCAGAATCACCTTCATACATCTTAGAACTAAATAGTTTCTTCATCAAATAAAATTTATTTGAAGCACTAGGTTTTTCATATAAATTAGTAAGAGATTTCATTAAGTCTACCGTAGAAGTTGCTTCTGTAATATTAGAAGCCACAGATGTTGCTAGGCTCAATCTTATAGATCTCAAAGTCTTTCTATTAAGAATATTCCATTCTTCATCAGTCATCTTCATAGGTCTAGACTTCTCATCCAACGGTAAGTACAAATCTCTTTGATACAGATAATCCTCAATCTGCATCTTCCATAATTGATAATTTTAGCCATCAAATTTCTCTACCTTGTATTTATTATCTTCTTCCATTGTTGTAGCTCCAACTCAATCAGAAAACCCTCTGTGAGTAAAGCTGTCAACACATAAAACCCTCAAACAAATATTTGATACCAGTTTTTGGGGTTAGCACACGGTTATACAGATAATATATCAGATCTAAGCATACATGCAAATAAAAGAAAATATTCTACCAGAAGAAATATACAAAACAAGAGATATAAATCAACACCATATTTAACATGGTTCACCCAATGTGGTCTATGTCTACCAAGAAATAATCTAATCTATTATCCAAATCTTTGACAAGATATACAATGAAGATTTACAATCTTCCACACCTCTCGATATGTTCAGTACTTTCTTCCTTCAAGCTTTTCTCTACCACCAAGAATTCTCTCTCACCAACCTTTTTCAAGTTCTTTGTAATTCTTGTTTATCATTACTTCTAAACCCTAGCTTTTGTTCTTATATAGTTTTTTATAGACTTAGGGCACTTAGCCATGTAATTACAATCAATAAATGTATTTTAATTCTAAAAATATATATAATTGTCAAGAGCTAATTAAAAATTCATCACACAAGTAACCGGCGGTCCCTAAATTTTGGTTCCTACTTTCCCTTAACCAATTTCGATCTTCCCCGACCGATGTGCGGTCTTCCCTTAACCGATGTTGGTTATTGTGTTTTCCAACAAGTTCTAATTTTATGCTAAAATGAAGTAATTGAGCTCCATAACTCAATATTATTTGTCTCACTAACCGCTTCATTGTTTCTTTATTCTATATTAGATGTTGAACTACTACATACAGTTATTGGGTGTGAATCTCTAAAATCTACTCATGGTAGTAATATTCCTTAACTAGTTTCCCCATTTTTTCGTCAAAGTTGTAACTTACTCCCTCGCACCCCTATAAGAGTAGTTTTCCATAGGTTCAATGGAGTGTTCTGTGTGATCACTAGATAATTTGGCCACCAACAACATTTATATTAGGATTAGGATTAGTTAAATTCAATAATTGGAGTCGTACCATTCAATGCAGAGGGCGTAGCCCATGAACATTGGTGAAGACACCGAGATGTATCAACTGACAAATTTTCTCACCAACAATATTCTAAACCTACTGATTCATGTTATAAAAATTATTTCATGGATTTATGAAACTTGGAGAGATCAGGTTTCATGTATCTAAAACTGTGCACAAATCACATCCTACTTGTGTAGCACACTAATGTAGAGATTTAGTGCCTACATATTTTCTTACAATCTGAGCCACATTCTTCATAGCTTCACAGTCATATGTTTGACCTCAAATAGTGTACCTTGTTTCAAAGAGGGTCTACTTAGATATAATATTTCCATGAACACTCATGAAAATAACCTTATAATGAATTATACCTCCTTCAAATATTCATACACATAAGTTCGAAAGAGGTTGTTGAAATGAGATTTATTATTTCCTCTTTTAGAACTTACTTCAAGAGGCCATCACTCTTGTAATTGCACATATCCTTATGCATATATGACTATAGATATTGTTTCATGCATATATCCAATTAAGAGCATAGATGATTACTTGAAACCAACAAGAAGCTGTATCTTATCATATATGTAGTAAGCTATTGCCTCTAAGGCCATGTATAATCCTCTCATACTTAGCCTAGGAGAAATTCAAGCTCCCCAAAACAAACTAACATAGACTTGTAGCTATCTTCATGTTCATTTTAGACCTTTATCTAGAAGTGTTTCAACATATAAATACCATCATTTATTCAACTCATAGTTTTGGACTAAGCTTTTTAGTCATCAAAATATCTTGCATGAACAGATCTATCAATACTAGAACTTCATATACCTTTTTATCTTATTTGACACAAGAACACTCTTAAATTTTCACCATAACTTTTCTAAGACCTTGAACTATTCATTACAGACTCAATATTTTAGGACCATTCAAGGCTTATTATAGATTAAAAACACATCCTTACACCACATGAATCAAATTTAAATAATATTCACATGTCTTGTTTACACTGGATACACCTTGTTATAAGATTGAAACCTTGTCTCAGTCTATGTCACCTTCTCAACTCATACTTTGTATCTTTCCTTTGTAAACCTATCAAAAATTATTTTTCTCTTGAAGTATTAAAATCCTTTATTATCTACACAACCTTAATTCTACTCTTTTGACTTGTGACTGAGAAAATCCTTTCATTTCATTCTTCTTGAGTGTATAATCCTACTCCACTTGTAGGATCACGAGTTTCACAATTGAAACACCGAGCATAGTCACCAAAGATGTTCCTTTCCTTATCCATTTGTAGGAGGCGTGTAATAGCTATACTTCATCCACAAAACATTTTCATAGACAATTTAATAAGAATAAACCCTTGCATCTTTACACTAAAATTTTTACATAGAGACACCACTTGTCACAAACTTGATAAAACACATAATTCTTTACTCGAGAAAAACACCTTCAAGGACAAACTCATAATATGAACAATGGTATATGTCTCAAAATGATCATATGAACAAATATCCATACCTCAAGATATTTATAGTACATGAATAAGACCACATGTATTTTCTTACATGACACACTGAGATCTAAGACTTATACTCGAAATTGATGATTTTTATGCATAGAATTCAAATGCTTTTACTTATGAGACACTTAGACACATATTAGGAAACCATCACTAACTGAAATGTAAGCACATTCTAATCTCTTTAAGACCTAAATCAACCTCAACTTCATGCCTTTAGGAGCATAGTTTACTTGATTTCATATAATTATCTCTGTCACTACCTACATATAAATTCCTAGGCTTAAATGTACTTGTCATCTATTATAAGATAGGGTAGCAGATGTTTCTCCTCAACACATATCCATTGCAAGGATTCAAATACATGTACCTCTCTCTTTTACTTCCTTTACAATCAACATACCTTGATAACCTGAGCAACATCACTTAAGATCTATTGAACCAATATGAGTCATTTTGAATGTATTTATATTGACCTTGTTTGTACTTCCTTCTTAAAGAATTAACCCTACTTATCCTCTATATATCCATCAACATGATTCATCATTAAATTGTGTACACATATTATAATTTTCATAAGCATTACTGAAACATATCATGAAAAACTTGATGATACTTTTTTTTAAAAATTGACAAGACAAACTCGGAATCATAACATCTTTAGGATCAACTTGTGAACATCCTCATACTATTGAGACACCTTCATGAGAATGGACATAGGAATCTATTGTTTTGAACACCCTTATGACACATAGAACTAGACTTCTCAGAAAATGAATGACCTTAACACACCTTAAAAGAAACACATAGATTCATATACATTTTATAATAGACAAACCTTCACTCATAGCCATTACGATAAATTGAGACCTTTTGACAGAATTGGAACCTAGACACAATGATATATGAGTTTATTATATGACTCACTCTTAAAATTTTTACATGGAACACCATTTAATGATAGAGAAAACTTTGAAATTTTGAAGGACTACTCATGACTCTCTACAGACCATGAAAATTGTGCTAGAAACTGACTCAAATCAATAATATACCTTACGAATGAATGTCATGACTCAAGTGACTGCATAATGTCATCAAGATATAATGTGATATCTTAAGATTACAATACACCATAAGAATGGAAAAGTAATATCATATTTTTGAACATATACTCATGCACTTTGAAATTTAATCAATACTTGAAACATGACATACACACCATGACCAGCCATATAGTACGATAAGAACATGCTAAATGACTTGAAAAGACATACCTCAACACCATGGAGAAGACACATATAGACCAAGATAGATCCCCCTCACTCCAAAGCTTCATTTGAACCTATATACCTCTAAGAATCCTAGTAGAGGCATATGTCACCATGGAGGAGCTTGATGAGATACCTAAGAAGGTCTCAAGCCCTCTTCTTGCACCTTGAATGATTCTTATTTTTTTATTCTACTTTTTCATAATAGATCCCTCCTTTTTCTCAGTCACACTCTTGGAATCCTCTTTAGCACTTTGACTAGCTTCTTCCTTCTTCTTGAACTTCTAAACTTGTGGCTTGGGTCTTTGAATCTCTTTCTTTAGCTAACCTGCATCACAAAACCTTCGCAATGTACATTACCTTGTGACACCTAAAGCATTCCACTTGCCTTATTTTGTAATCAAAATCCCTATGTCCATATTCATTGTAAACATAGAAATAACCATTGAACTTTCTTACATACCTCCTTATGTTTGATGGCTCATTTTTTCAATACTTTGCTAGATGTCCTTTCTCATGACAGTGATAACATTCAACTCCATATCTTTGACCTAATTTTTTCTCTTCCTTTCCTTGACATTCCTCTTCCTTCTTTCTTTTAGAGTGATGTTCTTGAGTCTTTTCTTTGCAATCTTCTTTCTTTTCAACCTTAGGACTACACATACTAGCCCTATGTCCATAAGCACCACACTTGTAGAAATTACCATGAAAAGAAACATACCTATATGCATTTGGTTGTCTGATGGATGATATTCCATGAGATGAAATATTTTTACAATCTCCCTTACTTGAATTCCTTTTCCATTAGATCCTTGACTTGATTCTGCTTCATTTTTCTCTATATTGCATGAATCTTCTATGAAACCTAGGCTGTTTTATCATCATATGCCTTTTGTTTTCCTAATATCTTATTTATATTCTAGATCTTTCTTGAAAATATAATAACTTGATTTTCATGATGCTTAACACCTTCAATTCCTCTTTTGAGCTAGGTCTTACTTGAGTTGATTTTATATACACTTGATTAATTCCTCATAGGATACCCATAATTTGTCCATTTTCTCTTTACAAATATCTACTTCCCACCTTATGTAATTACTATCTCCCATCCTTGTCACCAAAGATATTCCTATAGCTTGTTAAGGATTTTTCCAAGGGCTTGCTATGATACCAATTGCTAGAGATGAAAAAGGACTGAGAGGGAGTGAATCATTCCCTAATAAAACCTTTATGTTTTCTATTTCAACCATCAAACAAAGAAACCCTCATAAACCACATACATTAATGTTTGTTCACCATTAGATATAGTTCATCATGAAAATCATGCATAATATGAAAGTAATATATACTTAGAATATTTATTGATTGATATTCAAACAAAACATAGTACAATGACTTGATCTCCTCATCAACAAAGATACAATGTACTATCAATAGCTCATAATATATTGTACTATATTATGACAATAATATTCAACTAAAAATAGAAAGACTACTCTCCTTCATCAACTTGTTGTTACATAGGATTCATCATCTTTATTTAACTATAACTAGCTACTGACCTAGAAGAGACTTCCAGGGGTTTGGGCTATGCCCAAGGGGTTTTTATTTGCATCAAAAATTTCTTCAATAGAAGATAAAAGGGGGTTTTCATTAACTTCGTGAAATACTAAATCATCTTCCTTTTATACACCATCCACTTGAATTTTCATCTTACACACAAAATTTTCATTTCATAACTTCCTCCTCAATACATTAGGATCACATGACTATTTGACTTCTACAAAATCTTGTTGTTAGAATTTTTGAACTCCTAAATACAATACCAAACTCAAAAACAAAACTACAACTATATTTTAAACTCAAATCATATATTACCTTCAGTTTTCTCGAGCTCAAGACAATAACTGATGTGCCTCTTCATATCAAGATTTTGTTTTGTATGCCATTTTGACTTCTTGTCACTTGTTCACACTTTAACTTTTCATCTTCCAATTCTACCTCTCAATGGGGTACAACACAAGTTTGTAACTTTTAAGGGTATTTTTACTTCACCAAGAACTCACACAACTTGAGTTAGATGATTGGGCTTCAAACCAAAACTTGAAAGATGAGAAGTTCAATTTGTAACCTTGTTTTGAACCAAACTGCTAAGTTTGTTTTGAAGAATAAAAATTAATTAACATGTTGGAGCATATAAGAGAATAATGATAAACATTCCTTTGATGAAACAATATCCTTCAGGATCCTTTAAACATTCACTTAGAGGTAAATACACTCAAACAGTCTACTCAAACCATCACAATCAAGGAATTATCAAAGGTTATGTGTAATATTCCTTATTGTGACATGAAAAATGATGAGAATGGGTTCTTCAAACAACTTGAAACCTCTCCAAGATTTTTTTATCCTTAGTAAAGTTGATCTCAACAAGATAGACCACTTAAATTACAAGAAAAGACATTAATTTGATAGTCATGGTTGTATAATTTATCGGCACACCAAAAACTTAAACTAGTGGTGGAGAGGGATCTCATCATGTTAACCATCTGCTACACCAACACACCCCTGCATGATGGAGCCAGATGCAACCATGTGAGCTCTGGGCCCACCACATATATACCCAATCAGGTCCAACAACATTACGAGGCAAATCCACTTTGAGTCTTCTTGAGAGGCCACCAATCCTAGTACTAATCTAGGTCGGGCGTGCCTAACTACCTAGCTCTCGATACCATGTACAATTTTTAGCACACCAAAAGCTTGAACTAGTGGTGGAGAGGCATCTACTTGTGTTAACCAGCTATTATGCCAACATTGGCACAAATTCACCTTGACATGGTTATTCGAGAACAAAGTCAACAAAATCTCCTCAAATTCAATGTGAAAACTCCTGATTATTTTTGTAAACATTTCATTCCATGAAAATAGAGGTATCCACCAATTTTCATGATTTTTCATTGGAGGGAAGTTAATATTCTAGCAAAAACCTCTCAAAAACCCTAGTTTGTGGTGGTATGGAATGATCTGTAGTGACCCAAGGTCACCAAAAAAATCAATTTCTCACTCCAAATATGATGAAAACAAAAAGTTTAAAAAGTTGAGCCTTTATGAGGCATTCCTCCATCTCTTGAAAATAATTTCCAGGCATGAAAAACTTCCAATCTTTCTTAGTGAACTAAAATTATAGTGTATAGGGTAATACAAACCCTGACAGTGTTATCAATATCAAGAGGAGATGATTTCAAGTTTGATGTAATGGCTAGAGAGAATAGGTTAGAGTCTCAAACACCACTAGAATTTCCCACCAACATCTTTGAGTGCAATACAATAACTTGAACCACCTCAATCTATTCCAAGAACTTAAAATACCACATACAGTGACTTTAAGAAATATTGTGCATGTTTAGCATACTCAGGTTGTTCATAAGAAAAAAAAATTGCATCAAGATCCACCCTTAAAAATTTTGAAAATTTTTCCAACACTTTGTTCAAGGATATGATTCATTATAAATCAGAAGCATGATCTCTAGACCCTGAGACTTACGAACAACAAGATAGCCAATAGTGAATAAGATTCACCAAAAAAATAAAGAGCACTCAAAATATCTCTCCGATCTTTTTCAAGGTATTTGACAACTTCTAGGAATGAGAAGTACTCACATCAATTAGAAAATATAGCTTTATGACCATTATACCTTAATATATCCCAAATATAGCCACCACACTTGTACTCACTTATATACCATGACTAGCTTCAAAATTTCACATCTAAGTGATTTAAGGTTAGGCAGACCACTTTTTCTATTACTGACTCGAGAAGATGCTTAGGAGAGAGAGAAACATAGTTAAGAGAATGCTCATAAATTTATTAAAACATGTCCAATTCACCTTAGAATTTTTACAATATTTCAAGCTTATAATCCTATAAAAATTACTTATATGATTTATATAAATGAGAAACTATTTTTTTTTCTTGAGTGCTAAGAAGCCAAACACCTTATTATGCATTTTCAAAATCCGTTTTAGAATAACTAGCATAACTTTCCCATGCCTTCTCGAACTAGATGAATTTTTTTCTTGGATATCCAAAAATAACCCCTATACATGATACATAAGATAATTTTTCATAAGTATTCCTTTATTATTCTATTCTATCTCATTTTCATTAGTCTACATTATTAGTTCTCAAAGTTAATTTCGTAAACTTTTGAATTTTGACTCAGGAGCTAAAATGAGCCTTTTTCACTCAAAAATTTATAAATACTATTCCTAGGCTGATCCCATTCTCACATGACATGTACCAAATTCTCACACCTCATTAAGCTCCAGAAAATAGGCCGGAAAGGGTAAGTTTCACCTATAACTTTAACAGATGACCGATACACCCCGTGAGAGCTCTTGCTTATGCTTACAACATCATATATGACATTTATCCCAACTATTCCATCCATAACAACTATGTACATGATTCTAATGGACTCCTAACTCACAAAAAAATCCTATAGAACACTAAGAATTTCCTAAAACCATCCTGAAAGCTCACTAAACCATTAAGATGTGCACTAAATCACCGAGAATACACTATCAATCAACATTCATGCCTCTTAACAAGATTCAAATAATGACTCATTATTTTTCCATCACTACCACTTGACATAAATGACAACAATAATGACCCAAGGTTCAACACTACTACTACGTGGTAAGGTAACCTTATGAAGAAACCATGAAGTTAGATGGGATGGACCTAAATCCTATTGCAAACCGGAAGTTGAAAAGGAAGATTATAGAGTATGTGTATACCTATTCCAAAATATGTAAGATGGTAAATTGGTTGAGTTTCATGACAAAAATATTACACCACCATCTTCGGAAGGGAAGATAGGATATAAAGGAAGATCGACCTAAGCTAGAAGAGGAAGAAGATGAGACAAATGGCTAGTTGGACAATACTACACAAAAGAGGAAAAGAACAAAAACTAGATCAATTTCAGGATGTACCCTCTCTTGAGTATCTCTAATAATCAAAACCAATGGTGAGTATGTGGTAATCCCATGTAAGGAGGAGCCAATCGATGGAGAAACTCAAGGATGAAGCAACTCAAGGGAGAGGAGAGAATCCCCATATAATATATGTGGATGAAGAGGAGCAAGACCAATATGAGGAAATTGAAGAAAATATATACACTTCAACTCCTTAGAAGCACATGTTGAATTGGATCAAGAAGAAGAGGAACACAAATATGATGATGAGGAAGCTAATGAAGGCATTAGAGAGGACACCAGATCTGTGTAGGAGAATGTTATGTAAGAATCACGAGAATGAGAAATACGTGGAAGGAATGGAACCTCGACCATTTGAAGGAATAATATTAGGAGGAGGATCTCCTTATCGACCATTTATCTCCATTTCAAATGACCTATAAAATGTGATTATAACAAGGCTCCATCATGACATGGATCTTGACTATCTATATTGTTGGGATATGTTTGAAAAATCACAATCCCATGTTGCGCATGCATAAGGTGATTTATTTTGTTATGGAAACTCATATGGAGGATACTAAATTTGAAGTAAAACTAGAGGTCATCCATGATTTTTAGGGAAGGATAGATCCAATAAGAGCTCTCTCAATTTCAGACTCTACACAATTGATAGATGTGCAAGATAGAAATGTGTTGATAAAAATAGCTACTAAGGTCGTGTGTATAAATATAAATAAATGAGCGGGACTTTGCAAAGAAGAAAACATTTTTACAGAAGTTAGTAGAAAGAATATAAATTTATCTTCCAAGCTAAATAAATTAAATATGAGGCATTCCTCCGTTAATAGTAAAGAAGCCCAACTTATTTGAACTATTGTGCATTCATGTCCAAAATTAATTTTGGGAGCTAAGTTTGATCGAATAGGAAATTGATAACATGTAAGAATTGGTTACACTTTTAATATAAGAAGTAAATATAGGACATGAACCAATTGTAGAGGAGTTGGCTAGGAATAAGTTGGAAGAGATAAAAATAATAATAAAAGAGTATGAAGAACTTGGTGCCAAGGTGATGGAAAATTGTAAAGGTGTTCATCAATATTGATGATTCCTCTATCCTTGACACGTGCCTATCCAAAGAATAAGAAAAATGGATTATCCTAAAGGTATCATAATATATTTGAGGTAGAGTGATGCTTGCACAAGATTTGTACTAGATGAAAAATTAAGAAAATAATTAGCGATAAGAACATGAAAGTAGAGGTAAGACTAGAGGAATTACAAGTAATTGTTATTAGAAATCTTGGTATCCTAGACAAAATGGATTCAAAATGATACCTTGCAGTGACATGACATATTTAAATGAGAAGGTTGGTAGGGTAACCCTAGAAGGGATTCCGATATTGCATGTACATTACCGAGAAGGTCTAACATCATGCTAGCCAAATGGAAGAAACTAGAGACAAATCTTGGTGGATAATTCCCGTTATTTGGATGAAAAATTACCTAAGTACAAGATGAAATAATGATATTGGTTCATAACATGTAGGTAGGTGGATATGCATGAATGTTTGATAGATTTTTGCCCTAAATATTCATACAAAAGAAGACAAAGTTTGGAACTTATCCATTTTTGTGTGGATTAGGCTAAAGATAAGATAGAGTGCAGAGAAAGCATTGGATAAAAATATAAGACTTGGAGGTTACGCAAGGCTATTTTGGGAACAAGAGGAAGATCAAGATTCATGTAGAATTAGAGGTAGTAATTTTTATAGGTCACAAAATTTGTTATGATATTTGACCTTCTTGGACATATATGGATATTTGGGCGTGTAGCACTAATTTGACTTGATTAGTATGATGACACATTTTCATTTGATGTTGCAGATACTAACTTATTGCATGATGTTGTTTGTACCTAATTCATATATGTTGGATACTTACTTAGTTGTATGTCTGGATTATATGGATGTATGTCATTTATAATTATCTCTATGGCTAACTCATGGTAAATTTTGTGTAATTGAGTATGTTTTCACATTTACGATTCCATGATGATGTTATGATATCATAGATTTCATTGATTGCTATTAAGTAGCTGATTTACATGGTATCGGGCATGTGCGTTTAATGCGTGTAATGAATGTACAAATGATAGGTCACAAGACAACGTGGGTTTTAGGGTGGCTACACAAATTGTGCACAAGTGGCCCACGGGGCTAAGTCCTAACCATGTCAACTGTATGAGGCCTTAGAGTATATTTCATTATTTTGGGCACCATGAGTGACCCTCATTTGTAATGTAGTATGTCATGTAAAATTAATCTTGTTTAGGATGTTTTATTTTGTTAAGTAAACTTGTTTTGGGGACTTAATGGTCCCCACATGCATTTAGTTTTGTGTTTGGGTAATTGTGTATTAATTAGAGGGGATTAGGGTCACATGTGAACCCTTGGGTGGGCCCCACATCCTCTACACTTGTTCCCAAATGTGCCAAACCCAAAATTGGGTTATTTATGGCATTTTAAGTGACCCCTTTTAATTTTGGGAGTTCACTTAGCATGAAAATAAGCCCTTGGACCCTACCTAATAGGTAGGGGATTAATTTCAAGGCATAAAGGGAGTTTCCCTCCCATTTTGATTTTGTTTGGTCAACATCCATGTAAGATGGATTGGTATGTGTTTTTTGTAGAAAGTTGCACAATTTTGTTTTATTTTCATTTTGGGCATTTTGGGAAGGGATTCTTAAAGTTGAATCTATTTTTTTCCTTTTTATTTTGGAATCTTTGACTTGGATGGAAGAGGAGGGTGACACATTTCACCCCCACATTGGTGAGGAAATTTATTGTCTTATCTTCAAATTCTCCCTCATGGGGGAGAAAGAAGACTTTGTTTTAGTTTTTACTTAGTATTTGGAGATTTTGGGAGCTAGAGCTTGCTTGGATAAGGAAGTGGAAAATATTAGAGTGTTGGAGAGATTTTGGAGGTAGGTCCTTTGTGCTCATTTTATGTTTTAAGTTATGCTATATCTTAGCCTTGTTTTTTTGAAATATGTGTTTTGTTTCATGTGTGTTTATTGTTGAAAATACTTTTATGTTTCATTTATTTTTCTCCATCCATCATATGGCTTGATGGATTTTAGATTTTATGGGGGAAGAGATAGGGATTTTCCCTCTCAAACCTCATGGATTGATGGGCAAGCCATGTAGGTTCTTTTTACTCCCCTCATATGGTTTGAGGTGGGAAGGTGGTTCATATGGTTTAAACCCCTTCCCTATTCTTTGAGAGGAAACCCAATGGGCTTGAAAATCCTCCCAAGAAGGATTTGGTGAATGGGTGGAGCAATAAGGAGGGTTTGATTATTTGAAGGAATAAGGAGGTTGTGAAGATTATTGTTTGTGTGTATCCTATGTTTGGACCACACTTTTGACACCTTAGATATCTCATCGTCTCTTCCCATTTGGAGGGAGAATGTGGTTTCTCCTCCTTTCCTTGCTTGTAAAATTTGGTTTTTTTCTTAGTGTTTGGATGGTCTTGGTTGTTAAAGTATAATGTTGTTATGTCTCCCTATATCTTGCGCTCAATTTTTGGAAGCTATCTCTCTCTCTCCCATGGGCTTGGGAGAGACTAGCATGTCTTCCAACCTTGAAAAGACATGTAATGATGCCTAAAGGTTGGGTGGTAAAATAAGATTTTTATCCTTTTTTTGGTTCTTTGAAAGACACTCAAAGTTGGATCTCAAGTTGGAAGTTGGTTGGAGTTCTTGATATCTTGGCTTCTCTTTTTTGTCTCCAAATCGCATGAACATCACTCTCATTTTAACTTTAAGGATATGACTATGTGGGAGCTTTCTTTTCTTGTAAGATACCGATTTTGTGTTGGTATTAATTGTAGACTTGAGTCACATTTGCTTTGGTAATCTTCCTTCCAATCTTGCAAAGAAATTGTAATGATATTTCTTGAGTAGTTCATGTATTTTGGAATCATGCTGAATTTGTGTGCTTAAACCCTTGAAAATGAAATCTTGTAAAAAATGGGGGGTTGAATTTTCCTTAATACGGATTGTTGGGACTCTATTTTGAAGAAAAGTTGATTTATTGGATATATAGTGATTCTTGTTAGAGATCCCCTTCTTGTAATGTTTGAAATTTTATGAATAGAATAAAACTAGTTTTACTCTCTTCCTTTGTTAACTTCGTGAAATGGATATTTCTTGTTAACGAAAAAAATGGTCAATCAAGTGTGGTTATACATCATCTTTCATTAAGTTTAAAACTTGTTTCCAAGCCTCTTTCCTTATTTGAAATAATTGGCTACAATCCTTTGCTTTTATCACATAAATAGTAATTTTTCTTAATGTAAGGATTATTGAATCTCATATTTCAAAACAATGCTTAAACATGATCTATTATTTACAATTCAACTTAGTTTTGTCTCTCACCTTATATGTAGGACAACTATAGTAAAAATATATTAAATATAGTTGTAGAAAAAAATAATATAAATATGTTTCATTCATACAAAAATTACATATTTATTTATATAAGTTATATTTTATGCTATGATATATTGCCATATATTTTAATATTTATTATATTTTATTTATTGTAACATAAACATAGTATATTGTGTATATTGTAATATAAATATATTATATTCATACATATATAAATTATTTATGATATAATATTTTATTATATTTAATAATAATAATAATAATAAATAAAACAGTAAAGGTAAGAGGAAGAAGGAGGAGGAGGGGGCTATGGATAATAGCCAGATGAAAGATATATACAAGAAGCTGAACTCTTTAGACTCCCGTTTAGGGAAGGCCAAAACATGCCATGACTATAGTATGGCCATTTTTAGTGCAATTGCAGAGTTCATTGAACAACATGTCCGCAATGTTTCCAATCTCAGCGGGGTTCCGGCATCGCTTTGGGGCAATGATAAGGAAAGCAAAGGACCATTGAAAGAACTAGATTTCAACATGACTCTGCCCACATGATAGACTTTGGGGATGTTCAAGTCTTGGCATAATATCAAATCCAGCATTGACAAAGTTGCCAAGAAGTAATTGAGGGTGCTTCTGCTACTTTTCTTTGTAAATATTACTTTTTTTGTTGTTCTTTAGCTTCTTTTTCTTGTGTTTAGAATTGGTTTTGTCTTGATGAGTAGCTGCTCGGCTACGCTGGACTTCATTGCCATATTTGGATTTTGATCCTTTTGTTCTAGTTCTCATTGTTATTCGGCTTTTAGGCCCTCTTTTTGTTCCCAGTAAAGGGTATAGTCCTTTCAAAAAAACTATTTTCCAATAATAAAATAATAATAATAATAATAATAAAATATTATAGTTAATCATATATTATTTATATACCTAGAATTATATGAAATAATAATAATTTAATAATAAATATTAATTAGTATTAATTAATATGTTATTACATTATAAATATTAATTAATATATTACTTTATTAATAAATATAGATTTAAACTTAGTAAATAAAAGTAAACAAAAAGAAATAAATTTAAAAAATAGTGAATGGGGTTTGATTTAATAAAAAAATAAAGGAGTAATGGGGAGAGCCGAACCCTCCCAAACTCGTACACCATTGAAACCCTCACCACCGCCCACCTACCACCCATTCCCCAACCCTTCCTCCCATGTGGGTTCCAGGATCCTTCCTCCAAACACTACCCCACCATTATTCACTCTTAAAACTCGTGATTTATTTTTGCATTCGGTTTGTATAAAACATTTTTTTTGGGTTTTAATAAGGTATATATATATATATGGGCAATTTGCCCTTATTTTACAAAGAAAATTTGTGGGTATTCTATACACCCAATAAATTGAGATTTTTAGAGTAAGAAGAAATAAAATAAATTTTTAAAAATGGGAAGAAATAAAATATGTACATAATATAATAATGGGACCTCAATAAAAAAAATACCTCCATGAAATCAAGCTCCCATAGTTCCTCAACCTCGCACAACAAAATATACAAACAATAAAACCAAATGGGAGGAAAAGAAAGGAAAAGAAAACATGAAGTTGAGTTAGGTCAAACTTAGGGAAAGAAGAGAGCAAGGGTCAAGATTTATTTAATCCTAGGGTCCATATGTGACCCTACATACTTTTAAGTCAAAGTCATTTTATGGGAATGGGAGAATAAATTGAAAGGGGTGTGTGTGGTAATTAAATAAAAGTGGGGAGGGGGAATAACTAGTTAATTTTAAAGGGGTGTATATTTACAAGTGGTGACTCTAGTAAACCTTATAGAAATAAATATTTTAATTTAGTATGGGACTAGAGATTATTTAGTTTGGGTAAATTAAATTTGTATAAATTAATTATTAATAGGAAACAATTAAGAAAAGGATTAGTATTAATTAATCACTTCAAAAAAAAATTACCCAAATTTTCTAGAAGTATTTTGGTGTGGTTTCCAAAGTGTCCCATGGGTGGGGCATTACATTTAGTATCAGAGCATGAGGTTCACACACGTGGACACTCTTTGGGTAAAACATTTAATATTTAATTAATACTTTAATAACATTAAAAAACAATTAAAACATTTCCGCAATCGTTATAACTTAATAATCATTTTTCTTACCTCATTCATATAACAACACCCGCGAGATGTTGATCGGTTAGGGTTGTGGGACGTACTTATCCTATACCGAGCCACATGCACGAGTTCAGACCTCAGATCTTAGAGGTACTGCAGCAGTTGATAGGTGTTATGTGAAATGCCTTCCACCACCGCAGGAGGTGTGAGAGGAGGGCATCAGAGTTAGGAGGCAAGGAGCCGATAGGTGAGAATGGACACTCAGAGCCACTGGAGCACAATACCCCTAGGCAGGAGAAGTCATGTAGCCCTTCCATTCACCACAAGAGGGTGGGCTCATATAATTGTAGTCATTCACATAGCTTTGAGGGACCATTTAGAGATAGACGACCCCATTCACCTATTGGATCTGCAAAGTGCGGTGATCATGACACAAGCAATGTGATTAGGATCTTCTTCACTGTAGCCACTTATATACATCGGATCCACGAGATGGCTTTGGGGATGCATCATGGCCCCTTAACTTGGATAGTTATTTTGGCTTACACTCTTATGAGAGCAATGTCAAAGCTAGATTCACTATACACCTCCTCTGAGACGCAACAAACATTTGATGGAGGAATGAGGAGCGGAAGCTCCATTTTAATCGAGAGACAATGACCTAGGAGTTGTTTGAGGAGTGTTTTAGGGCTCGTTATATGTTAGAGAATTTCATGTAGAAGAGGATTAATGAGTTTCACAACTTACAATAGGGCTCTGGCACAGTGGCACAGTATGAGAGCAGGTTCCTAGATCTTTTGCAGTATGTGGACTACCTACAAGATGATGAATCACAGTAAACAAGTTTATTCTAGGTTTGAATGCGTAGGACATAGTAGGAGCATTTAGGATGCTTATCTCCTCCCAACTTGAGAAGGTCATTGAGAAGGCCTACTTAGCTGAGAGATAATAGGACCAAGGCACATGATCATCGACATAAGACCAAGAGCAAGTTTCAAGATAGATACATGAATTTCATAGAAGAGGTCATGGAGTATAACACCACCCCCTAGAGGAGGATTATGGCCTCCACTAGTAGTATCGAGCGCTCCACCGCATCCACAATAGTAGACACAAAATTAGGGCCACTAATAGAAGAGGAATAGATAGACTCGGAGCTGCTTACTCGAGAGGTGGTAATAGAGGAGGTTTTGGTGGAGCTAGGGATAGGATACAAGGTATTCAACATGTATAGCCTACCTACACGCAGCAGTCTTCTAGGGTTGGGTCGATAGGATCAGTTCACCAAAGTACAGGAGGGACCCCATCTTAGAGGGGTATAGGAGGATGTTTTATTTGTGGGTCCCCAATCACTATGTGCATATGTGTCTCAGCAAAAACCCGCTATCATGTATATACAATAGAATCCTAGTAGATGGTGGGTGACGCAAGATATGCCCATCGTGTTTATATAATGGTTGACAATTACCATGCCAAGCATCAGGCCATAGTTATTGAGAAAACAGTACTATCAAGGGTATTTCTGCCTCGTACTCGTTGATTCATGTGCTTGATTCTTTTTATATCTCCTTGTGTAGTGGACCCGTGTGGGATAGTGGTGGTGAGATAACCAAATAGTTGGCATGTTGAGTTGGCCTCTAGGGCCAAACTTGTTGTGGACTCGTATGTGGAGAGTTGCGTACTTGATTTAGGATTCTTCTCCACTACTCTTAACCTTTAATTTATTCCTCTATGATCATATCAAGTTGTTTTAGGTATGGATTGGCTTAAGGCTCATTGGGCCAAGGTGGATTACAGAAATAAGGTCATTGAATGTCAGGATGATCTTGGGATTGTAATTTTGATTTTAGGGATGCAGAGGTCTATCTCTTTACGCATGATCTCGGCTAAGAAACTCAAGCGGAGAATGTGTAAAGGTTGTCGGTTTTTTTCTATCACCATCAGTGATTGATTAGAGAGCACTCCAAAGAAATCACACCAAGATGATCATGTAGTTTTGAGGGAGTATGTAGATGTGTTTCTAGGTGAGCTGCCAAGGACACCACCCCACAAAGAGGTGGATTTCACTATTGATTTAGTGCCAGGATCCACACCATTTTATAGGGTACCCTATCGGATGATGAATCCAGAGCTTCATGAGCTCAAGATATATTTAGAAGAGTTGTTTGAGAAGGCCTCATTTTCGATAGTGTATCTCCTTAGGGAGTGCCGGTCATATTTGTAAAGAAGGACGGTTCTCTGGAGACTTTGTGTAGAATTGAGACAACTCAACAAAGTCACAATAAAGAACCATTATCAACTCCCTAGGAATTGATGACTTGTTTGATCAAATTCGGGAGTGAGAGTGTTCTCCAAAATCGATCTCAAGTCATGATATCATTAGTTGTGTATATTAGATGCACACATTCATAAGATAGCCTTCTACACACATTATGGGCATTATGATTTCATTGTTTTCCCATTTGGTTTGACGAATTCCTAGTTGTCTTCATGAGACTCATGAATGGAGTATTCAGGAAATTTCGGATAACTTTGTCTTAGTGTTTGTAGATGATATATTGATATATTCTTGTTTCAAGGAGGAAAAATGGAGCATTTGAGACAGTACTACAGGGTTTTGAGAGAGCATAAGTTGTATGGGAACTTGGAAAATGTAGCTTCTTTCAAACAAAGATTTAATACTTGGGTCACATAATATTAGGTGAGGGTGTCTCAAGTATATCCCTCAAGATACAAAGTTATCATGGATTGGCTAAGCACCCACATTAATTCTTGAGGTGGGAGTTTATGGATTTAGTAGAGGCTACTATCACAAATTTGTTCAGGACTTTTCTAGGATTTATCACTCCTATTACTTCTCTTTAGAGAAAAGGGAAGAATTTTGATTAGTAGAAAAAGTGTGAGCAAGCCTTTTAGTTTCTTCTGAAAGGTTAACCATATCTGCACCTATCTTAGCGATTTAGGACACTATTAAAGATTTTTGTTGTTTATATTGATGCATCACTAGATGGTTTGGGAACAGTTCTTATGCAAGAGTGTCAATTTATTTCCTTGAGTCACGTAGGCTTAAGGGACTATGAGATTAACTATCCTACTCATGACTTGGAGCTTATAGTAGTTGTTCATGATCTTGTGTGCTTTAGTGTCATTTCCTTTTGGGTAGACATTTCATTTTTAGAACAGACCATCATATATTACATCATATCTTCTCACAAATGAACCTCAATTCTCATCAAGTGGCATTGGATGGAGTTCTTATGTGAGTACGACATGGAGGTGTAGTATATAAAAGGAAAGGAAATTTTATCACATACTCATGTAGTAGATGATGAAATGTGCTCACATCCTGATAATCGCATTGATTAGATTTAAGGGTCGGGATTCTTCAAACATATTCCACAGGATAGGTTTTATGAGGGTGTTAGACATATGTTTGATTCATAGGGTGCATTAGAGGGTAGATATTCGGGGTACATTTTAGAGGTGATGGATTAATTTGGTTCCTTGGTACGCATATATGTGCCTAAATCAGAGTGATCTATGTAGCTTCATCCTTACTGAGTAAGTTCATCGAGCTCCATATGTAGCACCATCTAGGAGTAAAAGAAAATGCACACCGATTTAAGAGAGTTGTATTATTTTCCTAGTCTTTGACCAGGGACATAGAAAATTTTGTTGCATGTTTCCTTGAGTGCTTAGAGGGTCCGGCGCGAGAGCATTCCCATCCCGTAGGACTCCTACATCCTCATAATATTCCCGCGAGTGGAAATAGGATGTGATCTCCATGGATTTTATAGTAGGAATCCTATGTCTTATTATAATCATGATTCCATTATGGTTACTGTGGATAAGTTGACCAAGGTTGCGCATTTCTTACCAACTAAGGTCACTGTGTCAATGCAAGCCATCACCAAAGTATTTATGGAGGACATTGTTAGATTACACGAGATTCAGAAGACCATCATCAATGACATGGATACCATTTGCACTTTAGTTTTTTGGACTTCCTTTCAGGACACTCTGGGTACATAGATTACTTCAAATAAAGCCATATCATCTAGAGACAGATGGGCCCGAGAGAGAGAGAGATTTAATCGAGGTATTGGAGGACATGTTGAGTATTTATGTGATGGACCAAGTAGAAGAAGTGGGAATATTATCTACATTTGGTTGAGTTTTCCTACAACAATAGCTATCACAGTTCCATTGGTATGGTTCCCTACCGAATTTTTATAATTCAGGACCTTGTAGGATACCTCCGAGTTCGGGACAAGCTAGATGATATGATTATTACGGGAGACCCGATAGATCTATAGCATTTTAGAGCAGCAAGTTGTTGCTTGATTCGGACAACGTCTTGATAAGGATAGATCATGCGAGAAGGCATACACATACACCAAGAGGACCGAGTTGTCACTTTTCAAAGTGAGTGACAAGATCTTCTTTAGAGTTATTCCTTATAAGATCCCTTAAGTAATCTACTTCTATGGAAAGGGTTCTAAAGATATCACCTCATTTTCAGGGGGCACTTATGATATTTTAGAGGTCATCTGATGCAGTTTCCTATCACCTAGATTTTCCACCATGCCTTACATATGGGCCACGATATGTTTCATCTTTCAGATTCTACATAGATATGTACACGATGTCTCTCATGTTTTATTGGTCAGCATTATAGCGAGAGGATGAGAGAGGGCGAGTGGAAGTAAGAACGCGTCGTATAATTGAGCACCGGTGCTTTGTATACAACT